>CAWUFW010009156.1:0-600000 GCA_963921515.1 Calotriton arnoldi
CAAGAGAGTCATCGCATCGGCGGTCCAGCGTGCAGAAGTTTGTCGCATCGTCTCTGCACGCATCACGCAGATCGGCGCATCATCCTCCCTTGCGGCAAGGATTTCAACGCATCACCGGCCTCGTGTGCCGAGAATCATCGCTACAGCTTATTTGCGACATTTTGTTGGTTTTGCTACTAAACCCAGGTACTTTGTTAAAGAAAGAGTCGCAGAGACCACTGCTTTGAACTTGAACCTTATTTTTGCAACCTTTGAACTATTTTTGACAGCCCTTCAACAGCTAACCTATTTTTGACAGTATTGTGGCTTTTACAGTTATTGGTCTTGTGATAAATCTGCCTTTATATAAAGATACTTATTTTTATAACTACTTGTGTGGTGTCCCTTTGTAGTGTTCCTCACTGTGTTACTGTGTATGGTCATAAATGCTTCACACCCTGCCTCTGAGATAAGCCTACCTGCTCGTGCTACGTTACCACAGGGTTGAGCAGGGGTATTAAAGAGGGTAGCCCTCTCACTCTGACTTAGGAAGAAGGGTCCCTACTTGGACAGTGGCCAGCCATTGCCAACTAGAGACCCCCATTTCTAACAGGTGGTAACGAAAATTCCTAAGCTTTCTGGAGAAATTCCTAAATCTAAAGTAGAGTATAATTGTTGAGTTCTCTCCACCCCCCCCCAAACTATTGCCTGGTCCATTTAGATGCCAAATGATTGAATTTGTGTCCTTTTTTGTTATCAAAAATGTCTACAAAAATACGTATGACCCCCCCCCCCCTCCATAGTGTGTTTTTGAAAAGTTCAAGCAAATCATTATATGCTAGATTAATTTAATTCAAATGCAAATGCTGACAAAAACGTGGAAGCTGCAGATAACAAAAAAAACGAACTTTGGGCATTTCACATACCCTCCACAAGTCTTCATATGAAAGGAAAATAACCATAATCATCAGTCATCTGACCTAGGGTATAAAAATCCAGATCGTGGGTTAGTACATGCCCCCCCCCTTAATAATCAGGAAAAGAGTCATCCAATGGCCATTATTCTCTTCCCATATTTGCCAGCTGTTAGAAATGGGGTTTCTGGTCGGCTAGGTTTTGCACCTAACCCAAGCAAAACCCACCACTCTAGTCAGGGTAAGTCAGTTACACATCAGAGATGACCTGTTCTCACCCTCTGGTAGCTTGGTGCACAGCAGGCAGGCTTATCATTAGAGGCAATGTGTAAAGTATTTGTGCATTACAGCAACACAATGTGAACACCACAAAAAAGGACTTCACACCGATGTATAAAACTAAGTATTTTTATCTCAGTAAAAATATGCTCAATATGACGAGTTTCCAATCATTACATTATACGGTATTCACCTCAAAAGATAACCAGTAGTGCTTCTCTTTAGAGCCTTGACGATGACTTGAGGGGTAGAACAGGGTTCTAGAACTGTTGCGCTTCTATTAGGAGAAACTAAGGGGCATATTCTCAAGGCGACATCGCTGCGTTAGCGGCACTTTTCTGCCGCTAAAGCGGCGATATTTTTATCGCCGTATTCACAAGCTGTCGCTAACAGCCGTTAGCGACAGCTTACTGGCGATAGCGGCCACTAATAACATCGCCAACAATGTCAGCGACAACGAACGCTAATCATATGCAATGTAGGCGTTCCCGTGTTAAAACGCACGCTAACCCCACTTCGCGATATTCTCAACGATCGCCCGGACTGGCGATATGTTAAAAAAACAGCTGCTAAGGCCCGTTAGCTGCTGGGACTTAAGACCAGAAAATAGCTGGTCTTAAAAATGGGGAGAACACTTGGGGCCACATCCCAGCAGGTTTTGGTGCTGGACAGTGCTGCAAGCAATGTTGCAGCGCTGCCCTGCGACAAAACTACAGTGCAGGAATGCGCTCCATCAATAAGATAGTGCACATTCCTGGGCCCCAGTCATGAAAAGTGCTGCAGCGCTGCGAAAAGACAGCGTTGCAACACTTCTCACTACGCTCTTCTTGCGACAGCATGGATGCGCTGTATTCACTGGACAGCACTCCATGACGCAAGTAATGACAGATACGTCAGGGATCCTGACGTATCTGTCTGCGCTAAAGACACGCATTGCTGCAGTCGTCTCACAACCATGACGCAACTCCAGCAATGCATGGGGCCAGCCTATCCCTGTGGCACTGCGTCACCCTCATGCCTGCCATCAGGCAGGCGGAAGGTACTGATGCAGTGCCGTTCATGAGGGGTGCCCAAATGTCAGCGCTGATGGAGATCCATCGGTGGTGGTTGCGCGCTGCCGTGTCATCGTTTGGAAGCATTGGTGGAGTGCTGGTGTGGAGGGAATTGACGAGACATTCTTCGGTGGCCTTGATCCAGCTGCGAGGGGGTGCGATGATGGCAGTGGCGTCCGGTGGGCAAGGTGAAGACATGATGTCACCAATGATGGTCAGTCCAGGAGAGTCCGGTGTTGTGGCTGTAGTTGAAAGGCGGAGGTGACGTGCTCGACCGTGCGTCCCGCCAAGTGGCATGTTGAGGTGACTTGCTGCTTGCGTCTGATGTAGGGGACCTTCCCCAGGAGGGGGTGGTGTCCTGGTCACTGGGGTTGTCCAGGTGGAACTTGAGTTCACCGAGTAGGATGTCGTCGGTGGATGGGAGACCCTAGGGTGCAATGAGGTCTACAATGGTATTGGAGAATGGGGGGCCATGGCCCGGGGGGCCTGCACATGAGGGTGCCGCAGACGATGTGCTTGGGCTTCGGCTTGGTCCGGATCTGGAAGTTGAGCTGGTCCATGGTCACCCTTGGGTCATTAGAGTGTGTGGTCAGTCGGAGTCTGCTTCTGTAGGTGATGGCAATGCCTCCTCCTTGATGGTCGGGGTGCTCCTTGCGGGTGATACTGCAGCCATCAGGGATGGCGATGGCAATGTCCGGTCCGGAGCAGAGGTTGGTCCTGGCAGGCGAGGTGGCGTCCAGGGTTGATGGTGAGGAGGGTGCTGGTGTTGTAGCGGTGGAGTGTCCAAGAGGAAGGCTCCTTGGTGCTGAGCGCGGTCCAGGGGCAGACGGACACAAACGGCATAGCCTATGGGTTGCCTTTGGCACGGTAGACGACCATTACAACTCAGGCAGTACATCGTTAACAACGCAACTCTGACAATGCAGGTGCCTTTACATCGCATTTGATTACAACACATTGTGAGGTCAGTAATGGGGTAATTTAAAGTGTTTCGGGTGGGTATGGGTTTCGGATGTAAAATAAGAAGATTGGGGTGTGTTTTGGGGTAAAACATGAAAATTGGGGTGTGCATTTGGGATAAAATATGAAAATTGGGGTGTGTTTTGGGGTAAGATATGAAAATTGGGGTGTGTTTTGGGGTAAGATATGAAATTTGGGGTGTGTTTTGGGGGCTCAAAAAGGAATTCCAGGGTTTACGGTTGGGTTTGGGGTGCAAAGGTTTGTTTTGGGATGCACTCACTGACGTGGGAGTAGTGATATTTATGTCTCCGCTATGCAATACCTACCCTACTGTTGCAATGTGCCTAGTATTAGTAAGCATTGGAATGGAATGCGATGTTATGTCATGCGTCGTAACTACGTATGTGCTTTTGGCACACGAGTGGTACGCCCGCTGTGCATGTGCGCACAATGGCTGCCATTGAGAAGTGCTGGGGGGGCGGGACAGCTGTGAGGTGGTAAACGCCGGAAAGAATACTGGATGGGACGTGTACGCTGGGATGTGTGTGTGAGTGGGTGTTGTAAATATTTCAATGAGGGAAGTCTTACCTCGAAGCTGAGTCCCGTGTCTTTGTAGCTCCTGCTCTCCTGCGTCTGCTTGAGGCAGTGGGGCAACGCTCTTCTGCCATTGCGGTAGTGCCGCCACTGGGGGTGCGCCATCTACGTATGATAGGCCTGAGCGACTTGCCCCCCGGCCCTCCTGCGCTACGCGTCCCACCTTCTCCTTACCTGGACATTGACACCGTGGCGCACTCCACTGCACTCTCTCCAAATCTGTGACTCAGCCAGCAGGAGCCTCAGCCCGGTGTGATTTCACTAGGCTGGGTACAGCAGTCGCCGCATAGTCCGCTGGTGGACCTCCCGATGCAGTTGACGCAGCAGGGCCCCATTAGGCGTGAAGTTGCAGCGTTCACGCCACACAAGTTCGGCGTAGCACAGAGGCCTCACCCTCCACAGCATACGGCCAGTCCAACATCATGGGGCCTTTGATGCAGGGAGACGGCACACAGCATTGGTAATCCCCTTCGTGCACCCCGGTGTAGTGGTGGATCGTAGTATGCAATGCGGAACTCACCACGTTAGTGCACAGGACCGCCTCTACCATTGACAGCTCCAAGGGTCACAAGGCGGTCTTCTCACACAGGTCAGCAACGTGTCTCCATGCGACCTGCCAAACTTTACCAGCAGGTAAGGGCGATCATCATGCCTCAATGTCTACTGCCACGGCTCATCGACTCCACAGCTCCTCCACATCCCACTCCAGGCGCAGGTCCAGTGAGGCATCCCGGCTGGCTCCAGACGCAGGTCCAGCGAGGCATCCAGGCTCCAGATGCAGGTCCAGCAAAGCATCCAGGCTCCAGAGGCTCCAGGCGCAGGTCCAGTGAGGCATCCAGGCTCCAGATGCAGGTCCAGCGAGGCATCCAGGCTCCAGATGCAGGTCCAACAAGGCATCCAGACTCCAGACGCAGGTCCAGCGAGGCATCCAGGCTCCAGACGCAGGTCTAGCGAGGCATCCAGGCTCCAGACGCAGGTCCAGCAAGGCATAAGGGCTCACATCCTGGTCATCCTGGATGTTGGCTGACTTGCAGGGGTTGTTGATGTGTGCTGCACTTGGCCCTGGCTGCTCCATTCTGCATGTTATTGTTTTTTACGCCTATTTTCCATTGGGAGTTGACTGATAGGCTATTTTTTGCATTAGAGGCAAGAAAGCTCACGTTTGGCTGACTAACGTGAGTTTTCTTGCCGCTAATGGGCCTATCGCTGGATTTTGCCCGCTAAGGCCGGAATTCCTATCGCCATTGCGCTAATGTTAGCGGCAGTTTTTACCGCCTAACCCTGATACTATCGCCATGTAGATGTGGCTTGGTAATACGCCGCTAACATGGCGATAGTTTTCAGGGTTAGGCGGCGATAAGGAAACTGCCGCTAACTAGCGTTAGCGATAGTTATCGCCATTTCTTGTGAATATGCCCCTAAGTCAGATGCAAGAGCCCGCAGTGGGGACACAACACAATACCGCCGTATTCGGGGCCAAAGTAATAATACAGTTCTTCTGATTGCGAGGAGTGTGTTTGCAGCTGCAAAATTAGTTAATGAACATGAACTTTCAAAAGGTTATCCTAAAAATATGCTCATCCCTTCTTATTAAGGAGGTGGATTTTCCCTCTATGCTACATGCATGCATATTGTATATGTTATATCACTGTAAGTAAGTACATTGCAGTCAAAATAATTTAAGGAAGACTTTTGTTGTTGTGATGTGTATTATTCACAGCACTTCGAGATATTATTTTCTGAGCTAGCTACTGAAAAAATATAATACATTGATTGTTTCATTGGCTGTTGCTGCTGTGTTTTTCTGCGTTTAAACGAGTGACTGAATAGGTATTCAAGTGGCAAAAAAACAGAAGCTTTTAATATGAAGTGGGCTTTATTTCCTTTGCGCTTTCCCAGCAAAATAAATTGTAGTTATTAAGTCAATAAGTATGCTCAATTACCATTGCAATGCCTTACTGAAGTAATTGATTAGAAGTTTCTTCTTCTTCATAACACTTCTGTTTGTGAGTTAGAAATGTATTTTAATAAAATTAAATTTCACGGGGGCTCATCACACTCTACATTGCTATAATAATGTCCTTTTGAAAAATGTATTGAATTCTAGATTTTGTATAATTTTATAGTTACACATTTAGGTGTTTTTTGTTTATTTCGATGGTGTATTGTAAATGCCAGGAAGTGAATGAAAACATTTCCTTTCTCAAGTAATAGAGTGTTTGTCCAAGTAAAGTACGCTGCAGGTTCTTGACGTCATTATTAGCTTGATTTGACAAACAATCTCGCAACACTATATTGGTAACAAATGTAATACGCCAGTGTGCCATCTATTGCTCTAAAAGTGTTGCTGTTGTTCTGCCACTCCCTTTTCACTTCAGCAAGAAGAATAGCCCTCAATTATATGATGCCTAAATTACAATTTCTGACGTGTTTAGTTCACACTTACATACAGCTTTAGCTGTGTGAGACCTATTGTCTCAAACATATACTTAGGGGCCGATTATGATGTCGTTCGAAAAGCTTCCGACCACTAGTCGGAGGTTTCTGACCGCAGTCGGAGGCTTTCTGACCGACTCGGTCGGTTCGCGGTCCGAACGACCGATTACGATGTCGGCGGTCGGAATGTAAACCAGCCGGTCATTCCAACTCAGTTCCGACTGCCTCTCGGAGTCTTAAAGCTGGTTGGACCTGCACAGTAATCCCCTATGGACGGCGGTTCCACCATCAGGATCATGATGTTGGTTTCCCACAGCCTTTCCGACATGGACAAGTGACTTTGTGGGCCCATAGCAGGGTTCCCTTGCTTCCACGGCCTACAGTTGGTGGTCTAGGGGGTACCTAGGGTACCCCCCTGTGAAACCATGCACTGTGAGGCAGGTACCATGGGATGCCTGCCACAGGATGCAGGGTTTAATCGCACCCCCATTTCTCTATAGGAGCCTGCATTACGGCCGGTTTACGGCCGTGACACAAGCTCCCAAAGAGTATAGTGGGAATCCGACCAAACAGTGTTCGGTCCCATTGTAACCAGGTGGTCGGAATTGCCGACCCCAGGTCGGTCGGTCCTGAGTCCATGACGGTGTCGGACGGAGGCAACTCTGACCAAAATTGTAATAAGCTCCTAAGTGTGAGCTTTGGATCTGCCCCTTGATCATGATTTAGTGGCTTTCCTCTCTATTCTTGTATATGTCTCTCCAAGGGTCATTTTGGTCTCACCATGTTTGACTGGATGTGGTGTAACCTTCTGTTGCTCACATGAAGGCCTTGCATTGCAGTGCCTGAGAGACTATTTTCTCTACTGGTCTCCCTGTATGCCATTCCTGCCCTCTGCCCACATATTTAAAAAAAGCTTTCCCCCAGCATCCGAGTGCCTACTGCCCCAACCAATCCTCCCGCTGCCCATCACTAGTACAGATGAAGTTGGTTTGCCTACAGAAGAGAGAAAAGTCAGTTTGTTGTTGTGTGCACTTTGATACTGCTCCAGACAATGTAGGGAACGGATGTTGACTCACCAACTTTTGCACTGCAAGCAGTGCTTCAATTAATTGTTTAAGAATAATTATGTCATAGCACTCCTCCATGGTGCTTTGTGTGGCCTGAATCCATTTTTTTGCATGGTCTTTTTTCCCAAATTCCAAATATATTATTGATGCCCAGTTAATTCAAACCATCACATATATATCAGTTTAAAATGTATCTTAAAGACTACAAAGTTAGTAAGAGCCGGAAACCAAGCTAACAGATTATGTCCTTCAGCAGGGTTAAAAACAAGAAAAGAGAATTAAGATACTGCGGAGATAGCATTGTTGATGTTACTTTTTCACGGCCTTTGAATTTAGGAAGGGTACAGTAGAGATTAGATTGACACAATGGCTGGGTTGAAATGTATGTGTTGGAATGTTGCCGGCCTTATTGCTTCAATAAGCAATAATTAGTTCAGGAAGAGATAATGATGTAAAAACCACAACAATTATGAAATCCGAGACCCACCTGGCATGTAAAGATCTTTTAGTGCTAAACCACCTTGGATATAATATTCTTGTAAGCACTTCGCAATCTGTCTCATTACGAGGGTGGCTATTATGAAATCTAAGAACTTGGAGATAAATTTACTTAAAACTTTAGCGGAATCTAAGGGTAGATGGTCCATCGTTCAGCTTGCAATATACGGTTGAAAATATGTTATATGCGTAGTTTACGGTCTGAATGTCGACATTCCTGGAATGTTTGATTCACGAAGTCTAGAATTGTTAGATTGGAGGAGGGATCAAATTCTGATGGGTGATTTTAATTGTGCAATGGATTACAAATTAGACTCCACCAATCACCTCAGTCACCCGAGGATGCCTAAAACTCATTGGCGGCTCCTCTACTGTGATGGAGGAGCATCGCCCCAAGGGCTCAGATCCAGCAGCTGAAAAATAAAACTATACTTCATTATCGTTTTATTTTTCAGTTGTTGGCTGAGCCAGCGTGTGCAGGGAGGGGCCGGGCCATGGGAGAGGAGAAGGAGGAGTGGTAGGTGCACTTTTAAGTGCACATGTCAGTTTGGCCGGCTGTCCCAGGCCAGCCAAACTGACATGCTCACATAGGTTTCTCCAACCCGGCTGTACTGTATAGCTGGGTTGGAGAAACAGCACAGACTCCCTGTGCATGAGCAAGCATTAATCCAGCCTGCTCAGGCCAATACCCACGCTGCTCTCATGCTTGAGAGCAGCTTAGTGATTGGATGGTAAGTCTGTGATGCCAGGAACTGGAAGCAGAGGAGCGTGAGGTGGCCGGTAGTCAGAGGTAAGTGTTTTATTATTATTCTTTTATTATTAACCCCCCCCATGTTCCCCCTCCACCCGCCCACCACTCTTTATCTGTGTTGGCCACCACTGCTAAAACTAGGGCATCTATATTAGAACTCCTGCGATTGCATAGTTTAGTAGATGTATGGAGGTCACTACATCCTTCTAAGCCAGGGTATACTTATTATTCCTACCCACATAAGCAATATTCATGTATAGACATGATCTTTGCTGGGGGCCAGCTAATAGAGGGAGCAGATATGGAAGTATGTCCGTAAGGTTACCTCAGATCATAATCCATTACTGCTGGTAATTTGGAATGTAACCAGTGGGAGGAGTCATCGCCCATTTTTATTTCCTCGCCACTTACTCACTAATCCAGGGTATCAGTCGCATCTTGATAGATTACTTAGAGAGTTTATTCAAGTGAATAAAGGATCATCTCCATTTCCGGTTTTGTGGGACACTATGAAAGCATACATAAGGGGTGTCATGCTTCAGTTCATTCTCTATAAAAATAAATCCATGCAGGAGGACGTGAGACGGCTCTGGCATGAGATTTTGGATCTATAACTCCAGCACACAGAGGCAGTATTTGTCATAGATCCGGGGGGAGCAGTCCATACATCTTAGGCTAATTAAAAATCAATGTTTGCCCGATTGAGGGTTAATAGAAAAGTTAGCTGCCAGTTACCACAAGAACAAAATACTTCAGTATGAATATGACGAGAAAGTAGGGTGTACTCTAGCTCATCAGATCTCTGATTAGCAATCTAGAAGTACTATCCGACATATTAAAGGGGATGACAGAGTATTACATACTCACCCCCAAGCAATCACTGAGCAATTTACATCTTTCTATCAGGAGGTTTATAGAGAGCCTCAAGAGTCTAACTATTCTGATATCATGGAATACCTACAAGGTTTCAGATTATCATGGTAACTTTTTCTCAGCCTGAGTAAAAAACCTTGTGATTCGTGCATTGATTCCATCAATCAATCAAACAAACAGCATTAGTAAAGTGCAACACTGTCACCCCTAGGGATATCGGGGCGCTGTGTCTCCTTTGAAAAGCCAGGTCTCAAGTCTCTTTCTGAAGTCTGCCAGTGAAGGGGCTGTACAGAGCTGGGGGGAAGGTTGTTACAGGTCTTGGCAGCGATGTAGAAGGAGTGGCCACTGCTGCGGCTGTGACGGTTGTGGGGGGTGTTTGCGAGGGTGAGTGAAGAGGAGCGCAGGTGTCTAGAGGGATTGGTGGAAGTTCAGTCAATGGTTGATGTAGGCAGGTCCTAGATCATGGTGGGCTTTGTAATTGTGCATGAGGATCTTGAACTGGCATCTCTTCTGGATGGGGAGCCAGTGGGGGTCTCTCAGGTGAGGGGCGATGTGGGTTCGTTTGGGGAGGTCCAAGATGAGACTGGCTCCAGCGTTTTGAATGGTGTGGAGTTTTGTGAAGAGCTGGGTGGTGTTGCTCGGATATGGATTTTCCTTGAATAAATGAAAAGACAAGAGGAGTTTGGCAAAACAGGAACAAGTTAGTTTAATCAAACGCTGCGGTTGAGAGAGGCTGGACAGAATGCATCTGCTCAAAATCTCTTGATGTACAAACTTTTGGCCATCAATTTATACAATTCATGCGGTACAATAAAATGTTCTCTACATTCCAAAAGAGCATCTTAGTCGTAAATCGATCACATGTGTGCATCTAAGAAGGAGACAGATGACTCTCGACCTCGGTGGGAGCTAATGTGGACCAGTGTGTATGTGTCTAAATGTCTGGAGTGAGGAGCGTGTGATCATTACGTGTGGTGTGCATGTTGTGTCCGGATTGGTTGAGTGTACTTATCAACATGTGGTATCTAGCTTTGTGGTTTCTGGGCCTTTGGCCAAACAGGTTTTATTATGGCCAATTACCTCTGACTTGTTTCTGGTGCAACAATCTATCTGTAAAATCGATCAGGGTTTTCCGTGGGTGCGTGTTTGCCTGTAATTTATGGGGGACCCCCACTTGTGACCTGGTACTTGATAAGCATTGGCATGGGTCACAGGACCTGCCTGACCATGTATCTCTGACTTGAGGTTGATGGGGAGGTCACCTTGGGTGAATCAAACAGCAATGATGTGAGTTCATTGGAACTCCTAAGAATAATATGGCAGCCACTGGTATCATTTTTATCAACGCTACCAACATTGTGCATACAGTTGTCATCTTGCACATTGACATTGTTCTTACTGGTGTTGTCAAAGGTATGTATGCTTTGGTCTGAACATACATTGACATTGTTCTTATTGGCAACAATAATATTATCATACAAGCATGGATTATGACATACGTTGGCATTATTATTGCTGATGTCGACGCTGCTGTGCGGGCACAAGTGACGGTATACATTGACATTGGATTGATGGGCATTGTCGAGGTTATGTGTGCACAGGCTGTGGCATATGTTCCCATTGCATTTACTGATATTGCTGTTGTCAAGCCTGCACATATCATGACATTCATTGACATCATATTCACTCATCCCAACATTGGAGATGCCAGTGTAGAGAACGTTGCAATTGTCGAGGCGGCTGGTGATGAGGGCCCGAGTGAAGGTCTTCCTGGTGTTGGTTGGGATCCATCTGAAAATTCTGCGTAACATGCAGAGTGTGTGGAAGCATGAGGAGGTGACTTCATTGACTTGTCATTTCATTGTCAGTTGGCTGTCGCGGATGATGCAGAGGCTGTGTGTATGGTCGGTCATTGTGGGTGTAGGTCCGAGTTCTGCAGGCCTCCAGCTGTGGTCCCATGCAGAGGTGTTCTTCCCGAAAATAAGTACTTCAGTTTTATCGGAGTTGAGTTGGAGGCAGTTGTCTCTCATCCATTTGTCTATGTTGGTCATGGCATCGCGGAAGTTGGTTTTGGCGGTGGAGGGGTCCTCAGTGAGCGAGAGGATCAGTTGAGTGTAGTCTGCGTAGGAGATTATGTTGAGTCCGTGGGATCTGATGACATCTGTGAAGGGGGTCATTTAGATGTCGACCATGGTGGGGTGGAGGGATGATCCTTGTGGTACGCCGCATATGATGTTTTAGAGTGTGGAGGTGAAGGGAAGAAGTCAGATGGTCTGTGTGCATCCTGTAAGGAAGGAGGCAATCCTCTTGAGGAAGTCTTGCTGTATGCCTATATTGTAGAATCTGTTGATGAGGGTGTTGTGGGAGATGGTGTCAAATGCAGTGAAGACGTCGAGGAGGATCAGGGCCATAGTTTTTCCATGGTCACGGAGTGTTCTGATGTCACCTGTGGTGACGATCAGCGCAGTCTCAGTGCTGTGGATGGCACAGAATCATGATTGTGAGGCGTTCAGTAGGTGGTTTTGTTCCAGGAATATGGTAAGCTGCTGGTTGATGGCTTTCTCAAGTACTTTGACCAGGTAGGGGAGCAGGGAGGTTGGAAGATAATTTTTGAGATCGCTGGGCTCGGCAGAGGCCTTCTTTTTGAGGGGTTGGACATCTGCATGTTTCCATCTGTCAGGGAAAGTTGCTCTGGAGATGGAGCTGTTGAGGATGCTGGTGAGCTTTGTGCTGATTGGGTTTGTTGCAAGGTTGTGGAGGTGGTGGAGGCAGGGGTTGGTGGGTGCCCTAGAGTGGATGGAAGACATGATGGCTGAGGTGGTAGGGTGGTGATTGGAAACCAGGTGGTAATAGTTTGGCTGATGTTTGCTGGTTGGTTTAGGTCGTTTGGTTTGAGGGTTGGAGGTGGAAATTGTTTGTCATCTTGCTTTGGAAGTAGTATGAGAGGGTGTCGCAGAGTTCTTTGTAGGGGTGGATGGTGTTTTCTATGGCTGTCGGGTTGGAGAATTCTTTGACTATTTTGAAGAGTTCCTTTGTGTGGTTGGCTACACCCCCACCCGCCAGCTCCGCTCCACCAGCCTCGCCCTCGCCACAGTCCCCCGCATCTGGAAAACGACCGCCGGCGGCAGATCCTTCTCCCACCTCGCCGCCAAGACCTGGAACACCCTCCCCACCAAACTTCGGCAGACCCAAGACCTACTGGCCTTCAGAAGACTCCTCAAGACCTGGCTCTTCGATCAGTAGCAGCACCACCCCCCTCTTCCCCCAGCGCCTTGAGACCCTCGCGGGTATGTAGTGCACTTTATAAGTGACATGATTGATTGATTGATTGATTGGCTGTGGAGTCGATGCAGGTAGTGATGGCAGCTTTCTTAGCTTCTTCAATGTACCAGTGATAGTTGCTGAAGCCTGTTTTGTGAGCTGCTCTGTTGGTGGCATGCCATCATTTCTCCAATTGGTGGCAATTGTGCTTGGTGGTCATGAGTTCTGGGGTGTACCAGCTGGAGGTCTTGTTGGATTTTGTATGTTTAAGTGGGGAGACTCTGTTGGCGCTGTTGGAGATCCAGGCCACAAAGGTCTGGACAGCCTGGTTGAGGTCTGTTGAGGTGGTGAGGGCCTGTGACCACTGACTTCCGGCGACCTTGCTCCAACTGCCATGGGAGGAGATCTAACGGCTGGTGATGATGTGCTAGGCATCAGTGATGATGAAGTGTACAATGATGTGGTCAGTCCAGGTGAGTTCTGTCTTGTGGCTGAATTTCATTGTGTCGCTGGAGGAAAAAATGGGGTCATGTGTGTGTCCGGCTTTCTGCATGGGTTCGGTGGCCAGTTCAGTGAAGCCGATGTTGTTCAGGTTCTCTAGGAGGATGATGGAGTTGGCGTTGGTGGGGTCATTGATGTGATGTTGAGGTCGCGGAGTAGGACGTAGTGGTGAGAGTTGATTGCTAGGTGGGGCGATGAGGTTGGGGATGGCGTCCTACATATTCCCTATTGTAACATGCAATAACAGCTTGCCGGTATATGCACACCCCCAGGTTGTTGAAGGGTTGGTGTAGAAGGTGTTGTCGCTCATTCAGGAGCAATGGGCATATGCAAATGAGGTGCACAATAGTTTCTTGGACTTGCTTGCACCATCCACAAATGTTATTTCCTTTGTCTAGCCATTTTGGGCAAAGGACCAGGGTCAAAAATCCTCCAAAACATTGGATCATAAATGTCATTTTTGTATGAATGGAATTATAGGTGCCCAAGTATGTTTGGTGCATTGGAGCTTTATATGAGTGTATGATGAACAATGCATGTGAGCTCTTTGCACAGGCAGTCTTGTTAGCAAGAAATGACAGCTTCAGCATGTTCATTTTTGTCAATTTCTTGAAGACCCGAAATGAAGTTGACTGATCCCACAAGCCAGTTAATTGCAGGTTCTTTATACTGGTCTGCATAAAATCTCTGAAAATGCTCGTCCCTGTATGGGTAGTAAACAGCTCTAACCAGAGACTGTGGCTTAGCAAGCCCTCCCTGGCAGTTCTTAACTTATGTAAACATTTAACAAACTACACTGTCTTGCATATGTTTGCTTCACAAGCCCTAAATACAGCCTAATTTGAGCTGGAGATGTAGTGCGTGGAAGGTGAAAAAGCTGCCTAAATGTATTGATATTGAGGGCTTCTATCCACTCCAATTCTCAACCACAGAGAGATTCACATCCATATGTGTTTGTGGGGAGAAGCTTTGAGCTAAGGATTTTCTATATGGAGTGGTGGGATTGGCCTTACAGGCTCTTTTGCAATTAATCAAAGGGTGCTAGTAAAGCCCCTGCTTCAGATTTCAACTCCGAAGTATTAGCTTAGAGTCTGAAAGACAACCAACCGTCACTTTCTTCTGATGCTGAATTAGCTGTCAACAGCTATTCAGATTGGCTATCAGACACCTTCCGCGATCTTGTCCCCACCAAAGTTTAATGCACTCATAGAAAGGAACCTTCAGCACCTTGGTACACTGAAGCCCCAAGGCCCGAAAAGCAATCCTGTAGAAGGACCAAAAGGAGTTGGAGGAGGAAGTATGAAGACCAAGGGAAACAGGCATATAAGACTGTGCTAGCTAAGTATGAAGACCTTATTGTTAAGGAAAAAAGTAAATACTACACAACCTTGATAGATAAAGCTTCTAATTCTACCAAGGAATTATTTCAGGTGCTAAAAAGAAACTTACGACAACATCTAACAGCAATGACTTCTTTCATAATCAGGTGTTCTGTAATTCCTTGGCAAACTCTTTTAAAGAAAAGGTCAATGGAATCTTCAATAACTTTGATAATAACAGCATGCCTCCTCCCGAGCAATTTATTCAGCAAGGGCATGTGGACTCCTCCTTTTATGAATTTACCTCTACCATGCCTAAGCAAGTTACAACTTTGCTTCTGCAAAGCAAATCTGGATCTCCCTATGACCTCTGTCCAGCAAAGATACTGAAACTCACCCCATAAATAATCGCCTGGAACCTGTCGAATATTTTCAACATCATGTTCTCCACAGGCATGTTTTCACAAATTTGGAAACAGGCATCTATTCTTCCTCTTTAAAAAAAAATCTAACCTGAGCTGCACTGACTCTAATAACTATCGCCCAATTGCGCGCTTGCCGCTACCTGCCAAAATTATCAAAAAAATTATGAATATTGAACTATCTAAATATATTCATGACAATCATCTGTTAGATACTACCCAGTTCGGCTTCAGAGCAGGACATAGTACTGAAACTGCCCTGTACAAAGCAACAGAAGAAGTGAGGATGACAGTGGATAAAGGGGGTTCCGCAGTCATGATCCTATTGGACTTTTCGGCTGCGTTTGATACCGTGGATCATAAATCCCGTATCCACTGTTTAGCGGAGATAGGAGTTAAGGGCAAGGCACTGGATTCACTCACCTCCTTTCTTAAAGACAGGATACAAACGGTAGCCTTGGGTAAATAGAAATCTACCCCTTACTCATTGCCTTGGGGACAGAAAGAGGACTAGTTCTCTCGGACCAATGTCCTTCTCCCCTCGCTCTATCAGCGGAATTGTATTGCTCGTACCTTTTTACGCTGTCGCACGTCGACAGTTATCCATAACTGTTGGAGACACGGCTATTTAACCGGCTCCTGCGCTGTGTGCCGTGAGACCTTGTGGTTTGATGAGGGGTCCCTTGAATGTTTCATCAACAGCGTAAAAAAGTACGAGCAATACAATTCCGCTGAATCCGAACATGCACAGAGGGGGACTGTATACACTCATCAAGAGTAAGGATGGATTGTTAACTCCAGGTACATGCCTACATGAAGGCACTATATGTGAACGATGAGAGCCATGTAGGCGGGAGGAGTGAGACTGTATGTTTCCTGGGAAGACAAACCAACTCTGCAATCCCCGTGATAGAGCGAGGGGAGAAGGACATTGGTCTGAGAGAACTAGTCCTCTTTCTGTGTCTGTTTTAACATCCAATAAGATGGAGGCAATCTGTTTAAAATCAGCATACGACAACTTGCGCTGTCTTGTGTTTTAGACGCAAGCAAGAAGAAGGCTGAACGCCGAAACGCGTCCTTGTAATAAAACGCAATTAATCAAAAGGGCCCGTGAGTGCGGAATTGTTCTTTGGGAACAGGAGTGTTAATATATATATATATATATATATATATATGTATATATATATATTCACAATAATTAAGGGGTTGCTTGTGACTTCAAACCAATCCTCCAGTTTCAGGTCTTTCGTCTGATAGTACAGATCATGAGAAGAATCACTGATTTTTAACTTCATGTTTCTGAATAGTTGTCTATATGTAGCTTCATCAAAACCCATTCTGTCAAAAATATACTTTTTACCTCTTAATATGTAATGGTACTATCAGTATTTGCTGTATGATAGGCACTCTGCATCTCCTGTCATGAGTGATGCAACATAATGTGCCCACCTTTCGTGGGGCAATGCTTCGCTATTAGCTACCTTCTCAAAGATCTTGAAAAACTATCTACAGTAAACTCTGGATGTACGTTTTTACAACACATTAGATGGGATATTTATTTATACATATGAGGTTGTTATAACGTCTGTTATTTGCATCACCACACCCTTGTGTTTCTCATAGGCTGCTTTCTTATTAAGGTCTCAATTAGTCTTTTCAAAAGAGTCTCCATAAGGGTCATGACAGGATAGAAGACAACATGTAAGGGCATTATACAGGAACAGCAGTCTTCTTCCTCGATTAAAGCAAAAGGTTTCCCTAACGATTTGACAAGACTCCTACAGAGGTGTGAGAGTTAAAGTAATTTTAGGATGTGGTGTAATTATAACTTTAAGAATTTCTATGTTTTGTGTATTTTAAGTTGCTTCTGTATAGAAATAATAAATTAAGTAATAAATGTGTTTCAAATCATAGATTGGAGTGTCATTGAGTGGAGTGTCATAGAGTGGCATAGAGTAGAGTGTTGTGGAGTAGCATAGACTGGAGTAGAGTGTTGTAGAGTGGAGTGTCATACAGTATAGTGGGGGTGAGTGTTGTGTGGTAAAGTGGACTGTCGTAGAGTGGCGTGTCATAGAGTAGAGTGTCATAGAATATAAAGGAGTGGCATAAGTGGAGAGTGTTGTAGAGTGGAGTGTCGTAGAGTGTCGTAGAGTGTCGTAGAGTGAAGTAGAGTGGAGTGGCATAGAGTCTCATGGAGTAGAGTGGCTTAGAGTGGAATACAGTGTCATAGAGTAGAGTTAAGTAAAGTGGCTAAAGGGAGTTGCTCAGAGTGTAGTGGAGTAGAGTGTCATAAAGTGCCATACAGTGGGGTAGAGATGCATAGAGTGCAGTAGAGTGTTTTAGTGTGGAGTGGCATGGACAGGAGTAAAGGGTTGTAGAGTTGAAGGGCATAGTGTGTTGTCGAGTGGAGTGCAGTGTTGTTGGCGACCCATAAGGAATTGCACAATCTCAGAGATGGTGGCCTGCTGGGGTAAGCAGACCACCATGTCTATGACTGATTTTTAATAGAGCAATTTTTTTTTTAATGCTGCCCATTTTCATTAAAAGAAAATGGGATGTATTTAAAAAAATAAAATAAAACGTTTAATTTCATTTTTTAAGAGTAGGCAGTGGTCCCTTATCTAAAGCTTAACTCCATTCTGTGCCCACCTCCATGATTTCTAAACTTAAATTGCTATCACATAAAAATACTCAGAGTTATTCACTAAGGTGTCTTACATTTGTGAGTAATATAAATGTGTAATTTACTCTTATAATTTTGAGTAACTTTACTACTTTTGGCAAATCAAATAAAAAATCAGAGTTTAAAGTTACTCAAATGTGTAGACTTGGGGTGGGGCAAGATGGCGGCCGATCGAGACTCTCTCCTTGTTCCTCCACCTGCCACATTAATATAATGACAGCAAACTGGGCCACGTGGAGTGCCAGGAAGATATCCATGAGAGCCGGATGTTGCAGTGACCGTCAGCGCAATACCAGCTGCGACTTGGAAGACCACCTGAGACCAGAGTAAGCCAAGCAAGGAATCAGCAGATGAGCCATGTGACCCCCAACATGGTGGCCACAACCTTGTGACGGTACCTGAGGGTCAGCCAACATGAGTGCGTGAGTAGAGGCAGTGCCCATTCCCGAGTGGTTGGAGAAGCCAGGCAGAGAAGCCTAAGCACAGAATCCACCACTACCGCAGAGGTGCAAGAATGGCACTCCTACTGAGAGTGTGACCAGGTCATAAACACAACAGAGTGCCTACAGTGGAGATGGAGTAATGGCCATCAGGTATGGGCACCAGGGGGCTGAGCCGCAAAGTCGCCCAGGAGTAACTGAGGCACCTGGCAAATTCTGGGGGCAGATATCACAACAAGTTGCGCACATCATGTGGTGGAGCCTGTCAGCCCAAACCGGTGATACCCTGAGGTGGCCACTCCCCCCTACAGTATTGAATGTTGTAATATGACAAGATTGAGACTCCGAAGCCCAGGACAAGAGGCGTTGGGGGCCTGCATAGGGGATTTCTTCCTGCGAGGATGGTGCAGCAGAGTCAGAGTGAGGCACAGAGGCACAATCTAACACTAGGTCAGAGAGGACTTGAGCACCACCTAGCAAGCAGACAGTACTCCGAACCACTTCAAGGGAGGCCCAGGCATGCAATGGGAGTGTTCAAAGACAAGAAAGACACAACCTCATGGATATGCTCACTGGGTCCTCAGCCTCTGCTGCAAAAAAAAATCCAACGCTCCCACCACAAGCCTGAAAAGCTGAGGATACAGTGGAGTACTGATCACTGCTTACCAGGGCATTTAATGAGTCTCTGTTTGACTCTGTTCGAGCAGACCTGAATCAAGAACTGAGAGGGGTACAACAGGATCTAGGAGCTTTAGTGGATAGGGTCAACACCCTTGAGGACAATGAGATAGCTCAAGGTGAGGAGCTAGAACACATTAAACAAGAGGTCTTCCACCTACAAGTGTGCCAAATAGATTTACAAGCACATGCAGAGGACCTAGAGAACCGTTCAGGTTGGAACAATATCAGAATCGGAGAAATCCCAATTGGTGCAGAGGGGTTTGACATAGCCAGCTACATGTCTGCTTTGTTTCTATATATGTAACACCAATGTGGCGTGCACCACCAATTAAATGGGGGAAAAGAATTATGTCCATCCAAAAAGTATCAAAACAAGTATTTCCTTTATTCTTCTTTTTATGGTTAAAAACAGCAGCCAGACAGCCGACACGTTTCGTCCAAATCATGGACTTCATCAGGGCTGCAATGTATACAAAAACATAAAGTGTATAGTACAACATAGAAAAACACGAATGGACAAAGACCAAGACAATACATATCAAACAATAAACAATACATTTAAAAATGATCTCACTAACATAAGTCAATCATAAGTCTTGAGCGGTATACCCGCCACATTCCTAGGACACAGTAGTATTATTGATTCATTAGTAATGTCAGAAAAAACATGATGCATAACATCTATATTAAATGGCATACTGTGGTACCATATTGCTTTAATACGGACTTAATAACATTACGAAAGTTTGTTGCCTATAGTAAGGCAGTATCTTATGAGCAATGTCTGTCAAATTGACATCAAAGAATCAGAGGTGAGTAAGATAGGTAGAGGGTGTAAGGAAGATATAGGATAGACAAGAACAAAACCTAAAACAAAATAGGTATGTGAATAATCAAAAAGATCCAATTAAATGCCATCTTAAAAAATATGAACACCAACAGGCCCAGCGTTGTTAGGGAAATCAAAAATGCCTACCTTCCAAAAGGTGAATTTACTGTCCAATAAGGTAGTAATGTAGATTATAGATTGAAAAAACAATGAAGTATAAGTAAAATTCCCACTGGACAGTGAACATCTATCTGGACAGAGTTTTTTGGGTCGGCTGACATGGTATGGATTCTACGTGGGCTCCAGACATACTGGTCTGCATTCACAAATTTCAGCTAAAGGAAGAGATCATCAGAAAAGCCTGGGAGGCCCACACTATCACTTGCCTGGAACCCAAAGAGATGCTTTTCCAAGGCCACTCCTTCATCCCCTTACAGGGGCGCAGGGACTTTAGATCAATAGCAGCATTCCTAAGGAGCAAGGAGATTCCCTACCATTGGGGCCACCTCTTTAACATCATCTTTTGCTGTGAGTGCTGCCTCCGTCAACTGAAATCCTTCACTGAGGCTGCTCAGTTCCTTGGCCTGTCAGAAAAAAAGCCCCCAGGGCGACATGTCAAACACAGACCTGGGCCAAACAGATGAAACTGTCAATGGCAGAGGGTCACCAAATCACAAAGAGGTACATAGCCAGACCCAAAGGAGATCGCGCATCAGAGGCAAGCGGTCCTGAATGAGCTGCCGGATAAGAGTGGTCTTTGTGAGACCGGCTCCACAGAATGACCAGAGCACATTCAGTCAGAGGCAGACTGGACAGCACTCCAATCCCCAGTAACCCACAGCGGGGGCAGGAGGGCTGAGGGAGTCAACGCAACTTCTAGATGGTCGTTATTTACATCCCAGCCCAGGCAAGTAATGCCGGACAAACCTTGTATGGATTTGGTTCAGGTTGTTTGGTTCTTGTTTATGTTTTTGTTTTAGGTCAAATATACACTCATCAGGGTGCACTCAGAATTCCAAAATGAACACACACATTTGCTTCCTCTTCCACCATTAGCACTCTCTCGCACTAGACGGAATGGTCCTTCCCCGGCTCAGAAGCAACTTCTGGTCAGAGATCTTTACACTTAATTGTCCAATACTATGTAGGTCAAAGTGATTAGCCTCAACATGAGAGGCTTAAACCACCCCACCAAAAGATCAGCCATGTTTTCCCTCTTAGAGCAGAGGGAGATGTATTTATTCTCCAGGATACACATTTGTTGCCCACAGAGGAACATATGATGAGGTCCGGATGGTTCGCAAAGCAATACTTATCCTCAGGAGCAGCGAAAAGAGAGGGGGTGGCCATCATGTAACCCCGGAATTTCTGTGGAGAGGTCCTGGGCAAAATAGTTGACATTAATAGCTGACCTTTCACTTACTGGGTTTGCATGGGTACCCTACACCTCACCAAAGCTGTGGTGTATATGCCTAACGCTCACCAGGATCGCTTCCTTTTGAATGCTCTCCCTGGGGTCCTGCAGTCCCCAGACTGCACGGTATTGGTCAGGGGCGATCTCAATTTGGTCATGGACAACACTCTGGACAGATCTGGTCATTACTACCATTGCCAAACAAGAGCATTATCCTCAAGGAGCCTTGCCAGGCTACAAGAATGTGGCCTTATGGACCTATGGCGCCTACACCACCCTCAGCACAGGGATTATACCTTCTATTCCACTTCCCATAGAACTTATGCAAGAATAGACCACTTCTTGGGCACACCCACCACAAAGAAACTCCTGCAGACTGTACAAATAGAGGCAATGTCCCTTTCTGACCATGTTCCACTGTCTGCGGTAATCAGAGCACCGAAGATGCAAAGGACACCCAGGAGATGGAGACTCTGAGACAGCATTATACAGCGTAGGAAGGGTGTTGAGGTGATCAATACAACCCTTGCTAATTACTTATTGGCCAAAGAAATAGAGGGCACACAAGTACACACGCTGTTGGAGATACAGAAGGCAGCAATTAGAAGGGAGCTCTCTCTGCTAATGAGAAAGAAAATAGATAGGAGAAAAGGCAGAAGCTAGAGGAGGCAGTGAGGGAGCTAGAATTCATCCGCAAATGAACAGGAGCACCCAGGGTGCAGCGCAAACTAGACACAGCCCAGGCCCACCTTCAACACCTGGATCTAGATAGAGCAGAGTACGCCCTACTGTGTCTTAAACATAAATTCTATACAGGAAGCAAAAGATGCAGCAAACTGCTGACCCACCAGCTACATTCTAAAATTAATAACAACAGGGTCCACACTATCTTAGACGAGCATTACATCAGATTTTGTGAAATTCTTTAGCACTCTGTACTTACCCCAGGACCTCAATGACATTGCAGTTACATCGTATCTGTTGACCAAACTCATGCCACTACTTGAGAAACCTATTGTTAGCAATGGGGCTTCTGGTTGGCAGAGGTATGCACCCTGTTCTAGCGGAACTACCACTCTAGTCAGGGTAAACTAGATAGACACTAAAAGATAACCAATGCTCACCCTTTGGTAGTCTGGCACAGAGCAGTCAGACTTATCTAAAGAGGCACTGTGTAAAGTATTTCTGTGTGCAACACACACACAGTAACACAATGTAAACACTACAAAAATACTCCACACATGGCTAGAATAATTGAGAATAATTCTATGAGTAAAAAAAGACCAAATGACAAGCATCCAACGTGACAGAATCAAGTTTAAAATCTACTGCCTGGTCCATAAAACTATCAATGATAGCGGGCCCAAATGTCTGGCGGAAAAACTTGTCCCTTACCGACCTAGCAGATCTCTGCACTCTGGTGGGAAGGCTCTGCTAATAGTCCCTCAGGTTAACAAACTTCAAACCGGGGGCAAATCTTTTGCCTATGTTGCCCTGCGTCTCTGGAATTTGCTCCCCATCGCCTTACGCAAGTGCCCTAATTTGCTTAAATTCAGAAAACTATTGAAAACTCGCAAGTGCCCTAATTTTCTTAAATTCAGAAAACTATTGAAAACTGAATTCTTCAAAGACTGAGCGTCCCACTACCCCCTAGCTTTCTATCCATGGTCAGCACGGAGATACCCCTGCAGGGGTGATTCCAGCGCTTTACACATTTTTCATTTGTTCATTCATCCAATAAGTGAACCAGAGTTATGAATTTTTAAAGATTACATCAAAATATAGTGCTTAAAGTCATAAAGTGCCAACCGGGGCCAGCTGGTCACGCTAGGCCGCAATGGAGAACAGGTCAGCTACAGGAATCATGCAAGTTCTGCTGAAAATGTACCTTGTAAGGAGGAAGAGTTGCCATCGAAGATATAATGCGAGATGCAGAGGAGCGATGCATCATCGTCGATCTCATGGATGGAGGCAATGTGTTGGTTCCGATCCTCACAGTCACCGATCCTTCGTTGATGAACCCCTTCGTGATAGAGGTGAAACGATGCCATTCAGCAGTAGCTGCATAGACTTCAAAGGGAGATGTGTCAGTTCTGATCGGCGTAAAGTTGTCGATTCTGGTGGATCACCCCAGAAAAGTCACTTCCAAGAGCCCAGGACTGGGTTGGCACCACTTGGCAAGTCAGGTCTCACAGATGGCAGAGTTCAGGTGCTGTTACAGGGTTAAAGGGTTAAAGGAAGTTGTTGATGGCCCTGAGACTTCAGAACAGGGGGCAAGCCGGTAAGCCCTTGGAGTCACTCTGGGTTCAAGTGAGATGGTCCAGTCCTTTTTCCTCAGTAGGGCAGACGGTAGCAGCAGCAGACAACAGGCAGCACAGCAGAGTGGAAAAACAGTTCTTCCTGAGCAGCAGACCAGCACAGTGGCAGTTCTTGTAGCAGCACAGCAGTCCTTCTTCCTGCCAGAGTTCTGTCAAGAAGTGTACTGTCAGATACCCAGTTGAGCCTTTGAAGTGGGGGTGACTTCAAAGAAGGGTCTTTGAAATGAACATAGATCCTTTCATCCCAGCCCTGGCTCCAGACTATCAGTAGAGTGTAATTGTCATAGTTGCCGGTCGCGTACGACCAGCGAACTACGAAAATGGCCGGCTCCCGCAACCGCACATGCGCCGGAGTTGGCCGGAGAGCTCAAAGGCACCATGGTTCCGAGCAGAGACGCTTCGCATTCCTGCTTCGAGACATAGTGAATTACTTCCAGTTTCTCCTTACCTGTTGTTCCGGGGCATCACCACTGGGGTCTTCCGTGTACGTGCCGGCGTCGGAGTCCCTCGGCGTCCGGGATCTTCATGTTGCACTCCCCTCCCTGCCTCTCCGTGTCTTCTGCCGGTGTCTGCTCCTGGCTGTCGGTGTTTCCCTCGGGCTCCTGTGGATCCCTGTTGATTTCCCTGGCTCTTGTCAGGTGAAGTTCTGGTTTTTGTTGTGAAGAAACATAAAAGACGATAGAAAAGCTGCATAATTCGTTGATTTCACAGTGCCTTTTTGCCCTTAGTATTATTTACCTCATTAGAGTATTTCTTTGAACTTATCTGATTTATGTTCCTAGTCTGTGGAGGTCCGCTTATTTCTTTTCCATTAACCTTTTGGTTCTCGGGATACCTGAAAAGATAGAAAATATATTATTTGGTCTGCTTGGAGTTAAGGTGGACACAGCAAACATGTATAATTCAACACCATGAAGAAAATATATTTTGTTAACTACCACATATTATAAGGTGTTTTTTTTTTGTGTGTTTGGTACAACTTTATTCTACATGGCATTTTCCCAATTATTCCCTAACTCAAAAGAATCTTAGTTGTTTTCACTGTTCTTTTTTTCTAGATGCACCACACTCTCTTTTCTTAAATCAAGTACCAGAATTTTCATGGAAGATGAGTAGAATTCAGGAGACACAAGCGCACATTGAGCAGAACTAAATTAGAAGTAAACACACTTCGCATAATTACCTCATTGCTTGCCTTTTCTCTTTACAGAAACCTTTTCTTGGCTGTTTGGTTCTGGCTGTCTGATTTCGTCCAGAGTGGGGTGCAACGATGGACCTCTTTCCCTCCTTGTTTTCTCCCTTCTTCCCCGAGTTATCATCTGTACTTAGATGTAGTTGGGTGCAGAGGGTGACCAGGGGAGGTTGCGGAACCTTCCTCATTTGTGTGGCGTTCCTCCAGAAAAGTGAGTAAATTTAACCTCAGATCTGATAGTAATCAGCCCTTTGTGTGGGGTCCGGGCAATACCTATTCAGTTGCAAGTCTCAGCCCCTCACTCTCTTCCTACCCAGGAAGAGCCATCAAAAAGCAGATGAGTGCTCAGATACACCTAAACGTCCTGTGTTTGTCCCTGTCTAGAGGGAATGCACAAAGTGAAGCTGTCACCCATCCCAGACGTGAATTTGAGACAGGCTGCAGGCATACAGAGCTTTAAGAGCAGAGAAATGCCAACTTTTTAAAAGTGGCATGTCTAAAATAGTAATGTTAAATCCAACTTTACCAGTAAAGAGGATTTATCATTAACCATTCCAAAGATATGAAACATGACTCAGCTACTCCTTACTAATCAGGAATTACAGCTTAAAAGTGTATTATGGAATTCCAAATTCCAATTGTTAAATTATGAGAGGAGTATGCCTCACAGAAGAGAAAAACAAATGTGGGTGTTGTTCACTACGCGGACATGCAAAACGCAAAAGTACATGTCCTAGCATTTACTTACACAGCACCTTACCCTATGGGCTACCTAGGGCCTACCTTAGGGGTGACCTATGAGTAATAAATAAAGTTTAAGGCTTGGCAAAGGGTTTTAAAAGCCAAGTTGAAGTGGCAGTAAACTGCACACACAGGTCCTGCTGTGGCAGTCCTGAGACAGGTTTGAAAGGCTACTTGTGTGGGTAGCACAATCAGTGCAGCAGGCCCACTAGTATTATTTACTTTACAGGGCCTGGTTATATAGTATACCACTTTACAAGGGACTTACAAGTAAATTAAATATGCCAATTGTGTATACAGCAATGTTACTGTGTTTAGGTGAGAAGCACATGCGCTTTAGCACTGGCCAGCAGTGGTAAAGTGTTCAGAGTCCTATGGTTTACAAAAAGAATTAGCAAAAAGAGGAAGTAAGCAGGCAAGAAGTTTTGGGGAAGACCACCCTAAGGCTGACAGGTCTAGGACCTTTCAATGCTGCGAGGGTGATCTCCGCCATAGCTAGTCTGAAGCCCCTCAAATCACCCAAACCAGATGGCTTTTTGCTACTTTTCTATAAAGCCTTCTGACAAACCCTGCTCCTGCTACTAATCTGACTCTTCAGTTCCTTTGCAGACAGCGTGTCCCTTACTAAGTCCATGCTGGAAGGCCTCCATCATAGTCAACCACAAACCAGGAAAGAACAAGCAACACTGCAGCTCAAATAGACCAATCTTTCTTTTTTTTTGTCCTCATTTATCAACTTATGCTGGGATATCAGAAAGGATCTAATCGACTGTGGCAAGGAGTACCCGGTCTCTCCACAAGGGAGGGATGTAAACAACATCCCGAGCCATAGCGAAGCCTCCTGCCCGGTTGAACGAGCTGACTCCTCTGTACAGGTGCAAATAGATGTTTACAGAGCTAATGGATAGGGGGACCATTCCCATCCATGCAACCTGTGTAGCATATCTGTAATCATTGGACCATTAGCTTATCACAGGAGATGAGAGAGGGAAAAGAGAAAAAAAAAGAGGCAAAGAGCGAGATAAACAGCAGAGTTAATATGATTCAGGAAATTAAATTAATAACATATAATTTAAACCAGTCTTCTTAACTTGATAACTGGCCCGGTCAAGAAATGATAAAATTAAGGCTTTATGAGTCTTAAGAAGGCTCTTGTTAACCTCCCCTCCCGGAACCACCCCGAAGATTACCAAAGCCAGGCTCACCTTGACCTCTTGACCCAGGATTCCCGAGATGATCTCACCCACTTTATGCCAGAAGATCTGGATTGATGGGCACTGCCAGAACATATGGACATCGTTCGCATTGTCTTCTCCGCACTTGGGGCACTTCTTCATCTCCCGACTTACCAACTTTGAAAGTGTCCATGGCATCCAGTAGGCCTTATGGACAGTAAAGAGATGGTTCTTCCTAAGTGGTGCAGATTTCACATATGACCACATGTGAGACATAGATACTTGCCATAGTAGTTCGAGATCTTGGTCTGGCAGTTCCCTCCTTCAGATCTCCGTCAACAAAGTTTGCACTTCTTCCACGGCCTGAATTAACATCCAATACCATTCTGCGACTTCTTTCCGCAAAAGCGGCCGTGACCGTATCCTAGCCTCAAATTGCCGATTCCCTTTACCGGCCTTTCCCAGGGTGCTTGCCCAGCTTGCTAGTTGGTAATATTTAAATTCGGAAACCGAGCCCTCAGAGATCTCCAGCAGTTGCTGCCATGAGATTAGTTGGTTATCTTCTATGAGTTGTACTGTGCTCCCGCAGAGGAATTGCAAGTGAGTCAAGAAGACAAGCTGGAGTGCCAGGGGAATCCCAAATAGGGGCTGAGTCGCTGTAATAAGGTATTTGTAGGGAGAATCTTACTTGGTGCCAGATCTTACATGCACCCACAAGAATCTTTAGCCTGACTTTTTTTTTAAATGTGGGTTGGCCGAATTTAAGGAGAAAAAAATCTGCTTGATCTGGAGAGCCTGCGGTGAGGGCCCTAAAAAGCGCAGACAGACAAGAGCTACCCATCAAAAGCTGTTGGAAGTTCTTCAAATGGAAAGCACAGTAATATTGGTAAAGATCTGGACTAGCAATGCCACCGTGTTCCTTCTTTCTACGAAGCTTCGTCCAGGAAATTCTAGGCCTTTTGTTTCCTCAGATAAAACTGGAAAACTCCCCTTGCACCTTCTTAAACCAATCCTTCCTAAATTCTAAAGGGATAGCATTAAACAAAAAGGTAAACTTTGGAAGGATTGACATTTTCAAGAGATTGGATCTACCTAAAAAGGACAGTGGGAGGGCTCCCCAGGCCTGTAGTTGTTTTCTAACACTAGTGGCTAGATTTTCGAAGTTCACTTGGACTAATTTCTCTATATTGTGCACTACTTGGACTCCCAAATATCTAATCTCTTGTCTTGTTAAGACATTCGTATGCTGGGTGTTCCACTGCATTAACTCCATTTTCTGCTTGTTTATGGAGTACCCCGATACCCTTCTAAATCCTTCCAGAATCTCCCAGATTGTAGGAAGAGACTTAGGCAAATCTCCTGGAAAGGTCATCAGATCATCTGCATACAACCCAATTTTTTTAGTCCAACCATTACAGACAAAGGGAAAAATATTCCGACATGCCATTAATTTGCACGCCAGTGGCTCAATATAAAGGTTAAAAAGAAGGGGTGAGAGGGGGCATCCCTGTCTAGTTAACCAAGACCTTGGCCGAGGGAGTTTTGTATATGGTCCTAATTGCTGCTAGGAAGACCTCTCCTAAGTTAAAACGTTGAATCATCTTATACAAAAAAGGCCAACTGATCCTATCAAAGGCCTTTGCAGCGTCACAGGTCATAACTGTTAAAGGGCTCCCATATTCCCTAGCCAGGTCAATTGCACCTATTAACTCGTGGGTTAGCTCATAAAGCTGTCTCTTTGTCATGAAACCTTTCTGATCAGTATGAATCAAAGCTCCCACCACCTTATCCAGTTGTTTTGTTAAAATCTGGGTGTATATTTTATAGTCGCCATTAAGAAGAGAGATGGGTCTGTAAGACTCACAGGCCCCCAGGTTCTAATTTTGTTTCAGAAGAATAGTTATAGTGGCAACATCCCAAGATGGCGGGAGATCCTGGCTATATGTGAAAGCAGAGTTAAAAAGCTGTAACAATATAGGGGCAAGCTCATCCTTTAAAATCATATAGATCTCATTGGGAATGGAATCAGGCCCTGCAGCTTTCCCCTTTTTTAGGCTACTGATAGTTTGGAGAGTTTCTTCAAGACAAATGGGACTGTTCAGGTTGTCTCTCGCGGTCCCCTGTAGAGATGGAAGTTCTAGGTCTTGAAGAAAGTCTTCAATTTGATCTCCTCCCACCATCAAGTCCTCTGTGTAGAGATCTTGAAAAAACTGTGCTTATGCATTCTCGATCTCAACATTGTCAGAGATTATGTTGCCTGAATTTTGACACCTAAGGTCTTTGATAAGATTCCTTGTCTGGTTAGCTTTAGTCTTCCAGGCAAGCAGTTTGCCACAGCCGTCCCCATATTCATGATGGGACAACCTGCTGGCTTCCCATTTCTTCCTAACTATTGCTTCAAGGTAGTCAGTGAGCTCGGACCATGATAGTTGCAACTTGTCCTCACTTTGTAATACATTTTGGCTATTAGGAGCCTGTTCCAGGGCTAGTTGATGGGAATATACTGCAGCTTCAAGTTTGTTGATGTCTTCTCTAACCTTCCTATTTTGCGCAGCTGTTAGGCTGGTTAAAATACCTCTTAGAAAGGCCTTATAGGTGTCCCATACAATATGCAAAGAGGCTGAGCCTATGTTAAGGAGAAAGAAGTCATTAGTCGCAGCTTTCAATTTTTCCACTACCTGTGACTCAAGAAGTAGGGAACGATTTAAGGTCCATTTTCGAGAGAGGGGCCTTCCTATGAGTGATCTCTAAAATGACTGCGGAGTGGTCAGATAGGTGTTCCGGGACGTGGGTAACTCTGATGGTATACTTGCCCGTAACAGAGTCCACAAGAAAAAAGTCTATCCTGGATCTATAGCCGCAATTTTTGTTATGGAAAGTGAACTTAGCACTGCCGTCCCTTCCTTACATTCCATAAGTCTCCAAATATCCATGAGACCAATGTCCACCATCAACTGTTTCAGGGCAATTCTCATATTGAGGGTTGCAGCGACTGCCCTCCTGGATGTTGTGTCTTGGGCTGGATCTATGACTTCATTGAAGTCCTCTCCCAAAAGGATAGGATCATTGATATCGACCAGTTGAAGTAGTAAAGCATGAAGAGGGGCAGGATCATATAAATTGGGGCCATAGTACCCCACGAAAGTCAGCTAGGAACCGTGGATTTTGGCCTTGGCTATTGCCCATCTACCGAGGGGGTCAACTACACAAGCCCCTAATGTGGCTTGGATAGACTTTTTAAAGAGGAGTGCAACCCCCTTCACTGAACACGACTGAGAGGTACACACACAGTGGTCAATCCACTTCTGCCCTTTGAGTATCTCAGCCCAGTCCTCTTTATTCAAATGGGACCCATGTATAAAGAAGACCTCACTATCTGAGAGTCTCAGATACTCCAGGATTTTCTTTTTTCTGGGGATGACTCTAAGACAATTAACATTCCAGGATAACATTTTCAAATGCCTAGTTCTATCTGAACTCATCATAAAAGAGTAAACAGTTACGCAGTGGTCTAAATTTACTAAAACATGTTTGTGAGCCTAAAACAACTAATCGAGCCATAGTAGTTAATGAGGACTTTTTTAATTTTTTTTACCCATATGCCCCCCACCCGGGAAAGAAAAAAATGTGCTTATTTTTAGTATTTTCTTTTACTTTTGCAAGTGACCCGCCCATCCCACCCCGGGGAACCCTCCCAAATAACTAGAGGTATTGTGGTGATTACCTCTGATTGGGCTCTCTCGCTACCTCACGGCAATGACAAAAAAGTTATTTTTGATGTGCTTTAATCTGTTCAATCGGTGTACTGACTTTGTTGGGGTCTCTAATGTTGTGCATCTTATTGTTCCACATCACCTTAAGGGAGGGGGGAACTGGAGATTGGCAGTAGCACCCAACCCCCTCAGCTCTTGAATAAACTTCCCTAACTCCCACTGTCTGTCTTGCGTGGTGCGTTAAATGTCCGATCTAACATGGAAAGACCACTCTCCTTTGTTATATGTTCCCGCTTTAAGGGGCCCGACAAGAATTTTCTCCTTAATGGAGTACGACTTGAAATTCACCAAGATCCTTCTCGGGTTTTTTTCCCCTGGTCTTCTCGAGAAGGGATCACGGTGAACTCTTTGGACGTCGTCTTTTCAGCTGCGTTTTTCCATGTCCTTATTAAATTCTTTTAGGAGGCTGATCGTAAAACCCCTGATGTCCTCTCCCTCCAGACCCTCCAGAACATTCAGAATCCTAATTTTGTTCCTCCTTGCGTTATTTTAGAGAGCTTCTAGTTTATCCCGAAGCTCTTTATCACTGTTCTTCAGCTTCAAAATCTCGTTTTTATTAGTGTCGATTTATTTTTTAAAGATCTTCCATAGAGACGTCCATTGCCCCAACTCTTTCCATCAGGTTGTTGATCTTATATTCCAAAGCCTCGCATGTACCCTGTATCTTTTGTTGGTTTAACTCCGAAGCCGCAAACTTTTCCCTGACCTCAGTTAACAGGGTAGATAAGAGTCTCTCCATGCAGGGCTGTTCAACCTAACTGTCTGGTACGGTAGATGATTCTCTTTGGTCATGGGACTGATTCAAGATGGTTGTAAGCCTGGGGGTACTCTGATCCGACATCGCATTGTCTACTGTTGCTAGGGGGCTAAACCTATTTTCTGAACAGAATATATCTTTCCCACCTTCAGTGGTGGCAGTGGCAGTATCCTCCATAGCTTCAGGAGACCCACTAATTTCAGAAACATGCACCAGAACAGTACATATAGCTGAGGAAGAGGGGACAGTCTGGGCACCTTGAGATTGGACCTTGAAATAAGAACGGAGTGAAGGCGTAATTTTCACAGAATCAGTTTTCTTTTTAGAGCGCCTACTTCCTGCGGTCGATAAGGTTTTGTTCGTAACTGGTCTTTTAAGTGCTGAAAGTGGTGGAGCTTGTAGGAGGGTGCGAGAAGCCCTGTTGTCTGAGTTCTTCTGTGGGGCCAAAGTTGGGTTCTTTTTTATAGGGGGTTCCCTAAGAAGTTTTGCCCTTTCCCCCAAATGTCCTTGCTTCTCAGGGTATATCTGTTTGTAAAACCGGTAGAGACTTCAGTTGATTCCTTACTCTATAGAGAGGAAACTTCAAAGGGTTTAAGGACCCCACCTACTCCAACAAGGTCCCGATTCCTTTTTCTTACCGGGGTCATCAGAGGGCTCTGAGCGACATCCTCCACCTCCACCTTGCTGATTTTCCTGCTGCCGTGAGGAAATATTCCCTGTCCAGAAAGGCAAACACGGTCCCAGGCGCAGACTGCCAAACCGATGCTCCCGGAAGCCGATCCTGGCGGTGGCGCGGCGGCCCCTACCGAGCCGGGCTGCTGTCTTCGCCCACACACTATTCTGCAGCTGCACCGCTGTCGCGAGGCGATACAGTTCACGACCCCAGGAAACCTTCACGGGCGCCACACAAACCCTCATCGGCGTCTCCAGTCCATTCCAGTCCGCTACGGAACCTCGACGACCAACACACAGGTAAAGAATATGACATATTGCCGAGTGAGCGAGAGAGCTCGCGACCGGCACTACCTGACAGCTGCCATGTTCCCCCGAAAAGGTGTGTTTTGAAAAAGACCAATCTTGTTGATTAATATAGATGCCAAGCTCTTCACCAGCATCTTAGCGATAAGACTGCGTCCACACATGCCCCACCTGATAGAGCCTGACCAAGCAGGCTTCGTCCCAGGCAGGAACTTCACGGATAATACCAAACACATTTTGCATATTATAGACAAGGTGGTGAGGTCCTAAAAGAAAACACTTCTCTTCACTATCGATGCTGAAATAGCATTTGATAGAGTGCACTGGCCATACATGCCCCACATATTAGAGCACTTTGGGTTCCAGGATATATTTCTCCACTGGTTCTGATGTGGATACAACTCCCATAGACCTCAGTAAGAGCGAAGAGGTGTATATTGACAACCCTTTTGCAAACAAAGGTGAACTAGACATGGGGGCCCACTATCACAACTCATGGTTGCCACATATATGGAGCCATTGGCACAGCGCATCATGACAGACTGATCTATCACTGAGAAGCGTTTGGCGCAGACACACATCTAACCAGCTTATACACAAATTATGTGATAATAGCCCTGACAAAGCCGCTCAAGTCTCTCTCTACTCTATAAGCCGAGCTGCTAAGCTTCAAGGATGTCTCCAGGTTAAAGGTATATATTAAAAAATCACAGGTGCTTAACCTTACGGTCTTTCATGCCTATCAAGAACAGCTCAGTACCTGGTTTCATGGGCAGTGACGCCCATCCTCTTTGGGAATCCAGATCACTTGCTCAGCTCCCAGCACGGCGGAAATCAACTACAGAGGGATCCTCTGGCAACTTTGAAAGACCAATCTAGCTGGTGCAAACTCAGGCTTTCCTGGATAGGCTGTATGTCAGTCTAAAAAATGACAGCATTGCCTAGGGTGTTGTTCTTGTTTCAAATGCTCCCTTTTTCTCACCCGCACAACACTCTTAAACAATTGCACGCTGATATTAGTAGATTCTTGTGGGACGGCAAAGGCTCACAAGAATCATCTCTTGAGCCCCCGGCCAACAAGGGAGGGTGGTTGGGTTGTGCCCAACATAATTTACTATTTCCAGGCATCAATGCTCCAATACTTGGTGGAGTGGGACCGGGGTGCATCTGAGAAGCACTGGTGCTTTAGGACCAGGCAATGGTGGGTATGCACATTTGGAAAGTGCCTTGGCTCCCTAAGAAGCACCGACCTTGGGGCCTATACTCTTCTCTGAAAATGAAGGCTACTCTGAGAGTCTGTGGTAGGGTGTCAGAGCAGAGAGGGATAACCTCCTTTCCATCCCCAGTGACCCCTATCCTTACCAACCCTGAATTTCCCTGACTCAAAAAGGAGATGTTCCAACAATGGCAAAACTCAGGGGGGAAATGGGTGGGGCATCTATTCGACATAGTGGGTATCATCCCCTTTGATGTTTTGCAATGTGACTATAGCCTGCCTGAGGCAGCTCCTTCGCTACATGCAAATAAGGCACTGGGCCATGCATCCCCTAATCAAATAGCATGCACATAGACCTTTGACACCATTTAAAAAATGGATCAAAACAAAGGAACAAGATAGCTGACTAGTCACAGAGCTCGAACCATTGGTGGCACAACCAGTCCCCATGGAGAGGACTCCAGGGCAGAGGCTTTGAGAGGAGAAGCTGGCTAGGAACTTACATATATAGAATGGGATGACATCTTCTATAGGGCTTTGCACACTGCACATAACGCATCTAATATGGAGACCGCAGTTACTGTGGCCTCCTACTATTATTGAAAAACTGCTAGAATACAGACATGGTGCCCTAAACACAGCAAAGAATGCTGGAGGGGTTTCGGGGGAACAGGAACCTTGATACACCTCCTCTGGCACTGCCAAACATTGACCCAATGCTGGACCATTATCCTGAACGATAATGACAAACACTACAACACACATAAACCACGGTTCCTTGTATATATCCTGCTGGGCCTGCCCAATCCACTAGCTTATCCACTGAAGTCCCCAAAAGGGACATCCGATAGCAATGGTCCTGGGAACAGCGACATAGGTAATTCTGTCACTGTGGGCACAGATAGGGTCCCTGAGCACACTAACTGGCTTCATCGTCTATCACACCTGCTTAGCATGAAAAAGCTGACACTATCTATTAAGCATAAATTGGAAAAGTATCAGGAGGTATGGGTCCCCCTGATAGCCCTTCTATCCACCGAATTCTGTGAGGTAACATACCCCAAATATCTCATGTTCTTGCACATAGACCCCACACCACAAAAGGCGGAGCCAGACTTTACATTGAAGTTTCTGAAAAGAACAAGAGAGTTAAAGGTTTATTAATACTGTGGGAAAGTGTGGTGATTACATCCAAATTCATACTTGCTACTGAGTGTCATGGAGGACAGTGGGGAGAGCAGAGGGAATTGGTTGGAGAGAACATTTATCTGAGCATTTCGGCTTCTGAGTTGTAGGTGATAGAGTTATGTATTTATGCTGTTTATGTTCCTTTACCATAAATAATAAAAGATAATTGATCCTAATAGTGCAGACTTGTATGTCTTTAACCCATAAAAAAGGGGGTGGAGCCACATGTATGTGTGTAAGTTATTACTGCAAAACAACAGTAATAGGTTTAGCACCACACATGGCCAATGTCAGAAATTGAGTTGTTGGTTGAGTGGAGTGTTAACCCGGCTCAGGCAACAGTCACAGTCCCTGTCAGGGTGAACCACAACATTGACTAAATTAACCTGTGCTTAACCCTCTGATAGCTTGGCACAAAAGCAGTCAGGCTTACCTTTGAGGCAATGTATAAAATATTTATGCAGCACACAAACAGTAATAAAGTGAAAACACAACACAAGAAAAGTCCCACACCAATTTAGAAGAACTGAGTACATTTTAATAAATTATTTGACACCAAAATGGCAAAATCTAATTAGTAGAACTAGACTTATGAATTTCTTAAGTTTAAGGACAAAACTAGCATCTGAAAGATCAAAGCACCATCCACTGACATCCAGTCCTGTGAGACCAGGTCAAAGTTAAAAAAACATGGTGTACAGTGATGGAACGCAGCTCAGATACAAAGAGTGAATTGGGCTAGGTTGGTGCTTACCTTCAGACATAGAAGACATTTTGAGGAAAATGTTCTGCTGAGAAGGTAAAATTCAGTGAAGTAAGGCTGCAGGTGGTATCCGAGGAGGGAGCGTCATCATCAGGGAGCCACAGGACGAAGTTGCGGTGAAGATTTCTATGTTCAACTTAGTCTCTTTTTTGGAAGTTGAATAATATCCATCAGGAGGAAGCTGGAGGCCGTAGCTGACAAGAGTTGAAGGAGGTTGGATATCCCTATTTTGAAGGATCACTGAACAGGATTTACTGCTGCAGAGAAGAACGTAGTGGGAGCTGCCATGAAGTCAGTCTGAGAAGATGAGAATGTTAGTCTCAGTCTTCTCTTGGTTCTCAGAGCAGTTTTTAGCCAAAAATGTTCTACATCCCAAGTTTTGACTTTTGGCTATCTGGCCACCTTTAATACCACCACCAAGGGTCCAGGACTGCAGGGGCATCACTTGGGTGGTTAGGATCCACTTAGGCTGGGTCCTGGTGTGGTTTCATTTGGTTGGAGAATTTTCTGTCCCTGAGGCTCTGATCAGGAGGGCAATCAACTAGCCCTTGGAGTCACTCTGGTAGTCCTGGGTTCAACAGCTGAAAGAGGGCTCAAACAGCAGGGCAGGCTGCTGAGGGTTCAAGTCAGTGTCCAGGCATCAAAGCAGTCCTTCCAAATGCAACAAAGCAGTCTTGTGGGCTACACAGCAGCAGGCAGTCCTATAAGAGTCCTTCGGCAGGTCCAGAAAGTGCACTGAATAATGTGTCTGAGGAAATTATTTTTATACCTGGTGCCTTCTTTGAAGTAGGAGAAGTTTCTAGAGAATTCCATTTGAACTGCTTGAAGTTTCCTGACTTCTTTGCCCTGTCTCCAAACTGGTTGCATGAACAATGCAGAGATGGCATGTCCTTTGTGTGAATGCAGAGCACAGTCAATTACGTTGCAAGTGGAGCTGTGCCCAGCTCCCCCTCCACCCTGCCAGTTGATTGCCCATCCAAGCACACCTAATCCCTGTGGTGTGTGACTGTCATGGAGGAATAAACACAGTCCAACTGCCAACTACACCCTGTCACGTGATCCAAGAAAAGGCTGCAGGCATCAAATAGTTAGGGCAGAAAAATGCCAACCTTCTAAAAGTGGCATTTTAAAAATTGTAACTTAAAATCCAACTTTACCATTAAAGGGAATATTTAATTATAATTTCTCAGACACCCAATGCAAAATGCCAACCTGTTCCCAATCAAAATTTAGCTTTGATTTAATGTAATAAGGCAACTCAATGTTATCATGTGAGAGGGGTAGGTCTCACATCAGTAAAAAACAAATTTAGGAGTTTTTCACTACCTGGACATCTAAAACTTAAAAAGTACATGCCCAACCTTTTAATTACAATGCACCCTGCACTGCCTAGGGCCTACCTTAGGGTGATTTATATTCAATAAAAGAGGAGTTCACGGATTGGCAATGGGGTTATATTGACAAGTAAAACTGGCAGTTAAAAACTGCATTCAGGCTGCAATGGTAGACCAAGGACATGTTTTAAGGGGCTTCTCAAGTGGATGACACAATAAGTGCTGCAAGCCCACTAGTAGTTTTAAATTTGAAGGTCCTGGGTATATTGTATACCACTCTACAAGGGACTCATAAAGAAATTATATATGCCAATCAGGATTAGTCCAATGTTGGCATATTTAGAGGAGAGTGCACAGGCACTTCAGCACAGGTTAGCAGTGGTACAGTACACAGCATCCTAGAGCTAACAAGAATGAATTTCAGCAAAAAGTGTAGGGTAAAGGCAAAACGTTTGGGCATGGACCACCCTAAGGCTGACAGGTCCAGCAGCCAACCACTGGTAGGAGACAGGGACTTAAATTAATACCTCATAGGAAATAATATTACATGAAATTATTTAAAATAATTGAAATGTAAATAAATATGATTTCATGTTGAAACATATATAAAAATAAAACGTTTATTAATTATAAAATATGATAACCTATTCTAATTTACAAATTAATGTAAGATTGAATTTAAATATAATTACATTTCTTTTCATTAATTCTATATCTTACTTTTATAAATTATTAATGGAAGGATGTTGCACTACCCGTGGTTGGCCTTGTGTGGTGCTGGATTTACTTCAGCTCTGAGCTAGAGTAATATACTACTGTTTTAGGTCCCTCTTTGTCTATAGTAACTTTCAGAAGTGCAGTTTGTGTCTAGTAATGGGCTTACTCTTTTCTGTAGGTGAATGCACATCCCCCGACACCTCTTCCCATCCCTCCATTCACCCTTCCCTATTTTGCCCCCCTTTAGTGGTGATTATTCCCCATTGGCCAGCCATTCTTTTCTGTTCCTCCCACATTTACTATTAACACGTTATGTTAATAGAATTTATACAGCGCACGTATACCCTCAGGTGTCTTGGCGCTTCCAGTGCTACATACTGTGCTTAATGCTACTACTACTGAAAGAGCCAGGTCTTCAGTTGTTTCCTGAATTCGAGAAGGGGGGAAATTTTTCTGAGGTATAAGGGAAGGGAGTTCCATTCCTTGATGGTGTTAAAAGTAAAACTCCTACCTCCCCAGTTCGTCTTTTTAATCCTGACCGGCGGCATCAGATGTGCATTAGCCGAACGCAGAGTTCTGTTTGGAGAATGCCATCTAAAAAGGTCCTCTAGAAATTTCGGCCCTTCTTTGTGTAAAGCCTTATGGGCCATGCAGAGTGCCTTGAACTTTATCCGCTGGCCAACTGGCAGCCAGTGGAGTTCTCGCAATGCTGATCTGACAGACTGATATTTAGGAATGTCCAGAATCAGTCTTGCGGCAGCGTTTTGTACTGCCTGTAACTTCCTAAGAAGGGTGGATTGCACATTGATGTACAATCCATTACAGTAGTCAAGTTTAGACAAGACTAAGGAGGTTACAACCGACTTTCTGCAGGATTTAGGAATAAAGGCAACATTTTCCTTATAGTCTTAATCATAAAGAAGGAAGAGGACACCACCTTAGAGACTTGAGCTTTAAAACTGAGTTTTTCATCTACGATAACCGCGATATTTTTTGCTTTATCTACCGGGGTCGGGAGGGGACCAAGATTATCTGGCCACCAAGCTGGGGACCAAGGTGGAAAGAGATTTCCGAACATAATCACCTCCATTTTGCTTGAATTAAGTTTCAAGCAATGAGAACTCATCCAATGACTTAAGGAAAGCATACAGTCATGGAGTTTTAATGAGTGGTTAATGTCCTTATCTACTGTCGAGATCACCAGCTGGGTGTCGTCGGCATACGATGTAGGAATCAAATTAAAACTTCTTATCAGAGGAGCTAATTCCGCTACATAAATATTAAAAAGTGTAGGGCTCAACGATGAGCCCTGCGGAACACCGCATGGAAGAGTGAAAGGTGCAGACTTAAATTTACTCAGATGAACTGATTGGGTTCTCTCTGATACGAACGATGTTAGCAGGGAGAGAGCTTTACCTCTTATCCCAATTTCTTGTAGACGATGAACCAGAAGAGTATGGTCTACCGTATCAAATGCAGCGGATAGGTCAAGCAGCACCAAGGCTGCTGACCCACCGCTGTCTAGTGAGGAGCGGATTTCTTCTGTAGTCTTAATCAAAGCTGACTCTGTGCTATGGTTAGCTCTAAAACCAAACTGGCTATGATCTAGAATTTGGCTAGTTGCAATAAAAGCGGAGAGTTCAGCATTCATGGTTTTCTCAATTATCTTGGCCAAAAGTGGAATTCTCGCAATGGGCCGGTAATTGGCTGTATCCGTTGCATCCAGATTGGTTTTCTTTAGAAGGGGCAAGATACAAGCCTGCTTCCACACAGTGGGAAAGGATCCTTGTTCTATCATCTGGTTAAATATCTTAGATAGGTGTGGTCCAATGAAATGGGAGATATTTTGTAGGATCTTAGGAGGGCAGGGGTCTTCCGGGGAGCCTGACTTGGCCATGGAAATCAGTTTAGTGATTTGCATAGGAGAGGTCAGTGAGAAATTAAAAGGAGAGACTTTTCGTTGATTTCTTGTTCAAATTTTTTACCATTTGATGTGGAATGGGTGAACTGATCATAGATTTGATCTACTTTTGTTCTAAAGGAGAGAGCTAGAGCATCACAGAATTCTTGACTGAAATTAACAGAATCATCTTTTTGATTGTGGTCAGATTTTTACAGTTTGAAATAGTTCTTTACTGGAACCACTAGCTTTTTCTATCTTTGCTGTATAATAGAGTGTTTTCTCCCGATCAACTTTTTTTAAAATCTGAAAGCATGGATTTATAGAGATTTTTTCTAGAGGTTCATAGTTTTTACGCCAAATCCTTTCTTGCCTTCTGCAAGCCTGTTTGTGTACTCTCAAGGCTTCAGAAAACCAAGGGGCAGATGGTGATTTCCTATTTTTATTAATCCAAATACTAGGGACTAGATTTGCAAAATTGGTCTCAAGCCAGGTGGTATATTTTTTGGCTGAGATTTCTACCTCCTTCTCTACCTCCCATTCACTTTTTGCTAGCTCGTTGACCAATGTTGTAGAGTCAATTTTATGCCACGCTCTACCCATGATCTTTGAATTAGCTATGTTAGTGCTTTTGGTTCTTAAGAACTTATATCTAAAAAGAATGGCTTGATGGTCCGACCAGATTAACGGGAAGGTGGATACATTGGAGATGGCCAGGTTGTTCGTGAACAGGCTGTCTAGGGTGTGTCCTGCCGTATGCGTGGCACCATGGACCAGCTGTCTAAGGCCATACTCTGATGTCATATCAAGTAGCTCCTTCGTATCTCTATCATCCGTTGTTTCTAGGTGAAAATTCATATCCCCTAGCATTGTAAAGAAGTTAGAGTGAAGACTGAGCTCTCACAAGGAGTGGAAGTTAACTAGAAAGTTGGATCTAGGGCCTGGAGGGCGATAGATCAGGAGACCTTTAAACGAATCTTGACCAGAGGAAGTAATTTTAAAAGCAAAGCTTCACAATCAGGTGTAGCTATTATTGAACAAAAGAACTTAATTCAGCCTTATGGATCAATGCCAATCCGCCGCCTCTTTTTAGTTGCCTATCATATCTAAAGGTACTGTAGCCCTGTGGCGTCGCAATATTAAAATCCGAGTCAGATGAATCATCACCCCACGTTTCTGTAACACATAATATGTCAAGTTTATAGTCTGTGATAAAATCAGCAATTTCATATTTATGTCTGACCAATGACCTGGCATTAATAAGTGCTAGCTGTAGGTCAGTATCTATTTGATCTTGAGTCGTTACATCTCTCAGGGAGTTAAGTGGCAGATCCCAAAAATTTGGTAGTTTACTATCGCAGCCTAGACATTGGGGGTAGTCCGGTTTTATTATATGTTTGCAATTCAACTGATAGCAATTCTGGTGTATCGGTGGGCGTAGAGACAAAAGGCTCTTACCTGAATAAACAATTGTAGATTTATGTACCGAGTAAGAGCCAGAGACTCGGCAGTAGGGGTGGAGATCTCAAAACAGAAAAATATAGCAGAGATGTAGAACTTAAGTACAAAGTTTGTGAACAGTATTTTGTAGTACACTTGTAGTACTACTGTAGTAGTCTCAGTCTGCCAACCTCGCAGTTCTCCCTCCCCATTAAGAGGTCTGGGAATACAGGGTTTCTGCCAGTAAAGTCTCAGCTGGTACAATCAGCAGAAACCATTGATCTGGCAGTTAATCAACTACAGGGCTCCCAGGTCAAATGACAGTCACTTCTTCGTATTTAGGGTATGATGACCATCCCTGCATGCAACAATGATGTGAGGCTTGGTGGTCCCGGGCAAGGAAAGTAATCTTTGGTTATATTGTGCAGGAAAAAACTAGTTGCTCGTTAGGGATAATGATTTTTTTGTATTTCACAAAAAGTGCTCTAGTAGTTTGTTTGTGAAATACAATAAATGAATGTTGAGCAAGACATCACATGATGAACTTAAGTCATGCTGATTCCCGCCAGGCGGGGTCGTGGGGGGTCTTATTACAGCACACAGTTCTCCGCTATGGAGACCAAAGCTACTGTCTCAGCCAACAAGGAAAGGTCTGCGGGCTGCCCTTCACAGTTTAAATGACCCTGTTTATTTGGCACAAGGTTGGGACCTAGTCACTTTCACAGCCTCAAACCTTTTTTTGTTACTGCTGTGGCCTCATTCATGAACCAGTCGTAGATGTTTTGGATTCCAATATCCTGGTTTAATTCCGGCATTTTGACTTGGAGCACTTTTACAACTTGGATTCCTCCTGCCATATGGCTTCGTGGTGGATGATTTTCAATGCAGTATCTGCTGGGATTATGTGCTCGCTTGATTGGCTGTAATCTCCATGTTCCCACAGCAGGACCGTGTGTACTTTTTTGTTGGTGGATGTCTAGCTTTAGGACAAAGGCAACTGCTGTGACTTCTTCTATGCTGACCATTAGGTTCTAGGTCCTTTGTTGATCTGAAGGTATGTGTTAAAATGGCATCTTCTCTCCTGAACATGGCTCGTTTGTCCCGCTCTGATCCACTTATTTTTAGCTGGGTGGATTTATTAGCCCTCCCTTTTTCTCCCTTTAATACATTGGATGTGCATATAAGGGGAATTTACCTCAGGGAATTTGGCATCCTAAGCATTTGGGAAAAGGTTTGCTCAGCCAGGTGTGCAAATGATTTGCTGTTGTCTTTTCTCACCTGTGTGCATGAAATTTGCCTTAGTGAAACAGTTGTGGCTATCATGCGGAATGTGCATTTTGAAGGTTGTTACTTTTTGATTATTTTAGCATTAGAGTGCCAAGGCACTTGGATCTTCCCTTCCCAAAACATCCTTGTATGCTTTTTTTGTTGTCTGGTTAAGACTGGGGTGAGGTAGGGCCCGGCTAAGATTTGCCTGTGTTATTGATGATGATATTTTTTGACACAGGGATGTCGAGAGGTTTTATGTGGTTCAATAACTTGACCAGCAAACTTTTACCACACCCAACTCCTATGTAGTCCTAGCTGGTTCCCAACTCGGGAATTGTTCCTTTTTCTGGCAACGTCAAGCAGTGTTGTAATGAAAATTTACCACTTTTCTTTTAAATTCTATCACAATTTCATACAATATAATTGTTGGAGTCATAAGGTTCTTATGCGGAGGATCACAGCTTTTTTTTAAATATGTTTATTAATTTATAACATGAACAGAAGTTTCAGATAACATAAGCAGCAGTCAACACTCCCTTTCCAATATCAGGACTAAGGGCCATATGTATCAAACAAAATTACGATCGCAAACGCTGAAATTCGCAGAATTTCAGCGTTCTGCGATCGCAATTTGACTTAGTGGTATGTATGAAGGAAAAACTGCCTTCCAAAATAAGGAATCGCAAAATTTGCGATTCCCTATTTTGCGAATGCATTTAAGTTAAGGAATTGCAAATTGCGATTCCTTAAATACAATGTAAGAAGCACCAAAAAGTGCAATTTGGCCTTAAGGAATCGCAAATTACCACCAACTTCAAGTTGGTGGTAATATGCGATTTCTTAGAAAAATGCACTTTTTTGCATTTTTCAATGTCCACTGTGGCGCACATACATGCCCTTAGGGCATGTATGTGCGCCACATGTGCACCCATGCTTATTTCAGGGGTGCAACAGGGTGTTCTTTTGACACCCTGGCAACCTTGAAATTGCATTCTCAATTTGCGATTCTCTAATTGCTAATCGCAAATTGAGAATGTTTTCCCATTCATTCCTATGGGCCTCCAGGCCCATAGGAATGAATGGGAAGGGTTTCCTTAATTGCGAATCGCAATTTGCGATTCGCAATTAAGGAATATGTAGGATTTGCAAATTTTTTTGCAAATCCTACATACATCTCGTTTTACGATTCTCAAATAGCGATTCTCAAAAATTCACAAAACCTAACTTTGATACATATGGCCCTAAGTCAATAACCTAGATTCATATTTGCTTGTTTTGGGGTGTGTCATAATGCCCATTAGGGTGATACAAAAGGGGATGATGGACGGAACGTTTGAGCCAATCAAACACTCACCCCCAGTCAACTGATCTGGGTTTAATCCATTATCATTCTTTAGCTCACTCCACCACCCCAGTTCAGACATGGCCATATGCAAATCAGTCTGACCCTGTGCCTCATGGGAACAGTCCAGCCCGAACTGCCAAGCCATGTCTTCCCTGGACCGGAAACAAGCATCCTAGGACCGGTTTCTGGCATTCCAGCCGTCATCAGCCAGGCTTGCTTGAATCCAGTGGCAAAGTGAGCAAGGGACCCACGTCTGGGCATACCCCCGCCAACTTAGGGCATTGTCAGCATTCCGTCCATCATTTGTTTGCAGTAACACTTTTTGCCCTAAGTGGGATGGGTATGCCCAGACGTGGGTCCCTTGCTCACTGCGCCACTGGATTCAAGCTAGCCTGGCTGAAGAAGGGTGACATACCCTGAAACCGGTCCCAGGATGCTTGTTTCCAGTCCAGGGAGGACCTGGCCTGGCAGTTCGGTCTGGACTGTTCCCATGGGGCACAGGGTCAAGACTGATTTGCATATGGCTGGGTCCAAACTGGGGTGGCGCAGTGGGCAAAAGAACGATGGATTTAACCCAGATCTTTTGACTGGGGAGAATGTTTGCATTGTCAGCATTCCGTCCATCATTTGTTTGCAGTAACACTTTTTGCCCTAAGTGGGATGGGTATGCCCAGACGTGGGTCCCTTGCTCACTGCGCCACTGGATTCAAGCTAGCCTGGCTGAAGAAGGGTGACATACCCTGAAACCGGTCCCAGGATGCTTGTTTCCAGTCCAGGGAGGACCTGGCCTGGCAGTTCGGTCTGGACTGTTCCCATGGGGGCACAGGGTCAAGACTGATTTGCATATGGCTGGGTCCAAACTGGGGTGGCGCAGTGGGCAAAAGAACGATGGATTTAACCCAGATCTTTTGACTGGGGAGAATGTTTGCATTGTCAGCATTCCGTCCATCATTTGTTTGCAGTAACACTTTTTGCCCTAAGTGGGATGGGTATGCCCAGACGTGGGTCCCTTGCTCACTGCGCCACTGGATTCAAGCTAGCCTGGCTGAAGAAGGGTGACATACCCTGAAACCGGTCCCAGGATGCTTGTTTCCAGTCCAGGGAGGACCTGGCCTGGCAGTTCGGTCTGGACTGTTCCCATGGGGCACAGGGTCAAGACTGATTTGCATATGGCTGGGTCCAAACTGGGGTGGCGCAGTGGGCAAAGAACGATGGATTTAACCCAGATCTTTTGACTGGGGGAGAATGTTTGCATTGTCAGCATTCCGTCCATCATTTGTTTGCAGTAACACTTTTTGCCCTAAGTGGGATGGGTATGCCCAGACGTGGGTCCCTTGCTCACTGCGCCACTGGATTCAAGCTAGCCTGGCTGAAGAAGGGTGACATACCCTGAAACCGGTCCCAGGATGCTTGTTTCCAGTCCAGGGAGGACCTGGCCTGGCAGTTCGGTCTGGACTGTTCCCATGGGGCACAGGGTCAAGACTGATTTGCATATGGCTGGGTCCAAACTGGGGTGGCGCAGTGGGCAAAAGAACGATGGATTTAACCCAGATCTTTTGACTGGGGGAGAATGTTTGCACTGTCAGCATTCCGTCCATCATTTGTTTGCAGTAACACTTTTTGCCCTAAGTGGGATGGGTATGCCCAGACGTGGGTCCCTTGCTCACTGCGCCACTGGATTCAAGCTAGCCTGGCTGAAGAAGGGTGACATACCCTGAAACCGGTCCCAGGATGCTTGTTTCCAGTCCAGGGAGGACCTGGCCTGGCAGTTCGGTCTGGACTGTTCCCATGGGGCACAGGGTCAAGACTGATTTGCATATGGCTGGGTCCAAACTGGGGTTGCGCAGTGGGCAAAAGAACGATGGATTTAACCCAGATCTTTTGACTGGGGGAGAATGTTTGCATTGTCAGCATTCCGTCCATCATTTGTTTGCAGTAACACTTTTTGCCCTAAGTGGGATGGGTATGCCCAGACGTGGGTACCTTGCTCACTGCGCCACTGGATTCAAGCTAGCCTGGCTGAAGAAGGGTGACATACCCTGAAACCGGTCCCAGGATGCTTGTTTCCAGTCCAGGGAGGACCTGGCCTGGCAGTTCGGTCTGGACTGTTCCCATGGGGCACAGGGTCAAGACTGATTTGCATATGGCTGGGTCCAAACTGGGGTGGCGCAGTGGGCAAAAGAACGATGGATTTAACCCAGATCTTTTGACTGGGGGAGAATGTTTGCATTGTCAGCATTCCGTCCATCATTTGTTTGCAGTAACACTTTTTGCCCTAAGTGGGATGGGTATGCCCAGACGTGGGTCCCTTGCTCACTGCGCCACTGGATTCAAGCTAGCCTGGCTGAAGAAGGGTGACATACCCTGAAACCGGTCCCAGGATGCTTGTTTCCAGTCCAGGGAGGACCTGGCCTGGCAGTTCGGTCTGAACTGTTCCCATGGGGCACAGGGTCAAGACTGATTTGCATATGGCTGGGTCCAAACTGGGGTGGCGCAGTGGGCAAAAGAACGATGGATTTAACCCAGATCTTTTGACTGGGGGAGAATGTTTGCATTGTCAGCATTCCGTCCATCATTTGTTTGCAGTAACACTTTTTGCCCTAAGTGGGATGGGTATGCCCAGACGTGGGTCCCTTGCTCACTGCGCCACTGGATTCAAGCTAGCCTGGCTGAAGAAGGGTGACATACCCTGAAACCGGTCCCAGGATGCTTGTTTCCAGTCCAGGGAGGACCTGGCCTGGCAGTTCGGTCTGGACTGTTCCCATGGGGCACAGGGTCAAGACTGATTTGCATATGGCTGGGTCCAAACTGGGGTGGCGCAGTGGGCAAAAGAACGATGGATTTAACCCAGATCTTTTGACTGGGGGAGAATGTTTGCATTGTCAGCATTCCGTCCATCATTTGTTTGCAGTAACACTTTTTGCCCTAAGTGGGATGGGTATGCCCAGACGTGGGTCCCTTGCTCACTGCGCCACTGGATTCAAGCTAGCCTGGCTGAAGAAGGGTGACATACCCTGAAACCGGTCCCAGGATGCTTGTTTCCAGTCCAGGGAGGACCTGGCCTGGCAGTTCGGTCTGGACTGTTCCCATGGGGCACAGGGTCAAGACTGATTTGCATATGGCTGGGTCCAAACTGGGGTGGCGCAGTGGGCAAAAGAACGATGGATTTAACCCAGATCTTTTGACTGGGGGAGAATGTTTGCATTGTCAGCATTCCGTCCATCATTTGTTTGCAGTAACACTTTTGCCCTAAGTGGGATGGGTATGCCCAGACGTGGGTCCCTTGCTCACTGCGCCACTGGATTCAAGCTAGCCTGGCTGAAGAAGGGTGACATACCCTGAAACCGGTCCCAGGATGCTTGTTTCCAGTCCAGGGAGGACCTGGCCTGGCAGTTCGGTCTGGACTGTTCCCATGGGGCACAGGGTCAAGACTGATTTGTATATGGCTGGGTCCAAACTGGGGTGGCGCAGTGGGCAAAAGAACGATGGATTTAACCCAGATCTTTTGACTGGGGAGAATGTTTGCATTGTCAGCATTCCGTCCATCATTTGTTTGCAGTAACACTTTTTGCCCTAAGTGGGATGGGTATGCCCAGACGTGGGTCCCTTGCTCACTGCGCCACTGGATTCAAGCTAGCCTGGCTGAAGAAGGGTGACATACCCTGAAACCGGTCCCAGGATGCTTGTTTCCAGTCCAGGGAGGACCTGGCCTGGCAGTTCGGTCTGGACTGTTCCCATGGGGCACAGGGTCAAGACTGATTTGCATATGGCTGGGTCCAAACTGGGGTGGCGCAGTGGGCAAAAGAACGATGGATTTAACCCAGATCTTTTGACTGGGGAGAATGTTTGCATTGTCAGCATTCCGTCCATCATTTGTTTGCAGTAACACTTTTTGCCCTAAGTGGGATGGGTATGCCCAGACGTGGGTCCCTTGCTCACTGCGCCACTGGATTCAAGCTAGCCTGGCTGAAGAAGGGTGACATACCCTGAAACCGGTCCCAGGATGCTTGTTTCCAGTCCAGGGAGGACCTGGCCTGGCAGTTCGGTCTGGACTGTTCCCATGGGGCACAGGATCAAGACTGATTTGCATATGGCTGGGTCCAAACTGGGGTGGCGCAGTGGGCAAAAGAACGATGGATTTAACCCAGATCTTTTGACTGGGGGAGAATGTTTGCATTGTCAGCATTCCGTCCATCATTTGTTTGCAGTAACACTTTTTGCCCTAAGTGGGATGGGTATGCCCAGACGTGGGTCCCTTGCTCACTGCGCCACTGGATTCAAGCTAGCCTGGCTGAAGAAGGGTGACATACCCTGAAACCGGTCCCAGGATGCTTGTTTCCAGTCCAGGGAGGACCTGGCCTGGCAGTTCGGTCTGGACTGTTCCCATGGGGCACAGGGTCAAGACTGATTTGCATATGGCTGGGTCCAAACTGGGGTGGCGCAGTGGGCAAAAGAACGATGGATTTAACCCAGATCTTTTGACTGGGGGAGAATGTTTGCATTGTCAGCATTCCGTCCATCATTTGTTTGCAGTAACACTTTTTGCCCTAAGTGGGATGGGTATGCCCAGACGTGGGTCCCTTGCTCACTGCGCCACTGGATTCAAGCTAGCCTGGCTGAAGAAGGGTGACATACCCTGAAACCGGTCCCAGGATGCTTGTTTCCAGTCCAGGGAGGACCTGGCCTGGCAGTTCGGTCTGGACTGTTCCCATGGGGCACAGGGTCAAGACTGATTTGCATATGGCTGGGTCCAAACTGGGGTGGCGCAGTGGGCAAAAGAACGATGGATTTAACCCAGATCTTTTGACTGGGGGAGAATGTTTGCATTGTCAGCATTCCGTCCATCATTTGTTTGCAGTAACACTTTTTGCCCTAAGTGGGATGGGTATGCCCAGACGTGGGTCCCTTGCTCACTGCGCCACTGGATTCAAGCTAGCCTGGCTGAAGAAGGGTGACATACCCTGAAACCGGTCCCAGGATGCTTGTTTCCAGTCCAGGGAGGACCTGGCCTGGCAGTTCGGTCTGGACTGTTCCCATGGGGCACAGGGTCAAGACTGATTTGCATATGGCTGGGTCCAAACTGGGGTGGTGCAGTGGGCAAAAGAACGATGGATTTAACCCAGATCTTTTGACTGGGGGAGAATGTTTGCATTGTCAGCATTCCGTCCATCATTTGTTTGCAGTAATAATGCCCATTAGGAACAATCCAGGAGTGTACATCACCTATCGGGCTATAATGACAGTACTAACATGATCCTAGAACACTTTTAAGTCGAGACAGTTCTAGAACATGTGCAGGAGAGTTGTCCTTGTGGAAAGGCATGTAGGGCTTGTATCCAGTATGAAAGATGAATGTGCACCGGTGCTATATTGGTGTGATGAATCAGATTGTGTTGAATAATCTCAAAGAGAGCACTTCTAACACCCAATTGTGTGTATTTCAGTACTCTCACTTACCATCAGTCAGATTAGGTGTGGGGATCACATTCCCATGCTGCTCTCAGGACACTAAAGTCAGAATAGTCTGTTTTGATAATGCCGTGTACAACCTGCTGATCACCTTCCTGGAGTCTCCTAACGCAACCTGACAGTCATAACTGGGTGGGTTTCTGGTGGAGCAGCAATTTGGGGCCACAGTTACTTCAGGGTCCTAACCACTGGCTGGAAACACAGAAACTGTACTACAAGAATCGGATAAGCTTCGCTATAGGATTCAAATGTGTGATAGCCTTATGGCCAGAGGTGCCGACTTTGGGGATGGGGAACCAGGTTCCAACCTCGGCATCAGCTCAGCATCCTGTGATTCTGGGCAAATCACTTAATCTCCGCGTGCCTCCCAAAACTTAAATTGTCCTTGTGTAATGTAACTGGTGCTCCTGGTCTAATGTAAAGCTCTCCAATACCTTTGAGTCGTGTTCGTGCTATATACATCTGCAAACAAAAAAAAGTAGCTGTCAACAATAAAAGGTTTGCCTGATGAAGTTATAGTGGCCACTGTATCAGGCAAGCCTATCAGAGACATCCAGTAGTCCGTGTAGTTCAGGGAGATGTCACAGGGATAATTTAGGAAAGAAAGTGGCTTTAGACATGTTTAATGCATTACCCTAAGTAAAGCATAGCTAGCCACATCCAATAGAGGATTTGTGTGCCCCACTCAATGAGGTGCAGACAGCACCAACAACATGAGGGAGTCACCCTGCAATGGCATCCCAAGTCACTGAGCCTCTGCGGTAATCAAGTGTGTTAACTGTAAAGGGTTGCGGCCCTAGGCCCCCATGCATTAATAAGAATGATGCATTCACAGTTACATGGTAACTGCAATTGGCCCCTGGAACGTGTGCTGGGCCTCTTTTATTAGCACGGTCACATGTCCTGTGACACCTAGATAGATGGGTTTGGGGTGGTAATGTAAGCCAACCCTGGGGAGTGGCTGGTGTAAGAAACACTAGAACAGTGACCACATCCCTCCCAAACTTTATTAAAAATGGAACAACAAGTCCAACCTGTGGGAGAGAACAAAACAGCAACAGAAAACTCCACAGAGTCTATTCAGCTGCTTTCAGGACAGAAAGAGTGTACAATTGCAGCTAGGATCACCAGTTATAATTGGCACAGTTCAGAGGTGCACAGTGGATCCTGTCCTACCTGGACTCAATTTGTGGAATTCTACAACAAATGTCTATATAAACGGTTTACTGTGATGGTACATGCGGAGCTATAGTGAAGACTGTGAATGTTACATTTTCAAAATACGTCCTGGCTCAATAAACATCAAGCCTCCTAAGAAGGATGACATACTGGTCATTGTTAATGAGTCTTCCTCAGATGCCACAGTGCTTCCAGCTGCATGATGGTGGAGTAATTTCCGACATCCTTCTCTCACCAGGATTCCCCTCCCATGCTAGGATTCTCATCTCACGGGACTCCCCTGAGGTCCTCTTCACCAGGCTTCCACGGGACTGTGTGGACTTTGTTGTTTCTCCCCAACATCGTACTATAGGCCTCTGGAGTAATCACTACGAGTCCCAACTTCAAATCACTCGCTCCACCTTGAGGGTAGGTGTTTCCAGATCGGGTTACTCCTGCCATCCAGACTCTGGTGCACCAGCATTGACAGGACAGTCATTGGGAGTGATCATCTTCCAACAAGAGATCTTTGTGCTTCCTGGGACCTGCGGGGGAGCTGCTGCAGATGCATTTCTCATGTTGGGTTCCTCTTTCACCAGTGATTACTGAGGCCCTTGCCCCTGGATCGCCAGGGTCTGGTGTGGATTGGTCGGATCCTCTTCTAGACTCCACAACTGAGATCACTCAGGACGTCCAAGCAGGACCACAATCCAGTCTCATGTGCGACCCCAAAGGTAGATGGTACAAATGGTCCAGCTTGCTCTCTTCTGCAGGCTTCAGGTTTGCTTGGTGTAACCGAACACTTCTAGGAAGCCAGCGTCTCATGGTGCCACGGACACGTCACCTACCTCTGGGTGTTACATAGGTGCATTTCTTCACTCAAGATGTCTAACAGCTCCGGATTTGTTCTTGGAGATGCACTTGAACTTAACAACACTAACAGTATGTGGTGTGCCAGGTGTCTATTACACTTTCTTCTTCTTTCTTTGGACTCATTATGCGGTGGCCTCATGCCACACGTCTTCCTTTTCCTCTTCTTTCACTTCACAATGCTGTCTGGTCCCATCTTGTCTTACTCTTCTTCTTTACTGACCAGGCCTCTCCATGTGGCGTGTACTTCACAGGGGTCTCCCTGGCCATGTCCTACCCCTAAGACAATGTTTTCTCCTTGTCCAATTACCAAACCTCTCGTCGTGACCTTCTTCATTTCATGACCTCTCCTAGTTCTTCTTCCTTCAACTTCTCGCAAATTTTCTTCTCTGACCTCTCACAGGTCCTCCTCTCCGACCTCTAACAGGTCATCTTCTCCAACCTCTCGTAGGTCTCTTCTCTGACCTCTCGAAGGTCTCTTTTCTGACCTCTCGCAGGTCTCCTCTTGGACCTCTCACAGCTCTCTTCTCTTGAGGACACACTCCTTGTGCCTCAAGGCTAAGCCGACATGGCACTCTCTTCAGCCTCCACTCAGGCAGTCTTTGCAGGGTCTATCACACCCTGCAACAACATGGGCCCCCTTCCTCGCAGAGCTCTCACTTTTGGACTCCAGCCCTTGCAGTCAGTGTCTGTGGTGCGATCTTCAGCACACTTCTGTCCTTGCGCCCTCTGTCCTTCACTTAAGGGTGCTTCTTCTGCTGGTACCTTTCACACCCTGTTCCTCGTCTTGCGGTGGTGTCCTTTCACCAGCTTTCCTTGTCTTCTCCCTCTCCTGGGGAACACAGTCTGTCCCTACTTTCTCTCTGCACTGGGCAGTTCAGGGCCACAGCATTCCTCTGTGCTCTGCAGGCAATTTCCTTTGTCTCAGGGATGACTAGGCTGTTACAGTGACCACTCATGGCCACTAGGTGTCACCACAGCATTATCCTAGACCCTGGCAGCTTTACTTGGCAGGAGCATCTGTGCGCAGCTTGGGCTCTTCTATGTCATGGTGTACCCAGTCTCTTCCCAGTCAAACACTTGTTGTTCCACCAGGGTATGTGGCACTTTCCACACAGCTGTGCTCAGCCTGCCCCCAGTGCAGGTAACTGCTGGTCATTCTCTCTCTCTCATTAGTTATAGGCCCCAGCAGCCTTCCCTGTGCTTCGGGCCATTCCTCTGGGCACTGATTGTCCTTTTCGGGCCCCCTTTAGGTTTTTTTTCTCTTCTTGACACAGTACCACCAAACGACCACCAGGTGGTATTGTTTCAGTATTCGTAGGCCCCAGCAGCTTCCCTGATGCTGCAGGCCTCTCTGTTCACTCTCATTCTGTTTTTTTTTTGCACAAGGAGGGTCTATCCTCACGGTTGCTGGCATGGGCCCTGGTACTTCTTATCACCTTCTTGGGCCGAACGGGGGCCCACACCATGCCTGTGTGGCCTCGTCTTCAGCTCATCTCTTCCCACCTGAAGCAACAGGCTCACCTTGCTAGCCGCACTCCTCTCCTCCGCAGGCAGGGCACCATGTCCGATGGCCCCACCACGACCACACGTGATAGGAGACCTCCGTCAGGGCCACAGCACCTCCTCCTGCAGCAAGGTAAGTGGTTTTTTTTACCACCCTGAGCCACAGAGGGGCTTCACGCCATGCAGGAACGGCCTCTACTCCAGCCTTTTTTCCAGTATGGGCCAGCAGTGTTTTCCGGGGCCGCGACTCGCAGGCATGCAGTCCTATCTCATGCTACCTTTTCTTGTCGCCATGCATTGCGTGGATTGGTGTAGTCTCTTCACCCCATGAGGACACCTCATATGCGGGGCGGCCTCTTTCAGGCAGCTCCACAGTGTGAAGGCAGCCTCAGCATGGCACTCGCTGTGAGCCTTTCCCCATCACTTATCTTACAACTACACACAGCTGTGCTGGCCAACATTACGGTACCAGGGGACTCACCGGAAGATGCCGGTATGTTCGCTGGATGGCATCCTTTCCTCCCAGCAGCCATTGACACTCAGCTGGCAGTAGGTGCAGGGGTGAGCCCGAGACTCTGGCCACACTTTCCCCCAAGACACAATGACACCTCAGCCAGCACACACACGGCAGGTCCCGCTCATCGTCAAAGTAATGGCTTGGGGTCCTAGGCCCCCATGCATTAATAAGATTGAAACATACACAGTTACATGGTATCTGGAACTGGCCATGGGCACGTGCGCCCAGCCCCTTTTATTAGCTGGGTCACATGTCCTGTGACACCTGTGATGGATGGGTGTGGGGAGGTAATGTAAGCCAGCCCTCAGGGAGTGGCTGGTACAAGAAACACTAGAACAGTGACCAGCCGGTCACTACATTAACCAAGTGCCACCCACTGGACTTGGACTGCTAAATAATAGTTCTCGAAGTTGGGTATGGCGAGTCCTCCTTCCTACATGGAGTACTGCAGTCTATCCAGTGCCAGCTTGTGATTCTTCCTGTCCCACAATAGTTCCGTCAAAAGGGAGTGTAGGTCTAAAAAAAAAAAAAAACAAGTGGCAGGCGAAGCAGTACAGTAGTGAATAAATACAGAATGTGTGGGAAAATATTCATCTCCATGATGCCTATGCGTCCCATGTAGACACTGGTAGCTGTCGCAGAACCCACTTGAAGCTCAGGTTTTTCAAATGCATAGATAACATCATGGGACAAGTTTATTTACAGCATTGAACAGGGATATTACAAAAGTATGCAAATTATCCTAAAAATACAGCCCAAGTCAAAGTTCAAAAGAGCCAAAGTAAAGTTCAATTCCATCTTCAGTCCAGATGGTGCATCAGATGTAGTACTCTGGGTGGAGGGATAAAGTTGGATCTGCAAGCCCTTAGATCAGATGCTAGGAGCATCTTGAGCTTCTACTCAGGTGCGGACACTTGGAATTGTGGTGCAGGCTCAGACTTCAACTGAGGTTCAGAGCACTCTAGGATATATTCAGGGACAGAAGGCAAAGACATGCTTTGGACAAAACAGTGGCTGGTGAGCGGTGGATGTAAGATGGAGTAGAAATGGCTACAGCTCAGGACGATAGGAGGCAGGAGAGCTCTGAGTGCTGATCAGCATTCTTCTTTCTGTGTCCCTTCAACTTTTCAACTCCCTCTTGAAGGCCCAGAGTGTTCACCTGCTGACTATTATTGAGCTTTTTGTTGGCATCCACTAAAGCAACCCTGGTAATCTACTAAGAGACTGGGGGCGGAAACCAACTTCAGGGCATGTAGGTATCAGAGGCAAATTTCACCCTCAGAAATAGATGTTGAGGTTGAGACTTGCAGGAGGTGTGACAGGGGATGCAACTGGAGGCCTTGTTGTTCTGAAGGCCTTTTTTTGAGGGGGTGGCTTCAAAATCCGATGATAAATTGGCCTGCTCCAAAGATGTAACTTGCTCTTGGCCAGGCATCTGCCTTCTCCAGGTATATGTTGTCTAACTCTATTACCCATTTGGTGGTCTCGAGAGCATTTGCCTTTTTGATTGGGAGCTTGTGATTCTTGGGGCAGGTAGAGCCTCCCTGCTAGATGGTGCTCCCTACTCCTCTGTGTTAGTGTGTATGCCTACTACGTAATACTAATCAAATCACATCTTTCAATATTACAGTATTTAAGGTGACAAAGAGTGACACAGTCACCTACAGCACTCCCTATTGGCATGCAAAGTTAAAATTTTCACCTGGAAAACGATTGATGACTATGGTGAACAAATGTGCAACTGAAGCGCATATTAATATAGCGTTATAGCCCGCCGTAGCGGGCTATACCAGCTATTAAAGGCCCGCTCCAGCGTTAAAGGCCCGAGCCGAAGGCGAGGGTCTTTAACAAGGGAGCGGGACTTTAATAGCCGGTATAGCCCAGCTACGAAGGGCTATAAGGCTATTAGAACATTCTGCCACTAGAGGGCACAATGTTCTAACAAATAAAACAAAGGCTTCAGGGAGCGCGAGGGGATTGAAATCCCCTCAGGCTCCCTGAAGCCTTTGTTCACAGCCACAGCTGTGAACAAAGAAACATTGGAATGTTGGAGCTCCGGGCTTATACCAGCCATTATAAGCCCGGAGCTACTCCATTGTTTTCAATGGAGCTCCCAACATTCCAATGTTCTAATTTCTATTAAGTCATCACTGTTTGTCTGTGGTATATAAACAGAAATGACATCTCTGCAAATAGGAGCGCATGATTTGAATGTCAGGAGAGGATGACTGATTGGTGTAACATCCATGGCAATTTTCTGGCTGACTGATGGTGCGCACTTCTAAGTGTACATTTTATTGACATTAACTCACATTCAATGAGTTACTTTGTCAAGTGTTCCTGACATGACAGGGATCTCCTTGAACATTATGTGTAGAGTGCACGTTACATTATAAAGTCATTGAGTTTAATAAATAAGGCCATGGGAAAATGATGGCCTAAACATTTGTGGCAAAATAAAATCCAACAATTTGATAAAAATGTTAAAATGAAAACTTTTAGCATAATAAATATTTTTCATGGTTTAATATTAGTTCAGCAATAACATTCGAGAGAACCTCATTTAATATGGACAACATGACGATAACAAGATGAGACATGATGCTGTGAAATCTTAAATCCACAGATACATTTGTATTTTATTTACATGGTTAGACTTACCACCATGCTGCTGCTCGAGAATCTCCTGGTTAGCAGGGAAGTCTAGTAAAGCTGTTCTCATGACTCTCCTGTGCAGTGGGGAAAGCCCCAAAACTAACTTTGCCTTCACCCTTGCCCAGAAATGGGGGTCCTACTAGAGCTTGGTATATGCCCTTACTCCTCAGAGGAGGAGTCCTTCTGCACTGGAGTGTGTGGATTTGTCCAGCCAGATCTCATTCCCTCAGCTTTGCTCAGCTCTGTGTCCGGACACCCTTAGAGCTGAGTATATTCCCCCTCCCTGATAAACTCTAATTTTTCCTGGGAAAAACTGGGGATTCCTCTCTTTTATACAGACTTATATTTAGGGGATTACTTTAAGAAAAGGTGCAGCAGGATGAAGATTGCGTGGTCCTCCTTGAAAGACTCAGGAATGGCCTACTTCCTTTTCCTGTATCTCAAATTCAAAAAAGCCTCATAACCCTGCCCTAAACTAACTTTTAGTTTTGCCTAAATAACCAGGTCTTCAGTTTTTCATGAAACAAGACCTTGGACGGCTCTATTCTCAGGTCAAAGGGCATGGAGTTCCAGAGCCTAGCAGCCAGGAGCCTCAAGGAGCTACCTCCAAGGCATGCTCTGTTGACCCTAGGGATTACTAGCAGAGCAGTCCCTGAAGATCTAAGGTGCCTATTGGGAAGAGATGGTTTAATCATTGGAAAAAGGTAATGAGGCCCTTTCTGATTGAGAATCATGTGACAGAAACAGGGAGCTTTAAAGATATTCTGTCCTCAATAGGAATTTTGTGAATTTGTGTAAGAGCTGTGTCCAGGGGAGAGTATATTGAAATATTCAGAAGCATTCGGGTAGCAGTGTTTTGTACTCTTTGCAGCTTCCTCAATCTGCCTTTTGAGACCCCTAAATAAAGTACATTACAGTAGTCAAGTCAAGATACTAAAAGAGCCTGTACCACAATCTTCTTAGTGGCGTCAGGAAGGAGCCCCAAGATTTCATGAAGCATTTTTAGGACCCCGAAACAAGTGCCAGCTGCAACAGAGATCTGGCTATTAAAAGAAAGGGTAGAGTCAAACCAGCAACCAAGCTTTTTTACCTTTGGATTAGGAACAGGAGTGGGGCCCAGCTTCCTAGGCCACCACACGGAGTACCAAGTTGAGGGTTGTTTCCCTGCCACCAGTGACTTCTGTTTTCCCTGTGTTGAGTCTCAGGCAGCTAGAGTCCATCCAAATAAACTATTTGGATTTGTGAGTGATGTGTTTGCTGATGCATATTAAATTAAGGCTTGCAAATTTGGATATAACATCATGGTAGTGCAACAGTGGTGTCTCAGGATGGTATATGTGGGAAATGCCCCAATCCACCATTCATCATTAACTCAACACTGTCCAGCCACTTTGACATAGAAAACAAGCTAGCATCTCAGGTGAAATGTGAGCTCTTCAGTTACCCACGCATCTGCAGACCTCTGTTCTGTCCCCACCCTGGGAACTTGAATTGTCCCTTAGTGCATGGGTAGGGTCTAGATGTAATTCCCATCATATGGAGAAGTTGTGCAACATGCAACAGGCTTCAAAGGTATTGCATGCATCTTCTGGGAAGAACTGGAGCAGCTATTGTATGATCAAATGCATGACTAAGCTGCTAAGGGACTGTCAACTACACCCAGTCCCATGACCCAGAGACAGGCAACAGGCACCAAATGGCTTCGGCAGAAAAATGGCAACTTTCTAAAAGTGGCATTTTCAAAACTGCAATTTAAATTCCAACTTCACCATGAGTTAGTATTTTTCACTACAGTTCCAACGACGCCAAACATGAGCTGATTACTTGCTGCTATTAGGAAATTACAGCTTATTAAATGTAATAAGGTCAGTCCAATGTTATCCTATGAGAGAGGTATGCCTTGCAGTAGTGAAAAAAGAGTTTAAGAGGTTTTCACCACTAGAACATGTAAAACTTAAAAGTACGTGTTCTATTTTTAAAATATCTTGCACCCTGCCCTCTTGGCTGTCCAGGGCCTATCCTAGTGGTATCTAATATGTATTAAAAAGTTCGGTTTATTTTGTCAGGTCAAGATGGCAGGTTAAAACTGCACGCACACAGGCTGCAATGGCAGACCTGAGGCATGTTTAAAGTGCTGCTTAAGTTAATGGCATAATCAGTGCTACAGACCCACTAGTAGCATTTAATTTACAGCCACTGCACACTATAATTCATTATAGTAACTCCTACAGACATAAAAGTGGGTCACAGAAATAATTGACTGAGTCACCAGTATGCCCACAGTCTCACAGCTGCTAAATACTTTGCAGAAATATCTGTTTCGCTCATTGACATATTTAATGCTCATTTATATCCAGCCTCCTGTAATATAATATATGTATGCCAATATACTATATAAATTGATGTCTTCACAGGCAAGTAATAGGGTCATAAGTGGTTTGTGGATTTTAACACACACTGTGGGATACTGAAGCATAGAGCATATGGCAGGTGCAAGGGTGTCAGATAAATTGTACAATATAGGACCTAATTAATGCAATCACTATGCCACCATTGATGACATGGATCCTTAGGAAGTTTCTCTACATTGTCTCCTACATCATGACCTCTTGCTTCAATCATCACAGCAACTAGGGAACCAAAATACTGATGAACTTCCTAAACAGTCCTACTTAAGCATCATTAACATCTAAGTTTCCAAAATATTTAGACTTAAAGTTGATCCGCAAGTTGAAGGCTCATGCTAATATATTGAGTGTTCTGCGTGTTATGTGTTGAATCCTAAGTATAATGCACCAATGTCCTCAACAGGTATCACTTAGATACAGTAAAGTCAAACAATTTGGAGTGATATACTCACTAAATCACAAAACATTTAGTAAGACAGCAAAAATCGATGACCATGTGATTATCAAAAAACAAGATATTATTTATATAAAGTTTAAACAGATTTCAAAGACATATACAAATGCATAAAAACATTAACGACATGCTTAGCACAACAAGGAACAGACAGTGCTAGTAATGTAAAAAATGGAAATCACAATATGTGATCAAAAGATAAAAAGAACATGGGGACAGGCTACTCATATAGGGCCTGATTCACATAGGTGATTACACTTTTGAGGATGTTTACACATTTAAGTAAGTTTACTACATTTTTAAATTCACAAACTGCACTTTTGTAGTAACTTACACTTTTGTAGAAACATAGAGCCAGATTCACGGAGCCACTGCAGTCGTGGCGGAGGTCCTGCATTCGTGGCCAGATCTCTGCAATGAGGAACTGCATTGCAGAGATCTTTTCCTGAGTGCGAGGATCTTGCCCCGACTGCGGAGGCTCTTTAAGTATCGGGCCCTGTCCAGCACTTCACATAGCCAACTACTGGAACTGCAAAACCCTCACACAGAAGAAAATGGAGGTAGAGACTTAAAATAAAACAACAGAGGAAATAATGTTAAATTAAATTATTTAAAAAAGTTAAACATAAAAATAAATATAAATTGTTGTTAAAAATATGAAAATAGTACATATTTATTATTTAATTATAAAATATTTCATAACCTGTTTTGAATTTAAAAAAGAATGCAAAAATAAATGTTGTTTTTAACTATTTTCAATAAAGTAATTTCATTTAACATCATTTCCTATGGTTTTTTTGGGTTTAACTCCCTGCTTCCATAATTTTATATGGGAGAGTGTAACAGTACCAGATGTTGGCCATCGGTAGTGCTGGACTTACTAAAAAAGTGTAAGTTCCTACAAAAGTGCGGTTTGTCAGTCGGGCCCTTAGAATTGCAAGGTATTTGGTTACAAGTGTCTATAATGTTGTTGTATTTTGCATTTATTTTAATTAGTTTATTTTTGTAGCCATATGCGTCGACGTCATTTCGCCCCAGACAAGGATTAAAGGATTCATTAGGACGAAGGAAAAATTTGCTGAACACAGAGAACGTCTATGAATCTAAATTTGCCATCCAGGATAATCAGTAATGTGGCTGTGATACAAATTTAAGTAGAGCTGGACAGTACCAAAGGATGAGTGTAGTTCCATGAGCATATGACTAAAGAAGATTGAAGCCATCGATCTCTAATCTAATCTGCAAGCTGTAGGAACACCCCACCAATGTCAAACAAGGTGGTCAGGTTCCTGGTGTGCCTGTATATGCCACAGAGATCAGAAAAGTTAATTGGCCATTGAGAAGAAATAACAAAAATGTAGGTAAACATGAATAAAGTGTAACCTGACATGGGAGAAAATGATATGGGACCCCTCCATTCTATTCGATGTTCAAGCTAAAAATGAAAAATACTATGAGGCAAAAGTCCAGTTCCATAGATCCTTATTCGCGTCTGTGGCAAAGAAGTGTATTCCCCATGTGAGGACGCGTGGCAATTTCAGAACCATGGGAAAACTGATCCACAGAGCTTCTTGAGTTTGAATCCTTCTATGGTCATCTCGGATAACTAAGCTCATACCAACAATTCTTAGAAACTGAGATATTTTGCATGACAAAAAACAAGTTCTTCTTTTCAGTATATTTCATTGTACAGAATAACCTGTGCAGTATTGTTCATTTTTTCATGTTTACAGTTACAAAAATAATCTAAATAGTGCAGAGGGAGATGAAAATAATGCCCTTGTGCCATAAGCACCTTCAGTGTTATTTGGCAGACCCCCAACCCGCACCACCTTAAATTGTGTGATCTGAACATGCACTAGTTCTGTTCCATGCCAAGAGTAAGATTTATTTGAGAATATAATATTCTTTAACCAGCTAATTCAGGAATAAATTACCAATTAAAGCAAACAATAATATCTATGCATGGCAGGAACAGTAATTATCCAAATTGTCTGAAACCCAGAATATACTGTAATAGCTAAAAAAAAAATATGTTTTGTTAGACAAAATGAATTCATACGAATTTTCTCTTGTTCATTGTCTTAATTTGGTTGGGTATCAGTCTTCGGTTGATCATTTCCATTATGAGCTCTCTCTTTATATCTGTTCCGAGTTTTATATTTGTTCACAAAGCGGAGCAGATTAGTGTTTATTCCTTTAAAGCAGGCGAAGACGCAGTACTTTGGTCCATTCTGAGAAAAGTCTCAGAGCAAAAGTTGGCGAAAGGAGAGTTTAAGAAAGTAAAGGTTGCTAGGCATTTCAGGCAGTAGACATCATCGATAATTTTTAGCTTTTAACTTCAAATCACCATTAAAAGGCCAACAACATTATCAATCATCAAATGACAGCGAATGTTCCTTACTCTTGATAACTAGGTACACATCAGTTTGGGTTGAATTTTGAGTGTGTAAGGATAATCTCCAGGGTACAAAATGGAGGGGTGGGGAAAGAAACGAAAAATGGGCAAAGGAAGAGAAAAGGGAAAAACACCAGAGAAGTAGGAAATATAAGAGGTCGGAGATGTGGGGAGAAGAGAAAAGAAAAGGATTGGAATTTGTATTGGTCGCTTCACACATTCCTTTGAATGGCAGATGTATATCAAGCTGTTTTCATCCTTCCAGTTGTAAGGTGTTCTTTCTTCATGTATTCTACTTTAACAAAAATTAGTTATGGTCTCTGAATCACTTTGTGTAAAGTGCTCTGATGCTTTTTGGGATCTTATCTGGCCGGTAAAAACTATGAACTAAGGGACATATTTATGAGAAGCTTGCGTCACGTTTGCTCCCCGCAAAGTGATACATGTGTGACACAAGCCCCTAAGTAAGATTTATAAAGCTTTGAATGGCTTCATAAATCTGGAGTAAGGCAATGCAGCACGAATCGCTGTGTTGCCTTACTCTGCGCAAGGGAGGTGTTCCAAAGTCGTTGCAGTGGGTGTTCTTTCGCAACTCCCATAGTTTTTTACGCATTCCCGGATTTACAAGGACTTGTAAACCTGGGAATGTGCCAAATTTTCACGCATCCCGAGGAGAGGTTTAACGAGGAGAAATATCTATATGTCTTCTCGTTTTTACCACTTTCTATGCTGCATTCTGCAGCACACTTAGAAAGAAGAAAACACATCTAGGGATTGTTTTCGTGCATGAAGATGCTCCTTTCTGTACAAAAATAATTCTGCCTACAACATAGGCACCCTTGAAACATGATGCAATGGCGCCAACGTTGGCTCTAGGCTGCCAAAACAGCGCCACCACAAGGGTAAAGGACAGGATTGGACCATATTGGATAAATATGGTGTATTCCTGCTCTTTCTCTGTGGTGCCAGATATTGCTGCAAGGTAACGTGCTACACTGCACTGAACCCCCAATCCCATAAATATGCTCCATAATGAATAAATTACATTAGTATTGCATTATATGACACATATAATCATTAGGCCTGTTTACTATCTAGAACAAGAGAGGTTGATGGAGAAGAATATTGAAGAGTTGAACATGGAGATGTCACACCAGACAAGGCATAAAAGGGTAAGATCAAAATACATTTAGAGTTAGATTTGGAGTGGATATGACTTTGTAGTTACACATTCTGAATTTCTCAAAGTCACTTTATATTTGTTATTGGGTTTGTTGATAAGTATTACCTCATTTGTTATAATAGAGACACACCCACCAGGAGTGATGCAACACTTGTTCTAAAAAATCTAGAAACATAAGACTTTTTTGAGGTTGCTACTCATCCCTGTAGTACTGCACGAATGGTGAAATAAACTACAAATTGAGCCCTGTGGTGCTGCTTGGTTCTTTCATTGCGTCAAGGATAGCAGGAAGAAATTATGGACACATATATATATAAATATATTTTTAAATGTAGAACAAACTAAACAAATGCTAATGCTTTAAAAACTAATTTGCATGTGAAAATATAAATATTTCTAAAGTATTTAATTAAAATTACATTATTTTCTCAAGTTTGAATTAAAAAAAAGTCCTAAAGTAAGTATTATATTTTTCAGTATTAATTAATAATTATTGAAAGTGGTAATATTTAATTAAAAGTAATGTTATTATATTGTAAAAAAATTAATGTTGTTTTACTTTTAAATCTAAAAAAAGATTTTTAAAATGTGTAAAATAAAATAAAAAATAGACTTATGTTAGATAAGTTTTTTAAACATTTAATTCAATTAGTGATATTTGTAACTATTTTAAATAATTTAATTTAGCATTATTTCCTGTAGGGTTTCATTTACGTCCCTACCGCCATTATTTTCTACGATAGAATGTTGTAGTACTAGTGATTGGCCACGGGTGGTGCTGGACTTGCTCCCGCTCTAAGCTTATGTAAATTTACAACTGTTTTGTGTCCTTTTTGGCAGTAGTAACTTTAAAAGTGCAGTTTGTGAATAAGAGTGGGCTTACCCTTTTGTGGGTGCGTGCATGTCCTTCCCTATACCCCTCCATAGTCCTCTCTTAACCCCTCCTTACTCCTCTCTAAACCCCTTCACTTTAGTCATATTATTCACAATTATCAGCCACTCCCTCCCATCATCTTACAACTACTACTAAAATATATATTTGCCTGTGTGGAGACTCAGCAGTTTGGATGTTTGGTGGAGATATCCGCACAGAAAAACATAGCACAGACAGAGCCAGAGTTCTCTTCACAAAGTTTGTGACCATGTTTGTTTTGCAGTTTTATATAGCGCAGATTTGGCCCTGAAGGTATTGGAGTGTTTTAAAGTATCACCAGTTACTTTAAAGAAGGACAAATTCATTTTTTTCCATATAGAAGGACACATCCATTTTTTTGCATATTTGCAGTACTGCTGTAGCACTCCAAAGTGCAGTTTGTGAATAGGGCCCTGCATAATGCTCAAAGTCTCTTTCTATGTCCATTGGGTTAATAGTTTCTAATTATTTAAACTACACTCAAAAGCCCCAGTATGTCAGACATCTGCAGCTAGAGTGCTAGATCGGGGATTGTTTCAATTAATGTTTCGGTTTACCATCATCAAGGCTAATCCCCGCAGTCGGAGGCCTATGGATTTTTGCCGTTGTTTCAGAGAAAATCAGGAGATGCACATCCCATTAAATGATCAGAATTTCTTTCTATATCAGGCAATAGGGAGAGTTTAGTATGAGTTAAAGTGTTTTATTTTTCAAATTTTTAGTAGGCCATCATTATTAAAATTACAAATCAAATTTATCAATCTTAGTCATTAGAATCTCATCAATAAGCAATCAATAAATCACATTAATGTGCATTAAGTGTGTTCCATAAAGGACAAAAAAATCTCTACTCCAAGAGTGAGAAGGAAAAGTTGTCAGCCTCGGAGACCCATAAACAGTTCTGCTATCAAGAGAAGTCATAAAGCATGAAGCTTCAGCATTAAAAATCAGGTCAATAAATCAAAAATCAATTAAGACAAAACTTCTCATAATGAGAGGTTGAAAGAAATGCAGTAGAGTCTCAAAGCAACATAACATAGATAGGGGATATGGGGATGTGCAGATCTGAAAAGGAGTGACCAAATCTAGGAGTACACACTATTATATATAAACAAGATATTGTTGAAATCTTCAGGTTGCTTCTCTCTTTGCGGTCGACCAATCAGCTACTGAAGCAGTCATGGGAGCCCATTCCTTTTCCGTCTTCTAACAGGAACACAGTATTCTTTAGACAGTAGTTTGCAACTAAATGTTATCACTTCAAAGTTTCCCATGAATCATTCTCCCATTCAAATCTACTATCTCACATGTGAAACTTCATTTCTAATCTTCTAAATTACGTGTTTATTAATGAGCTAACAATAGTCTTTTTGAATGTTGAAACATCTGTATAAATTAAAAGAAAACATTTTGCACAGCAACCATTCATTGGAAAAACAAGTCAGTAATAAAAGTTCAAGACAAAGTTAAAATGCTGAATTTACAATTGCTTAGCTCTTGTTAACTTTAATATGGCAGTGTGTCAGTGTTTTAGGCCTGGCAAGTCTAAGTATGAATGTCTGGTGCAATCTTATATTAAAATCTGTTTTAAGTTTTATTAGTTTTGGACATTATTTAGCATTATTTCAAGATATTTTTTAAACGCTTGTTCAGTGGTATTGAGTAGTGGAGAAATCCTAATCTACTTCTCAAGGCCAGCTTTCAATTTGAATGCTCATAGCTTCACCTTAAAATTGAGTGGTGTAATGGCTTTGCCACTGTGCTTAGTTCAGTGAGACCTGGGTTGTTATCTCTAAAATTTGAGAGAAGACACGAAGAAACTAGGGAGTGCACAGATATGGCTTTGGCTGTGACCTGGGCTTGTCATCATTTGTGTGCTCCGCAATGTTGTAAGAGTGATGCAGGTATGTAATAGTGTGTTTGGTTTAATGTCAATGGCAGTGTATTAGCTGGTGTTGATGGAAACATCCCCATGGTATGCCCCAGAGTATTTGGGCTGACTGAAATGCCTGCTTATGTGTGAACACTGTGACCATGTAGGTATTTTTTTTTTTTTACGGAGTTTTATATAGCGTGAACTTGACCCGAAGGTATCGGGTATCAGAGCGCTTTACATAGCACCAGTTGCGTTACATGAGGACACATTCATTTTTTTGTTAGGCATGGGGAGATTAAGTGATTTGCTCAGAATCACAGGATGTTCAGCGTCATTGCCGAGACTCGAACTCGGTTCCCCAGATTCAAGGTCGACTGCCCTAGCCATTAGGCCAACTCCTCTCCCAAATATGTATGTCTCCTCTACCAAATATGTCTGCAGGAGTATAACCTGGCAACTTTGTTACATGCCTCCTAGTACAAGTTAAAACCAAAGACGTGTAGTTGACCCAACTTTAAACATTTTCTGACTGCATCAAGGTTATGAATCCTTCACATCTTTACTTTCAGCTTCAGCAATCTAAGGGGAATATTTGAGAGATTATCTGAATCCAGATCTAGATGCCACTCCTTATCCTCAATATTAAATTTCATACACTTGCCTATCTTGACCAGCTGAGAATAGTTACAAAAATTCGAAACTATGGTTCACTCTGTGTACGCTATTGCCACACCTGAGATTTCACTCTGAGTATGCAGCAATTGACCCTTAGTATAACATTGTTGCCATATGCCTATTTAACAGCCATTGTTATATGATATGTTAAATTACTATACCCATCTATAGTTCCATAATTATAAGTAACTTTATGGCCCTGCATATGCATCATATCACAAGCCATGACTGGTTTTCAGTGAAGGAAATGTATTTTAAGTAGTTACAATGTGTACTGCACAAGTCATAGAACAGACTGTGGCAGTCATGAAGCAAATCCTTAGGGGGTATGAATTCCCCCATCCTGAATTAAATTCCCCCGACTGAAATACTCACCAATATCCTGTAACTCTAGTGAGCACTGGTATATTGCTGGCCAAGTCTCAAAGAGGCTCTGAGAGGCATTAATATCAGGGAGTTGTATGATACAACCACGCATGCCTAAACCATGCATGCCTTAAAAACACGGTGTGAACTACGACCACGTCTTTACCATGCATGTCTTTACCACATATGTCTTTACAGCAAATTTCATTGTAAGGGCACATTTGCTAAAGGGCATGCGTGGTTAATTGCATATCTCTGCCCTGAGGCCTAAAACCCGGCCCCCTGCCAAAACTACCCCGACCCCAGCCCCTCCCCTGAGCCCTAATACTGACCCCTGCCCTGCCCTTAAATCTACCCCTTTCCCTTCCCCCTGCCCTGAGGCCTAAAACCTGGAACCAGCCCTTAAAACTACCCCGACCACCCCACCCTGAGACCGAAAACCGTGCCCCACCCAAAAAAATAACCCTGACCCCCCTACCCTGAGCAATGAAACCGACACCCACCCTTAACAACTACACCCCAAAACCCAGCCCCACTTACCTGGTTGCGTCTGGAGCTTCGTGTCTCAATACTTACTATTCTTCTCCCCGCCCATCCAGACATCTAGACCGCTGTTTGCCTTAACCACTCATATGCATGGTCAAGGTAGATGCGTTGTTTAGACAAGCGTTGCTCAGCTTGTGGTGAAATGACATGCGTGGGTCAGCCCGCATTGTAAAGGCTGTTTTCCATATTAGGGACACAGGAATCAGAGTTGAATATTTTTAAATGTAATCTGTGGATGGTCCATGAACTTGAGTTCATAGATGGAACAATGGTGCAGAAATCTCTAATTTATTAACCCATTCAAGCCCACCCCAATATGTTTTTTAAATGCAAATTTCTCAAAACTTCTGAATGGACTTACAACAAACCAAGAAAAGGCTCTTCCTTGAGTAAAGCTGGTCTTTCACAGCACTATTTGACACCCCCTTTTTTGCCCACAACTCCTCTCTTGATGGATCTGTATGAAACATGTTGAGCCAAACTGAAATTAGATTAGTTTTTTTGGGAAAGTTTCATGCAGGTTTGTTGAATGGCACCAAGGAAATTAAGATAAGAAAAAATGCTGTTCCATGAAAACTCTTACTAACCATATTCACAAAGACACTATCTCTGACTCTGTAATACATGCTTCGATTCTCACTGGCTCTCAAGTACAAATGGAAGACTAATGAACAAGGGCAAATAGCATATGCAGGACCATGCATTCCTTTCCTTCAATTGAAGATCTGCCTAGTGAAGCTAGACTAGTTTAGGAGGCCTGGCATGCCACTAACGCTTGGGAATGATGTTGTTCCTGTACCAATGCTTCATCAAGTAGTTACTAGTGAATATTGGGCCCCTGACCTTAGCAAAAAAGGCATTATCGTTGCAGAAACACCTGTTCATCAAAGTCAGTGCTCGAGAAAGTTCAGAAAATATAAGGCAGTGTCTTGGCGTTCCTCCATGATCACTGGTAAGATGAAGGGGGCCTCTTGGGTGCTCTGGTCAGTTCTTTAGTATCCTAGGGACATTTGAGGATTTTTCAAAAGCAAAGGTGTAGTAGAGAGTCCATCAGGTTTAGCTTGGCTCACAACTTCAATATCCAGGGAGCAGGGCAACATGATGCACATAGTCCTTGCATCAATGTATTTCTTGAAAGTGCTGGTGTGGGGCTTCCACTATTCATGTACCTGCATTTCTGTAGGTGTTTCCCCATTTTCCTCAAGCAAATGTTCCTATGAACCACCCTCTTCGGTTTCTAAGATCCCAACCAATGGGTACTAGGCTTTGTAAGAAATTGGATTATTGGTAGGGGGGTGGAAGCCCCATGCAGGCAACAACCATAAGCCTTGTCAGGGTGACCCACAAACGTCAGTGAACTAACCTGTGCTTAACCCTCTGGTAGCTTTGGACAAAAGCAATCATGTTTAACTTAGAGTCAATGAGTAAAGTATTTATAAATCACAAGAACAATACTAAAGTAAAACCCTAACCAAAGAAAAATCCCAAGCCAATTTAGAAAAATAAAGTAAAATGTATTAACATAAATGAAACCAGAACAACAAAAATCCAATTGGTAGTACTAAAGATATTCAAATTATTTTTTTTTAGAGAAAATGCCACCCAAAAAACACAAAGAGCCACTCGCGGTCATCTAGTCATGCTAGACCAGAAGAAAGTGACAAGTTCAGGCCCACCGTGTTGGAGCGAGGATACAGGTACCAGGTTAGTCCTGTTGCACAAGTTGCCTTCTATGTCCGGTGCAAATAGTTCCTCTCGCATTGAAGGAGGATGCGAGAAGGGGGACTGAGCATCGCAGATGGTCTTTTCTGTAGAGCAAAGTGTAGTCTGTGCGTCACAGACAGCCATTATTGTAGCATGAAGAACTGGTCGAGCTTCGAAGATGGACTTTTCTGTAGCTTCAAGGTGGTAGTCATCCCGGACTGTTGTTGCTGTAGCGTATAGCGCAGCTCTCAAGTTGCTGGTCGCCACTATCAGTCATTGTGGGCATGAAGAGCAGATTTCACTTGAGGTGTTTGTTAGTGCTCATCATGGGCGGCAGAGTCTTGGTGTGAACTGACTTATTTGCGTTCGCGAGGATCCAGCAGAGGCTAGCGGGGCCCAGGCAGGTCTAGTTGCACCAAGTCAGTTTGGCATTTCCAAGGGGTAATTTGAAGCTTGTTGTATCCCTGTAGTTCACATAGGGGGTGAGCCAACTGACCCTTTGAATCACTCTGTTTAGCCTGGGATGAAGGGAAACAGGTCCAGTCTTCCTTCTCAGAAATCAGCACAGTAGGGGAGTCCTCCCTCATGCACAGGTCTAGGAATATTTTCAAGAGTGGCTCTGGAGGTCTGATTTTTATACCTTGTGCTAGCCTTTGTTTGAGGTAACTCCCCATCCCCCTCACATCTGGTTCTGGAAAGATCTTCCCCTTCCCCTTTCAAGACTCCAAACTGTCTTGGGGTGACAAAATGCAGGCAGGCCTGGTGTCAGGTTCTTTTGAGTGTGCAAGAGGCAAACCCCTTTGAAGTATATGTGAGGATGGGTACAGCCCCTTCCCCATGATCCTTCCAGGGTGGGCCATCCTGTCCACCCCTAAGTCCCTTGTGTTACTGTTTGGAAGCAATACACAAACCTCAACAGCAGAGCTATTCACAGTCATGTGACCAAGAACATTGGCAGAAGGCACAAATGGGTGGGATAAGAAAACATCCATTTTTTAAAGTGGCTGTTAGAAATGGGGGTCTTTAGTTGGCAGAGGTAGGTACCTTTGTCCAAATAGGGACCTTGCTTCTAGTCAGGATAAGGGGGATACACTCCTAAAATAACCCCTACACACCCCCTTGGTAGCTTGGCACGAGCAGACAGGCTTATCTCAGAGGCAGTGTGTAAAGCATTTGTGAAGACATACAGTAACACAGTGAAAACACTACAAATGGACACCACACCAGTTTAGAAAAATAAGTAATCTTTATCTAAACCAAAACAAGACCAAACGACAAAAATCCACAATACAGTATCAAAAATATCCTTAAAAATAGGTTCTTCACTCAAATAAAGTTCCTAGCAACAAATAACTCCACCTGGAGTTATTACGACGTTGTGACAGATGAAAATCCCAAAGTGGGGCACCGACCGCGAGGTGCGCGGCGTCGGGCCCGGAGTCAAGCAGACCCACAAAGAACAGTACCTGGAATTGATGAAAGCAAAGACGGTGCATGGCGTCGGGAAGGTGATGCTTCGTTGGCGCCTGCGACGTCGGTTCCTTATGACCCATGGGGAGGTGCAACCTCTGTGCCTTACTGCAACGCAGGGAAGGTGAGACGTCGGTTCCTTACTGTGTCGGGGAGGTGACCTCACGAATGGCGGTGAGGCGTCGGTTCCTTACGACGGTGCGATGTCGATGGATTCGGGAGTCACCCATGTCGAGAATCGGCTCCGCGATGATTAAGCACCGGAGTCGATGCGGCACGGCGTCAGCAGGCGTCGGGCCTACGGTGGAAGTCGGGGCGGAGGGTTGTGCTCTTCATGAGCAGTGCCCGCGGCTTCGATGCAGGTTATGGCATCGCTCGCCACCGTCGGTGTTGCAATTTCCTTCTGTAGCAGCTGAAACAGCAGTTCCAGATGCAGAATGACAGAAGGGATGAAGTCTTTGTGTTCCTGAGACTTCAGAACAGGAGGCAAGCTCAGTTTCAAGCCCTTGGAGATCTTTTCTTCAAGCAGGTGACAAAGCAAACAGCATCGTCCTTTTTCTCCTTTCCTTGGCAGCAAGCAGCCACTGCAGGCCAACCCCAGACAGCAGCCAGCACAGGAGCAGTATTCCTCCTCAGCTTATCCGGCCCTTCTCCTTGGCAAAGGTTCCTCTTGATTTCCCAGAAGTGATATAAAAGTCTGGGGTCTGGGCCCCTCTTTTTATACACCAAAATCCTTTGTTCTCTGAAGGCAGAGAGTGTCTGTACCCAGCCAAAACCAGTTCTGTCCTCACTGGTGCAACTTCCTGGCAGGAGGCGGAGACAGCATTGCTGAATGCAGACCAGACCCATTCAGGTGAAAAGGAAATCTCCTCCCCCTACTCTAAATGCAGCCCAGGTCTATTCAGTCCAGCCCTGACTCATTAGACTTCTGGAGCTGCTGCTCTTCTCCAGCCCCTGTCATCCAAAAGCCAGACATGCAATACACAAACCTAGCAGAGGCACACTGGATGGTTAGGCAAGAAAATACCTACTTTCTAAAAGTGGTATTTTCAAACACAGAATGTAAAAATCACCCTCACTAAAAGATGTATTTTAACATTCTGAGTTCAGGAATACTAAACTTTATTTTCCCATCTTGTTCCCCGGGTCAGTTATGTTTATAAGATGTTATAAACAAACTCCCCATTCTGGCCTATGGGAACAGACAGCCTTGCAATAGTGAAAAACGAGATTGGCAGTATTTCACTATCAGGACATGCCACACACATCAGGGCATGTCCTACCTTTCACATACAATGCACCCTGCCCACAGGTGTACCTTGGGCCTACCTTAGGGGTGGCTAATATGTAGGAAAGGGAAGGTTTAGGGACTGGCAAGTGTGTGCACTTGCCAAGTCGACGTGGCAGTCCCAGACTTCACACAGGCTCTGCAATGGCAGGCCTGAGTCACATTTTACAAGCTGCTTCTGCGGGTGGCACAATCAGTGCTGCAAGCCCACCAGCAGCATTTGATTTACTGGCCCTAGGCACACATAGTGCACTGTACTAGGGTCTGACAAGTAAATCAAATAAGCCAATCATGGAATCACTAATCCATAACAATACTTTACAAAGGGAGCACTTGCACTTTGGCAGTGAACAGCAGTGGCAAAGTGCCCAAAGCATCTAGACCAGCAAAAATGGAGTCCAACACACAGCAAAACACGGGAGGTAAAGGCAAATAAATGGAAGGGAGACCCACACCAATGGTGCCATGTCTAACACGTGTCCCCTCCAGCTGAAATGTGGGGAGGACTACCCACCCTCCTGGCAGTTCTATTCACTAAGGCGGAAAAATCTGGACAGACCATCAGCATTGGCGTGTTCTGTACCAGGGCGGTGTTCCACCGTAAAGTCCATCCCCTGTAGGGAAATGGACCACCTCAACAGCTTTGGATTCTCACCCCTCATTTGCATCAACCATCTGAGGGGCCTGTGGTCTGTCTGAACCCGGAAGTGAGTCCCAAACAAGTATGGTCTCAGCTTCTTCAGTGCCCAGACCACAGCAAATGCCTCACGCTCAATCGCACTCCACCTCTGTTCCAGTGGAAGTAACCTCCTACTAATGAAGGCTACAGGTTGGTCTAGGCCCTTCTCAATTAGCTATGAGAGCACAGCCCGCACACCATGCTCTGAAGCATCTGTCTGCACAATGAACTCTTCTGAGAAGTTGGGTGCCTTAAGCACGGGCGCTGTGCACATGGCAGATTTCAGGGCATCAAACGCCTTCTGGCATGAGTCAGTCCAATTCACTTTCTTGGGCTGCCTCCTGGAAGTCAGCTCTGTCAAGGGGGCAACAATGGTGCCATACCCCTTCACAAATCTCCTGTAATACCCTGTGAGTCCTAAAAAGGCTCTCACCTCTGTCTGAGTCTTAAAGGCCTCCCAAGCCAGAATGGTATCAATCTTGGGCTGGAGGGGTGCCACCTGGCCACTCCCTACCTGGTGTCCCAAGTACACCACTGAACCCTGCCCGATCTGGCACTCGCTTGCCTTGATCGTGAGGCCTACCCTCCGCAGCACCTTCAACACTTCCCAGAGGTGGTGCAGATGTTCCTCCCAAGTGGCACTGAACACTGCAATGTCGTCCAGGAAGGCAGCACTGAAATCCTCCAGCCCAATCAACACCTGGTTGACCAACCTCTGAAAGGTGGCAGGGGCATTCTTCATCCCAAAGGGCATCACCCGGAATTGGTAGTGCCCATCTGGTGTGGAGAATGCTGACCTCTCTCTTGCCCCATCAGTTAAGGCGATCTGCCAGTACCCAGACGTTAAGTCAAACGTACTGAGGTACCGGGCAGCCCCCAACCGATCAATGAGCTCATCAGCTCTGGGGATGGGATGCGCGTCAGTCCTGGTGACTGAATTGAGCCCTCGGTAGTCTACACAGAACCAGAGTTCTGGTGTGGCACCGGGTGCGGCAGCCTTCAGGACCAAGACCACTGGGCTGGCCCAAGGGCTGTCTGAGGGCTCAATCACCCCTAGCGCTAACATCTTGGAGACCTCCTCCTTGATGCAAGCTCTGACCCTGACAGACACTCTGTAAATCTTATGTTTTACTGGAGGACTGTCCCCAGTGTCCACATCATGGACGCACCACTGGGTGACACCGGGTGTCAGGGAGAACAGGTCAGAAAACTGTCCCAACAGTTGGTGACAGTCACTCTGCTGCTCAGGGGTCAGGGCGGTAGAGAGGTTCACACCGTCCACTGACCCTTCTTGCTCCTTTGCAGACAGGATGTCAGGAAGAGGCTTAGTCTCCTCTTCCATCCCAGCATCTGTTGCTAGGAGCATGCCCACTTCGGACCTCTCCAAGTGGGGCTTCAGGCGGTTCACATGCAGGACCCGCAAAGGGTTCCTGGGAGACTGTAAGTCCACCAAGTAGGTGACGTTGCTCTTGCACTCCACCACCTCAAATGGTCCGGTCCACTTATCCTGGAGTGCACAAGGCTCCACAGGGGCCATGATCCAAACCTTCTGCCCAGGTTGAAACTCGATCAGAGTGGCATTCTGATCATACCAGCGTTTCATTTCCTCCTGGCTGGCTTCCAGGTTCGCCTGAGCGAGTTGCCTGAAGCGCTTAGTCTGGTTTCTGAAGGCCAGCATGTAGCTATATACATCCTGGGGAGGTTTACTGGGAGCTTTCTCCCAGCCTTCTTTCACCAGACTCAGAGGTCCTCTTACAGGATGGCCGTACAGCAGCTCAAAGGGACTTAACCCTAAGGACTTCTGGGGCACCTCTCTTTAAGCAAACAGCAGGCATGGCAAGAGGGTGACCCACTTACACCTCATGGGTTCACTCAGGCCCATAATCATGCCTTTCAGGGTCCGGTTGAGTCTCTCAACCAGCCCATTACCTTGGGGATGGTAAGGAGTGGTGAACTTATAGGTTACACTGCACACCTGACACAGGGACTTCATATACTTCGATAAGAAGTTAGTACCATGGTCGGACACCACCTCTCTGGGGAACCCCACACTGGAGAAAATCCCCATCAATGCACGACCCACCACGGGGGCTATCACAGTCCGGAGAGGGATGGCTTCCGGGTACGGGGTGGCATGGTCCACCAAGACCAGGATGAACTTGTTGCCCATGGCTGTCTTGGGGTCCAGAGGCACCACAATGTCAATGCCCACCCTCTCAAAGGGGGTGCTGACCACAGGGAAAGGTTGGAGTGGAGCCTTACACTTCCTCCCACTCTTACCACTTGCCTGGCAAGTCTGGCAAGACCTACAGTGAGCATCAGAATGCTTGCGCATTTGGAGCCAGTAAAAGTGGGTGACAAGCCTTTCAAAGGTCTTGTCTTGCCCCAAATGCCCTGCCAAAGGCACATCATGAGCCAGACCCAGTAGGAAGGCTCTGAAGCGCTGGGGTACCACCAGCACACATGCTGACCCAGGCTCAGCAACCTTAGGCTCGCTATACAGGAGACCATTCTCCCAGTATATCCAATGTGATCCGGACTGATCACCTGCTGCCTGGTTTGCAGCCTGCTGCCGCAAACCAATGAGAGAAGGGCACATCTGCTGCTCCTGGCAGAACTCTTCCCTGGTGGGTCCTCCTTCTTGCTGCCAATGGGTCAGCTCAGGCAGGTCCCCCAGTTCAGCCACTTGTTCCCCTGTAGACTCCAGGGCATCCCCCTCAGGGTCTACCTCCTCCTGGACTGTGGGAACTTCGGGGGCTGGTTTCCTGCGCCCCCTGCCTCTTCCCTTCCTGGCAGGCACCTGGCCAACTCTTTCAGGCTCCAGGTCCTCTTGAATGCCCTTACCAGCTGCCATTGACTGAGTGGTCACACATGCCCACTCAGGCAGACCCAACATCTCGACCTCCGCTCCACCTTCGCCCAAGGGGAGCTCTCCAAATCATTGCCTGGCAGACAGTCAGCAAGCCTGGCTGGCCTCACAGCTACTCTCAAGGTACCTGAGACCCCCTCCCACTCAAAGGGAACATGTGCCACTTTGCAGAGGCACTCTGAATTGTCAGTGGCAACTACTGGGTAGAATGCATTGGGGACCACCTGCTCTTCAGACCCCAGCCAACAACTGACAGCTGTCACACTGGCTCCAGTGTCTCTCAGAGCCTCCACACTATGGCCATTGATGGTCACCCACTGCCTGTACTTATTATTATTATTATTATTAATTCACATTTGATAGAGCGCATGGCTACCCTTAAGCATCCCAGCGCTAGCGGCAGCAAGTGAAGGAGAACAATCTCAAGGCAGGTTCTGAAAGAGCCATGTTTTTAGTTGCTTCCAAAATGAGAGATGATGGGTCAATGAACGGAGATAGGTCAGGAGCGTGTTCCATAGTCTTGTCGGGAGCGTGTTCCATAGTCGTGTTCTATAGTCATAGTGGGACCATCTCACTGTCTCCTAAAGAGACCAGGGACATCTCTGCAGGACCCCACCCACCTTGGGCACCCGACTCCTCCCCCAAGGCTACACTAGCAGGTTCCCGGGGCAGTGCACAAGTGGGTGCAGTGGTAACCAGTTTGGGACACTTAGGATCCCCCCGGAAGTGGCCCACCTGACCACAGCTAAAACAGGTCTTGGGACCCTTCTGCACAGGCTTACCTGCCGGGACCCATGGTTTCTTTTCAGTGGGAGGCTGGGAACCCTTACCTTGGTTCCCTTGGGGATTACTTTGGGGCCCTTTTTGGAACTCCTTTTGTTTACCCTTGTCCCCCCCACTCTTCTGCTGGGGACCCTGCCCACTTTGGTGGAGTCTCCCACAAGACCTTTGTGGACTCTGGTACTGACCCAGCGGTCCGCCTCCACAACAAGCTTCCTGGGGTCAGTCAGCTTACTATCAATCAGGTGCTGGTGTAGTTCTGGAAAACATCTGCTGGACAAGTGTTCCCTTGCAACCAAATCATAGAGCCCCTGCAAGTCAGTTACCTTGCTACCCTTCACCCATCCATCCAGTGCTCTGCAAAAGTATGACACATACTCCACCCAAATACTTGACTTCAGCTTCTTGCAGTTCCTAAATTTCTGCCTATAAAGCTCTGGGGTCAACCCATACCTGGCTATCAAGGCTTCCTTCATGGGGGCATAGGACATCTGATCCTCAGTGGGCAAAGCTAGTAAGGTCTCCCTCCCTTCACCTATGAAGCGGCCCCACAACCCGCTCCCCAATCTCTCTCAGGGACCCGGTGGGACTTCATTGCTATTTCATAGGCCTTAAACCACTGCCCAATGTCCTCATGCTTCATGAAATCTTTGATAACATCTTTGGGAATGTATACTTTTCCTTCCCCAGGCACTGATGGTGTGCTGCCACCAGAGGGAGGGATCTCTAGGCTCTTCGCTTTCAGCTCTAGCTCCCTCAAAACTCTCTCATGCTCTAAAAGCATCTTCTTTTCCTCCATGGTCAAATTCTTGCTCTCCAACTCCAACCTCTTATTCTCTAAGTCACTGTGGCTCCCCAGGTTGAGCTTAGCAAGCTCCATTTCATGCACTCTGCTTTTCTCCCTGTCCTCCAACTCCTCTGGAGACAGACCCCTTGAAGACACACTGCTGCCGTCCCTGGGAGGCACTCCCCCTCCAGTTAGGCCCACTAGCCCATCCTGCTGCCCTTCTAAATTCTCCCCCTCCACAATAGGCTCCTCGGTATGCCCACTGGCATTCCTTGCTTCCAACCAGGCCCTCAGTGCCTTTTGGAACTCCACCTTCCTGGTGAGGCCTCTCACAGAGATTTTAAATCTTTTGCAGATGGTTTTAAGTTGTGGCACAGTGTAGGTATCAACCCTCTCCTCTTCAAATTCAATATCCACAGATACAATGGATGCTGGTTTACTCATGGTGAAAATTAGCAGTTCTCAAGATGCAAAAAATTCCAAGGAAAAATTCTACCAAAATGTATGTGGTTGCGTGATGGTCTGCACTCACTAGTAGTGTACACCAATCACTGTATGTAAATCACAAATGCAAGTCCAGATCCTCACCGCTGACCACCAATGTTAGAAATGGGGGTCTCTAGTTGGCAGAGGTAGGTACCTTTGTCCAAATAGGGACCCTTGCTTCTAGTCAGGGTAAGGGGGATACACTCCTAAAATAACCCCTGCTCACCCTCTTGGTAGCTTGGCACGAGCAGACAGGCTTATTTCAGAGGTAGTGTGTAAAGCATTTGTGAACACATACAGTAACACAGTGAAAACACTACAAATGGACACCACACCAGTTTAGATAAATAAGTAATCTTTATCTAAACCAAAACAAGACCAAACGACAAAAACCCACAATACAGTATCAAAAATATCATTAAAAATAGGTTATTCACTCAAATAAAGTTCCTAGCAACAAATAACTCCACCTGGAGTTATTACGACGTCGTGACAGATAAAAATCCCAAAGTACGGCGCCAACAGCGAGGTGCGCGGCGTCAGGCCCGGAGTCAAGCAGACCCACAAAGAACAGTACCTGGAATTGATGAAAGCAAAGACGGTGCACGGCGTCGGGGAGGTGATGCTTCGTTGGCGCCTGCGGAGTTGGTTCCTTACGACCCCAGGGGAGGTGCTGGCTCTATTCCTTACCGCAGGGGAGGTGAGACGTTGGTTCCTTACTGTGTTGGGGAGGTGACGTCATGAACGGCGGCGAGGCCTCAGTTCCTTATGACGGTGCGATGTTGATGGATTCGGGAGTAACCCACATCGAGAATCGGCTCCGTGTTGATTAAGCACCGGCGTCGATGACGGCTTCGGAGTCGATGCGGCACGGCATCAGCAGGCGTCGGGCCTATGGTGCAAGTCTGGCGGTGCATTGTGCTCTTCACGAGCGGTGCCCACGGGTTCGGTGCAGGTTACGGCATCGCTCGCCAGTGTCAGTGTTGCAATTTCCTTCTGTAGCAGCTGAAACAGCAGTTCCAGATGCAGAATGACAGAAGGGATGAAGTCTTTGTGTTCCTGAGACTTCAGAACAGGAGGCAAGCTCAGTTTCAAGCCCTTGGATATCTTTTCTTCAAGCAGGTGACAAAGCAAACAGCAAAGTCCTTTTTCTCCTTTCCTTGGCAGCAAGCTGCCAATTCAGGCCAACCCCAGACAGCAACCAGCACAGGGGCAGTATTCCTCCTCAGCTAATCCGGCTCTTCTTTTTGGCAAAGGTTCCTCTTGAAGTCCCAGAAGTGATATAAAAGTCTGGGGTCTGGGCCCCTCTTTTTATACACCAAAATCCTTTGGTCTGTACCCAGCCAAACCAGTTCTGTCCTCACTGGTGCAACTTCCTGGCTGGAGGTGGAGACCGCATTGTTGAAGGCAGAACAGGCCCATTCAGGTGAAAAGGAAATCTCGTCCCCCTACTCTAAATGCAGCCCAGGTCTATTCAGCCCAGCCCTGACTCATCAGACTTCTGGAGCCGCTGCCCTTCTCCAGCCCCTGTCATCCAAAAGCCAGACATGCAATACACAAACCTAGCAGAGGCACACTGGATGGTTAGGCAAGAAAATACCTACTTTCTAAAAGTGGTGTTTTCAAACATAGAATGTAAAACTCACCCTCACTAAAAGATGTATTTTAACATTCTGAGTTCAGGAATACTAAACTTTATTGTCCTATCTTGTTCCCAGGGTCAGTTATGTTTATAAGATGTTATAAACAAACTCCTCATTCCGGCCTATGGGAACAGACAGCCTTGCAATAGTGAAAAACGAAATTGGCAGTATTTGGCATGGGTAAACACCCATTACAACGAATCTTTTACCACGACTACCATCACACCGCATACCATCACAACGCAACTACCATTACTCCGCAATGCCATTACAACGCATGGCATTACATTTTATATGCTTTTACCACGCATGCTTTTACAACAAAATTCGTTGTAAATGCATGAATGGTAAAAGCATATGTTTTTTATATGTGAGTATAAGGTAAGTATAGGGTTTGGGTTTTGGAGTGTAGGGGTATATGTTTTGGGGTTCAGGGGTAATTTTAGGGTTAAGGGAATGTTTGGGTTTTGGGGTGCTGGGTGATTTATAGGGTTCAGGGTGGGTTTGGGTTTTGGGGTGCACGGGGTATTTTTAGGGTTCAGGGTGGGTTTAGGTTTTGGGGTATATGTTTTGGGGTACAGGGGTAATTTTAGGGTTAAGGGAATGTTTGGGTTTTGGGGTGCTGGGGTATTTATAGTGTTCAGGGTGGGTTTTGGTTTTGGGGTGCCCGGGGTATTTTTAGGGTTCAGCGTGGGTTTAGGTTTTGGGGTGCTGGGGTATTTTTAGGGTTCAGAGTGGGTTTGGGTTTTGAGGTGTAGGGGTATTTTTAGGGGTCAGGGTGAGTTTTAGGGTTCATGGTGGTTTTGGGGTACCAAGGCTAATTTAAGATTTTAGTGGGTATGGGTATTGGGGTGGTATGGGTAATTTAACAATGTTAGGGGTGTTTAGTTATTGGGATAAAAAAGGAGTTTTATGGGTTTTAGTTTTTTTTAAAATAAATTTATATATATATAAAAATAACATATTGAAAAAAAAATATATATACATATATTTATATATATTTATTCCCAGAAGGAGTGCTTCGTGTCTAATATATATATATATATATATATATATATATATCACACAACGAAAACACTCCTTCTGGCTGACACAGACCCGAGAGGGGTGGCGTGCATGCCGACGGAGCAAGCCGGTAGTCAAGTCACGTGAACAAGGAGTTTTTACTCTGAAACGCGTAGTGAATAAACAACTTTGAACTTTGCTCGTTGTCGTGCTTCACTGAGAGCGTGCGGATCCTGGATTGTTCGTAATATATATATATATATATATATATATATATATATATATATATATATATATATATACCTACTGGCAGTCGCCAGTAGGTAGTTATAGTTAGGACCTATTTTCCTTAGGAAAAGCATATTTTGTTTCCCCAATAACTTTAGCGTCGTTTGACGAATCTTCCCAAAGTTTTCAAAACTAGTGGGGCGCTCCGGTCAGCTCCTGTCTTGAAAGTTTCGGGGTGATTCACAGCACTATGAGATACCCTGCACCCCCGCACAACCACTTGGAGTCATACACCCCCCCTGCACCACCTACCTGGTTTTCATCAGAATGGATTCTGGGTGCTGTAGTTCACACGAGCATCGTGAACTAGAACAGGTGAGCAGTCATTTGGGGGCGGAGCGGACTTACACTGTTAAGATGGAGGCAGGACTTACAATCAGTTTGCTGTGCACCTCCTGGACACTTGGGCGCTGAGGAAGGCAAAGTATATGCCGAAATGCATTCGCCGGATTAAAACCAATAAAGTGCTTCCAAGGATTTCCCTGTGTGGCCTCTGCTCTTTCACAGGACGGAGTTTTTGTACATTGTTTTCGCGTCGGCCAGAGACGCGATACAGAGGCCCCGTTTCATAAGCTGGCCCGGACTCTACTGGCTCTGCTGTGGCAGTTTGTTCGTTTCCAAGGTATTGGTTAGCCCGGGCCCGCCTTGGACTTTGGGAAGAGACCGGGCGGTTGTGGGGTTATTAACCTCATGCTGGGCGGAGTGCATTGTCGCGTCTGCCCCCGCCGATACAATTCCTGACTTCTGAGGCTGAAGCGGTTTGGGGACCCGAGGAGGCGCTTTGTTGGAATATCAAGCAGGATAATTTGGTTTTCACAGCACTATGAGATACCCTGCACCCCCGCACAACCACTTGGAGTCATACACCCCCTGCACCACCTACCTGGTTTTCATCAGAATGGATTCTGGGTGCTGTAGTTCACACGAGCATCGTGAACTAGAACAGGTGAGCAGTCATTTGGGGCGGAGCGGACTTACACTGTTAAGATGGAGGCAGGACTTACAATCAGTTTGCTGTGCACCTCCTGGACACTTGGGCGCTGAGGAAGGCAAAGTATATGCCGAAATGCATTCGCCGGATTAAAACCAATAAAGTGCTTCCAAGGATTTCCCCTGTGTGGCCTCTGCTCTTTCACAGGACGGAGTTTTTGTACATATATATATATATATATATATATCACACAACGAAAACACTCCTTCTGGCTGACACAGACCCGAGAGGGGTGGCGTGCATGCCGACGGAGCAAGCCGGTAGTCAAGTCACGTGAACAAGGAGTTTTTACTCTGAAACGCGTAGTGAATAAACAACTTTGAACTTTGCTCGTTGTCGTGCTTCACTGAGAGCGTGCGGATCCTGGATTGTTCGTAATATATATATATATATATATATATATATATATATATATATATATATATATATATATATATATATATATATATTACCTACTGGCAGTCGCCAGTAGGTAGTTATAGTTAGGACCTATTTTCCTTAGGAAAAGCATATTTTGTTTCCCCAATAACTTTAGCGTCGTTTGACGAATCTTCCCAAAGTTTTCAAAACTAGTGGGGCGCTCCGGTCAGCTCCTGTCTTGAAAGTTTCGGGGTGATTCGCTAGCGGGGGCCGAGAAAAAGGCGGGTCCCAAAACGTGTTTTCTTCATGTTAATTTCCATAGAAAATTTTAGACACGGCTACAGCCCGAACTGCTGAACGGAAGTGCACCAAATTTGTCAAAAAGGTAGCCCTTGGTTCAGAAAGAGTCCTTTTGTTAAATGGTGTAAATCCATTCAGTAGTTCCTGAGAAATTCAAAAAATAGGGGTCGGAAAATCAATTTCCCATAGGAAACTTTAGACACAGCTACAGCTCGAACTGCTGAACGGAATTACACCAAATTTGGCAAAAAGGTAGTGCTTAGTTCAGAAAGCGTCCTTTTTTAAATGGTGTAAATCCGTTCAGTAGTTGGTGAGAAATTCAAAACATAAAAGTTTCGATATCTATGGCCGAGGAGGGTTCGCGAACCCTCCCGACCACGAGCTTTATTCTAATTGGCTGCCAACACTCCAAACCAGGAAGTGTTGGCAGCCATTCTGTGACTCGGTAGAACCGAGTCACAAGAAAACAGAAAAACAAAGGTGAAAAAAGAAAAGGGGGCAGGGTAGAAACACCCTGACCCCTAGGCCTGCTCAGGGGGTCCCACAAGGACCCCCAGGGCCAAAAAAAGCATTTAAAAAAAAAAAACGGTCGAATTTGCACTGGGTGCGCGAATTTGGACAATTTTTTTAAAACGAAGCGCGGGCTCCCGCGCTTAGTATTCAAAAAGCCCCTGGGTTGGCCAGGTCCCGGGGGCACTTATAAATAATGTTGCGGGGGCCCCCGCAGCCCCTGGGACCACTACCTCCCCGGGGCTTATTAAAATAAATACGGGGGGCACGCAGCCCCCCCGTAGCCCCAGGGACCGCCACCTCCCTGGGGCTACCTAAAGAAATGCGTGGGGGGTCCCAACCCCCCACGCTGCTCCGAGGACCGCCACCTCCCCGGAGCATTTATAATAATTGGCGGGGGCCCCACGGCCCCGCCGAGCCCCGGGGACCGCCACCTCCACGGGGCTAAAAAAATAATTAGTGTGGGGGGCTCAAGCCCCCCTACACTGCCCCAGGGACCACCACCTCCCCGGGGCACTTAATATTGAGATTTGGAGATCCGTAGCGGACCCCCGGCCCCGGGGACCACCACATCCCCGGGGCAATGAAAAGGAGGGAGGGGGGCCGCGCGGCCCCCCTCCTGGAGCCCTGTATGGCCCTGGGGACTGCCACCCCCCAGGGCCGGCTCCTGCAGTGTCCCGGGGTGCCCACCCCCAGGACACTGCTGCTTGCTATGACAGGGCGGGAGCCGCATGGCTCGCCCCTGTCATAGTAACTTGCTTTGGATTTTGGAAGCGAGAGCAGGGAAACCTGCTCTCGCTTCCAAAATCCAAAGCTGATTGCTTTTCCACACGGGGAGCTGCATGTCAGCAGCTCCCCATGTGGAAAAGCAATGCCGGCTCCCGCAGGAGGCGGGGAGCAGGCGGGACCGTGGGGGATTTGGGGACCCCCCCACGGTCCCCAATGGATAGGGCTGGCCCCTGGGAATGGGGTCCCCGGGGCCAGAAGTGGCCCGGGAGGGGGGCCACGTGCCCCCCTCCCAAAAATAAAAAACAAAAGGATGGCCAGAGTGGCTCGGGAGGGGGCCACGTGCCCCTCCCAAAAATAAAAACAAAAGGATGGCCAGGCCCCGGGGATGGGGTCCCCGGGGCCAGAGTGGCTCGGCTAGGGGCCACGCGGCCCCCTCCCCAAATAAAAAAATTTATAAATAAAGGCCGGCCCCGGGGGATGGGGTCCCCGGGGCCAATAGAGGCCCCAGGAGGGGGGCCACGCAGCCCCCTTCCTTTAAAAAAATATATATGTGGCCATGCTCCGGGGGATGGGGTCCCCGGGGCCAGAATTGGCCACGGGAGGGGGGCCCACGCGGCCCCCTCCCGTTTACATTAAAAAAAAAATGTAAAAGGGGTCAGGCCCTGGGGGATGGGGTCTCCAGGGCCCAAAAAAGGCAAGAGAAGGGGGTACACACAGCCCCCCCTTGTTAAAAAAAATTTGGGAAAAAAGCCGGCATCGCGGCTAGGCCCCGCCCCCTCCCTGCAGCACTCAGCAAACGCGCCCCCTGGCACGTTGTAAGTTGGGGAATTAATTCCCCTTGAATACTGAGGGTCCCTGGGGGCCAACTAGCCCACCAGGTACCTCCAGTAGACGCCAGGGAGCTGTGTTGCAGAGAGGTGTTCAGAGGCCACGCCCCTTTTTACACCTCTCTGCAACGCAGCTCTCTGGCGCTTACTGGAGGTACCTGGTGGGCTAGTTGGCCCTCAGGGACCCTCAGGACTCAAGGGGAATTAATCCCCCAATTTACAACACGCCAGGGGGCACGTTTGCACAGTGGTGCAGGGAGGGGGCGGGGCCTGACATAGCAAGTGTGCAAACGCACCCCTGGCACATTGTAAATTGGGGAATTAAGTCCCTAAATCCTGAGGGTCCCTGGGGGCAACTAGTCCACCAGGTACCTCCAGCATGCGCCAGGAGCTGCGTTGCAGAGAGGTGTTCAGAGGCCACGCCCTTTTACACCTCTCTGCAACACAGCTCCGTGGCGCTACTGGAGGTACCTGGTGGGCTAGTTGGCCCTCAGGGACCCTCAGGACTCAAGGGAGTTAATCCCCCAATTTATAACGCGCCATAGGTTTCAGGCACGTTATAGTTAGAAATTAGCATTTAAAAAACCATTGAAATTCACTGAAAAAACCATAGGTTTCAGGCACGTTATAGTTAGAAATTAGCATTTAAAAAACCTTAGAAATTCACTGAAAAACCATAGGTTTCAGGGACGTTATAGTTAGTAGGACATTTCACTCGTACAAACCCATAGAAATTCCCCCGTTATAGTTAGTTCAGCTAACTATAACTCGCGCCCCCGCAATGCACTGCTGATGACGTCACATATTACATCATTCATGACATGGTCAGTGACATCACTGATGACATCACTGATGACATCTCAAATGACAGTTAGAAACCAAATTTATCCTCGAGTTAGATACCAAGACGCCCAACGGGCTGAATTCGAGTGAAGATTTCTATACATGCCTGTGAACTAGCCCCACAGCAGCATTGCTAAACTTCTGCTTAATTTAAAAAAAACATTATTTGTGTGTCGCCTCCTACATGTAATTGGTTGTAATTTTAATATGCACTTTTAACACTTATTTATTCTTGGCACAAGCACTTTTTCTAGGCAGAATAGTCAGAACAACGTATTAGGTATTTATAAGGTGCGGTAGTTAACATTATGAAAGCCGTTGTTTGATATATTTAATTATTAAATCATATATGAATTGGTTTTGATTTTAATATTTATGGGGTAATAAATATTAATTAGGATTCGAGATTTCCATCTATTTAATCCAATATAAATATAACTCGGTCTTTAATATATATGTGGCAACTAATTAATCAATATGTATTAGGATTTTAGGTTCCTAAAAATAATAAAAAGTTTTTTTTTAATTGGTTGTGAGATTTATAGGACCACAACGATCGAAAAATTCAAAATTTATGCCACATGATTTATTGAATTTAACATCACTATAGATGTGAGGTCATTACCGTTACCTTTCCTTCTTCTTTCCTCTATATACACTACTCTATTTTCAGTGCCAACTTCAGGATAGCACCAGAGGGGAGCATAAACAATTTGAACCCACTGTAGGTGATATTAGAAGCATCCAATACATGTATGTTATCACAGCGAGATGATTAAAAAACTTAAAGATGCAAAGGTTGTCTAATAGAATCCTGCCCTAAAACTGTGTATAAGAACTGATTTGGGTTTCAGATATCTTGCATTGCATGCAACGCATTCGTATTTATACTCAGATGTTTTATCAATTTTTTCCTTATAGGGACAGGTTTATTGCAGCAAGATAAGCGTTGATTTGCACTTTATATCATTATGGTGATATCATACATATGGTTACCCATTAGTCACAGTTTGAGAGATTTTTGCTCTAAATATTTATTGTTGGCTGGTTTCTTTGACATTTGCGTATTTGCACATATTTATACTCGCTATAGCCCGATTTTACATGTTATTCAATAATGAGCTTTTATACTCCGATTTTAATGCATTTTAACATCTTTTTCCGATTGGCACTGTATCAATTGGAGGAAATTGAAAACGAATTTGTTTTTATATATATATATAAAAATGTTGTCTATGTCTATCTGCCGAATTTTGCACGTGATACTGCACTGTCACTTTAAATTGTTGGTTTCCTGTCACAGCGTCATGTGATCAAGGCCTCCTGAAGGCTGAAACGCGTCATGGCGGTGGTGCGGTGTATTTGGATTCAATAAAGAACCCTGCACTTAACTTTTGGGTCCGTGTTCATCTTTCCTGGAGCAATTTGGAAGTTGGAGACGGAGTTCTTTGTATCAATTGCACCGACTGGCTTCTTCGGTGTTTCACGGACCCCTTCTTCATGTTTAGGGCCGAGCGGCAGGAAGCTGTCTTCTGGTGATCCGGAAGTATTGTTTTGTTCCTGATCGGTTCAGCCGCAGTAGCCCCCGGACATCCTGATTTCTTTCCTGCCGACAGCCACAAAGCAATCAAGCTCCGATCTACGGAACCGAGCGTTGCGAGGAAGACTGCGAAGGTAGGATTGTTGGTCGATAAGTCCGGTGAAGAAGTGTGTGTGTTGCACGGCTGGTGCTATTTAGCTTACGAGTTGTTTGCATACACGTTATTTCCATCCAGTACACCGCACCATGGCCGCCAGCGCTGTGAGGAGTCGTGAGGAGGCGGCAGTGGAAATGTTCGATGACTCTCCTGTCACCGAATCGGATTTTAATGCACATTTGGAAGTTGCCAAAACAGGCAGCTCTGATCTAAAGGAACTTTTTAAGAAATTAGAAAAAGCAATGCGTACTGAACAATCTAAGTGGTGGGAGCATCGGTCTCTGTCAAGATATTTGGAGGTGGGTCGCATCCCACGGGGATTACGTATTATGTTAGTGCCCAGTTACAAAAATCCTGACCCTAATATGTTAGCTGAATGGGCAGAGTGTAACTTAGACTCATCCTGCAAATTGGTAAAGATCTTGGTGAAGTATGCGGAAAGTGATCGGATCGCACTGCAAACCAAAATAGACGAGCTCAATGAGGAAATAACTAAAATGGGGGCTTCTGAACAAGAGAAAAAATATCGTGAGGATATGCTGGCACGTCTATCAAAAGAGGAAGAAATAATTAAAAAGCGCAAGGTTTTTAAATTTCAAAGAAATAAATTAGACTATCAGAATGGTCAAATATTTACATTTGCCAAGAAATTTGACTCTTTTAAGAAATCAAGCAAACCTTTACAATCATTGCCAGTATCAGCAGACATGGGGGATACTGCCCAATCATCAACATCCATGTCGGATTTAAGTTCAGTACCGGGCAGTGAATCCGAAAATGAACAAGCTTCTACTAGCTCAAGATTGGGGTTTATGAAACTTTCACTGGCGCAGGAACTCGACTGTCTGCGACAGGATCGAAGACAAACTCTAAGACCCCGCCTGCAGAATCTAAAAGGAACAAAAGGATCAACCTCAAGCGGCGTGAACGGAGGCATTGCCGTAAAATCAAACAGCGAAAGCAAACCTCAACACAAGAAGCCACAGAAGAAATGGAACCGCAAGTGAATTGCTGCGATAGTGACCCCCTATCCATTATAAATCTCACTGACATGAAACTGACTAACAATGAAGAAAAGATCTTATCCCTTGGTCTATCATACTGCCCTGTGAATGATTTCAACTATGCGCAAGTACGTATTGATCTATATAAGTATACACGTAAGCTCAAATTACGCAAGTTTCACAAACTCAATAAGACAGAGCAAAGTTCAACACCAAGGGTGACATCTATGGAAATCTGCAGTCCGCCCATCTTAACTGTTGGTGATTACAACCTGTTGTGTAACCTCCATGAACTACGTGAGGAAAGCGTAGGTGGTGGGGTTGCCAAGTCTGATCCCTTTCCCAAAATTGACGCTCCAGGTGCAACACAATTTAAACCCAAGTCTACCTTCAATCCGATCATGGTACATGATAATATCGACATTTACAATGAGCTAGTGACCAATCAATTAAAAAAATTACACAGGTCAACAACACATACACGGCGGAGATATGACCAACAAAACAACAGCTATGGGCAACTCATTAAAAAATTACAAGACAATGATAATGTGATCATCCGCCAATCGGATAAGGGCGGGAATGTAGTCCTTTGGCCTCGCAAAATGTACTTGGAGGAAGCATTATTGCATCTAAATGATCGTCAGTGTTACAGGCGTAGCGACTGGATAACTGTTAAAGCAGCATGGAGTGATTTTTATACAAAATTGTTATCATGGAAGAGTGCTGGACTGCTAAGCAATGATGAGTTCAAATTTCTTAAGGTGAACCATCCAGTTATTCCAGTTTTCTATCTGATTCCCAAGATACATAAAGACTCAGAAAAGCCCCCAGGGAGACCAATAATATCAGCAAGGAACAGCATCATGGAAAACACCTCGCGTTATATTGACTATTTTCTACAGGAACACGTTAAGGGATTGCCCTCTTACTTGCAAGATACGGGAGATTTCCTGAGGAAGATAGACAATATAACATGGCAGGATGATTATTTGTTGATTACCATGGATGTAACTGCCTTGTACACAAGCATACACCACTTGGATGGTATCAAGGCAGTAGAGTACTTTTAAGAACTAAACCATTGTGCATGATGAACCATAGCAAGATGATCTTGGAAATTATTTCAACTTGTCTAAATAATAACTATTTCTTGTTTCAGAGCCAAGTATTTCAGCAAATGAGAGGAGTAGCAATGGGGGCTTGCTTCTCCCCCAGTTATGCTTGTTTGCATATGGGGATGTGGGAGGAGCAAGTCCTCAGCACCAAACATAAACAAGTAGTTACTGACAACATACTAGTTTGGTATCGTTATATTGACGATTTGTTCCTCATTTGGAAGGGGTCTGAGACAGAGGCTTTCTCGTTTATCCAAGAAATCAATGTAAACAATCTTAACTTGCGGTTCACAGCACAAATCAGCCAGACAACTGTAAACTTTCTTGATGTGGAAGTATATGTCCAGAACAGCAGGCTTGAGACTAAATTACACTGCAAAGCGACTGCGGGCAATACTGTGCTCCATGCCACCAGCCACCATCCAAGCCATCTGGTGAGTAGCATACCCTATGGTGAGATGCTACGCATCAGACGCATCTGTAGTGTGGACAATGATTGTTTTCAGGCCCAAACTGATAGCAAGAAAAGGTTTCTGGCTAGGGGTTACTCTGCAGATGTGATTGATAAGGCTATCAAAAAAACTATGTCCATTTCTAGGTCTCTAGCCTTATCTCAGAGAGATTGTACAAAGGTAATGGCCACTGTACCCGCAGCCGCTGTTGACCCTCCAAGACTTATTATAACATACAATCGTCAGCATCGCGCTTTGCGCAAAATCTTTAATAAGAATTGGTCGGTTATACGCAATGACCCTGTGATTGGGGAATCCTTGACGGAGGTTCCCAAAGTTACCTTCTGGAAAGCACGTTCTATGAGCGATATGCTTGTAAAAAGTAGTCTGGAGGTCATGACAAAAAATACTTGGTTACAGTCAACTAAAGGGTTCATCAAATGCGCTAGTTGCAAGGCTTGCAAACTAGGAAAAAGCACAACTTCATATAATACTCCCTTTTATGATGCACCTCGTATTATATCTAAGAAACTAACTTGCAAGACTGAGTTTGCCGTCTATGTGCTGGAGTGTACGTGTGGCCTGCGATATGTTGGCAGCACCAAGTTGCAGGTCCACAAACGTATACTCCAGCACATGAGGGAAATTAGTAATCAGGATGTATCATACCCTGTAGCCAGGCATTTTAAGGATATCCATGGTAGCTGCCTGGAATACCTTACTTACTTCGTGGTGGATATGGTACCACCACTAAGACAAGGCGGTGACCGAGAAGCCTTGCTGAGAAAATTAGTAAACCAAATTTATCCTCGAGTTAGATACCAAGACGCCCAACGGGCTGAATTCGAGTGAAGATTTCTATACATGCCTGTGAACTAGCCCCACAGCAGCATTGCTAAACTTCTGCTTAATTTTAAAAAAACATTATTTGTGTGTCGCCTCCTACATGTAATTGGTTGTAATTTTAATATGCACTTTTAACACTTATTTATTCTTGGCACAAGCACTTTTTCTAGGCAGAATAGTCAGAACAACGTATTAGGTATTTATAAGGTGCGGTAGTTAACATTATGAAAGCCGTTGTTTGATATATTTAATTATTAAATCATATATGAATTGGTTTTGATTTTAATATTTATGGGGTAATAAATATTAATTAGGATTCGAGATTTCCATCTATTTAATCCAATATAAATATAACTCGGTCTTTAATATATATGTGGCAACTAATTAATCAATATGTATTAGGATTTTAGGTTCCTAAAAATAATAAAAAGTTTTTTTTAATTGGTTGTGAGATTTATAGGACCACAACGATCGAAAAATTCAAAATTTATGCCACATGATTTATTGAATTTAACATCACTATAGATGTGAGGTCATTACCGTTACCTTTCCTTCTTCTTTCCTCTATATACACTACTCTATTTTCAGTGCCAACTTCAGGATAGCACCAGAGGGGAGCATAAACAATTTGAACCCACTGTAGGTGATATTAGAAGCATCCAATACATGTATGTTATCACAGCGAGATGATTAAAAAACTTAAAGATGCAAAGGTTGTCTAATAGAATCCTGCCCTAAAACTGTGTATATGAACTGATTTGGGTTTCAGATATCTTGCATTGCATGCAAAGCATTCGTATTTATACTCAGATGTTTTATCAATTTTTTCCTTATAGGGACAGGTTTATTGCAGCAAGATAAGCGTTGATTTGCACTTTATATCATTATGGTGATATCATACATATGGTTACCCATTAGTCACAGTTTGAGAGATTTTAGCTCTAAATATTTATTGTTGGCTGGTTTCTTTGACATTTGCGTATTTGCACATATTTATACTCGCTATAGCCCGATTTTACATGTTATTCAATAATGAGCTTTTATACTCTGATTTTAATGCATTTTAACATCTTTTTGCGATTGGCACTGTATCAATTGGAGGAAATTGAAAACGAATTTGTTTTTATATATATATATAAAAAAATGTTGTCTATGTCTATCTGCCGAATTTTGCACGTGATACTGCACTGTCACTTTAAATTGTTGGTTTCCTGTCACAGCGTCATGTGATCAAGGCCTCCTGAAGGCCGAAACGCGTCATGGCGGTGGTGCGGTGTATTTGGATTCAATAAAGAACCCTGCACTTAACTTTTGGGTCCGTGTTCGTCTTTCCTGGAGCAATTTGGAAGTTGGAGACGGAGTTCTTTATATATATATATATATATATATATATATATATATATATATATATATATATATATATATATATATATATATATTTATTTATTTTTTTACCTTAACCACTATTACACAGTTTATGCCTTCACAACCCATGCCTTTGCGTTCTAATGGCATGCGTGGTAAAGGCATATGCAGAGGTAAGGTTTGCGGGGTGATTGTATTGCGTTGTAACTGCTCTTGCGTTGTATAAAATGCGGGGTGATGGTATGCGGGGTAATGACTTGCGGGAAAACGTCATATATTCTTTGGCATGTCCTACCTTTCACATACAATGCACCCTGCCCACAGGGGTACCATGGGCCTACTTTAGGGGTGGCTAATATGTAGGAAAGGGAAGGTTTAGGGACTGGCAATTGTGTGCACTTGCCAAGTCGACATGGCAGTCCCAGACTGCACACCGGCTCTGCAATGGCAGGCCTGAGTCACATTTTACAAGCTGCTTCTGTGGGTGGCACAATCAGTGCTGCAAGCCCACAAGCAGCATTTGATTTACAGGCCCTGGGCACACATAGTGCACTGTACTAGGGTCTGACAAGTAAATCAAATAAGCCAATCATGGAAACACTAATCCATAACAATACTTTACAAAGGGAGCACTTGCACTTTGGCAGTGAACAACAGTGGCAAAGTGCCCAAAGCATCTAGACCAGCAAAAATGGAGTCCAACACACAGCAAAACACGGGAGGTACAGGCAAAAAAATGGAAGGGAGACCCACGCCAATGGTGCCAGGTCTAACAGTGGCATTTTCAGAATTGTGACTTGAAATCTAAGTTTACTATGAAAGAGAATTTTAAATTATAATTCATTTGTGTGTAAAAAGCATATCTCTAACTGCTCCCAATCCAAAGTTGGCACTTATTAAATACAATAAGGTAGCCTGTGTTAGTCAATGGGAGAGATAGGCATTACAACAATGAAAAAACAACTTTAGGAGTTTTTCACTGCCAAGGCATGTAAAACTTAACGTATTAAACAACTATGGACGAAACCTGTCTATGTGTGGCACCATCACTGGTAGGCAGTGTTAGAACACATTGGGCTTGTTAAAGGACCCCTCACACACCAACCTAGTTGGTGTCATGCTTCATCATTGGGGTCCCAACCGGGTGGCCGAATGCCCCCCGGTTGTGCTACGACGCCTGATTACAGCGGAGCTGGTGTAGTGCAAAGATGTGATGTGAATTAAAAATATCTCTGAGAATCCTTGCCTCTTTATATTTATTACTGGCGGCTCAGGATATCGTTAAAAATTATGTGTGATGCAACTAAAAAGAAATAATTATCTTGTAGTTGGCTATGTGATGGGTCTACATGTTTCAGCCCGCACGAGGAAGTAAGAGGGGCTTTCTTCAGGACCGTGGAAATAAAGTGAGTGGCAAAAACTGTGTTGCCACGTGAAAAGTGCAAAAAGTAAAATAGTACCTACACACGCGCTAAGGTGTGTGGACTGCGTATATGAAGAAGAACACTATGGTTGAGAGTGAGTGGCTGATCGGGGCTCGGGAGGAGTTTGCTCCTATAAACGACTTTGATCTCAGAGCGAACCCGCTAAGAACCTATTGTGGTACTATGCACCCTGCCATCTGGGTGGTTGGAGCCAAACTTAGATGTGACAAAGTATTAAAAAGGAAAGTTTAGGCTTGGCAAAATCTTCATTTTGAGGTTACAATTACCCACTCAAACTTGCAGTGGTATGCCTGAGACTTGATTTAAAAGGCTAATTTAGTGGGTGGCACAATACGCGATACAGTCCCACTAGTAGCATTTATTTTACAGGATGTGGGTACATGTCGTACCATCAACTAGGGACTTACTAGTAAATTTAATGTGTCAATTAGGTGCAGGCTAATTTGATCACGTTTGAAGGAGCGAGCACTTTAACACTGATTAGCAGTGGTAAGGTGCACAGACTCCTAAAGCCAAAAAACAAATTTAGTCAATAAGGCAAAATGTTTAGGGGACTACCAAACCAAGGTTGCCTGGTTTAAGAAGCTTGAAATCAGTCAAATATTGTTTTAGACTCACAAACAGTGAAGCTCTCATTACCCTATTGTGAGTGGTGAAGTGTGTCAACATTGTTTAGCACTAAACACCTCTAAGGGGCCTGCTTTCCTCCCCTGCCCTTTGCAGCTATTATTTGAGTAGATGATTTCTTCTTTCATCCACCCCATTGGTTTGTGGGTAATATAAAGCATCTACAGAAATTCTAATTGCCAAATCATTCTGGAAATTTTGCATCAAATTTTAGGCAAAATGGACCACATCATCAGTTACAATGATTCTAGGCATCCCTTCATTTGAGAAAGCATCCATCAAGAATTATAAAAATCAATTTGGTTTTAAAAAGAACTCACACTCATGTCCCATACCATTTAGTCATATTATCTATCAGCAGTAACACATACCTCTCTGTAGATTGCAATAATTCAAAGGGAGACACAATGTCAAGCACCAAGTTGTACCACAGTTCCTCTGGAACGCCACAGGAGAAAAAAAGAGCATTCCTCATACTCTTACTTTTGTCACATATTGCATTCTGCAAACAATCCTTTACCAAGTTCTCTACCATCTGACTCATCCTAGGCCACCAACATTGCTCTTTCATTCTGGTATTTGTTAAGGTCAATCCTCAATGTCCTGCTTTACCAAAATGGCAGTTTGTTTGTCTTACCCAACTGATGGGAATGTTCTGTTGAATCTAAATTATTCCTCTTCATGAATACACAATAATTAACATTCCAAAATTATTTTGCCTGTTCTGATAACTGATGACAATTAGGCCATCATTTCACCACCAAGTCCAATATTTTACCCATCATAGAATCCTACTTCTTTGCAGTCTCCATTTCATCTCTTCAACCGCTTTCTCACAAATTCATAACTGGCAAATTATCTTTAATAATCTTCAAACTGCTCAGGGTTCTCAAAAGGTAACCTGAAAAGATAGCCTGTTGGCTTACTCCTTATCCTAAATAAAAGCTTTGCGTAACATTTAGAATCTCCTAATCCTTCAAACTATCTGCTAATCTGAAGAATAGCATTCTTACTCAGCTTACAGGAGAGCACATGAACCAAAGGATGATGGCCTATTGTTTTCACAAATGGTGGATCCCACATAAAAGCTCACAATGCTGAATCTCCCTTGAACAGGCCAGTGCCCCTTTCTCTCTCAATCACCAAATTATTATCTTCTACATCTCCAAGTGAGTGATAGGTCAAAAGCACAATTTTCCCTACTCCACTATAGCAAAGAAACTAAATAACTCATGCTGTTATCCGTTTTTTGTGCCCATACATCAAAATGGGCCAACTTGGGTACCTTTCCTATTTCTTCGATTTTAATGATTTAAGCTACCTAGAACTCATGGGTACATTCATATTTAGGTCCTTTTTCATGATCATCCTCAAGGGATGCACAATGCTGGCAAAATTTCATCTGAACTTTGAACAGTATCCAGCAAGACGAAGAAATTACTTTACTACAGCATGGAACAGATAGGCAACATGACGGCAGGCAAGTAGTCTATATGGAGATCACTATCACCGACCCCCCAAAGAGATGGCGTGAATTAAGTAAAACAGTGCTGTATTTTACAAAGAGAGACATACCTTATTGTATGAGAGTACATTTCTTTTCCTGAACCTTGTTGCACTATATGAGTTAGAGAAACTCCATGCCAGGCTTAGAGTTGCTCTGTTGCTTTGCTGGGATAGAGAAGCGACACATTCAATCTCGTTCTGGGGTTGCACATGCAATGTTGATACATGGTTAAAACACTGCGATGTCTGGATCCTCTAGAGTGTGTAGTGTTCATCATGGGAAGAAGAGCAGCAATGAATGTCGTCAAGGCAGAGGGAACTGTTTATCCAGTCTGGATAACTAAATAATCAAGTGGAAGAGGACACTTTAAAGCTACTGGATTCTACAGTAAGTGACTGGCCATTTCTTAATTACGAGCAAAGACACAGAAATGCTAATGGCAGAAGTAACAAAATAGCTCTTGAAAGCATTCTAGAGAACCAGTGTGCTGGAGAGACAGTGTTAGAGCACAATCAGTGGACTGCTCTCCAGTCAGGAAACCTGTTTTTTTAAATTCAAGAAATATATCCCCTGAAGGAAAAAAAGAAGTTAGGCAGTCAGAAATATTACAAATAAAAAGCTCCTATATAGATAAGAATGTTGATAGTATGACCTCAAAGAACGCAGCACCTAAAAAGCATGAGCAGGGTTTCAAGTAGTAAAAAACAAAAATCACAAAACCCACACCCACCTTGAGGTCCTTTTTAACCTCTTCGATGCTTATGACGAGCTGGACTCGTCATGGCACACAGTGGTCGTGTGCTCATGACGAGTCCATGCGATCGTGCAGCAGGAATGCCCACTAGACACCAGGGAATTTCTGTTTTAAAAAAAAAAAAATGTGTGAATACTGTTTCGGGGAGCGGCCCCTTGGGCAAGGGTCGCTCCCCTTTTAGGGGCCACATATATTTGGTGCTCTGCCCCCCCTGGGGGGGCAGTTTTTTCAAATAAATCGGGAGAATCGGGCATCGAGGGAAAGGAAAGGGTTTTCCTTTCCCTCGATGCCTCTTTTGTGCATTCCTGCTGCACGATCATGCGATCGTGCAGCAGGAATGCCCACTAGACACCAGGGAATTTCTTTTTTTTTTTTTTTAAATGTGTGAATACTGTTTCGGGGAGCGGCCCCTTGGGCAAGGGTCGCTCCCCTTTTGGGGGCCACATATATTTGGTGCTCTGCCCCCCCCTGGGGGGGCAGTTTTTTCAAATAAATCGGGAGAATCGGGCATACACCCCCCCCGTGTGAAACAAAAGAGGCATCGAGGGAAAGGAAAGGGTTTTCCTTTCCCTCGATGCCTCTTTTGTGCATTCCTGCTGCACGATCATGCGATCGTGCAGCAGGAATGCCCACTAGACACCAGGGAATTTTTTTTTTTTTTTTTAAATGTGTGAATACTGTTTCGGGGAGCGGCCCCTTAGGCAAGGGTCGGCTCCCCTTTGAGGGCCACATATATTTGGTGCTCTGCCCCCCCTGGGGGGCAGTTTTTCAAATAAATCGGGAGAATCGGGCATACACCACCCCCGTGTGGAAACAAAAGAGGCATCGAGGGAAAGGAAAGGGTTTTCCTTTCCCTCGATGCCTCTGTGCATTCCTGCTGCACGATCATGTGATCGTGCAGCAGGAATGCCCACTAGACACCAGGGATTTTTTTTTTTTTTTTTAAATGTGTGAATACTGTTTCGGGGAGCGGCCCTTGGGCAAGGGTCGCTCCCCTTTTGAGGAGCCATATGTTTTTGGTGCTCTGCCCCCTGGGCAGTTTTTATTTAATAAATGGGGCCTTGAATCGGGCAAGTGTTGTGCACTGGCCTGGCAGGTTTCTGGCAGTGCATACACCACCCCCCCCGTGTGTGGCAGCCCGGGCTGAAACAGCTTGATATAGAGGTATACTGCAATAAGTGGCACTCAGATCACTATGAAGAGCGAACTAGAGGGGGCTGAGAGTGAAAGTATAGTGTCTTTGGAAGAGAAGAGATTTGAGGTCAGCTTTGAAGATCCGGGTAGAGGAGGTGGCACGGAGCAATGGGGGAAGCGATTCTCACTAGATTGCGCCATCGATCTTTCCCTTTTGAAGAGGGGGGGCGGGGTGCGCAAGCAGAAGCTTTTCCGCATTGCGAGCCACCGGACAATTTAAATTTATTCGCCAGGTAATGAGGGGAGGACGTGTGTAAGGCTTTGTGTGTGATGCAGGCAGTTTTGTAAATAGATCTTGCCTCGATCGGAAGCCATCGAAGAGAGGACAGGATAGGAGTGACGTGGTCGCTTCGTTTAGACCCTGAAATGAAGCGAGCTGCTGAATGGAGGATGGATTTGAGAGGGGAGAGGTGGGATTTGGGTAGGCCCGTCAGAAGAGAATTGCAATAATCCAGTCTTGAGAGAACCAGAGACTGTACCAAGGTTTTTAAGTCTTTCTCCGGGAAGAACCAACGGATCCCCCATAGAAGGCGCAACTGGTAACGTGCGTTCTTAGCAATAGAGTTGATGTGGGAGATTAGGTTGAGTCTTTTGTCAAGAATGACACCTAGGGATTTAGCGCTGTCGACAATGATGGGTTTGTTGTTGAGTAGGTTCAGCTGATCCATCCAAGATTGAACAGGAGGAGGTGAGAGAGAGGTAGAGAGGAGGAGGAATTCAGTTTTGGTGGGATTCAAAATGAGTTGGTGAGCTAACATCCAGTTGTGAATAGAGTTGAGAGTAGAGTTGAGAAGGGAGAGATCATGTGCGGAAGATAAAGGTATCTTCCCACTACTCCACCAGGCATTTATTTGTGGAGAGTGACCCCTTGGGTGGCAGAATAGCAGTATGTTTTTAGGCCCATCTGCCCCCAAGGAGGGCAGAAGCCACTAGACACCAGGGTTTTTTAATTTTTGTGTTGGGGAGTGGCCAAAAGGGCAAGGGTTGCTCCCCTTTTACGGGGTGAATATTTTATTTATACTCTTTGGCCCACCTACCCCTTAGCTTGGCTGGTGGATTGTGTGTGGACTGGTGCATTATTTGCATATGTGATTGTAATGTTTTTTTTCTCCTTTTTATTCTAGTGTAAAGCTTTTGATTCCTGTTTGAGGTTTCGGCAGTGGTTGTTCTGCAGTTTTGCGTAATTGCATTTATTTGGTAAGAAAAATATTTTTGTTGTGTGTACTCCAAATGAGTATTATTGTCATGCATGAATGAATTTTTTTGTAAGTGGTGTCATAATGGCAGCATATTTGTTAGTGTTCAGAGCATGAAATTCTTTGCAATGTTTTGCATTGTCTTATGTGTAATTTTTTTTCTTCTTCTTTTTTAGTGGGATATTGTTCATCCTTACTGTGTCTGTGCAGAGTAGGTGGTAGTGAGTCTAGCTGCTTCTGTCACGTGAGTGGTATAGTGTTGGAGTATATAGGTCTTTGTGATAAAGCTACATTTTGTTTATTTCTTTTTTTTACAAAGGGTTTGTTGTTGTTGACTTGTTTGACAAGTAAACTTTATTAGTAAGCATTATGGCTAGCCGTAGAATTACTGCTCAGCAGGTGGTTGGTTTGCTTCTTGAATCTTCCTCTGAGCAGGATTATGAGACTGACAGTGCGTCTGAGGGAGAGGAGGGAGGGGAAGATTCAGGCAGTGAGTTTCTCTCCACATGGAATCATCGGATGATGAAGGTACTCTCAGTGCAGATGAAGTGCCTGATTTAGAGGAGGATACTACTGTGCCGATGGTGCAAGAGGCATCTGGATTGCAGCCTGGGGCTGCTAGGCTTCCTACTGGAAGTGCTGGACTCTGGGTTGATCCAAACTTGGTGCAGCCGGTGTTGCCTGCCTTTAGTGGTTATGCAGGGTGTAGAGTGGATTGTGAACATTATTTGCCTATACAGTATTTTCAGTTGTTTATGGATGATGTATTTTTGGGTGAGATTGTTGAGCAGACTAATTTGTATGCTGAACAGTTTTTGAGGGACAACAGTGCCAGACTTAGGCCCCATTCTAGAGCTACCCGGTGGAGTCCCACAAATCTGGAAGAGATGAAGAAGTTTTTGGGTTTGACTTTTTTGATGGGTTTGATAAGGAAGCCGTCCATGGGTTCATATTGGTCTACCAGTCCCTTGATGGCAACGCCCATATTTCCTGCAGTTATGACTCGTGATCGGTATTTACTTTTGCTTCGGATGCTGCATTTTGTTGATAATGGTTTGGCGTTGCCACGAGATCACCCTGAATGTGACCGTCTTTTTAAGATTCGGCCTGCTCTTGATCACTTTGTAGATCGATTTTCAGAGATCTATACTCCAGGGAAAGAAATATCTATTGATGAGTCTTTGGTCCTGTTCAAGGGCCGTTTGGTTTTTAGGCAGTACATTCCTAGCAAGAGGGCACGCTATGGAATTAAGCTGTATATGTTGTCTGAGAGTAGGACAGGATATGTTTTTAATTTGCGTGTGTACACTGGTAGGGATTCCACTATTGACCCCCTGGTTGTCCGTCCACTTTTGGAGTTTCAGAGAAAATTGTGTGGGATCTTGCTAGAGGACCGTTTAACAGAGGCCACCATTTGTACCTTGATAACTTCTACACTGCTGTGCAATTGTTTAAGGAATTGTTCAAAGTGGACACTTTTGCTTGTGGCACAATCCGCTCTAACCATAAAGGTTATCCAAAAGAGCTTGTTTGCAAAAAACTTCAGAGGGGACAGTGCAGTGCCTTGCGTAGTGAGGAACTGCTAGCTGTGAAATTTGTGGACAGGAGGGATGTGTACATGCTGACTACCATCCATGATGAGAGTACTTCACCTGTGGCTGTTTGGGGTCAGATTGCTGAAGTGCGCAAACTTGTGTGCATTTTAGACTACAATAAGCACATGGGTGGTGTTGATAGAGTAGATCAGAGGTTGGAACCTTACACTGCTATTCGTAAGTCTTACATTTGGTATAAGAAGTTGGCCATCCATCTCTTCAATTTAGCAACTTTCAATGCTTTTGTTGTGTTCAAGGAGTGTTCTCCTGCGTCAAAGTTGACTTTTGTTCAGTTTCAGCAGTCTGTCATAGGCAGCCTTGTTGTTGTGGAACAGGCAAGTGTTCCTAGAGTTGGAGTGGTGGAGGATGTGGCTCGATTGAAAGATCGCCACTTTCCTGATCACATTCCTCCTACACCCTCAAAAGACTTTCCCACTAGGAGATGTAGAGTCTGTTGGCGAAGAGGTACGCGGAAGGAGACTCATATGTACTGCCCTGAGTGTCCTTCTAACCCTGGGCTGTGTGTGCCTGCTTGTTATAGAGCGTACCACAAGCAAAAGAATTATTGGGAGCAACCATGAGTGGTAAAGTGAACTGCCTGGTCTGTAATGTTTAAGAATTGTTGTTCTGTTTCAAGGTTGGCATTAGTGCAATGTATTTAGTTTCTGATTTTGTGTTAGTAGATTTGTATCTATTTGCAATTTGTTTGTGTTTTCTTTTTTGTATAAAAAATCCTAAATGTGATGGTGGTGTGTGTAGGCTGGTGCTTGGCTGGCGGTGTGCGTGGAGTGGCGCTTGGCTGCCGGTGTGCGTGGAGTGGCTCTTGGCTGGCGGTGTGCGTGGAGTGGCGCTTGGCTGGCGGTGTGCGTGGAGTGGCTCTTGGCTGGCAGTGTGCGTGGAGTGGCGCTTGGCTGGCGGTGTGCGTGGAGTGGCGCTAGGCTGGCGGTGTGCGTGGAGTGGCGCTAGGCTGGCGGTGTGCGTGGAGTGGCGCTAGGCTGGCGGTGTGCGTGGAGTGGCGCTTGGCTGGCGGTGTGCGTGGAGTGGCGCTTGGCTGGCGGTGTGCGTGGAGTGACGCTTGGCTGGCGGTGTGCGTGGAGTGGCGCTTGGCTGGCGGTGTGCGTGGACTGGCGCTCGGCTGGCAGTGTGTGAGTAGTGACTTGCTGCTGGTCACTACACACACTGCTAGCCGAGCGACACTCCACGTAATCCATCAGCTTGTGTGGTTGCTGTGTTAGGAATGTGGGCGTGTGAAAGTGATGGGCCCTTGAATGGCGCTGTCTGCTGGTGTGAATGTTGTAATGTGATGGGCCCGCGGCTGGTGGTGTGAATGGTTTTGTATTTGTCACACGTATGAAAGGTGTATGAATGGCCTGTAAAGAGGTTGGTGCCTTGTCGTGGCTTTACAGCTCACGAGCTGTGAGTCAATGGTTCAGTTTCTCGTCCTTTCAATTATTAACAGTGCATTTCATTTTTGTGAAATCACTTGTTAATACAATTGTATATACTGAACCATCACTCACCCTCGTGCCAAATCCAACCAGTATGTGTGTGTGTGCTTGAGGATTAGATGGCTGTGCAGTAATATTTTTTTTTGTCTTTCTCTAGCAGGGTGTACCTTGTCCCTTTTTGTGAATGTTGTAATGTGTTTGTTTCGTGCCTGGTGGTGTGAATGGTCTTGTGTGTATCACGTATGAAAGGTGTGTGAATGGCCTGTAAAGCGGTTGGGGCCTTGACGTGGCTTTACAGCTCACGAGCTGCGAGTCACTGGTTCCGTTTTTGTCCTTTCAATTATTGACAGTGCATTTCATTTTTGTGAAATCTCTTGTTAATAAAATTGTATATACTGAACCATCACTTGACCTCGTGCCAAATCCAACCAGTATGTGTGTGTGCTTGAGGAATAGATGGCTGTGCAGTAATCTTTGTCTTTTTAGTCTGTCTGCCAAGGTGTACATTCCGTCTAAGAATAACCTACCAACTGTAGATATTGTCGTAAACGAAACACCCATGGGAGTACATGGTGATATCTCTCTTGTGGATCCCAACAAGTTATGGTACCCACAATGTCCTGCAAACCTCAAAATGTCTGTCACATTTTCCTTGCAATATTGTGCTAAAATTTTCACGCTGCAGAAATAAACAACACATTACCTCAAAATGACCTGGTTTTGCAAGGGGGGTCACCTGGGTTTTTGGCCCGGGGCTCGGCGGCCACATAGGGAAACCTACCAAACCCACACATTTCTGAAAAGTAGACACCCGGGGGCTTCCAGGAAGGTATGGCTAGCGTGGATCCCCCAACGTTTCCTTACCCAGAATCCACTGCAAACCTCAATTTTAGCTGAAAAAATCACTTTTTCACACATTTTTGTGTGGGAAAGTGTGGCATCACTGGCCTCACACAAATTTCCTACCACCCAGCGTTCCCCCAGGTCTCCCGATAAAAATGGTGCCTCACTTGTGTGGGAGGCCCAAGTACCCGCGACAGGCAAGGGCCCACAACGTATTGAGGCGACCTCAAAATGGCCTATCACAAAACGACCTGGTTTTGCAAGGGGGTCACCTGGGTTTTTGGCCCTGTGCTCGGCGGCCATCTAGGGAAACCTACCAAACCCACACATTTCTGAAAAGTAGACACCCGGGGCTTCCAGGGAGGTATGGCTTGCGTGGATCCCCCAACGTTTCCTTACCCAGAATCCCCTGCAAACCTCAATTTTAGCTGAAAAAATCACTTTTTTCACACATTTTTGTGTGGGAAAGTGTGGCATCACTGGCCTCACACAAATTTCCTACCACCCAGCGTTCCCCCAGGTCTCCCGATAAAAATGGTGCCTCACTTGTGTGGGAGGCCCAAGTACCCGCGACAGGCAAGGGCCCAAAAATTTTTTTGATAGGCAATGTTGATGTTGCCTCAAAACGTTTTGTCACAGAAATTTGTGTGAGGCCAATGATGCCACACTTTCCCACACAAAAATGTGTGAAAAAAGTGATTTTTTCAGCTAAATTTGCCAAAAAAGGGTCATTTTTCACTGCGAAATTGAGCTGTGACCACGTTGCGTTTTGCGCCGTTTCCTGTCGCAGGCACTAGGGCGACCCACACAAGTGAGGTACCATTTTTCTCGTAAGACTTTGGGGAACGCGGGGTGGGTGGAAATTTGTGGATCCACGCAGATTCCAGAACTTTCCACCACAGAAATGTGGGGAAAATGTGTTTTTTTTGACAATTTTTTATGTTTGCAAGGGATTCTGGGTAACAGAACCTGGTGGGAGGCAGTCAAGTCACCCCATCCTGGATTCCCCTGGGTGTCTAGTTTTCAAAAATGTATAGGTTTGCTAGGTTTCCCTAGGTGCCGGCAGAGCTAGGGTTCAAAAACTACAGCTAGGCACTTTGCCAAAAAAGGGTCATTTTTCACTTCGAAATTGAGGTGTGACCACGTTGCGTTTTGTGCCGTTTCCTGTCGCAGGCACTAGGCCGACCCACACAAGTGAGGTACCATTTTTCTCGTAAGACTTTGGGAAACGCGGGGTGGGTGGAAATTTGTGGATCCACGCAGATTCCAGAACTTTCCACCACAGAAATGTGGGGGAAATGTGGTTTTTTTGACAATTTTTTATGTTTGCAAGGGATTCTGGGTAACAGAACCTGGTGGGAAGCAGTCAAGTCACCCCATCCTGGATTCCCCTTGGTGTCTAGTTTTCAAAAATGTATAGGTTTGCTAGGTTTCCCTAGGTGCCGGCAGAGCTAGGGTTCAAAAACTACAGCTAGGCACTTTGCCAAAAAGGGTTATTTTTCACTGCGAAATTGAGGTGTGACCACGTTGCGTTTTGCGCCGTTTCCTGTTGCAGGCACTAGGCCTACCCACACAAGTGAGGTACCATTTTTCTCGTAAGACTTTGGGGAACGCGGGGTGGGTGGAAATTTGTGGATCCACGCAGATTCCAGAACTTTCCACCACAGAAATGTGGGGAAAATCTGTTTTTATTGACAATTTTGTATGTTTGCAAGGGATTCTGGGTAACAGAACCTGGTGGGAGGCAGTCAAGTCACCCCATCCTGGATTCCCCTGGGTGTCTAGTTTTCAAAAATGTATAGGTTTGCTAGGTTTCCCTAGGTGCCGGCAGAGCTAGGGTTCAAAAACTACAGCTAGGCACTTTGCCAAAAAGGGTCATTTTTCACTGCGAAATTGAGGTGTGACCACGTTGCGTTTTGCGCCGTTTCCTGTCGCAGGCACTAGGCCGACCCACACAAGTGAGGTACCATTTTTCTCGTAAGACTTTGGGGAACGCGGGGTGGGTGGAAATTTGTGGATCCACGCAGATTCCAGAACTTTCCACCACAGAAATGTGGGGAAAATGTGTTTTTTGGACAATTTTTTATGTTTGCAAGGGATTCTGGGTAACAGAACCTGGTGGGAGGCAGTCAAGTCACCCCATCCTGGATTCCCCTGGGTGTCTAGTTTTCAAAAATGTATAGGTTTGCTAGGTTTCCCTAGGTGCCGGCAGAGCTAGGGTTAAAAAACTACAGCTAGGCACTTTGCCAAAAAAGGGTCATTTTTCACTGCGAAATTGAGGTGTGACCACGTTGCGTTTTGCGCCGTTTCCTGTCGCAGGCACTAGGCTGACCCACACAAGTGAGGTACCATTTTTCTCGTAAGACTTTGGGGAACGCGGGGTGGGTGGAAATTTGTGGATCCACGCAGATTCCAGAACTTTCCACCACAGAAATGTGGGGAAAATGTGGTTTGTTTGACAATTTTTTAGGTTTGCAAGGGATTCTGGGTAACAGAACCTGGTGGGAGGCAGTCCAGTCACCCCATCCTGGATTCCCCTGGGTGTCTAGTTTTCAAAAATGTATAGGTTTGCTAGGTTTCCCTAGGTGCCGGCAGAGCTAGGGTTAAAAAACTACAGCTAGGCACTTTGCCAAAAAAGGGTCATTTTTCACTGCGAAATTGAGGTGTGACCACGTTGCGTTTTGCGCCGTTTCCTGTCGCAGGCACTAGGCCGACCCACACAAGTGAGGTACCATTTTTCTCGTAAGACTTTGGGGAACGTGGGGTGGGTGGAAATGTGTGGATCCACGCAGATTCCAGAACTTTCCACCATAGAAATGTGGGGAAAATGTGGGTTTTTTGACAATTTTTTAGGTTTGCAAGGGATTCTGGGTAACAGAACCTGGTGGGAGGCAGTCAAATCACCCCATCCTGGATTCCCCTGGGTGTCTAGTTTTCAAAAATGTATAGGTTTGCTAGGTTTCCCTAGGTGCCGGCAGAGCTAGGGTTCAAAAACTACAGCTAGGCACTTTGCCAAAAAAGGGTCATTTTTCACTGCGAAATTGAGGTGTGACCACGTTGCGTTTTGCGCCGTTTCCTGTCGCAGGCACTAGGCCGACCCACACAAGTGAGGTACCATTTTTCTCGTAAGACTTTGGGGAACGCGGGGTGGGTGGAAATTTGTGGATCCACGCAGATTCCAGAACTTTCCACCACAGAAATGTGGGGAAAATGTGGTTTTTTTGACAATTGTTTATGTTTGGAAGGGATTCTGGGTAACAGAACCTGGTGGGAGGCAGTCAAGTCACCCCATCCTGGATTCCCCTGGGTGTCTAGTTTTCAAAAATGTATAGGTTTGCTAGGTTTCCCTAGGTGCCGGCAGAGCTAGGGTTCAAAAACTACAGCTAGGCACTTTGCCAAAAAAGGGTCATTTTTCACTGCGAAATTGAGGTGTGACCACGTTGCGTTTTGCGCCGTTTCCTGTCGCAGGCACTAGGCCGACCCACACAAGTGAGGTACCATTTTTCTTGTAAGACTTTGGGGAACGCGGGGTGGGTGGAAATTTGTGGATCCACGCAGATTCCAGAACTTTCCACCACAGAAATGTGGGGAAAATGTGGTTTGTTTGACAATGTTTTAGGTTTTCAAGGGATTCTGGGTAATAGAACCTGGTGGGAGGCAGTCAAGTCACCCCATCCTGGATTCCCGTGTGTGTCTAGATTTCAAAAATGTATAGGTTTGCTAGGTTTCCCTAGGTGCCGGCAGAGCTAGGGTTCAAAAACTACAGCTAGGCACTTTGCCAAAAAAGGGTCATTTTTCACTGCGAAATTGAGGTGTGACCACGTTGCGTTTTGCGCCGTTTCCTGTCGCAGGCACTAGGCCTACCCACACAAGTGAGGTACCATTTTTCTCGTAAGACTTTGGGGAACGCGGAGTGGGTGGAAATTTGTGGATCCACGCAGATTCCAGAACTTTCCACCACAGAAATGTGGGAAAAATGTGGTTTTTTTGACAATCTTTTAGGTTTGCAAGGGATTCTGGGTAACAGAACCTGGTGGGAGGCAGTCAAGTCACCCCATCCTGGATTCCCCTGGGTGTCTAGTTTTCAAAAATGTATAGGTTTTCTAGGTTTCCCTAGGTGCCGGCAGAGCTAGGGTTCAAAAACTACAGCTAGGCACTTTGCCAAAAAAGGGTCATTTTTCACTGCGAAATTGAGGTGTGACCACGTTGCGTTTTGCGCCGTTTCCTGTCGCAGGCACTAGGCCGACCCACACAAGTGAGGTACCATTTTTCTCGTAAGACTTTGGGGAACGCGGGGTGGGTGGAAATTTGTGGATCCACGCAGATTCCAGAACTTTCCACCACAGAAATGTGGGGAAAATGTGGTTTTTTTGACAATGTTTTATGTTTGCAAGGGATTCTGGGTAACAGAACCTGGTGGGAGGCAGTCAAGTCACCCCATCCTGGATTCCCCTGGGTGTCTAGTTTTCAAAAATGTATAGGTTTGCTAGGTTTCCCTAGGTGCCGGCAGAGCTAGGGTTCAAAAACTACAGCTAGGCACTTTGCCAAAAAAGGGTCATTTTTCACTGCGAAATTGAGGTGTGACCACGTTGCGTTTTGCGCCGTTTCTTGTCGCAGGCACTAGGCCGACCCACACAAGTGAGGTACAATTTTTCTCGTAAGACTTTGGGGAACGCGGGGTGGGTGGAAATTTGTGGATCCACGCAGATTCCAGAACTTTCCACCACAGAAATGTGGGGAAAATGTGGTTTGTTTGACAATTTTTTAGGTTTGCAAGGGATTCTGGGTAACAGAACCTGGTGGGAGGCAGTCCAGTCACCCCATCCTGGATTCCCCTGGGTGTCTAGTTTTCAAAAATGTATAGGTTTGCTAGGTTTCCCTAGGTGCCGGTAGAGCTAGGGTTCAAAAACTACAGCTAGGCACTTTGCCAAAAAAGGGTCATTTTTCACTGCGAAATTGAGGTGTGACCACGTTGCGTTTTGCGCCGTTTCCTGTCGCAGGCACTAGGCCGACCCACACAAGTGAGGTACCATTTTTCTCGTAAGACTTTGGGGAACGTGGGGTGGGTGGAAATGTGTGGATCCACGCAGATTCCAGAACTTTCCACCACAGAAATGTGGGGAAAATGTAGTTTTTTTGACAATTTTTTATGTTTGCAAGGGATTCTGGGTAACAGAACCTGGTGGGAGGCAGTCAAGTCACCCCATCCTGGATTCCCCTGGGTGTCTAGTTTTCAAAAATGTATAGGTTTGCTAGGTTTCCCTAGGTGCCGGCAGAGCTAGGGTTCAAAAACTACAGCTACGCACTTTGCCAAAAAAGGGTCATTTTTCACTGCGAAATTGAGGTGTGACCACGTTGCGTTTTGCGCCATTTCCTGTCGCAGGCACTAGGCCGACCCACACAAGTGAGGTACCATTTTTCTCGTAAGACTTTGGGGAACGCGGGGTGGGTGTAAATTTGTGGATCCACGCAGTTTCCAGAACTTTCCACCACAGAAATGTGGGGAAAATGTGGTTTGTTTGACAATTTTTTAGGTTTGCAAGGGATTCTGGGTAACAGAACCTGGTGGGAGGCAGTCCAGTCACCCCATACTGGATTCCCCTGGGTGTCTAGTATTCAAAAATGTATAGGTTTGCTAGGTTTCCCTAGGTGCCGGCAGAGCTAGGGTTCAAAAACTACAGCTAGGCACTTTGTCAAAAAAGGGTCATTTTTCACTGCGAAATTGAGGTGTGACCACGTTGCGTTTTGCGCCGTTTCCTGTCGCAGGCACTAGGCCGACCCACACAAGTGAGGTACCATTTTTCTCGTAAGACTTTGGGGAACGCGGGGTGGGTGGAAATTTGTGGATCCACGCAGATTCCAGAACTTTCCACCACAGAAATGTGGGGAAAATGTGGTTTGTTTGACAATTTTGTAGGTTTGCAAGGGATTCTGCGTAACAGAACCTGGTGGGAGGCAGTCCAGTCACCCCATCCTGGATTCCCCTGGGTGTCTAGTTTTCAAAAATGTATAGGTTTGCTAGGTTTCCCTAGGTGCCGGCAGAGCTAGGGTTCAAAAACTACAGCTAGGCACTTTGCCAAAAAGGGTCATTTTTCACTGCGAAATTGAGGTGTGACCACGTTGCGTTTTGCGCCGTTTCCTGTCGCAGGCACTAGGCCGACCCACACAAGTGAGGTACCATTTTTCTCGTAAGACTTTGGGGAACGCGGGGTGGGTGGAAATTTGTGGATCCACGCAGATTCCAGAACTTTCCACCACAGAAATGTGGGGAAAATGTGTTTTTTTGACAATTGTTTATGTTTGGAAGGGATTCTGGGTAACAGAACCTGGTGGGAGGCAGTCAAGTCACCCCATCCTGGATTCCCCTGGGTGTCTAGTTTTCAAAAATGTATAGGTTTGCTAGGTTTCCCTAGGTGCCGGCAGAGCTAGGGTTCAAAAACTACAGCTAGGCACTTTGCCAAAAAAGGGTCATTTTTCACTGCGAAATTGAGGTGTGACCACGTTGCGTTTTGCGCCGTTTCCTGTCGCAGGCACTAGGCCGACCCACACAAGTGAGGTACCATTTTTCTTGTAAGACTTTGGGGAACGCGGGGTGGGTGGAAATTTGTGGATCCACGCAGATTCCAGAACTTTCCACCACAGAAATGTCGGGAAAATGTGGTTTGTTTGACAATGTTTTAGGTTTGCAAGGGATTCTGAGTAATAGAACCTGGTGGGAGGCAGTCAAGTCACCCCATCCTGGATTCCCCTGGGTGTCTAGTTTTCAAAAATGTATAGGTTTGCTAGGTTTCCCTAGGTGCCGGCAGAGCTAGGGTTCAAAAACTACAGCCAGGCACTTTGCCAAAAAAGGGTCATTTTTCACTGCGAAATTGAGGTGTGACCACGTTGCGTTTTGCGCCGTTTCCTGTCGCAGGCACTAGGCCTACCCACACAAGTGAGGTACCATTTTTCTCGTAAGACTTTGGGGAACGCGGGGTGGGTGGAAATTTGTGGATCCACGCAGATTCCAGAACTTTCCACCACAGAAATGTGGGGAAAATGTGGTTTGTTTGACAATTTTGTAGGTTTGCAAGGGATTCTGGGTAACAGAACCTGGTGGGAGGCAGTCCAGTCACCCCATCCTGGATTCCCCTGGGTGTCTAGTTTTCAAAAATGTATAGGTTTGCTAGGTTTCCCTTGGTGCCGGCAGAGCTAGGGTTCAAAAACTACAGCTAGGCACTTTGCCATAAAAGGGTCATTTTTCACTGCGAAATTGAGGTGTGACCACGTTGCGTTTTGCGCCGTTTCCTGTCGCAGGCACTAGGCCGACCCACACAAGTGAGGTACCATTTTTCTCGTAAGACTTTGGGGAACGCAGGGTGGGTGGAAATTTGTGGATCCACGCAGATTCCAGAACTTTCCACCACAGAAATGTGGGGGAAATGTGTTTTTTTGACAATTTTTTATGTTTGCAAGGGATTCTGGGTAACAGAACCTGGTGGGAGGCAGTCAAGTCACCCTATCCTGGATTCCCCTGGGTGTCTAGTTTTCAAAAATGTATAGGTTTGCTAGGTTTCCCTAGGTGCCGGCAGAGCTAGGGTTCAAAAACTACAGCTAGGCACTTTGCCAAAAAGGGTCATTTTTCACTGCGAAATTGAGGTGTGACCACGTTGTGTTTTGCGCCGTTTCCTGTCGCAGGCACTAGGCCGACCCACACAAGTGAGGTACCATTTTTCTCGTAAGACTTTGGGGAACGCGGGGTGGGTGGAAATTTGTGGATCCATGCAGATTCCAGAACTTTCCCCCACAGAAATGTGGGGAAAATGTGGTTTTTTGACAATTCTTTAGGTTTGCAAGGGATTCTGGGTAACAGAACCTGGTGGGAGGCAGTCAAGTCACCCCATCCTGGATTCCCCTGGGTGTCTAGTTTTCAAAAATGTATAGGTTTGCTAGGTTTCCCTAGGTGCCGGCAGAGCTAGGGTTCAAAAACTACAGCTAGGCACTTTGCCAAAAAGGGTCATTTTTCACTGCGAAATTGAGGTGTGACCATGTTGCGTTTTGCGCCGTTTCCTGTCGCAGGCACTAGGCCGACCCACACAAGTGAGGTACCATTTTTCTCGTAAGACTTTGGGGAACACGGGGTGGGTGGAAATGTGTGGATCCACGCAGATTCCAGAACTTTCCACCACAGAAATGTGGGGAAAATGTGGTTTTTTGACAATTTTTTAGGTTTGCAAGGGATTCTGGGTAACAGAACCTGGTGGGAGGCAGTCAAGTCACCCCATCCTGGATTCCCCTGGGTGTCTAGTTTTCAAAAATGTATAGGTTTGCTAGGTTTCCCTAGGTGCCGGCAGAGCTAGGGTTCAAAAACTACAGCTAGGCACTTTGCCAAAAAAGGGTCATTTTTCACTGCGAAATTGAGGTGTGACCACGTTGCGTTTTGCGCCATTTCCTGTCGCAGGCACTAGGCCGACCCACACAAGTGAGGTACCATTTTTCTCGTAAGACTTTAGGGAACGTGGGGTGGGCAGAAATTTGTGGATCCACGCAGATTCCAGAACTTTCCACCACAGAAATGTGGGGAAAATGTGGTTTTTTTGACAATTATTTAGGTTTGCAAGGGATTCTGGGTAACAGAACCTGGTGGGAGGCAGTCAGGTCACCCCATCCTGGATTCCCCTGGGTGTCTAGTTTTCAAATATGTATAGGTTTGCTAGGTTTCCCTAGGTGCCGGCAGAGCTAGGGTTCAAAAACTACACCTAGGCACTTTGCAAAAAAAGGGTAATTTTTCATTGTGAAAATGTGGTACGTCCACGTTGCTTTTGAGCCATTTCCTGTTGTGGGCACAAGGGCTACCCACACAAGTGAGGTACCATTTTTATCGGGAGACTTAGGGTAACACAGAATTGTAGAGCAACTGTTATTACCTATTGACTTTCGATGCATTTCTGCCTTCCAAATGAAAGACAATGTGTAAAAAATAAGTCATTTTGAAAAATGACCTATAATTTTCATGCTAGTATGGGTACTCCCAATTTCGGAAATGTGCAAATATCTACTGTTTCTAAAATCTACATTTTGTTCCCATTTCAGAAATACATAGGTGTCTTTCATAACAATTTTTCCATGTATACATTTTCCCAAAATAATTGCTATATACCCGGTACATAATAAAAAACCATTGCAAGATGCTGCTCAGTTATTGGCTCTGGGTTCTTCGGGTTCTTGGTGAACCTACAAGTCCTATATATCCCCACAACCAGAAATGTCCAGCGGATATAACGGTATATTGCTTTCAAATCGCTGTCATAATTAGAAGAAGTTACAGGTGAAAACGTTGACACAAATGGCTGTTTTTTTCAACTAATTTTCAATTTTTCCTTCATTTAACTGTTAGTTTCTATAAGGAAAACTTTAAGAATCTACACAAATGACCCCTTGCTGAATTCAGAATTCTGTCTACTTTTCAGAAATGTATGGCTTTTTAGGATCCATTATTGGTTTCATACCCATTTCTACCATTAACTGGAAGGAGGTTGAAAGCACAAAAAATAGCAAAAATAGGCTATGTCCCAGAAAAATGCCAAAACTGTGTAAAAAAAGTTGGTTTTCTGACAAAAGTCTGCTTGTCCCTGAAAGCTGGGAAGATGGTGATTTCAGCACCACAACCCCTTTTTGATGCCATTTGCAGGGAAAAAACAAGACGCTTTCATCTTTTGCCCTTTTTTCGCATTTTTCCCAAAAAAACCAAACTTTTGCTGTATTTTGGCTAATTTCTGGGTCCAATCCAGGGGAATCCACAAACCCTGGGTACCTTTACAATCCCCATGATGTTAGAAAAAAAGGACGCAAATTTGGCGTGGATACCTTATGTGGTCAAAAAGTTACAGGGGCCTAAGCCCGCACTACCCCAAATAGCCCAAAAAAGGCTTAGCACAGGGGGGTAAAAGGCCTAGCAGCGAAGGGGTTAAGATTATTACAGAAAATCAACTTGTTAGAATGCCACAATCATTACCAGGGAAGGAGGAGGGAGAGTGCAGAGGAAGTAAAGTGTGATCTCTATCAGGAAGCTACAGAACCCTCATGGGGCCCCCAGCGGTAAGCAGGTTATCAGTGGATGATGACATTAATCTCCCAGTACTGAATAGTGAGTCAGGATATGTTTCATGTATAGGTGAGAAAAACAGCCTATTGGTGTTACCCAAAATAAGTATGAGAAATAGATATCAAGTGCTGCAGTGGAAGGGGTAGGTGAGAGATCAGAGAAGGGAGTCAGTAAAAGAGTATCTCAATAGAGTACTGCAGAAGTGGACAGTCCAAAAGAACCCAAAAAGAGTTTTCAACAACTTGATGTAACCGAAGATGTAACAGAAAGAGTTCTTGCATTTATGATTAAATAACTGAATGAAAAAATCAGAAAGATATCTGTGAGAAATGGTGTTGTTGGTTGACTGGGGTGTGAACCCTGATCAAGCAACAGCCACAGTTACTTGCAGGATGAACCACAAAAAGGCAGTTAATTAACCTGTGCTTAACCCTGTGTACCTTGGCACAAAAAGCAGTCAGGGTTCACTTAGAGGCAATGTGTAAAATATTTATGCATCAGACAAACAGTAATAAAGTGAAAACATGACACAGCTTTGAATTCTGCCGCCAACAAAGATGGCGACTCACCCTTAGGTTTCCCAGGGAGCACGGGAGTTGCCTGTCTGTGACACCAGAAGAGCCAGGTCTCTTTGCAGCAAAAATGAGGGGATGAGCTGCCTAGAGGCCGGAGAGGCAGTCTCTACCAGATAAAAGTAGGCTTCTGTCTCTGCGTGTAATGGCCCGTATGAGGAGGCGGCCATACCCACATTATGACTGCGGCCTTTAGAACACACACCTCGGCCTCCCAGCAGTTTCCATTATTCAGAGTCTCCATCAAATTGGGAGTTTTGGTGATCCATGAGGAGGGTCTGTGGTTTCGATGGTGAGAGAGGCATCTCCAGTGTATGTCTATAGTCAGTTGGTAATCGTCGCATGACAGGGGCGTCACCATGAGGCATAGAGCTGGAGCAACAGCCTAGTTGTTGCTGTTCAACAATTCTCCACCAGGGCGAGGCCTACCATCACATTTTGGAAAATACTAACTAATATAGTTAACTTTGAGGATTGCGTAGTGAGAGAATCTGCAACAATATTAAGGAAAAACTCTGTTAAAAAACAGGCATAGACTGTCCAATTCTTATACAAGATAAACAGAAACTTTGTGTTTAAGGGAATTTATCTTATATTGAATGAAATAATCCTTCAAGTTTTCAAACATCCCGTTTTTAATTTGACTTTACTGTGTATAATGGAAGAAGGCGACACCCCATGAAATGGAGCAACACACTACAGGAAAATCGCATGAGCTGGAAGGATCATCGTTAGTCAATATTAAGGCTGAAGCAAGTCATATGTACGATTAGCATTAAATAACAAACAGTGGATCTGGCTGGTTCACTTCAATTGAAAAAGCAAATCCCATTAAGGCTTATGTTATATAGACCTTGGCAGTGAACTAAGAACACTAAGTTCCAGTCATCACTTCTGAAATTCCCTAATTTATTGCGCTGTCTTTAATCCTGGGTCTCATTGATTGCCTAAGTGCCTCCTTTTATGTCAGAAGCCAGATTTACTCATCAACTCACATTTCCTGAAGCTATGGATAACACAGCCCAGGTCAAAGCATCACCCACAGATGCCTCCTCAGCTTTTACTTTTCCAGATCCCACCCTCACCACTCTTCTAAACTAGCTGGCTGAGATTAAAGGTTCTATTGTGCAGATGACCTCTGCGGTATCTTTAACAAATTTGGAGGTACAATGCTTGTGAAGTGATATCAGCTCTTTTCAGTCCAGACTAACTACTGTAGAGAGGACACATATGGATTTGGAATCACGTCCAGATGCTATTCTGGATTGAGGTAAAGATATCTGGTACCTCCAGCAGAATGTCGCTGACTTGAAAGATTGCAATTCATGCAACAATGTCAGGATAATAGGTTTACTGGAGCGCATTGAGAGGGATGATATGCCTGTTTTTGTGGGCACCTTGATCCCTGACCATTTAAATCTCACCTTTGATCCACCATTGGAATTCCACAGGGCTCACAGGATCTGCTTGAACTGCATGCCATACAATCTTCTCCCACGTCATGTCTTGCCATGTTGCATACGATGTTATCATGCCAGACAGAACTTTCAGGAAGCCAAAAATCATTGTCCCTACTGGCATGAGAACTCTCAAATTCCAACTGTGGCAGATTTCTCTTCCCAAATTAACGCCAAGTGGAAATAATGTTTGGCTCTCCATTCTTCACTTAAGGAGAAGGACATTAAATATGGGCTTCGGGAACCTGCTACTATGCTCATCACTTGTCAGGGCAGAACATCCGAAAACCACAAACCAAAAGACCTGGAGTCTTGTTTGGATGCCTTTGAGAACACTAATATGGAGAATGCTCCGTTTGTTGCTCCCTCAAACCCTTCGTCCTTGCCCCTAAAGGATATATCCCAAGACAATGCCTCCACCTCTAAGGATGAATGTAAATGCTGGGAATCGGTCACAAAGAAATGGTCGCAAATTGCTCAGCCACGATCTGGAAAGTCTTTCCACCCAAGAGATAAATTAAGGCCCCACTTATGACTTGATGAATCAGCATTCTTGGTGGCAGTCAGTGTTGTTGTCTCTGAAATATGTATCTGAGACATGAGCCTACAATGCATGACTGGGCAACCTTTTCCCCCTGTGTTCCGGTTACTTCATGATTATATCACATCACGGGGTAGACTACAGACATTGTAGATTGCTTGGTATACTGTTAATTGTTTTAAGGTCTAAGTTGATGTCCTTTGTCTGTGGTGATATTTTGGGGGTTGGAGAAGGTGTTGATGTATTGAATTTGATTGCAACGCTTGGGTCCTGCTGTGATTTTCTCCCATTCTGGTCCTTTGGAGTGGCCTCTCCTCTCTACGGTCTCCCTCATTTGTGTGCAATTTTTTCTTAATCTGATGGACCAAAATGGGATTCTCTCAATGGCGAGTGGCCCTACTCCCTTTGGTATCAGTGCCTTTTTTTTGCAGCCCACTTACAGGTTCAATTGTAAGGTCTATCGAAGTCCCTTCTCAGCTCTCAATCAATCAATCAATCAGGGGTTTGTTAAAGCGCGACTACTCACCCGTAAGGGTCTCAAGGCGCTAGGGGTGGGGGGGGTGCAGGTTCCATCCATCAAGGAGGGGGTCTGTCGAAGAGTCAGGTTTTGAGGTTTCTTGCGAAGATGGGGAGCGATGTTGTCTGTCTGAGGTGGAGCGGAAGGGCGTTCCATGCTTTGGCCGCGAGGAAGGAGAAGGAGCGGCCTCCCGATCTGGTCTTTCTGGTGCGGGGGACGACGGCGTAGGAGAGCTGGGCTGATCGTAGGGTCCTTTGGGGTGCGTGGAATTTGAGTCGGCTGTTCAGGTATGCTGGTCCGGTGCCATTGAGGGCCTTGTGTGCGTGGGTGAGCATCTTGAAGGTGATTCTCGCCTCGACAGGGAGCCAGTGGAGTGTGCGCAGGTGCTGGGAGATGTGGCAGTGTTTTGGCAGGTTGAGGACCAGTCTTGCGGCGGCGTTCTGGATGTTCTGTAGCTTGCGGGTGAGGTTTTTGTTTATTCCGGCGTAGAGTGCGTTGCCGTAGTCGAGTCTGCTGGTGACCAGGGCGTGAGTGACGGTCTTTCGGTGTTCGAGGGGGATCCATTTGAAGGTCTTACGAAGGAGGCGGAGGGTGTGGAAGCAGGAAGACGAGACAGAGTTGATCTGGCGGTCCATTTTGAGCTCGGAGTCCAGGATGATTCCCAGGTTGCGTGCGTGGTCCATGGGGGTTGGCGGGTTTCCGAGGGCGGGGGGCTACCAGGTGTCGCTCCAGGCATCGGGGTTTGGAGCCCATGATGAGTATTTCTGTTTTGTTGGTGTTTAGTTGTAGGCAGCTGTTTTTCATCCATTTGGCGACGGCTTCCATGCCTTCTCGAAAGTTGCGTCTGGCGGTGTTGGGCTCGTTGGATAGGGAGAGGATGAGCTGGGTGTCGTCTGCGTATGACACGATGTTGAGTCCGTAGGTTCTGACGATGGGGGCGAGTGGAGCCATGTAGACGTTGAAGAGCGTCGGGCTGAGGGAGGAGCCCTGGGGGACTCCGCAGGTGGTAGGTGTGGGGTCCGAGAGGAAAGGGGGGAGTCTGACCCGCTGCGTCCTGCCAGAGAGGAAGGAGCGGATCCAGTCGAGGGCCTTGTCCTGGATTCCTGCGTTGTGGAGTCTGCGTATTAGGGTGCGGTGGGAGACTGTGTCGAACGCCGCTGATAGGTCGAGGAGGATGAGGGCTACTGTTTTTCCTTTGTCCAGTAGGGTGCGGATGTTGTCTGTTGCAGCGAGGAGGGCGGTTTCCGTACTGTGGTTTTTTCTGAAGCCCGATTGGGAGGAGTCGAGAATGTTGTGTTCTTCAATGAATGTGGCGAGTTGGCTGTTGATGGCTTTCTCGATGACTTTCGCTGGGAACGGGAGCAGGGAGATGGGTCTGTAGTTTTTGAGGTCGGTGGGGTCCGCTGAGGGTTTCTTTAGGAGGGGTTGACCTCGGCGTGTTTCCAGTCATCGGGGAACGAGGCGGTCGCCAGGGAGCGGTTGATGGTGTGGCGGAGCATGGGTGCGATGGTGGCGGCGGCTCTGTTGAAGATGTGGTGGGGGCAGGGGTCCGTGGGGGCCCCTGAGTGGATTGACTTCATTGTCTTCAGTGTGTCTTCGGTGGTGAGGGCTGTCCAGTCGTCAATCACTGGTTTCCGGGTGTCGGGGGTGGTTGGTGAGGGTTCAGTGTGTTGGTTGTCTTCGTCGAAGTTGTCGTAGATGCTCTTGATTTTGTGGTGGAAAAAGGTGCTGAGTTTGTCGCAGAGGTCTTGTGAGGGAGGGATGTCGGTAGACTCGCTAGTGGGTTGGGCGAACTCCTTGATGATGCTGAAGAGTTCCTTGCTGTTGTGCGCGTGGGTGGAGATTCTGTCTTCAATCGCTTTTTCCTCGTTTCTCTGATGAGTTGATGGTGGGCGTTGGTGGCGGCTCTGAAGTTGTCGTGGGCTTCTGTGGATTTGGTGTTCCTCCAGGCCTTTTCGAGGCGGCGGCATGTTCTTCTAGACTCTCGAAGTTCGGTGGTAAACCATCTGGCTTTCTTGGCGCGGGTATTGTTGTTTTTCTTGAGGGGGGCTATGGTGTTGGTGCTGTCCGAGATCCATCTATGCAGGGTTCGGGCTGCGGTGTTGGGGTCGTCGTTTTCCGCGATGGTTGGGGTGGAGTTGTTGAGTGAGGAGGTGAGCTGGTTGTCGGAGATTTTGGTCCAGTTTCTTCGTGGAAGCAGGTGCTGGTGTCTGTGGATGGTGGGTGTTCTGAAGGTGAAGTGGACGCAACGATGGTCGGTCCATGGGAGTTCATGGGAGTTCGGTGGTGTGGCTGAAGGTGATGGAGTTTCCTGTAGTGAAGAGGGGGTCGAGGGTGTGTCCTGCTCAGTGCGTGGGTGTGGGCTCGGTCACGATCTGGCGCAGTCCAATGTTGTGGAGGTTGTCCAGGAGGGATGTGGTGTTGGGGTCCAGTTGGTTGTCGAGGTGGAAGTTGAGATCTCCCAGCAGGGTGTAGTTGGTGGATGCGATGGCCTGCGGGGAGATAATGTCTGTGATGGAGTTGGCGAAGGTCCGCGGGGTCCAGGGGGTCGGTAGATGAGGGTTCCTCGGAGGGTGGCGGTGGGGCTGGCCAGTATCTTGAAGTGAAGGTGTTCCATCAGTTCTGTGGGCTCGTCAGGGAGTGTGCTCAGGCAGAGGCTGGATTTTTGGACGATGGCGATTCCTCCTCCTGGGCGGGTGGGGCGGTCCTTCCTGGAGATCTTGTATCCTTGGGGGATGGGGATGGCGATGGCGATGTCCGGTCCCGAGGTGGTGTTGGTCCAGGTTTCGGTGAAGAACGCTACGTCCGGGGTGGTGCTGTCGAGGAGGTCCCAGATTTCTGTGGCGTGTTTGTGGAGGGATCGGACGTTGAGGAGGATGCATTGCAGGGTCTTCGGTTCGGTTGTGGTCTTGTGGGCGGGTTGTGCTGGATCCGTGTTCTTGGCGGTGCTTCAGGTGTGCCGGCAGTGGTGACAGCTGAAGGGTCCATGGGAGTCGGCTGGTGATGCTAGCTTGCAGTTGTTGTTGCGGCCTGGGTTGAGTGCGTGGAGTGCTGCTGGGTCGTAGCGTTGGCGGGGCGGAGGTCCAGGGTTCCTGGCGCTGGTCGCGGTCGGGTAAGTCGCGCTGGGGGGGAGGGGCCACGGGGGCAGCAGCGGCGGGGAAAGGTAAAGGGAGGAAATAAGGGATAAAGAAAAAAGGGAAAATAGGCAGAAATAAGGCACAAAGAGCAGAGATGCAGAAAAGTGCAGAAAGGTGAAAGATAAAAGAGGGTAGAAAAACGAGTGAAAACGAGTGAAAGGGCAGAGCGAGAGGAAGGGAAAATGAGCAGAAAATAAGGCACAAAAGAGCAGAGATGCAGAAAAATGCAGAAAGGTGAAAGATAGAAAAGGGTAGAAAAACGAGTGAAAGAGCAGAGTGAGAGGAAGGAGACAGAGGTCCACTGGACCACCAGGGATGAGGCACAGGGAAACCTGCGGTGGAGGAGGGCCTCGATCACCAACACTCGAGAGTGCAGGGGCAGGCCTCACTTAATGGTGGAGCTGCGAGGCTGGGAGAGCAATTTCACTGACAATGAGTCAGTGGTCTTGCTCGCCTGTCCCCGCAGTGGCCGCCATTAAGTAGGGGTCGGGGAGGGCTGGACAGCTGGGAGGCGGGAGCGGGGAGGGGAGCTGGATTGGGCCGGTCGCGCTGGGGGGAGGGGCCGCGGGGGCAGCAGCAGCGGGGAAAGGTAAAGGGAGGAAATAAAGGATAAAGAAAAAGGGAAATAGGCAGAAATAAGGCACAAAGAGCAGAGATGCAGAAAAGTGCAGAAAGGTGAAAGATAAAAGAGGGTAGAAAAACGAGTGAAAACGAGTGAAAGGGCAGAGCGAGAGGAAGGGAAAATGAGCAGAAATAAGGCACAAAAGAGCAGAGATGCAGAAAAGTGCAGAAAGGTGAAAGATAGAAAAGGGTAGAAAAACGAGTGAAAGAGCAGAGTGAGAGGAAGGAGACACAGGTCCACTGGGCCACCAGGGATGAGGGGCAGGGAAACCTGCGGGTGGAGGAGGGCCTCGATCACCAACACTCGAGAGTGCAGGGGCAGGGGCAGGGCTCACTTAATGGTGGAGCTGCGAGGGTGGGAGAGCAATTTCACTGACAATGAGTCAGTGGTCTTGCTCGCCTGTCCCCGCAGTGGCCGCCATTAAGTAGGAGTCGGGAGGGCTGGACAGCTGGGAGGCGGGAGCGGGGAGGGGAGCTGGATTGGGCCGGTCACGCTGGGGGGAGGGGCCGCGGGGGCAGCAGCGGCGGGGAAAGGTAAAGGGAGGAAATAAGGGATAAAGAAAAAAGGGAAAATAGGCAGAAATAAGGCACAAAGAGCAGAGATGCAGAAAAGTGCAGGAAGGTGAAAGATAAAAGAGGGTAGAAAAACGGGTGAAAACGAGTGAAAGGGCAGAGCGAGAGGAAGGAAAAATGAGCAGAAATAAGGCACAAAAGAGCAGAGATGCAGAAAAGTGCAGAAAGGTGAAAGATAGAAAAGGGTAGAAAAACGAGTGAAAGAGCAGAGTGAGAGGAAGGAGACACAGGTCCACTGGACCACCAGGGATAAGGCGCAGGGAAACCTGCGGGTGGAGGAGGGCCTCGATCACCAACACTCGAGAGTGCAGGGGCAGGGCAGGCCTCACTTAATGGTGGAGCTGCGAGGGTGGTAGAGCAATTTCACTGACAATGAGATCTTGTCCCATCCCTGAAGCCAGCTTTTCCATTTAGACTGAGAATTCTGGTAGTATTAACTCTCTATCCACCTCTCATGTCACACGCACCTATTCTTTTCCCTCTCAAAGATCCTCAAAAGTTCAACCAATCTTTTCATCCCACATTTGAGGTTTCCCCATCTTCCCCCGTTTGCCAGTTGATCTCAGCCCTTGGAACTTGCCTCACAATCCTATAGCACATATCAGTATCATGGCATGTCCCCTGTAGCAAAGATGCCTGAAGGTATTTCCCTAAATGTGCATGGTTTGAAACATTTTATCAAATGGAAGAAAATGTTCATGTTCTTAAGTCATCATAAACCAGAGATCGCCCTCCTTCATGAAACCTACCTGTCCCCAGCAGAGTGCAACAAGTTACAGAGAGATTAGATGGGCCGGGTCCTTCACTCTAGTAAATCTTCCATATCAGAGGGTTGGGTTGAGATGGGTTGTTCACTCGGGAAACAAGGTGACGCCATACTTTTTTATTAACACCTCTCAATGAGAGTTCTCCAAACTTGGTCAGATACAGAAGTAAGCTATGTGTTTGCCAAACTCTCAATACAGGGGGGCAACAGTTATCTTGGGCTCTGTGTACGCTACATAGTCCTATTAGGCTGGGTTTCTTTCTCAAATCAGTAGGTTATTGACATCAGTTGGCACCTCTAGAGTCATCATTAGAGAGACTCTACCCTTTCCTGGACAGATCAGATAGGCCGGACATATACCATGATGGGGACTGGTGTGCTTTATATGATCTAATACAGGACCATACTTTTTTGGACCGTGGAGACACTTGAATCCGCGAGGTAGAGACTATACTTTCACCTCTTGCTCCCACAACATTTGTATTCATATTTATTACTTCCTTTGCAATCCCTTGATGACTCAACACTTAGTAGATGCAAATCATATTCCTTGCAGGATCTCTGATCATGACCTAATAGATCTACACATCGACCTGGGTTTGCATACAACCTGCAAGGATCCTCAATGTCATTTTAAAAACCTGGAGGCAAAACGTTGCCTGGTAGACTACATAGAAAGATATTTGGAAGACAATAGGGGCTCGGTGACCCCGGCACAGAAGCTCTGGTGGGGCAGGAAAATCATGCTGATGAGGGTCTCGGCGCTGATCATGCAGAGGCTTTCAGACTCCAGACAGTGCTGCAGGAATTATGCTCAGGAACAGAACTATGCTTGGGACAATAGAACATCAGCATGTAGGGACTGAGCCACCATACCACCTCAGTATCTATGAGCCTGAGTCTGACGAGCTATAGTGCCTTACTTGCCGTCCTAACATTTCCAGAGAAACAAGTGAGTTGGCACCCCAGAACACAGCACTCTCGACCCTCCCAGGGATCGCGGAAACAGGATACACCGTTTCACACTCTCACTCGTACCCATCCACAATAAGATAAAAAAGAGACATGAAGGAAGTTTACAATATTTATTTAAACTATTGTGCTCTAAGATGCAGTATTTGCACCACAATTAGACAACAAATGTCTATTAAAAATATAATTAGCATGGTTAACATACTATATACCATAAAAAGCCCTGTCATGTTATAAAAGACAGATTAGCATAACCCCCCCCTTTCTAGGGAATCAAAATGGTCATACATTATAGATCTATGTGATTAGTGGCGGACCCCGTATCTTAGAATACATAGGTGGATGTTCTACATCTCAGCTGACGCAGCGCTCTTGCTTCAGGGCCTTCCCTCTGTGTGTGTTTTTTCAGAACCCCTGTCCTCAGTTATATGACAAGGTATGTGTGCTCACAAATAGCAACTGCATTCTCTTGTTATGACTAGGTGCAAGTGTCTGACCAGAGATAACAACAAGGGGCAATGTTGTTTGACCTTGTCTAGGGTGCTCAGACTAAATCAAATAGAATACGAAAACATGTGCAAGTTATGTGTGAAAATACAATGTGACGCAATGGCAAGTAATGTGTGCAAAATAAAAGTGGCCTCCAACGTGCACAATTAGGCTAACTTAGGGAAAAAGACAATAGGCCATGCAAGAACCCCACAACAACAGCAACTGGAAGCACAGGTCCTATCTCTGACATCTAACTATAACTTATCTCCAAACCTATCCCTTCTCCAGGAGCTTCAACTGGCTAAAGACTAACTGAATCACTCTATCTCACAGAGGCAGAGAAATGCCTTTTCCGTATACAACAGAGACACTACAAAAGGGGTGAGAAAGCAGGTAGACTTTAGGCTTATCTGCTCTGCCAACAAGACTCATCCAGGACGAATCCTACCATCAGAGACCCAGAGACTCTCCACGTCACTCACCCAACAGCAATAGTGGTGGAGTTTCAGAAATATTATGAACGCCTTTACTGGGCAGGAAACCCCCTCAGCCTCGGACACTGAATCTTCCTTTTTTAATTCCCTAAAACTACCAAAGCTTACCCATACACAATTTGTGAAAATAGAATGTGCAATCATGGAGGAGGAAATCACCTCTGCAATCAACACTATGTCCTCCACGAAAGCCCCTGGTGAGGACGGCCTTCAAGCTGAATTTTATAAGGCCACCAAAGCTCAGATAATCCCCATCCTGATCTTGGTTTATCAAGAAGCCCTAGATGATGGTCAATTATCTGCAGAGTTTCTCAGGGCTCGAACTATAGTGCTTACAAAACCGGGGAAGGATCCCCTAGAATACTATATCTATCACCTGATCTCTTTGAAAAACGTGGATGTTAAGATTTTGGCAAAGGTTTTGGTGACGCACTTGAATAAAGTTATCACAGCTGTTATTTCCAGGTGCTCCTCGACCAATCACTTACACACTCTCTCACATATTCTATGATAGAAGAGGGAAGAGCAAGAAGAGAAGGTCCTCCTCTCGTTAGACGCCAAAAAAGATTTTGATCATGTAGATTGGGGGTATCTCTTTCGGACGATGGAAAGAATGGGCAACGGTCATGAATTCCTTACATTAACCAGGGGTGTGTACTGTGTAACCCTGGTCGGTAAAATACGCTCCGCTCGTGGAGTTTGCGGATTTTTGGCAACTCCGCGTTCTGTGTAGAACGCGGAGTTACCAAAAACTCTGCGATCCGCGGCGTAGCAGAGTTTTTCCCTTGTTCGCGCTTTCAAAATGCATTTTTGCGCGCGCTGTAGCAACTTACCGGGATCCCTGCGTTCGCCGACGAGTTTTCCTATCCGTTCGCGTGCGCCAAAAGATTTTGGTAGCCGGCCGCGCGATCCCACGAGAGTGTGCGATCGCGAACACGTCATTTGGACGCGCCATCAGACGTTCGCGAACAGGAAATACGCATCCCAAACGGGCGGGTCAAGTGAAAAACAAGATGGCCACGCCCATTGGCGAAAGCATGGGCAAGTTCGCGAGATATTTCTCCCGAGCACGCAAACAGTGTCCCGAACACACAATACACGTTCCCGAACAGGAAAAACGCATCACGAACGGGCGGAACAAGCAACTCCGCATGCTCGTGGAATTCTGCGTAGCTCGTGGAGTTTTTTTACCACTTCGCGGAACTCAGCGTAGCGCGACTACGCAAACTCCGCCCAGGGTTAGTACTGTGGACCCACTGCTTCTGTCACTTGTGGAGGTTTTTCCTCCTCATTTTTGACATCCATCAAGGCGACAGACAGGTTGTTTCTATTGTCTTTGGAACCCCTAGCAATTGCAATTAGATCTAATGATAACATTAAGAGTATCCACCACAACAGATGGGGAATTTAAGGCATTTTACTATGTGGATGATATTCTTTTGACATTATCAAACCCCTCTGGTTCAGCTGCCGCTGTGGTTTGTCAACTACATTCTTTCTCCCAGTTTTCAGTTACAAGATAAACCGGTCAAAATGTGAGGCCCTGCCCTCATACCCATCCCCATTAGTACCTCTCTAGGTAATATGCCATTTAAATGGCTTCAATCTACTTTGAAATTCCTCTGGTGTGTATTAATAGGGGCCTGGAAGACATGGTCCAGAACAACATGCAACCCATCGTGGATCGCATGGAGCATGATTTTAAAAGGTGGTCTGCCCTGAACCTGTCCTTATAGGGTAGAGTCCAAATAGTCAAGTTGAATGTCCTCCCAAAATGTAATTACATGTTTGGAATGTCACCACTAGTTATGTCTACTGGCAGCACTCCATCTCTCTATTAATTTTGGGTTCGCAAAGACTGAGATTAAAAGGTGGCTTACGTCTCCCTCATTTGGAGGGTTATTGGCTGCTACAGCAGTTGGCCCATGCTAAGTATTGGTTGCCTACCTCTAGGGTCACAACATTATGGGTGAAGCTAAAGTGCCATTTATGCTAATCTTCTGAACATCTGGCAGTTTTGTACACTTCGAGAACTCCAATTAGTCCCCTCATGATTCTGGTCAAACACACTTCCCAATAAGCATGACATCGGTCCCATAGGCTGGTGCAAGTCCTGAGTCACATTCATGCTAAAGCCACTTTGTGATGCAACACGGCCATAACTGTTGGTGGAGAGGACATTGACTAGTCCATCTGGATTAATCATAGTATTTACCACAGTGATGACCTTGTCTCTTATGGCTTTATAAAATCGTTCTCCGACAGGAATTTGCAATCCCACCCTCTTCATTTTGGTGATACAATAAACTGTTTATTTATTTATTTATGAGTTTTATAGAGCGCAAACTTGACCCGTTAGGGTATCAGAGCGCTTTACAGGAAAACATAGCCATGTACAGAATAGGCATAGCATCATCCAGTTGCGGATTGAATGAGAGAGGGCAAGGTGCAGGGTACACAAGGGAGATAGGGCATGTATTTACAGATTAAATATCCAAATACTCAGGAACGAGGTAACATATTTACAGATTACGTTAACCAATGTTCGCGACAAGGCCCCCAGTTTCTGATGGGGTGAGCTAGATAATCCGAAGGGAGGCAATAGATGGCCATAGATCAGGGCCGTAGTGGTGGTAGAGGCAAAGTTAAGCGAGAAATTTACCCACAAGGAATGTTTTGGCATCCTTTTTGAAGCGAGTCAGAGAGGGGATTCTTCTGATGTCCGGTGGGAGAGAGTTCCATATTCTTGGAGCAGCCCCAGAGAAAGCCCGGTTGTAAGTTTTTTTTTCCGAAAGCGTGCAGGTTGGAGCAAGAGGTCTCTGGCAGATCGGGAGTTTCTGATTCCTCCGGAGATCACAAGTTTCTGCCTCAGATATGCAGGAGAGTTAGAGTATAAGGCTTTGTGCGTGATGCATGCTACTTTGAGCTGTGTTCTTGCCTCCAAGGGAAGCCAGTTGAGAGCTTCCAAGTGTGGGGAAATATGGTCGTATTTCCTCGTGTCGGTGAGTAGTCTGGCGGCCGCATTGAGGCAGGCTTTTAGAGGTGCCAGGGAGATTTTGGGTAGACCCGAGAGAGTAGAACAGCCATATTCCAGTCTAGAGATGACAAGTGCTTGGACTGCCATTTTTAGGTCGGGACCATCGAGGAAGGGTTTCAGTTTCCTAAGGTAGCTCAGGTGGAATCTAGCTGATTTGGCCATTGAATTGATGTAGTCCCGCATGTTCAGGTTGCTATTGAGGGTGATTCCCAGGGATTTGGCCGAATCCATGATGGTTGGTGGGCAATTCAAGGCTGTAATAGCCTTAATCCATGATTGAATCTCAAGGTTGGTATTGGGCGGGGCGATCAGGAGAAATTCAGTTTTCTTTGCGTTGAGTTTGAGTTGATTGGATGCGAGCCATTGGACAGTGAGTTTCAAGGCTTCGTTCAGGGAGAGGAACTGTTCCATGCACTATCACATGTCCTTGGGAATACGCATACTGACCTCTCCAGATCACTCATTACTCAATAGATCCACACCTGGAATAATTTTGCAGGACTATGTCAGGATTGTATGCCACACTGTTTGACCATTGTTTTCTGCCCCCACATCTGCAGCACTGCGAGACTGGTGGAAATCTTGGCTTAACACACAATTCCTGGATGATGACTGGGATTCTCTAGTGGCAGATTAAAATTAAGTATTAGGGAACAAGGGGATTAAGTAGAGTTTTTTAAAGATCCTGCACCACTGGCATTGGTCCCAAGCAAGGTTACACAAAGCCCATCTTAGTGTGCACTCAAGTTGTTGGAGATGTGGCTTACTGGATTGCGATATAGTTCATATTTTATTGGCCTTATGGTCACAGGTGTGTGACCATATCAGAAAAAGCTTTAGGATAAATAGACCTTTGTCTGCCCGGCTAGTGCTCCTGCATGATACTTCTGACGTCCCTTCAGTGACTCAACATGATAATAGGCAGCTCTCTACTGCCGTAGGGGTGACTCTGCGTCTTTGGAAATCGACTCCAATACCCACTTTTCAGACCTGGTTGGACAACGTGTATGATATGGCATGTTTTGAACACCTCATTTAAAAGCTATATGACAAATTGCAGATATTTCAAAATGTTGCGGGTTCTTTTCTTAAAGATTGATGTGCTGAACTCACCCATACATTCCAGGTGCCTACGGTGATTCACGTTCTACTTCATGTTCCCTGCAAATCCCTACATTCTGTTCGCAGCTTCCTTCCTCTTGATGTTCCCCATTCTTCGACCCCTAATATTATTGACCCTCGTTATAAGAGGTTGGCAACGGAGGTCTTAATATTTCACTTCTTCCTGTGTGGTGTTTTATCGTCCCATTCTCCCTCCTCTTTTTTTATCTTTATTTTAATAATCAGGAATCAACAATACATTCATACAAAGTAAAAAATAAAATTTAAAAAAAGGTTCGTTGATACAAATACATAATTGGTCCAAGATAGACACACTCTGAAAAGCAAATCTATTCACTACTCCCATCTCAATTATAGTCTACCTTGATTCCCTCTCCCCTAAGCCTTCAGCTTTTTTAATTGTGTCAACCCGTTGAGCATAATGTTCCTCATGTTTCTTAACCCGATTCATTTTCTCGACCCAAAACTCAAACCATGGTGGGTCCGCTGATTTCTATTTCTGAAGAATCAGTAATTTGGCTATTAGTGACCCAATAGAAAAACACTGTTGTTGATGTAATGTTAAGAAAGAATTAACGGGAGGGATTCCAAATATTGCCAATTGCAGATCAGGCTTAACTGAAATTTGTAATTTGTAAATTAAACACTCCATAAAGTGAAGAGTTTAGGACAAAAATAGATTACATGGGCCCAGTCTCCGCAAGTCTGCCCGCATCTGAAGCAGCTAGCGGACACGGACGAGTACATTAAGCTGGTGCGGTTTGGGGTTTAATATAAGTCCCACTTCGGAAAAAAAGTCATACGTTTGATATCGGCTCCAAGTACTGCTTTGTGAGCCATAAGATTGTACCATCACCAACTTGCATAGTCCATCCTCCCTTCAATATCTTGTGCAAATGAGGAAAAAGCTGACACAGCAGTGGGCTAGTTAACATATGCATATAACAGTTGATACCAACTACCGACCCTATTAGTTCAATTCCAAAATGCCCTCTACTAATATGAGCGTTTGCAATATTGGCTATCTGGAGAAAGGTCTATCTAGGTGTTTGTGGATTTGGAGAAAGAAGAATATCAAATCGGGCATGTCATTTACCTTGTCCTCTACTATCTGAGCCCATGTTTTAATTTGCCCTCCCAATAGAAAGTGACCAAGGGAACGATACCCCGACTTATCCCATTTCCTAATGATCCTATTCTGGAGGGTTAACCCTACTATTCTAATTTCAGATACAAGTACAGAGGGATGGGTCAAAGGGAAACTGTATTTGGCCTGCAGCTGTCTAAATCTTCTTGCCACTATGTGTAGAAATTTATACCGTGAGCGCTTTGGCAACTTCGGAATTTTTTAAAAGATCGTACTTGTCCACCATGTTCACTCAGCGTACACTGCAGATAAAAGCAACTCATGAGGGAGCCCCCTGCCTCATGAGTGAGCCAATCAAAGAAGGCAGCTTTATAGCAGTTCCAAATGCAAGGAAGTGCTAGCCCTCCATCGGCATCTGACATCTGGAACGTCTGCAATTTTGTCCACGTCTTTTTCCCTGCAATAAAAACTTGCACAGCAGTTGATCTATCTCAAGAAAAAATGCCTGTTTACCCAGAATAATAACATTGGAAAAGAGAAAGATAAATAACAGGAGAATAGACATTTGTATAATGGCAACTTGCCCAATAATTCATTCAAAAAGGAAGCAAAATCGTTCTATATGAGGAAATATCTCCCTTAATTTTCAACAGTCTAGCTATTGTCTACGGACCTGTCATGATCGTATTCTTGCTACCTCTCGTCGATCATTAACCCTTTGTGGAATTGTATATATGTATATTAAGCTTAATGTTTAGTTCTAATCATGGTACAACAACTGATGACTTGGAAACATCAATGGTTTTGGTTTTGAAAATGCAATTGTAAAGCGCTCTGGTACCCTACGCAGGGTCATGTTCGCGCTATAGAAAACACCAAATAAATAAATTAAATAAAAAAAATAATAGATATAGGCAGATTCTGCCATTTATTCAAGAGTCCACGATCTTTGCTAAGAGTGGTGGAATAATTAAATGTAAGTAAATTAGTGACGTCGTTAGATGAGAAGATACCAAGATATCTTACTGGGAGGGATGGAGAGAAATTTTGCTGCACTTTGATAGGATGACTCGTATGGGGGCACGGAAAAAGAAGCACCTCTGACTTGGCCTGATTGATCTTATACCCCGGCTCTCCAAAAACGACTGCATCCTACGAAAGGCATTATCTATATTAGCATTATCTATATTACGACCATTTCCAGCCAACTAAAGAATGATGTTATCTGCAAATAGCTTCAGCTTGGGAGCGTCTGGCAGTGGTGGCCGAATCTCTGGATCTTGCCTATCGGCCGTCGCTTATGTTTCGACAAAAAGAGCAAACAGTACATGTGACATTGGGCAACCTTGTCTCGTGCCCCGAGAGATGGAACTTACTCCTGCCGACTGTGAATTAGCCAATATCATTGCTTTGGCCTTCGAGTAGAGATTCCTTAGTAGTTTGACTACTTTAGAGGGGATGCCAAGACACCTGAGGATCATAACTAGAATGTCCCATTGGACATGGTCGAATGTCTTCTCGGCTTCTAACATAATTATAGCTGTTTCAACCTTGTTATTAGAATAATAGTCTACTGATTGTATTAAGTTTATATTGCTTGATAGAGTTCTACCCGGCAAAAATACATTTTGGTCTTGATGTATAATTGATGACACGCGGGGGCTAGTCTTAGCGTGATTAACTTGGCAATTAGTTTATAATCAGAATTCAGAAGACTTATCGGACAATTTTTTAAAGGTTAGGAAAAACTAGCGCATAACAGACCAAAGACATCTAGTTGCACAGGACCGGGTCAAAGTAAAAAATATTGCTGACCGCAATAGAGTGCGGGTCAGCAATAAGAAGTGGATCGGGCCTGGTCAGCAATTACCTTAGGACTGTTGAGAAAAATGTTCTGAGAATGTAAACTTCAGCAGGGCAAGGCAGCAGTTGGTGTCCAACGTCATCGTCGTGGGCCTTGGGTCGGAGACACAGTGAAGATTTCTATATTCGGACTCAGTCGTTTTTATGGAAGTCAAAAATCTCCAGTGGGATGAGGCAGGAGGCTGTGGCCAAAAACAATTCCAGGGCCTCAGATACCCCATTGCCAAAGAACAGCTAAACAGGATTTGCTGCTGTGGAGAAGAACATTGGGGAGCAGCCGCAAGGTCAGGCGGACATGCGTTTCACCTTTGGCGGATAGATAAGCAGGATGGTCCCTGTCTCCCCACGTTTCTCTGAGCAGTTTTAGCCAAAAATCTTGAAGTCCTCATTTTTGGATTTTGGCTCTCTCGGCACCTTTAGCACCATAACCAATGTCCAGGACTGGTGCAACACCATTTGGTGGTTCAGGAATCACTCTAGCTGGATCCATGTGCGGGTTCAAGATTGTGGCAAGCTTTTATGCCCCTGTGGCTCTGAACAGGAAGCTATCAAATGAGCCCTTGGAGTCACTCTTGTAGTCTTGGGTTCAGGTAAAGATGCAGGAGCCAAACAGCATGGTTGGCCTCTGAGGAGTCAATGCAGGTTCCAGGCAGCAAAGCAGTCCTGCCAGGTAAGGCAAAGGAGTTGTGCAGAGTGCTCAGCAGGTGACATCAGCAGACAGTCCTCTGGGAGTCCTGAAAGTAAACTCAAGAGTAGGTCTGAGGGCCCTATTTTTATAACCAATTTGGCCTTTGAAGTTGGGAGAAGTTTCTAGAGGTTTCTATTTTGAAGCACATGTAATTATCTGACTCCTCTGCCCTGGCTCCAAGCTGGCTGCAGTGATAATGTGGAGGTGATAAGCCCTTTGTGTGAAGGTAGACCACAGGCTATGGGGGGGCTGTGCTCAGCTCTGCCCCCCCATCCTGCCAACAAATGGCCCCTTCAAAAACACCTAATCCCTCTTTTGTGTGACTGTCTGGGAGGAATTCAGAAAGTCTAACTGTTAGTTACACACGGTCATGTGACCCAGGAGAGGTTGCAGGCTCCAAATGTCTAATGGCAGGAAAATGACACCATTCCAAAAGTAAAATTAACAATGAATGAATGTAATGATGAACAATGTCAAACACTCAACCCCAAGTCAGCGATTTGGGCATAAATCCATTGTTTTTTGCTCACCACTGCATTCATTTTTGGACCCAGCCATATGAAAATCAGTCTTGAACCTACTCCCCAAGGGAACAGTCAAGTATGAACTGCAAGGCCAGGTCCTCCCTGGACAGAAAACAAGCATCCTATGACCGGTTTCAGGGTATCATCCCTCATCAGACAGGATTGCCTTAATCCAGTGGAAAGGCGAGCACGGGACCTATGTCTGGGCACACCCGTCCCACTTGGGGTGACAAATGCAAAAAGAACAATTGATGAACGGAATGCTGAACAATATCAAACACTCACCCCCACTCAGAGATCTGGGCCTAAATCTATTGTTTTTTTGCTCACATGCCATTCCAGTTCGGACTGAGCCATATGCAAATCAGTCTTGTCCCTGCTCTCCATGGGACTAGTCCAGCTTGAACTGCCAAGCCAGGTCCTCCCTGTACCGGAAACAAGCATCCTAGTTTCGAGGTGGACTGGGGTACATGAGTAACAGGGCAAGACTGATTTGTATATGGCTGGGTTCAAAACAAGGTAGCATGGTGGGCAAAAAACAATGGATTGGGATTTGGCTTCAGCTATTGCCTGTGGCTGAGATTAATTCAAGCATTTCATCCATCACCTTGTTGTTTTTGCAATTGATGCCCTTAGTGCACTGGGTATACCCAGACGTGGGTCCTGGGCTCACTGTGTCACTGGAAACAAGCTATACTTGGCTGAAGAGCCCTAACTAGGGTAAAACCGGTCCTAGGTTGCTTGTGTTCAGTTTCAGGGAGGGCCTGGCCTGGCAGTTTGGCCTGGGCTGTTCCCATGTGGAACAGGGTCAAGACTGATTTACAAATGGCTGGCTCCAAATTGTGGTGGCACGCTGGGCAAAAAACAATGTATTGGGATGCGGTACGAGCTATTGCCAGTGGCTGAGATTAATTCAAGCATTCCATTCATCACCTTGTGGTTTTTACAACGTTCTAAAAGTGGTATTTTCAAAATTGTATTTACAAATTCGACTTTACCATTAAAGAGGATGTTTCATTACAATTTCATAGATACCAAACATGTATTGGTCACCTATCACCATTCAAAAGTTAGCACTTCTTAAATGTAATAAGGCCTCTCATTGTTATACTATGGGACATGTAGGCCTCAAATTAGTGAAAAATGAATTTTGGTGTTTTTCTCCACCAGGAAATGTAAATCCTAAAAGTACATGTCCAACCTTTTAATTACAATGCATCCTGCCCTACGGTTTACCTAGGGGCAAGGGGATTATATTGCCAAGTTGAATTGGCAGTTTAAAACTGGAATCAGGCTGCAATGGCAGACTTACATGGGTGCCAAAATATGTGCTGCAGGCCCACTAGTAGCATTTAATTTTTAGGCCCTTGGTACATGGTATACCACACTACAAGGTACTTCAAAATAAATTAAATATGCCAACCAGGGGTAAACCAATCTTACTATGTTTAAAAGAGAGAGCATGAACACTTTAGCACAGGTTAGAATTGGTAAAGTGCATAGAGTCCTAAGGGCAACAAAAACAAATTCAGCAAAAAAGGAGAGCGAAAAAAGACAAAATGTTCAGACGTGTTTAATGCTTAGTAATAAGATAAATGAGGTATCTATGAGAAACAAATATTTAGGTGAAAATATGCAAAAGGTAATTCAAGAAGTGGAGAAAACTGCACAGGAGATTACATCATTAAAAGTCCAGGGCAAAGCCTTTGCAGTGAATCTGGAAAGCCCTGAAAACAATTATAGGAGCAAAAACATATGGATTTTCGTAGGCAAGTGGCGGAGATCATTCTGATAACTCCCCCCCACGTAAACGTCCACTGCCGCGCTCTTGCCTACCACACCATCGCGAGAGGCGGGAGCAAGAACAGGAGTAGGAACGAGCGAACTAGACGTTCCCGATTTCTTCTGACACAGCCCTGTTGCAGCTGGCTCCTGTAATGGGTGTCCTATCGGATTGGATTCTGCAGCCCGAGTGAGCGATCCGAGTGAGTGATCCCTGCCAGGCTGGCTTCCGACGGCTACAGCTGACTGTACGGCTGACAGCTGACAGTGATTATAGCATCCCTGGCCATTTACCTGTGCCTCTGATTCCACCGCTGTCACTGCGCTCGGTCAATCTGCGGAGGCGGGGGGATACGGGTGCGTGGTAGAACGGATTTTGGTGGTAAGCTGTGGTGCACAAGTGTGTGCTTGCAGTCCTAAGTGGCTATAAAAAGTCATTTATGTAGAATATACACAAGAATTTAGTTGTTCGTAGAAAAATACCCTCACCTACACCTCAAGACCACAGGTATCTCTCTCATACAACACATACAATTAAAACCAAAGTTAAGCAGTAATTCTTGATGTTTTCTTAACTGCTTGTTGGTACAATGTCATTTTTTCTGACCTATATTGTATTGGAATCATATCAAAATAGTCTTGTAAAATCAAGAATAAACATTTGATGTTATATGTCCTGTACTAGAAATGATAAATTATTTTAATCAACAGACAATACTATAGATAAAGGTCATAATTTTCTTTTATGCAAAGACAATGCACCAAAATTTCATTTGATTTGAAGACAATTCACCATGATCAAGAGCCAATGTGCCAACGAGCGTTTCGCTGAAGCACCAAAGTATAGGTGACACCTCCCTCAGGGCAGCAAAAGACGAGTAAAATACCTAGGAACATTGATGGGGGGGATACTCCAATAGCGGGCTCTGTCTTGGGCCTCAAATAGGGCACCCAGTATTCAAAATAGAGTGTGCATCAGCTCTCCCAAACAAAGGAGAAGACAACCAAAAATTTCAAAATGCACCCACAAGGGGAAAAACTTGTGATTGTTAGGAGAAAACCTTTGCTATATGGATGAAGAGAAGAGCAAGTCCGGATAGAGAATTAAAGGGCTCACACAGGACTGGATGTCCAAAGCATACGGAAGATGACAGACATTAATCGCCTGGTCGCACAAAGCTTATGCCACGAGTAGAAAAAGCAAGATCCTGAGAGGGAGGAAGAGCATAGGGATGAAGTGGCAGGGTCTCCAGGCACAGGAAGGAGAGGCGGGAAGGAGACATGGCTAGAGGAGTAAGTAAGGAGCTGGGGGAGGCAGGAAAAGACAGAAGAGTGAGAAGAGGGGGCATGGGAAGTGTGAGATAGTCACAAGGGGTAAGGCAAAAAAGCATGAACTGGGCCAAGACCCCAAGAAGTGTGTGACCAGGGGGGGCGCTAGAGGGCACACAAGCAAGATGGCCGCACTGGTGTGAGGCTCCTGTCGCCCAGGACAAAAAACAGTAAAATCCTGTTCCAAATGACTGAATGCTGAGGCGAATCCTGAGGAAACAGGGCGTGCAACCTGCCGCAACCTCATATCACCCATCTCTGAGTCGTAGATGGCAGAGTGGGGAAAGAAACAGAAGCTGATTCAGTCACGGCTGCAACACTCCTAAGATGGCCGCTGGCTGACGGGAGTGACAGACCTTCCTTGACGCTGGCGATCGCTGAGCAAGATATATACAGTGAAGTTGAAGGACCCCTGCGGTGCGGCGGCTGGTCCTGCCCGAGGGTATGCAACACCCCTGAATGCTCGTTGACTAGAGGTGAGGAGCGGGCAGAGCAGAGCCACCTTCCAGTCACCGTGTGGGTCCCAAAAATGGCAGCCGATCACTCGAATGAGAAGACAAGCTCCCTGTGTTGCGGCCTGATGCTGGAGGACTCCCGGTCCCGAACTGCCAATCCCGAGTGAGGCCCCCTTGATCCCGCCCCCACGTGGAAAGGTGAGGAGCCAAGAGGGGTTACGGCCGAGGGAGGACAGCAGAGCTAGCGTAGCCGGAAGGCTGGGAGAGACCGAGGAGGCCCCATCTCCCTCATCAAGGAATTGTTTTTATAGGCTATGGGGTAGCGGGCGTGGCCCCTGCCCCCGCTGAATTATCGACTGAGGAGTGGGGCCGTCCCTGCCCCGTAGATGCGGGTGCAATGTGGTCCTACTGACTATTCCAACGAGGCTGCCAAACAACGCGCCACAGCGATAGATGCACCAGGCATAACAAACCGGGCCGGAATCAAGAACCGGTAGTCAGAACATTGCTCCCCCCCTTCCTGAGGAGGAGGTATTGGCCCTGGATTAGAGAGCCTCACAAGATTGCCAAGTATAACTGTTCTAGGAAAATAATGGAGATTTTTATTGAGGGCCCCTCCATGGACACATTTCTGGACTGAGCTGTGGAGGCTACAGTTAAAGAATGGGCAGAACTGAAGGGAAAGAGACCAAACTTCACTTTGAATCCCGCAAGTCTACATGCACACAGCACAACAAAACTGACCAAACCATGGCTGAGGGCCTGCATACCTATAACCAAACACAGCTGACGACTTGAAAGCACTGCTCATCACAATGAAGCACAGCCTCACCTCTATAGAAAATAAAATGGACAATATGAGCGCTTGCATGGACACGATAGCCCAAAAACTTGAGAAACATGATGGGCGTATTACTGAGGCTGAGCACCAAATTTCTGAATTGGAAGACACATCCACAGGCAGAAAGGAGCAATTGCCTAATATGGAATACCTGCTGAAGGTGATAGCGGCCAAGAACGAGGATTTAGAGGCAAGATCATGCCGCAACAATATACGCATCCTTGGTATAGCTGAATCCATGAAAACCTGCAAGATGGAAGAATATGTTTTGCGTCTCCTCACAACTGTCTTTGGAGCAGGAGCTTTCTCGGTGTTCCTTGTGGTAGAGAGAGCCCACCGATCACTGATGGGTCAACCCCCCTGGGGCTCCACCGAGGTCTATCATAGCCAGGCTGCTAAACTATCACGATCGAGATACCTCCCTCCAGGTGGCCAGGGAGCAGCATCAACTTGCCTTTGAGGGGTCTGCCATTGCCATTTACCCAGATTTCACCATGGTGGTGTAGGAGGCTCGGAAGAAATTCTTGCCGGTGAAGAAGAAACTCCAGCAGGCGAACATCACATACAGCATGTTGTACCTGGCATGCCTGAGAGTTACTCATCAAGTGAGACAACACTTTTTCACAAATCCACAACATGTAGCCGACTTCTAGAGGATCACCCTCGAAGGCAGTGGCCCGAGCTCCCTTCCGCTCTCCCTCACCACTGTCTGAGCCGGGCTGAAGGAATATATCGAGGTCAGCTCGGGAGAACCCTAGTTTATGACATTGATGGTCTGACTCCTGACCTTGAATGACACTCCAGTTTGGAAATTGCAACTGAAATACTGCTCAGTTATATCCCTGTTGGCTGAGGGGGGACATGCATTTCTGCGATGCTCTTATTGCACCATTGCACTATTCATAATTATATCGGACAAATGGGATAATGAAGAAGGCCCCTGGGCACCCTTGTACTCTTGAGGGGGACCTGCTGTGCCCTAGTGCGGCACCCCAGAAGGACACTCTTAATGCAAACGTATCTTGACTGTTGGCTTAGCCCTTCTTTTTTTCTGTCTCTTGCTGTGCAGACCATTTTTTAATCTGCTCTCCTAGCAGATACCTTGTTATATTTTCTCTTATTTCATTTTCTTCTTGGTGCTTGATGACGGCTGAAAGATACAATTATTATGGGAGCTTTAAACAAGACTCACTTGCCTGCTCTCTCATTGCAGGCACTTTTGTTCATTGCATTATCAATGGTTCACCTTTGAATGTTGGGGAGGGGGGACTACTGTCTCCGGCAGGTTTGGGCTGCTGTTTTGGATGGAGGGTGGGGAACGGAATGTTTTAAAGGCTTTCATGTTGCTAAACAATGGGGGTTATGGTCTGATACTATTCACTGCCAGAAATCTAGGATCCACCGGGCGACCCCCCAATTTATCACCCGAAGTTGCATATGCATGACAGCTAATCACGCACAACAACGTTTCAATTTTTTAACATGGAATGTGCATGGCCTAGGCGATCTCCATAAGCGCAGGCACATTCTAGCTTACCTGGACAGGCACAATATTCATTGTGCCATGCTCCAAGAAACACACCTGGACCCCTCCGCTCCCACCATTTTCGCTTCCCAATGGGCAGCGCATTGAATCTTTGATGCTTACTCTACGTATGCTAGAGGGACACGATACTCATCAAAAAAGATGTCCTATATGTAGCTTTGGGATCCATGCAGGATTCACTAGGCTGATATAACCTCATGTGGGGCAGATTGATGTCACAGTCCATCACATTGGTGTGCTGTTTTGGCCCCAATAATGATGACCCTGATTTCTTCGCTAACATATGGGGAAAGATAACTGACATAGGCTCCACTCACAATGTATGGGGGGGATTTCAACATCACGGTTGACCCACAGCTGGATAGATCACACCCCAGGCCCATCACCATACTAATGCCCAGCGCCGGGTTCGGGATATTATCACTGCGCATCAGTTGATTGATGCCTGGCGAACACTACACCCCTTGAGAATGGAGGGCACGTTCAATTCCACAGTACACTCCTCGTGGTGGTAAATAGATTATTGGCTGATCTCTAGAGGGCTTGGGCCCTGGCTGCAGCAAGTGTCCCATCTGGCGCACACATACTCCAATCATTCGCCTGTTGTTGGTGCTGACCCCAGTGTGCTTCCACACCTTACCAATCCTGGCGGCCCCCCATGCTCTCCTGGACACCCCATTCAGGATGGAGATTGAACAAGAGATACAAGACTTTTTTTCAACAGAACATAGATTCTGTGCCCCGTAACCTGGAGTCCGACATTAAACAGTTGGAGGTGCAGCGAGAAAACGCCACTTGTGGGACGTGCGAGTGAAGCTTAGAGACAAACTAACCGAATATCAAAACACAGCGGAAAGAGAGTATCTGTTTCATGGGAGGTATTTTCAAGCAAGCTGATATGGGGAGGGGGAAAGGCTGGGCAGGGCACTTGCTGAATTAATTCGTAAACCAAGGTTCTCTAACATCATCTTGGAGATAACAGAACCAGACGGAATTGTATACATGGACACGCCAGACATACTGAAGGCATTTCATAAATGTTATGCTACTCTGTACACCACACATAGGACACAGCCCATAGATCTAGAGCCATATCTCGAAGATTTGGCATTGGGATGGCTAGGAGATGCCAAGAGAGAATTCCTCTATGCTGCGGTAGAGGAAGAGGAGATTCGATCAGCAATAATGCAGCTCTGCTCTGGTCGGGCCCCTGGCCCAGACGGCCTTCCCGCTGATTTCTATTAAACATATATCAGTTGCCTGGTCCATATCCTAAAAGCCCTATACGATGAGTCCCGGGAATATGTCATTCTCCCGCAGACAATGCTGGAGGCACTCATTATCTCTATACCGATGTCTGGGAAGCCGGAGTATAGGTGCGGATCGTACCGGCCCCTTTCATTGATAAACTGCCACGCGAAAATACTAGCCAAGGTGCTCACTAACCGCCTGAGTCTGCTCATGAATATTTTAGTGTTGCCCGACGAGTCGGGCTTTTACCTGGGCAAGCAACGTCACATAACCTCTGCACTCTCTTAGCTCTTATGAAGGACATAGACCCTGACCTGGCCGCGGTGGCTATCTTCCTGGATGCCACCAACGCATTTGATTCCCTTGAATGGGATCACCTCCTGGGCGTGTTGCGCCGGATGGGATACCCACCTCCCTTCTTATCCTGGATAAAATGACTGTATAACCAACCGCAGGCAAAAGTGCTGATTAATAGGATATGCTCCCCCCATTTCCAGTTTACACATGGTCAGAGGCAGGGATGCCCCCTGTCCCCCTGTTATTTGCACTAGCCATAAAGCCATTACCAGCCAAACTCCGGGAACACCACCAGAATTATGAGATCCAATACCCCACAAGACATCTGCTGGTATCCCTCTATGCAGATGACATTACACTATATATTCGAGACCCTGAAGTCAGCCTTAACCCGATACTGAGACAGTTTATAAACTTTGGAGCACACACTGGGATGAACGTCAACTGGGAAAAATCCCAGATCTTCCCCCTCATGCCTGCAGTACGACAATACGTCCCAGACTATCCATGACCTGGTGCAATTCTGTGATTAAATATTTGGGGAGTAATGTTACAAGGGACAAAACAGAACTGCTGCGGGACAGCTATGGACGAGTGATGGAGGCCCTAACGGACTCAATAACGAAGTGGATCTCTATGCCCCTTTCGTTAGAGGGCCGGATCATATTGATTAAAATGGTAATATTGCCAAAATTACTTTATCTCTTCATTAATATTCCTTACCCCCGGGCAAAAACCTTTTTAAAGCCCTAAAAGCCCAGCTTGTTCGGCTGACATGGGGGGGGGGGACAACCCAGGCTGAAATGGAAGGTAAATACGCAACCATTCTCGAAAGGAGGGTTTGAAGCTCCCGATATGGAGCTCTATTTTTTGTGTGCCCAGGCTCACTTTGCAGCATATTGGTTCTGACCCCCCCGTATATGCCACACTTAGTTATCGAGCAGGGGTATATGTGTCCCATTCCAGCTACGGCATTCTTTGGAAGCCATTGCGACCCAGAGATGCTGACTCTACGACGGTCGAGTGTACAACATGGGGGGATTTAAATGAACACGGGGTATTTTGTAATAGCAAGGTTTTCTTTCGAGATCTACAGCCCACCCCTATGAAGCTGTTCCTATATGTTAGGCTGAGACAGGATGTTAGAACGGATACTCCTGACTTCCCCTGTGAACCTCCAACACTGCCCCCCTTGCACATATGACTCCAAAGCACTACACCCACACACGTAGCTTCAATGCTATATCACAATATCTAAACAGCAAGCAGCGAGCCGCAATGGAATTTGCAATTACATTGGGATGAGGAAATAGAGGCCCAGTTAGTGATGAATAATTGTGGTATTGCTGCCAACAAACGGGAAAGTTATCGACAAGTAGCAGACTGCACTTTCTACACTTTAAATACCTACATCGGTTATATTATACCCCTGCATGGCTTCACCAGTTTCACTTACGATCAGACGATAACTGTGATAGGTGCGGCAAAGCAGGAGCTAATTGCCTACATTTATCATGGGGATTTGAGCCAATTATGGGATACTGGCAGAAGAGTTTTGAATCCTTGGAACAAATGACTAGGTCCCCGATTCCAGCCACTCTACTCATGGCACTGCTGGGCTACACAGAGAGAGTGGACCTATTGGCCAGGAAATACATCTCATTAGGTCTGCTGCTTGCCAAACGAAGCGTGGCCTGCAGGTGGGGGAGGGGACGGGCCCCCAAGTTCAAGGACTGGCTACATGACCTCATATTTTGTCAGAAGCAATCACTCATTCATGCTGAACTGTTACCACCTACCTCCAAGCCACAAGATATATGGGACCCCTTGAGAACATACTTGTTAGACCACCAACCTGCACTGGACACCATGCGGTAGAAAGTGCTGGCATGGAATATGGATGGGGTGCTGGGGTTGGTGGGGAGATGGAGGGATGCATGATACATGGGAGGAATACCAAATGTCCAGGAAGGGAACTGTCAACTACCTGCAACAAGCTGACCCACGGAAGGGGGGAACTATCGTGAATTTGAAACTGCCTTTTGTAATACTGTGGATACGAATTTATGAATAATGCCAAAGTGAGGACCAGACCATGAGTAATGTAATCAGTACGAACTGCTAATGACGCACATGAATGTAATATCCATCTAGTTGGAAATGAGATGTCTTTCTGAATTACAAAAACCCAAGAAAGAAAGTTAAAAAAAAAAGAAGTGTGAGACCAAGAAAGCAGTTCAATGGGCACAAAGAAATGAAAGAGGCTCAAAGTAAAGAAAGAAGGATGAAAAACTGGTGCAAGCAGAGAAAGCAGCACAGAGGGTGAAATGACAAACAGTCAAGAGCGAGTTAAGAGAAGAGTGAAAGTGAAAGTGAAAAGCAGAACAGAGGTTAAAAGACAAAAAGATAAACAGTCAAAAGCGAGTGAGAGAAGGGTGAAAGTCAAAAGCAGCACAGAGGGTGAAAATACAAACTGTCAAATTTGAGTGAGAGTGAGAGAGGGGCAGAGGCCAAGAAGTGAGAGAGGACAGTAGAGAAGAAGGAGCAGGAGCAGTGAATTGGGTCAGAGGACCAATTACAGGTAAGTGGGAGCCTGGCCTAGGCACCATTTGGATATAACCAAATTCATACAGTTTTCAACCACAGTAGATTATCACCTGTTTTCACAAAAAACACTTTGCCAGCAGTGTCTCTCCCTTTGAACACACTATTCTTCTTGTTAATGCCAATCAAATAGATATTTGTTTTGCCATATGTACCTTGACTGCTTCTCTTCTTCACCATATTTGATAACCAATAATGACATATGGTGAACCTGAAGCAGCAAGTACCAACAGCACCTTACCACCCACTTCAATGTCACATTCTGACATCACAACTTTCTCATCATTACTCTCTTTATTTACTCCTTTGTAAGTAAGTAATCTTTTTTGCATATAGTTAATTAAAACCATTACAAAAGTACAACCGAATAAAAACTGCTCATTTTTCGAAGGTAAGTAAAAGGCTGGTTGATTAAGACCATTGCAAAAGAACAAAAACAATAAAAAATGCTAATTTTTCAAAGGTAAGTAAAGTCTAGAGCGTTTACAAGTAAAAAGCTGACACACAAATTTCCAGGGCAATTTAAACCCAATGTCCTCTTGTTCTTTTGCCCAAGGCAGACTTTTTTTACTGTTCTCAGGAGAGGCAGTTAGTTGGTGGTTTATTACAGTGCATAGACATATGTAAGTGTGCTTTTGAAGTGCAGAAAAGAGTCAGGTAAGTTATAGTTGAAAAAGGGGGTTCCAGGCGTGCAGAAAATAAAATCCATCCAGTGCTATGGATGGACCAAAAGACTAAGGCACTGGTCCCAGTTCAAGTTCATGACGGCCTTCGTTCCATGCCTGAAGTGCCATTGTGTATATAATTTATTTATTTATTTCCAGTTAAGCGAGGGCGTCCAGAGCCATTCCAGGCATTTTTTCTGCACTTGACAGTTTGTTGTCTATCAGTGCTAGAACATTTACTAACTTGCAGTTTATCTGTGGATCGTCTGGTTTGAAAAAGGCTAGCACAGCTTGTCTCGGCATGAGGATCCCACGCTGGTTGAACTGCTATTTAAGCTGGCAAGACCTTTCCCCCTTCAGGCTGGTGCATGTGCAGATCAGGTGTGCCATGTTCTAGATTACATTACTGCAGAGGGTGCAGTGTGAAGGCATTTGCCTCCTCAGCCATGGTGGAAGGTGTGAATAGCTGGCAGTTTTCCTAGTCAATGTTTCAGGAATCTCTCCTTGATGGTCCTGGAGTATCCCAGGCTGAAATATGGCTGTGGACTAAGTGATGTGTAGCCATTGATTGTCATCCAAGCGTACTTTCTTGACGTGAAGGTGGCTTTGTCTTCTACTAGGGAGAGGCTCCTTATTGCCTTCGCACTATTTTTTTTATACCTGCGTGTGTAGTTGGGACTTCCCAGACCTGGGTGAGTCCAGTATTTTTGAGACAGTCCTGTAGGAATTTTCTTGCCAGTGATGCCTTTCTGAGCTGGAGCTCTTGCCAAAGTAGGTGGTTTAAGCTATTTGAGGAGGCTTTCCTGATTTTGTGCCAGCAGGTAGGCCCCCTGTCTTGCTAGCTGTTGTTTTGTGAAGCTGAATTCCAGCCAGATCTGTGCTGCAGAGGCATAGGTTGGAATGTTGAACATGATTCTATAAGCCCTGATTGGGGTGCTATCCAGGGTTTTTGAGTCTCTTCCTCTTAGGGCTTCACTGCCATATGTAATAGTGGGCAGAATTTTGGCTTGTGCAATCTGAAGGAGAGGGGAGAGCCTCGGGCATGTCAGCTTGGATTTTAAGTGCCTCAAAGGTATCACAAGGGCCATCCCTTTCCTTTTTATCATCACCAGCTGGCTAGCAAATTTCCCTCCATTATCGATGGTTACCCCTAAGTATTTATACCTGGTTGCATTATGAGTTTGGGTGTTGCCCAAGTACCAGATGTGGGGGTTTTCCCTACTTCTTTTTATGGACATTGTTTTGGTTTTCTCAAGTTTATTTCCAGGAAGTTGTCTTTTGAGTATTCATGCAGAGTATTTAGGAGGCGTTGCATTCCCACTTGCGTGTGGCTTACTAGAACTACATCGTCGGCATATAAGATGCTGGATAAAGCCTTACCACTGATCCTTGGAGCGTGTGCATTGCATAAGTCAAGGGTCTGTGTCAGGTCTGCTATGTAGAGATTAAACAGGGTTGAGGGCGAGCATGCAAGCTTGTTTGAGCCCTTTGGTGGTAGGGATGCGCCTTGACAGGTGTGTACCATCACCCAGTTTTACCTGCACCCAGGTGTCTGTGTGTAAGCATATTAGCATGTCAAGCAGTGCTTGCTGGATTTTCCAACATGCCAGCTTCTTCCAGAGTCTATCTCTATCTAAGCTGTCGAAGGCTGCCTTGAAGTCTATAAAGCAGAGGTGAAGTGTCTGTTTTGATGACTTTGCCTTGTCCATAATCAGTGACATGGTTAGAATCTTGGTTATAGTCCCTGTGTCGTTAGAGAAGTCAGTTTGGTTGAATTGTATGGTTCTTGCTCTGCTGCCCATGCCTGAAGTTCTACTAATAAGGTGTCTGCAAAATACTTGGCTTCATTGTCAAGTAAGGTAACTAGGTGATAGTTCTTTGGAGCAGAGTTTTCTCTGCTTTTATACATGGGAGCCTTTCCAGGAGGCCGGTAGTTGTCCCAGTTGTCTGGCTTCCTGAAATAATGAATCTAAGGATGCTGCCCAGAAGTCAGAGTCTTGCTTGAAGAGGGCAGTAGGGATCCCATTTGGACCTGGTGCTCCTTCTCTCCTGCCTTTAGCAATCTGACATTTGATAATTGCGATCTGAGACGATTCCTCTACTTCCTGATGGTTTGTGGTAATTTCACGGGTGAGGTTTTTCTGGAGGTCCTCATTTGTGTTAGGGCCATGTGTTGCAGTTCCCAGCCCGCTCCCACTTTGTTGGTTGAAATGGGTTGACAGGAAGTCCAACCATGTCTCTTCGGTGATATATGATGATACTCCTTCATGTGATGGACGCATTAGTTTATTCACCTTTGCCCAGAAGTGTGCACTGTTTGTGGTTTTGGTGTCATGTAAGAATTTTGCCCACAGCTCTCCTCCCTGGACCTTTTGTGTTCCCATTTCAGCTTTTTGAGCACTTTCCTCTGTTGTTGTAATAATGATGTACGGTTCGGGTCGTTAGGTTTATGCCTCAGGAGTCTCAGCGTTTTGTTTATTGTTATTTTTGTGTCCTTTACTTGAATCCATTGGACTCTGGGAAGCCGACGTGTTTTCATTAGGTTGTGTGGCGACCTGTATTTGACTGTTTTTGAAGGTCCTTGATAGATTTGCTGTGAATTTTTCCCATTTGCTTATGGTGCAGGCTGTATGGTCGTTTAGGTTCTGTAATAAGGCTTTTGTCGCTTGAAGCTCCTCCCCTGCATTTGCTAGAGAGGATTTAATTCTTTTAAGGTTGATTGTGTGACTGGAGAGAGGGCCCCCTGGTAGAAGATCAAAGGTTGCTGTAGTTACCAGGAAGGTTGTTTCCTGTGGTTGGTGATCACTATCCGCTTTGTCTCCAAGCTGAAAAGTGGCTACGCTATGAAAGAATGGGAGGGAAATCAGGATGAAGTCTAATGTTGAGCATCCGTATTTAGAGTAGTATGAGGCTGCTGGTGGAGAGTCTTCAGGAAATCTTGTTTTGTTCTGGATTGTTCCAGGCTGAGGTCTGGGCCCGTGTCTCTCCGTCTTTTGAGGATCATAGGAGATGAAGGTTTAAATCCCTTGAAATCATGAGATTGGAGGTGTCATGTTTCCTTATGGATGTCAGTAAACAATCCACAAGATGCCTTGAATCTTTGGATTTTTGTTTTAGGTTTATGTAGGCATTGAGGATTAACACCTCCTTCTTTCTCCCCTTGGAGCTGAAAGTGAACTTAATCACATAGACAATTGTTGAGGAGGAGGGGATTTCTTTTATAGTGGTTGCACTAGTTGTTGATACATAAGTGGCCAGCCCACCTGAGAGGTGACCGTATTGTGATTTCTTGGTTGCTGGCGTATGGTAGCATATGAAGTCCTGCATTTGGAGTGGTTCGGCCATCCATGTTTCCTGCTGCAAAATTATGCCAAATGATTTGATGTACAGATTAAAGTCTGAGTCCGCTATTTTGCTTTTCAGACCATTGGCTTTCCATGAGCAGAGGCGGACGACTGAGTTACTCTGTTGAAGTGTCCCTTCTTTTTGCGTGTTTTGTCATTGGGAGCCCCCAGACCAGCTATTGGTGCTAGCGATTCGCTGAGTTTCATGGGTTCCGAGCATTTGCTGAAATGGGTGCTGGGTTTGGCTATAGCGACCGCTTCTTGCCGATTCCCTTGTAGATGATTGACCCTGGGCTCCCCTAAATACTGAGACTGGGGTTTTCCTGTTTCTGCAGCGTTTGCTGCCTATGTTGGTGAGTGATGGGGAAGGATATCCTGAACTGTGAACAGCGGAGGGGGGGTATTATTGTCACAGGGTATAGATGGCGCTAGACCAAATAACGTGGAGTATGTTCACGTGATAAAAAGAGTGGTGTGCGGTGCTACAGGTGAGGGAAAAACCCCTAAACCCCCAAATTGGAGCAAGTCCGTCTGAAAACACAACTGATCCTGTCCACACGCAAAACATTAAATATAACAAATCATATGTAAGTAGATTGTTGGAACAAAAGGAAGCAAATGTTCTTTCTTGAAGTGATGTTTAATTCATGTGTCACTTCATGGGCCAGCCAACACGTGTTTCATCAATTGGGTGTAAAACCCTTGACTTCCTCAGGGCTAAAAAACGATGCAAATATTCTTTGGACCTAGACACTGGTGATACTTCCGACCCAGCGGGTTCTAATGATTCAAAGGGTTCACAAAGATTGTTATAAACCTTAACAATTTTCTTTCGATCCCATATCCTGGTAAGTGGTCAAGGTATCCTGATTATGTGTAAAGCTTCAGTAGTGTATGCCAACGTCCTATCAAACCCTCTCCATCTGAATTCCTATCGTGAGGCTTGCCAAATGTCGGCGCCAGACGCCTTCAGTAAAACTAGACGAGTACGCCCTAGTTGCCACTTCCTTGTTGCCGGAACCGTGTTGCACCGGAAAACGATCCTGAACTGTGTTAGCGCAATATGGTTATTCCCCATGACTTGCTCTTTTTGATTTGTAGAACTATACTGTAAACACCTCCCTATGCCTCCTCCACTTGCTATATTTTACGTCGCCTAGACACGTACAAAATGTCCCCTTGTACCGAACTTCCTACATGAAGCATTCTTTGCAAAGCAATTTATTCTATTCAAGTAATGTACAGTTGCTTCCCATCTACAACATCTGAACTTCTCATTATTTCCCCATCTTTTACAGAATGTACATTGCACCGCATTTGTTTACTCCTATCTTCACAAGAATCTTTACCCTCGCCACTTCCACAAAATTGCAACACTCATTTTTCATTTTCTTCATCCACCTAGAAATAAGTTTTATCCTTTGTATAAATGCAATGGAACCCAAAGCAAGACTAGTTCAGACAGCTGCACAGGTGCTAGTTCTACAAAGTAATAGTGGTCTGCACTCACCCTCTAATGGTCAAACTACTCCAAAACCATAAATACATTAAAACAGACAAAATACACAAAGGGAGTGCCTCAAGAATCGAACAATTGTATTGTAGAGTTTGTTCTCTTAGTTTCTTCTCTCCTCCTTTCATGAAGTAAACATAGTTCAATATTGTCAACATCAATGTACTCTTCTGCAATATCAAAATAACATGGGAGCCGTGGTATGAAGTCTCAAAACACTTCTCTCTATTATTCTTCAATACATTAAAGAAACAGTCCAGCCAACGTGTTTCGTCCTTCGAGAGGAATTCATCAGGGTTAAAGTATTTCTTTACAGCAATGTAACATTGAATTTTAAGTGTAAAATAGATCGATTCTCCATGAAATTCTTGGAAACTAGTACTGCTCCTTTATTGTTGTAGGGAAATACCACGTGACCATATATAAATATCACAGCTTAATATCCACACCACATTGGGTTCCGTAAGCTCAGACCGGATAATACGACACGCCATCACTGATCCATTTTACATTTAGAATTCGATTCCAAACTGAGAAATAATGTACCACCCCATATTAACCATTACTCTACAACTGGGTGGTTGTAAATAGATTTCCACTCACATCCCACATCCCACTCCCCTGAGGGGAATGCCACTGATCTGAAGATTCCTCACACTTAAGCTGTCTCCCAAATGGATGAAAGCTCACTACCCTCAGAGGCCTCACAAATACACCTGGATGACCACCCATCTATATCCTGGAACAGACTCCTCACCAATCCTACTACCCCCCTGCTCTGTAATATTTAGAACTTCTTCACCTATAAAAGTTTTATTTTGCGACTTCCTTGTCTAAAGGTGACTTTGACCAGCACTCTCGATCTGGACAACTGTATATTGTACACAGTTCTGCAACACATGCTTCTATATATTAACAAAATCTGTTATCTGTTATGCAAACACGCTTTAATCTGTAAAGCACACTGACTCATCTGGTGGAGTAAATGACTGTACTATATAAGACCCTTAATAAATCAATAAATAAATCCCTCATTGACCAAATTATGTTAGCTTACCGTGCTTTCTTGTTGTTGAAAATGTTTAATTATCAATGATCATTCAGTTTGAGGCAAAAGATGTCTTCTATTGTTTCCAGGGTAAAAGAGGATCAACTGCTTTTGATGAGAAAACAGATGTTTGTAGCATGATTGCTGTTGCCATGGTATTCTCCAAAGCAATACAATAAGTTAAAATCAGAAGCAAAAATACTTATCTAACATAAAAATGTAATACATCAATAAAAAAATGAGGGAGTAATCCAAAGCTGGAGCCAGTAATATTATCAGAACTAAAAAATCCACTTATGTTCAAAAGAATTGTTCACCTGTTCTATGACACACAAATAACTACTCATTTATTTTTCAGTACGTGTCCTATTGCTGTGTAACAGCACTGAAATGGTATGACTGAGGTGTAATAATCTCCACTGAGGTGTAATAATCTAGTCAAGGCTGATTAGTCTTGACTAAACAAAGGCACAGGTATTTCCTATTTTTTCCTACTGTTTTCTTACTCACTGTTCATGTTTCTGGTACAATCCTAAGTATTCTTGCGCCACTTTAATTAGCATTGACCCACTCCAAAATGGCTACCATGTATGTCTGACCTTATGTTCGACACAAGGTCACCTTGTTTATCAACATATAATTTCCTGGTTTGTTGGTTGTTGCCTTAGGCTGTAAGCTCACAGTGGATGCAATTCTCATGCTAAGCACCCGTTGGCATCTCAATATTAACTCCAAAACAATAAATGACAAATGTATCACAAATGGTGCTGCCTGTAGCATTAAAAACGTTTTATGCATCCAATGCTTAGGGCCAATCATCGACAGGTTGAGTTTGCAGTCCAATTACACTCTTGGCCGCCAATTAATTGTTTTCAGAATCTGGGGTGATGGTGTAGGAGTCGTTGCCCTCTGTGAGTTATTCCACTAGTCACCATGCTTTGCAAATTGCTGTGTTCCAGCTTAATAGGAAAACAGTGATATTCTCTGTTCAGAGTAACACCGTGAAGGACCAAACAGCAAGACAGCATTTCAGCAGTGTTGTTCTTTTATATATAATTCACAGAAAAAAACTAAAGTTAGAGGGACGTTATAGTTAGTCTGACATTTCACTCGTACAAAACCAGAGAAATTCAGACGTTATAGTTAGCTCAGCTAACTATAACTCGCGCCCCCGCAATGCACTGCTTATGAACTCACATATTACATCACTCATGACATGGTCAGTGACATCACTGATGAAATCACTCATGACATCTCAAATGACATCACTGATGACATCATCCAGTGACTGTGAGTGTTTTTTAAAAGTTTATGAGTGTTAAATATATATACCAAGCGTATTGGTGAATCTGTGGATTTATGAGTGACTGTATGGATGACTCAGTGGGTGTGTGACTGACTGTATAAGTGAGTGATTAGGTGTCTCAGTGAATGTATGGGTGAGTGACTGGTTCGGTGAATGTGTGTATCTGTCTGTCAGTTAATGTTTAAGTGTGTGTTAGTGGGTACATGAATGGCCATCTGGGTGACTGATTGGTTGTCTGACTACGTCTATGGTTGTCTGGGTGTCTGCATTTGTGGGTGAGGAGGTGTGTGACTGCCTGTATGGATCAGTGAGTCAGTGGCTGTATGGGGTACTGTTGCATGTGTGAAAAATTGTATGGGTGAGTCAGTGTCTGTATGGCTGTGTCGGTGATTGAGTGCATGTGTCAGTATGGGTGAGTAACTGAGTAAGTGAAAGGCAGTCTACATGAGTGTAGGGGTATATGAGTGACTGTATGTGTAAGTGAGTGAATGTGAGAGTGGCTATATAGATGAATGCATGCTTCTGTCAGTGACTGTATAGCTGAGTGAGTATGTGTTACTATTTTTATGAGTAAGTAAGTGGGTGGGTGTGTAATTGTTTGGGTGAGTAAGTGGCTGTATGATTGACTGTATGGGTGAGTGTGTAGGTGTGTGAGTAATTCTATGGGTGACTCACTCAATGTGTGAGTGCCTGTATGGCTGTATGAGTGGGTATGTCAATGGCTGTATTAGTGAGTGATTGGGTCTATGAGTGGCAATATGGATGAGCGAGTGGAAGTGTGCAAAGATCAATGAATCAGTGAGTGGGTGTGTAAGTATTGGTATGGCTCTGTGAATGGGTTTGTGAATGGTTGTGTGGGAGTGGCAGTGGGTGGATAATAGATTCTATAGTGATGTGAGTGGGTGAGTCAGAGATGCTGTGGATGATGCCATCACTGATGTCATCAGTGATGTCATTTGAGATGTCATCAGTGATTTCATGAGTTATGTCACAGGCCATGTTATGAGTGATGTAATACGTGAGGTCATAAGCAGTGCATTGTGGGGCGCAAGTTATAGTTAGCTCAGCTAACTATAACGGTTGAATTTCTCTGGTTTTGTACGAGTAAAATGTCAGACTAACTATAACGCCCCTGAAACCTGTGTTTTTTCAGTGAATTTCTAAGGTTTTTTAAATGCAAATTTCAAACTATAACGTCCCTGAAACCTGTGATTTTTCAGTGAATTTCTAAGGTTTTTAAATGCTAATTTCTAACTATAACGTCCCTAAAACCTGTGGTTTTTTCAGTGAATTTCTATGTTTTTTTTTAACTAGGAGTCGTGTTTGCAGAGTGGTGGAGAAAGGGGGCTGGGACTCCAACCAGTGCTCAGGAATTATGCTGCGTAGGACTCACAGGAGGTACCAAGAGGGCTTCTTGGCCCTCAAGGGCCCTCAAGAGTAAAGTGGACTTCCTCCCCCAACCAGTAGTGCACCAGGAGGCGTATTTGCAGAGTGGTGAAGAAAGGGTGGGCATGGCCTCCAAAGACCTCTTAGCAATCACACTGTGTGGGACTTACTGGAGGTAACAGGAGGGGTAGTTGGCCCCCAAGGACATCCTTGGGGGGCAACTACCCCTCCTACTACCTCCAGTAAGTCCCACACAGCAGGATTGCTGAGTTCTAATAGCAGGCCATGCCCCCTTTGCCCACTACTCTGCAAACACGCCTCCTGGTTGCTCTTGGTTGGGGGATTAAGTCCCCTTTGCTCCTGGGGGTACTTAGAGGCCAACTAGCCAATCTGTTGCATCCAGTAAGCCCCACACAGTAGGATTTCTGAGAGGTGGTTGCAGGCCATGCCCCCTTTCTCCACCACTCTGCAAACGTGCCTCCTGGCGCGCTCTTGGTTGGGGGATGGAGTTCCCTTACCTCTTGAGGGCCCCTGGAGGCCAACTAGCCCTCCGCTACCTCCAGTAACCCCACACAGCTGGATTGCTGAGAGGTGATCAGAGGCCACGCCCCTTTCTCCACCACTCTGCACATGCACCTCCTGGTGCACTGCTGCTTGGGGAATGAAGCCTATTTTACTCCTGATGCCTTCAAGAGGCAAGGGGACCCCATCACCCCACCAGCAGTGTGCTGAAAAGCGCGTTTGCACAGTGGTGGAAAAAAATGGGCAAGGCCTCCAACCACATCTCAGCAATCCAGCTGTGTGGGGCTTACTGGAGGTAACAGGGTGGCTAGTTGGCCCCTATGGACCCTCAGCAACGAAGGGCACTTCATCCTCCAACCAAGAACGTGCCAGGAGGCGCGTCTGCAGAGTAGTGAAGAAAGGGGGCATGGCCTCAGCAAGTTGCCGGCTTCATTTTTTTTTCATTTTAGGAAGGTGGGGCTGTGTGGCCCTCCTTTCCTTTATTCTTTTGGGCCCTGGGGATCCCATCCCCCGGGGCCTGCCCATTTACCAAAAATAATTCAGTAATAAAACGTGAGGGAGCCGCACTGCCCCCCTCCCGAGACCGATTTCTGCCCCAGAAACCCCATCCCCCGGGGCTGGCCCCTTCTTCAGGAGGGGGCCTTTTATTTTATATTTTATTTATTTATATTTAAGGAAGGGGGCCGTGTAACCCGCCTGCCCTGGGCCAGTTTTGGCCCTGGGGACCCTATCTGCAGGGCCTGCCAGCAATTTTTATTTATGGGAGGAGGGCGGCACCCCCCCTCCTGAGGCCAATATAGCCCAGGGACCCCATCCCCCGAGGTATGGCCACATCCTGCCCGGGCCATTTTTGGGCCCGGGGACCCCATCCCCCGGGGTATGTTCACGTTCTTGGGGACGGCGGGGGGAGACCCAAGGCCGCGGCGGTCCCTGCCAGCTCCTTTCCTCCTGCGGGAGCCGGCATTGCCTTTGGACAGAGGGAGGTGTAAACATGCAGCTCCCTCCGCCCAAAAGCAATTCTGCTTCGCTTTCTGGAAGAGAGAGCATTTTTCATACTCTCGCTTCCATGACAATGCTCCCACCATGCCATAGCAAACTGCAATGTCCCGGGGGTGGGCACCCCGAGACATTGCTTAAGCCGGCCCTGGCATGTGGCCCCCCCTTCAATAATTCTAAAGCCCTGGGGAGGTGGAGGTCCCCGGGGCTGCAGGGGGGGGGCTGCGTGCCCCCTCCCTGCATTTAACAAAATTAGCCCTGGGGAGGTGGCGGTCCCCGGGGCTTGTTTGGGGGGGCAGGATCCCCCCACGCCTTTATTCACAAAATAAAGCCCCGGGGAGGTGGTGGTCCCAGGGGCTGCAGTGGCCTGTGCGGGCTCCTCCATGTAATTTGATCATTGCCCCCAGGACACGGCCCACCCGGGGGCCTAATTAAATGAAGCACGGGAGCCCGCGCTTCATTTTTTAAAAAGGAAAGTAGGCATACTTATGACATGGTTATCCTAATTAGTGTTTTCTTTATACTTCTATCGCAGAGATCTTTACCAAAGATATTGAAGGTATTTTGGAAATATTTTCGGTTATGCATGTTCTTGTGGGTTAGAATGGTGGATGCTTTGTTCACTCTTCCGCCCCCAACTTTTTTCACTGGTCTAGCATTTATTAGCTGTTTGCCTATTTAGGTGGGTCACTTTATTTCATAATTTTCGGATAATTGTATGTGACTTCGGTTCTGCTTGTACACGGTCTTGGAGGGGTCACGGTTTCACATCATTTGGATTGGTTTCACATATATATTTTCCTCCATCACCTAGATGCTGGCTTTGTGGGACACTCTTGTGCTACCCTTTATGATCAAATTAGTTTTACTCATTTATGATGTTTACACTGGCACGTGGTTCCTTTTGTTCCACCTTGTGCATGTCAATGTATGGCTCTCCGGTGTGGTCGGTTTAAATATCTTGGACATGGGGAGATTTTGAACGATGCTTGTGCACACCAGTTTCTGTATGGTGTCACTTTGGCCTTTTTTGTTTTGTTTATTCAGCCTTGAGAAAGTCGCGGGACGAATTCCCATTGTATGCGACGAAACATGTGTTGGCTGACAAAGGACATTACGATATGATGCAAGAATAAAGAATAAAGAAAGAAAACAAAGGATTAATAACACTGTGTTTACATTTTGTGCATACTTTTGCAGTTATAAGTGGTGTTACACTGTAGACGTGTGCTGGGGATTGCTTTTTCTTAAATAGATTAGGTGCCAAGAAGAACCCTTGTCTGACCCCCGATCAATATAAATGGGATCAGTCAGGGCCCCATCCTCCTCCCACCTCACCTGGGCAAGGGGGTCAGCATGTAGCATCACTACGATATCCAGTAGGGGGGGAGGGTACACCCATCTCCTCAAGCACCCTCCATAGCTTGGCTCAGGAAACATATCAAAAGCTAAACGAAGATCAACAAAGGCATCAGAGTTTGCATTTGCCGATAATTATCTCCCCCAATAAATACAGGCAAAGCGGAAAATCTGATCTATGGTGCTCACATTAAGTTGAATACTGCCAATCTGAAAGCACACTCTCGTTACTTATCTAGTCTTGGATATGGGCCAACACCTGTTTGCAAAAGCTTTTTTGCAAGGAATCAATCAGGCTTATGGCCCTTTAGTTGCCCGGATTTGATCGATCTCCCTTCTTGAAAATAGTAATGATTTTGGCAAGTTTTCATGAAGGCGGAATCTCCATTCCAGCTACAATAGGATTGTAAAGCAGGTTAATGTATGGCCCCCAATTTTCCAGATTCTCCCTGTGTAGATCATTGGGCAATCTATCTAGGCCTGTAGCACAACCAAGAATACAAGAATTAATAGATTTTAAAGATTCATTTAAAGAAAAAGTCAAACTATTAGAATTTGAGAAAAATCTATTCTCAGCAGAAATGCCATCACTCCTGGAGGTGTCACACTTGGTAAAATAAAGCTGTCCAAAGTGTGCCATCCATTAGCGGGGTTGGATGCAGGAATCAAGTGTGGGTTTACGACCATTTAAACAAACCACAACTGTCTTCCAGAAGGACTTATTGTTCTTAATCGAGAGTGCTTCATGTAAATTTGACCAAAGTGAAATCTCACGTTCCCATTTTGCTTTGTTCAGTACTTGCCGATAGCAAGACCTGCCTTTAGTTATTTCTGGCAGAGTTTGACTTAATTGGCACAATAAGCTCACTCCTGGCTAATCTACATTCCCTGTTATACCAGTTATCAGGGTTTGGGACAGGTTTCCCCTTACACCTATCCTTTCCCACTACCTCCCTAATATGGGTAAATAGCTTGCTGTGACTGACATCAAATTCCTCAATCCAAGGCATGGAGAGAGATTTGATAAATACTAGTAGTCCGCGATTACACTATGATTAACCACATAGAAGGATTTGGGATTACTTATCACCCAATCTCATCTAATGGTTCTAAGGTTGATAGTATACGAAAGGGTACCTTTATCTCCTTTGCTATAAGGTACATTGACTGGGGCTACTTCGTCAAGAAGTAACATTATGGTCGCTATCTGTGCGATCAACTACTTACATATCTAAAATAGCCGGTTAAAGCTTAACATCTGCCAAGAAATAATCTATTCTGCTACAATGACTTGGCCTATTTTATGTCATTTTGCCCTGTCAATCTAATGGATATCTACCATTTGTGGCTTTTAGATCACAATTTAGTGTTGGAGCCAACAATTGGCCGGCTTTGGCTGTCCATCTTACTAAGGGGAGATTGGTCTGTGGTATACCCCATTGGTTATCCAATTCCTGGGTTAAATTGAGTGGAGTAACCACCATTGGTTCGAAGGTGGAACTTAGGGCTCTAGCTACCAAAAGCCTGTCCTGTCCAACATTCTCCAAAAGTGCTTGCTCTAGAATATTAATTACCTTGGTCTCCTCATTGCAAACCTACACTCTAATATAGACATTATAGATTTTTAGCGACAAAACGGATGGAAACACCAGCCTAGCTGCTAATATATCACAGGAGGCAATGGGCACTAGATACATTCTACAATGGAGTAGTGTTTTAACCCATATAGCCAACCCTCCCGAAAGATTGTCCCTTGCATATTTAGTCACATTCACACAAAAAGATGTGTACCCACACCTATGGAAAGGGGATATACACCACGCTTCCTGTAAGAGACTAATGTCGAACATTTCAATAAAATGACCGCACTCAACCTCAGACAGTAGCTTAGATATTCCTGCTTCATTTCATGACATAATTTTGATAGCGGCCTCAGAATTCACCTTAGCAACATCAAGGACAGGGAGAGCCAACTCAACAATGGTGTTTCCCCTATTATTTACTCTAAACAACAAGATAAATGCCAATGCTGATACTTATTCAATAGTTCCCTACTCACAATCACACGTGACACTCAAAGTGATTAGAAGAATAACTCATTTATTTGTCTTTTTTATCTTTCTTTTTTGGAGTAGGTTTTTTAGAGAATATCAGTTCATGTTATTATTTCAATGAACATTTTTCAAATTTTTTGTACCACAGAAAAATTACAAACAAAACAACACAATTGCTTCGCCATTACACATATAACACTACATTACACGTTTTAAAACCATTTAAGAAATGTGCAAAAGCTCAAGTTCCAAAGAAAAATATAATAGATACAAAGGAAAAGAAAAGAAAAAGAAACCCAAGGGAAGGTTGAAAAAATGAAATTAAGTTTCAGAAGTTCCTAAAGTACAACACAACCCTGGGAATGTGTTAACCAAACAGTAAGGTATTCAGGTCATCAAATTAATTTTTCATTTTTCAATATTTGCAGACATATAGACCTGATACCTAAACTCAAAATACTTGTTTGGACACACAAAGGTCGACGCGTTTCAAACCCCTAATCTAGTTTGGCGGGGTTATCCTCAGGACCCGGAACAGAAGGAGCTAAAAAAACAAATAAAAAGTGCACGTGTTACCATTTACTCAGACCACTTGCAAAGCACCCCAAACACACTACTTCAATACTCCTTAGAAATTACCTTATATAAATTTCATTAGCACTTAACTGTGCATCTTCACTGATGTGGCAAAAACCACTATCGAAAAAAAGAGAAGAAGAAAGAGAAAGCAAGGAGAGAAACGTTTTAATCTCAATGGGCACATTAATGCTGGAAACAATTTTTTTTTTACTTTGAATCAACTTACTTTTAAAAAAAGAGACTTCTCGAAAAAGATGAAGCTGTCTTCAAGATGATTTGTTTTGGAAAGGACGGCGGTTGTAATCTAAAAAACGTCATTAGACGAAAAAGAAACCAAAGGTCAAAAAAATGACGAAGCTAGCGCTAATTCGTTGCCTAACAACTGGTCACGAAGTGAGCACAATCCTACATACCTCGAAAATCGTTTTGAGAAAGTTGTCGACTTTATCCAAGTTTTGTATTTCGTAATAATCTAAAGAAAGGGGAGAGAGTTGGTAGACCTTTAGTCTCCATCCATTGCCATTACACAAAGCACCTACTCGCGCTTTGTTGCTCTCTAGCGACATTGTTTGCTCACCTCGTATTCTCACTTCTTCCACCGCGTCTCGCCCGTCCATAATGTGGCCAGCAGCATCAATTGCGACTGGCCGCGCATTTTAATGACGCACGCACGTTAGCGTGTGCCCGCCTCCATTTTCAAAAAGCTTTATTGAAATCCAGACAGCAACTAGCTTCAGATTCTTAAAAAGTACTCAAAGTACGACTACGATTTTACAAAGGATCACAGCGATAAACTATCGCTTTAGGTGACAATTTATACACTAATTTCAAAACTACCATATTCATCTCAAATTATAATGCATTTTGGGAAATGTAGGCTGGTACACCAACAGGGTCAATCCCACAGTTTTGTTCATTTATTACACATTGCACATTCTTTGTGCCATATATTTGCACCACCGTCTTGTTTATCACAAGCCTCAAAGACGTAATACATCTAACTTCACCGTCTATAATCATAGATTATAAATCTCAGATAGTTCGTTTAATCCGTCCACAGCCCTGTTATACTTGACAATTAACATTGCCTCTCTTTGCAATAGTGCTCTTTCCACATCGCCACCGCGTGAATCACTCCCAATCTTTGATAAAATTGTCCATTTTAGCTCATTCACTGTGTGATTTTGGAGCGTCCAATGGTTCACCAAAGGTGCGTTCACTGTCTTCTTGCAGATTCTAGACATATGTTGAATCATACGTTGCCGGGCTTCCTGATTGGTTTTACCAATATACAATTTTGGGCAGGGCCATACAATGCCATACACAACATTCTTTGTTTTGCAATTCGTAAATTGATCGTGTTTCCATTTGATGTTTTTAAAACAAAAGAGGGCGCCTTCAATTGTTGATGGACAACATACACACGTCCCACATTTATGATGTCCAGTAATTGGGGGTAAACCCAAGTGTGACCTTAATGTGCTCAAATTGGCTGGTTTTTGTACTGCTGCACGGATAATCAAATTCCCGACACTTTTATCCTTTTTAAGTGCAAACAATGGTTTATCACAAGATGTATGTATTTTTTGCACTAGGTGCCAGTTTTGATTGATCACTTTTTTAAGAAAGTTGGTGCGAGAGCAGTATGTTGTCACACACACCAGACGGTCAGTGGGGTCTTTCATCTTTTTCTGTAGCAAAGTTTCTCTAGGTGTCCACCATGCCCGTTCTAGAGCATGCTTAAGCAATTTTCTCGGATAGCCACGCAACTTTAGTTTTTCTACAAGATTATTCGCATGAAGCATATATTCATTTTTTTTTTAGCAGTTTCTTTTTATCCTAAGGAACTGCCCTACAGGGAGGTTGTCACGCAAACTACGTGGGTGGTGGCTTGTATAATGGAGGGCTTTGTTCCTATCTGTTGGTTTTATATGTAACAAAGTCATATGTGTACCCTGTGAGCCATAGACTTCCACATCCAAAAATCTCATGGTGCTTGAACTAAAATTCAAAGTGAATTTAATGTCTGGTGAACGTTTGTTCAACCACACATGGAATGCCACAAGTTCATCTGATGTTCCGTTCAAAATTAGAAAAATGTTGTCGATGTAACGAACATAGGTTGATATATGGTCTGAAAAAGGATTGTTATTGTAAATAAATCGTTCCTCAAACTTTGCCATGAAAAGAACCGCCAATTCCGGCGCAAAGGGACAGCCCATGTCTGTCCCTTTGATTTGGAAGTAATAACTGTCATCCAACTTAAAAAAGTTCTTTTTTAATGCAAAACTGGCCAGTTGCATTATAAAATAGCTTGGGACCCTTACGGTTCGTGTCCTGCTCCAATGTGGAAATTTCAAGTACTTGCTGTTGTGACAACCGTTGAGCTGTCTCAATTGTCAACACCATTAGATCTCTACTGCATTTTGTTTCAATAAAACTGTAACCCTTTTTGTCCCCTATTATTTACAACAGGGGACCCAGATACCAGATGAGATGTGTGGCCCAAAAGCCCATCCCCTGTAACTTCTTGATTTTTCTACCTACTCAGAGGGGGTGAACTAGCCAACACTTGAGCTGAGATGGACAGCAAACCCTCCCCAGAGGCTCTAGCATCCTTAATACGGCAGAGGGGGGTCTTAAACTACAGTCAAGGAGTGACACCATTTATAATTTACATATAAACCCATTCAACAACTGATTTACATCATTTGAACGAGTGCTTAATAAAACAGATATGTCAACTCACTGCTCTCCTGATAATTCTCATAGGGAGATTTCTGAATGGGCTGCACGATGGCCACATTCCTAGACCCCACAATTGAAACAATATTTTTCATATGGCACATTGAACGTGTTCTTTTAATGTATGCATGAATGTCTCAGCTTGTACTATATCAGCGGCAAAGAAGAATATCATGCATAGAGAAGACATCGTCACTATCAATGTGGAAAACGGGAGACTTCTGCTGTTCCAGAGTAGTTCAAGATTATGTAGTGGAACATGATGAACAGAGGAAAGGACACATTAAATAATCAGGTTCTTCCACTGGTGGTTGGCCACCTTCACAGGAACTACTGACAGCAGCAAGGGAAATCATGTGTGCAATAATCGGTCTACATATTACAAGAGATGCTGCTGGTTGTTCTATTTCTGCAGTACTTGATGGTGAATGATGATGACCGTGTTACTTTATTTATTGGTAGATGCCCTGCTCCACCATAAACACATGTAGTGCCATACATGCAATCATCATCAAATTGTAGAATACATATTGGTGTAAAGTGTGAGTGTATGCATGCTGTTGCTCATGCCCACAATGATTTTGGAGTTATGTCCTGTCTGTATTGCTGCTATGACTCAGGCTCATGTAAGAACTTAAAACTGCTGGACATAATTTTAGGCAATATGCTATTCTAAATATTAGTTCTCCCTGAGAGTTCCGGTGTTTGACTTTTTAGGCTTAAAAACACCTACTGTATTGTCTACTTATTACACCTGTGTATTCACTAAGATACACTCTAGGTAAAAATGTGGACATACCAAGGAAATTTCCATAAGCAAAAGAGTTCTATAAGAATAAGTTCTGAACAGATGTTTAGCTTAGATGCTTGTTAAAAAAGTACTTTGGCTCAGCTTCCTGTATCGATTGATTGGTGACCTGGGTGCAAATCAAGGTTGATATTGTGGACTTAGCAGATTTGAGGACTAAACCTGGGAAGGTCGATGATATCCTATTATACCTTTCTGAACTAGAGACATCCCTACAAGTGGTTATGTTGGTCTTTGGTAACTTTGAATGATATGTGGGATTTAAGATTATCTGGGACAAATAAACCTTTTTTTTAATAGGGGACAGGAAGGCGACTCTACTAGTTCCAATACAGTGGTGACTGGGGGTTTCTGCTACTTAGTCATTTAAAGCATGCTCAAACAGGGCTCTGTTCTGGGAGAAAAGCCTAGATGTGATCTAATGGGAGTTCCAGGCATATGCGGCCAGGTGGAGGCACTTGCAGCTCTCGTTTATGGGCTTTCTTATTTAAGATGCTTACCTGCTTACCCTACCTTAATTCCTTTATATCCTCCTATATACCATTATCCTCTGTCTGAAATGGTTTTTGACAAGGTTGACAGTATCTTGCTCACGTTGCTCTGGGACAGGGGTGCCCCCTTAATAGCCTTGCAAACATTGCACAGAAACATCTACAAGGGTGGCATCTCTCAAAGACCGTATAGCGAATTATTAGGCTTCCCACCAGCAGGCAATTGGTGACTGGGGATTCACCCCTAGAGAAGACCCAGTAACAAGACTAGAAAGGTCCCTGATGGAAAGAAAATACATTACATATGAATTACATAGGATAAGTCACACAGCTCCTGGGGCAGACCGAGACCTCGCTAGAGTCATGGGACAAAGCTGTACAATATGTGGGATTGCACCATAGGTGCACAGGGGTGACTCCCATCTGGAAAGGTGACAGACTTAAGGAAATGTGAAAGCTCTCAGGTTATTTAAGGTGGGACACAATAGGTATCTCCACACTAGGCGATCTGACTGGAAAGGGCTAGATCAAGTCCTTTCTGGAACTTCAAGAGAGATTACGAGCTGGTTCTCTCATAGGAGTTTCCTTACTTTCAAGTAAAACACACCCTTCAGGCAGGATCAATAGATTGGGTGGGCGTGAAAAGCAGTAGCCCGCATTGAAAATAGGATATTGACAGAAGAAATATGTAGGACGGAGGTCTCCTATACTTATGGTACACTCATCAATAATAGACCCGACAACCTACTACGACTTAGGGCCCGGAGGGAGCTGGAAGTGGGACAGATGGAGGATGTAGACTGGGAGAGTGCTTTAATGCACCAGGTGAGATTGCGATTAAAAAGAGCTTAAGGCTCAATCTATTAAAAATATTATACAGGTTATCCTGTAATTGAAGTTGATTATTCAAGATGAGGAGGGCGTCTTTCCCCAATTATTTGACATGGAATGGCATAGATGGCTCCCTTTCACACACGTTCTGGGAGTGTCCCCTCATTCACGATGATCCTGGGAGTGCCAGTACCAGTCACCCCACAGTTTGTTATTCTAGGGGATCCTGTGAGACGCGGTTCTACCAAGGAGAAACTTCTCTTTGCATACAGGAGTTCACGCTTGCTAAAAGGGAAATAGATAAGAGATGGAAAAGTTCCCTCGTGGCCACTAAACACATGTGGCATCGGACATGACACATTGCATGGAGGAGACATGGGTAATGTACAAAGTCACAGGATGCCCAGGAAAGTTTGGGGAAGGTGTGGGGCGGGTGGATATCCTACTATGGGCTTGATTGGGAAGAGGAGGCAACCACAGGATCTCCCCAGTTGGGGCCCGACACACACATGGATGGTTTGGACCATGAGAGTAGCGACACAGCAGCCACTCCCTTTGACGGTGAGTGAGACAACCATCAGAGACATTGATGGAAAACATGTATGTGTTGTTCAAATATTATGACTGGCAGAAGGGAACGTATTTTACAACCCACTTAATAAATGTAAAGTTGATGTTTCACTTTTGTGAGTTGTTTAATAAAGCAAAAAAAGCGTTCTTTAAAATAAAAAGGACTTGCTCATATTCTTTCCATGATATTACCTACATACACATACGTAATTAAAATGGCTAAAGGCAGCGTTAAATGTTTGACCATACTGAATGATTCTTTTCAGTTGAAAGGCATTACCTTTGAGATCAAATAATATAAAGTTTTGTTCCTACCCAAGGTTCGTTTCCTCCTTCACCAATTTACATCATGTATGTCTTCTTTGACTATTTACAATAACTTTTCTTGTTTAGGCCTTTGTTTTAACAAGGGACATTGGCACATCCATGTGTAGTATTTTGGACTCCTTAATGCTGATCATACTTTAATCCGATTTATCAAGGCCAGCTGTTGGTAAACATTATCAATCCCTTTGGAAATTCTTCAAAGTGGTGTGCAGCAGCAGATTTTGAAGTTGAGTTAAGAAAGCATACAAAAGTAAATTATGGAAATGGAAAGGAAATTATTAGATTGCTATGTATCTTGGTGCACTATATATATTTTAAAGCACTAAGCCTAATAGCACACCATAGTTTTCTTATTCCATCTCATTTGAAAGTTATTCTGGGGCACCAAAATAATATCTTATAAAATGTTTTGTTACTTGAAGTTGTTATGGCCGTGTGTCCCCTCAATCCAGTTATTATGCCCAGGAGTAAGAGACTATTTAATATGGAATGGTCAAATCTGCTACAATGTTTGGATTTTAACAGCTAATTTCTCAAATTAAAGATACACCTGCAATACAATTTGGGAGCCTTTCTATTAGGACTATTGAAAAATCCAGCACATTTATACATATGTATTGGTTTTCCAAAATTTGGGATTGAGGTATATAAATAGTTCAAACGCATCCCTGTTTTGATCAGCGGCGGTTTCTTCACTTGGGTGGGGAAGGGTCACCCCCGCCCGCTGTGAACCTCACTGGAAAAATAAAATAGCAATGAAAAGATATCATTGCCATTTTATTTTTCCGACAGGCGCACTCACTGCACTGCTGCAGCTCGAGCCAAGAGACATGGGGCCGTGCAGCATAGGACAGGAGTAGTGTCTGGCTGGATGCTCCAAAATGCGCATGTTAGTTTGGCCGGCTTTCTTGCACCGGCCAAAGTGAAATGAGCACTTTGAAGCTCACCACCTAGCTGTCTGAGGCAGCTGGATGGAGACCAACCACAGGCCTACAGGGCCTGAAGGAGTGTCCAGCCAGCCCGCTCCATCCAATCCTAGTGCAGCTCTCACAGCATGAAAGCAACACCAGGATTTGTTAAGTGAGTTGGCTGGGCCCATGCTGGCATGGAGAAAAAGATTGGGAAGAGCAAGGACGTGTAAGCCAGGTATGGTTTTTTTTTCTTTTTTCTTTTCCTCCTGCCCTCTAATTCTATCCCTCCCCCTCTACACTCAGCGGTTTGCCCTCCTTCCCAGTCCCCATAGCTAGCAGTCGGCTGGTTTTGATGTGCTAATCCTTGATTATGTGGTATTCAACTCACATCTATTCCCCTGACCTTGAAAAAGCCTAAGTCATCCCTAGGTAGAAGCTCCACATGTGGCTAAGGGGTGGACAATTATTATTCTTGAGTGCCGTTCTCTCATCTGGTGCTGCTTCTCAATTGCCCTATCAACCTGGCAGGTAGTTGACTGACTGCACAAATCATTCTTTTGTCTCTTGGGCTCTTTTAGATAAGAACAAACTAATTAAAGAGATTTCAGTAGCCATGAAGAATAATACCACCAAACTGAATGATCCTCAACAGGTAGAGCAATCCTGCATATCAAAATAATAAGAGCTTCAATGTAAAAAAGACACTCCTCCAAGCCTGGTGTCAGTCAACTTTGGGCTTAGGAGTACAACCATAATTGGTAGCCATGAGAGCAGGTAATGAGATCCCTTCTTTGCCTGGGGTAGGATCCCAGTAAGCATCACCTCCATCAACCCACTAGATAGAATAGGAACCACAGCAAATGTGGCTTTCCCTCCCATCAATTTGGCAGAAAATAATTTTAGCTTGGACTGCTTCTTTGAATGATAGAAATCAACCTCTACTAGATGATTGTGATCAGTTAATAACAAACTTCAAATATATGTTCGAAATCTTTTATGTCAAAATGCACAAAGTAACAAAGCTAGTGACAAATCATGCCAGTTGTGATAAATTAAACATTGTCTAATTTAATAATCTGGTTATAGTCACTAATGAGGCTGTTGATGGTCATGTTACCATGTCCTCCATTGTTACCACAATGATCTGATATATTCCTTCACTCAATGTGGTGATGTAATTTGACCACAAGTGTTTTTCTCACATGCTGCTCGCCAAGGTTAAGTTGGCGATCGAGAAAAAATGAGTGCTAGGCCACCATCTAGTAAGATTTCTCAACGCAGGCGGTTGTGGCAGGTCGTTACCACTCATGTTGAGAAAATTGCCACTCAAGTTGAAAATCTACTCAAGTGGCAGAAAGAAGCAGCTCCCTCTGGCATGCCGTGTTGTGCTGCTCAGGTTGATTTTACAGCACGGGAAAAGCTCCTGGCACTAAAAATCTGCACGAGCAGCACAACGGAAAACTCTGCGAGTTCCACCCACCCATACTTTTGGCACATGTTTATCTATTTGGACCATTGCAATACAGACTTCTTTTAAATTGGGGTCAGTCATTTTCTCGAAAAGCGTATAGTCCTGAAGATGGACAATTGCTATCAACACTACATCATACAAGAGTGGATTGGCACATGTATGTGTCTCAATGCTGGACATTGAAATATTGCTCTACTGTACGTGCATTTGTTACAACTGAAAACCCTTATGTTGGAAGTATTGAAGTAACATACTCATCAATCAATTAAAGAAGTTTATGTTTTACTTTTAAATGATGTTTGATCAAGTCCACATCTATAGCCTTATTAAGGCATGATATCTCTCCACCTTTCTTGGAAGAATTAATTCTATTACCCTGATGTAATTCAGTTACAAATGATCCCTTTGTGTGTTTCTTGTATGTATACACCCAAGGACTCAAGAGGTTATTCGATTCTCCTTTTTATATGCATTTTAAGTAACAGTAATAACTTTCAGATTCTGCAAACCATCTGCAGAATTTGAACACATCGTCCATGATTCATTGTAAAACATTGTTATTCTCACTGCTTTTACACATAGGCACTTCTATCACTATTATGACTTCAATGTGCTACTATCACACACCCAGAGGCATGCAGGACCCTGCATATGTATATCAGTACAGTATTGATTGATGTAACTTTTAGATAAGCCTTTTGGTGAATTGTTCCAGCTGCACTTCTAGGAGGTACTGAAGCATAATGTGGCAATTGTGTTTGGTGGAAAAAATGAAGTGAGGTGGTGCAGGTTTGTCATTGCATAGCAGTGGAGAAGTGGTTGTTTGGTATATAATGTATGTGTACATGATTGAGGGGTGATCTATACGTGGGTGTAAATGGAATGGATGAGAATTGGAGTTGGGCTTTAAATAGGCTACAGGGAGACATAGGTATATCTTTGGAGAATGGAGTATGTCATGTGTACTTCTGCATTCACCAATAGTCATTTTTTGCCACCTAACCCAGATGTAAAGGAGTCTGCTGATTCAGAGTAATATGTAATTGTTGGCCAGTAAGCTGTATGGGCAATGGTTTTGTTATATAACCTGAAGTTGGCTCTGCCAGTTGGGCTATACCTAAAGAAAGGACAAATCCTATAGCTGCAGTGTATCATAACAACCAGGTTTTCAGGGCTTGAGAAAGTTCAGCTAGTCATTAAGTTTTCTTCTCTGAGCAGTGAGCAAATGTTAAAGTTTTGTTTTTGGATAGAGTTTATTGAGCCTCCAACGTGTGACTTATTGCACCCTGATATTTTGATGTGACAGTACATCTTTGAAATGTACAAAGATATGCAGCACAATGGTCAGATTCCGTTTACAGTAAATGGTGATGCAGATGGGCATGAATGTGACTCTTCTTATGACTGGTATTAACTGCAGAATATGTAGGGCAGGAATTGTGTGATCACTGATTAGCAGATGCAGGGAAAGTATTTTCAGTGTTTTCGCCTGTCAAGCACATCTTCAGACAGAAGGTGGTAGAGGATGCTGCAGTGTTGTAGATGTGAACAAATGGATGGAGGCTACCTTTACCCATTGAGGGAAGCCAAAGAAAGGGAGGAATCTCTGAGAAGGTTTGCAGTTACTGTAAGGAGATCTTGATGACCTTGCTGTACTTGGGGTCTGACATTAAGGTCAGAGCCTACAGTCACTCTTAGTCTGTTTACTGTGTGTGTCAGTAAGGTAAAGGGGCAGCTAATTCCCGTGGAGCATCAATACAATGAGTATTTATTTCTTCCACGCTTTGTGTTTCTGATGGTTTCTGATAGTTCAGTCATGGATGGAACAAAGAGCAGATGACAGCAAGGTGAATTCAGTGTCTTGCAGGTGTTCCACCTTCACCAGGTTTGCCTCAATACATGTAAAGGTTAAAGATAGCCCCAATAATCTCCAAACATATAAGGTCACAATAAGCAAATGAATGGAAAATAGTACCTTAAGTCCTTGACAGGTATATCCCATTGTACTTTTTGTTCAAATCTTGTGTTCTGTGGTCAGGTGTAATTCTAGATAGGACACTGAATGACATGGGCCTCATCTCTGGAATTTTACTCACACCAGCATCGCACAGTGTAACAATTCACCCACAGGAGAACGTCCATGTGTGTAGGCTATTCTGAAGGTGCAGCTCTGCTGTCTTTCTGTTGTCTACAACGGACAATACTCCTTAATCAGTGTATGGGCATTGGGCAGCTGTGGCTAGTTTATGTGTGCCCTTGCTGGAACCATGAAGGCTAAACAGCATCCGCACTTGGATGGTCACACAATTCCACTGTTCAAGACACTACTCCCAACACTCAACTAGAGGCTGCACTGAGGCAGGAGGTGAGGCAGGTTAGGAACAGCACTAGATGGCACTTACAATTTACAGTGGACCAGTGAATAGCAAGGTAGAAAGGGGTCGTCTGCCCTCACCTAACCAGGTCGGTAACCTCAAACTATCCCATAACAGACACCTGCAAGGTAGGGGTGGGCAAAACTCACAGAATTTCACTTCATGGAATTCCACAGAGTTACATGAAAACGCTGCAAGATTCCGCGTAGTTCTGCAAACTGGTGGAATTCGGCACGTATCGCTTCTTGTGCTGATTTAAAGTGCCAGGAGCTTGTTCTGCTCTGAAAAGTCAGTGCAAATGGCATTGCATGGCGCACTACAGGGTGCTGCTTATCGAGTTGATTTTGCTGTTGCTTAAGTAGATTTTCTATTTGAGTGCCAGCTTTCTGACTGCGAATGGTTGTGACCACCTGCGCCCTCCCATGCTGGGGAAATCTCACTGGGTGCCCTCCTAGTGACCAAAAATCATGCTATGGGACGTCAAATCTTGCTTGCGCTCACCAACTCACTGTTGGTGAGCTACACATGAAAAAAACCTCCCCCACGCAGCAATTGGCACAATTTGTCCAGAACTCCGGGTTACGCCAAATCGCCACTAACTCTGCCAGCAGAGTGGAATTTATCACCCACCCCTACTGCAAAACAGTGGACAGTTCAAAAAGGCATTTGGGTAAGGGCCGCTCTCTTATGCCAATGATGCAGGAGAAATCCTCAGCCTGGATACAGGGACCTTGCTTATGGATTAGGAGGAAGGAGCTGTCTCATGGGTCACTGGTGAGTCCTTACTCCACATGCAAGTAGTGAAGCATATATAACCTACATCCCCAACACAAGTGCTACTATACCTATCATCCATCACACTCCTCCTTTTCCCAGCTGGCCTCTCAAAATTACATAGATGCCTGTTTTAATTTCGGAATGGTATTTAGTGATTTTCTCCTTTCATGTGCTAATTCTCTCTACGCTCTCTAATCTTCGCCTCTTTTCTTGCATCCTCTTCTTCCACTCCTCAGTCCTCTCCCTAGGCCTTTGAATATGATAAAAGCTATCTTCTGTTGCTACAAATTCATCCTCAGTGTCTATTTCAGGTTTATATGCCCAAGTCTAGGACAATGTAGGTATCATAAGTTTCTTTGGAATACCTGTCACATGTAAAGTGTGTAGTTTGCTCACATGAAGTAATTCATAAAATGTATACAGAAGTATGATAAGTGTGCTTCCTGACCCAGGCGCTATCCCGGGACATGCACAACCTGATGATTATGGGGGGCCTTTAATTGTGTGCTCGACACAGATATGGACAGATTGGTACCCCCGCTGGTGGATTCCCCGAGTGTCTGCATGGCCCAGGACTTTTGTGACTGGATAGACCACTGGAGCCTGGGAAAAAGGTGGAGGGAGAGAAATACAGGGAGAAAGGAGTACTCCTACTACTCAGCCATGCATGCAATTCATGTCCTCCTGGACAAGATAGTCTACTCCCAAGAATTACCAAACATATCACACATATGGAGTACCTGGGTAGCACAATCTCGGACCAGAATCTCTTACTCATGTGCACAAGCTGGGAGAGGCGGGTGCCCCTCATCCCCACCTGGAGGCTCAGAGTGACACATCTGTAATAGCCCATATTTTGCGATCTGCTAGCGGATGCAATCAGTGACTATTTTCACCACAACTGCCACACAGCGACACACACAAATGAAGAATGGGACGCCTTTAAGTTGGTGGGTGAGGGGCTTCTCCATCAGGCAATAAGTGGGTGCGTGCAACCCTAGGCAGGAAGCTGAACGCTTTGGAGAACGACATTTTTTGGCTGTAAAAGGACTTTCTGAGCAACTCATCACTCTGGCATAGACTGCTGGAGGAGAAAGAGAGACATTCCTCTTCCATGGAGTGACTGAGGGCCCTAGACAGGCAAGAATACATAACTACAGCAAACGCAAAAGGTGGCAGAGCTGGCAGGTTTCTCTCCTGGCTGGAGCAACCTGCAGACAGGGGGGGGATCCATCACTAGTGTTGCTGATCAGCAGGGCACATTAGTCCATTCTCAAAGAGGGATACATGGAGTGTATACACAGCATTAGAGAGAGCAATACAGAGACCCAGGTCCTGGCAGGGTGTAAGAGGTCGAAGCCTACTTAGACTGCCCAACACTACCACAGCTAGCTATGATTGATAGCAAGGCACTAAGGGGACCGGTAATGGAGTTTGGAAGCCGCCCTGTCCTCAAGGAGCTTGTGAATGGGAAAACGTTGGGCACAGGTGACCTTAGCATGGAGTTTTACCAGACATACATACACTTGCAAGCCCCAAAGCTGGTGGAGATGTATGTGGGGGCTCTGGATGGTGGTACCCTCCCAGATGCTGCCAGAGAGGCCCTCATCGTGTCCATACCTAAACCAACAGATGACCGGCAAGAGGTGTCAGATTATGGACCGCTCTCCATGTTGAACCTAGACTATAAAATTTTGAGTAAGGTGTTGGCCACCCACCTACTGCTCCACATGCAGCACCTCATACACCCTGACTAAAGTATCTTTATTCTTAGTGCTACAGCAAACAAATGATGGACGGAATGCTGACAATGCAAACATTCTCCCCCAGTCAAAAGATCTGGGTTAAATCCATTGTTCTTTTGCCCACTACGCCACCCCAGTTTGGACCCAGCCATATGCAAATCAGTCTTGACCATGTGCCCCATGGGAACAGTCCAGACCGAACTGCCAGGCCAGGTTCTCCCTGGACCAGAAACAAGCATCCTGGGACTGGTTTCAGGGTATGTCACCCTTCTTCAGCCAGGCTAGCTTGAATCCAGTGGCTCAGTGAGCAAGGGACCCATGTCTGGGCATACCCATCCCACTTAGGGCGAAAAGTGTTACAGCAAACAAATGATGGACGGAATGCTGACAATGCAAACATTCTCCCCAGTCAAAAGATCTGGGTTAAATCCATCGTTCTTTTGCCCACTATGCCACCCCAGTTCGGATCCAGCCATATGCAAATCAGGCTTGACCCTGTGCCCCATGGGAACAGTCCAGACCGAACTGCCAGGCCAGGTCCTCCCTGGACCAGAAACAAGCATCCTGGGACTGGTTTCAGGGTATGTCACCCTTCTTCAGCCAGGCTAGCTTAAATCCATTGGCACAGTGAGCAAGGGACCCATGTCTGGGCATACCCATCCCACTTAGGGCGAAAAGTGTTACAGCAAACAAATGATGGACGGAATGCTGACAATGCAAACATTCTCCCCCAGTCAAAAGATCTGGGTTAAATCCTTCGTTCTTTTGCCCACTACGCCACCCCAGTTTGGACCCAGCCATATTCAAACCAGTCTTGACCCTGTGCCCCATGGGAACAATCCAGACCGAACTGCCAGGCCAGGTCCTCCCTGGACCAGAAACAAGCATCCTGGGACTGGTTTCAGGGTATGTCACCCTTCTTCAGCCAGGCTAGCTTGAATCCAGTGGCACTGTGAGCAATTGACCCACGTCTGGGCATACCCATCCCACTTAGGGGGAAAAGTGTTACAGCAAACAAATGATGGACGGAATGCTGACAATGCAAACATTCTCCCCCAGTCAAAAGATCTGGGTTAAATCCATTGTTCTTTTGCCCACTACGCCACCCCAGTTTGGACCCACACATATGCAAATCAGTCTTGACCCTGTGCCCTATGGGAACAGTCCAGACCGAACTGCCAGGCCAGGTCCTCCCTGGACCAGAAACAAGCATCCTAGGACTGGTTTCAGGGTATGTCACCCTTCTTCAACCTGGCTAGCTTGAATCCAGTGGCACAGTGAGCAAGGGACCCACGTCTGGGCATACCCATCCCACTTAGGGCGAAAACTGTTACAGCAAACAAATGATGGACGGAACGCTGACAATGCAAACATTCTCCCCCAGTCAAAAGATCCTGGGTTAAATCCATCATTCTTTTGCCCACTACGCCACCCCAGTTTGGACCCAGCCATATGCAAATCAGTCTTGACCCTGTGCCCCATGGGAACAGTCCAGACCGAACTGCCAGGCCAGGTCCTCCCTGGACAAGAAACAAGCATCCTGGGACTGGTTTCAGGGTATGTCACCCTTCTTCAGCCAGGCTAGCTTGAATCCAGTGGCACAGTGAGCAAGGGACCCACATCTGGGCATACCCATCCCACTTAGGGCGAAAAGTATTACAGCAAACAAATGATGGACGGAATGCTGACAATGCAAACATTCTCCCCCAGTAAAAAGATCTGGGTTAAATCCATTGTTCTTTTGCCCACTACACCACCCCAGTTTGGACCCAGCCATATGCAAATCAGTCTTGACCTTGTGCCCCATGGGAACAGTCCAGACCTAACTGCCAGGCTAGGTCCCCCCTGGACCAGAAACAAGCATCCTGGGACTGGTTTCAGGGTATGTCACCCTTCTTCAGCCAGGCTAGCTTGAATCAATTGGCACAGTGAGCAAGTGACCCACGTCTGGGCATACCCATCCCACTTAGGGCGAAAAGTGTTACAGCAAACAAATGATGGACGGAATGCTGACAATGCAAACATTCTCCCCAGTCAAAAGATCTGGGTTAAATCCATCGTTTTTTTGCCCACTACGCCACCCCAGTTTGGACCCAGCCATATGCAAATCTGTCTTGTCCCTGTGCCCCATGGGAACAGTCCAGACCGAACTGCCAAGCCAGGTCCTCCCTGGACCGGAAACAAGCATCCTGGGACGGTAGAACATGTGGTCTCCCCTTACGCAGATGACATGCTGCTCTACCTCCGTAAATCTGTGGAGGGAGTGCCGTGGAGTATTGCACACTTGGCTGAGCTGGGCAATGTTTCAGGTCTTTGCACCAACTGGCAAAAAAACTGTGCCTTTCCAACTAGGCACAACCAGTTAAAGTCTCTGGCAGTGATACAGCAGGCAGAGATGAGATGGGAACTGAGGGTTCTGAAGTATCTGGGAGTCAAAATATATCATTTGGATGTGGCTATGCAAGAGGGCAACCTGGGGGAGGGGAGGCACTCAGGAGTCTCCAAAACTGTGTGATGTTTTGGCACCCCAGCAGCTGCTCTTCATGGTTTGGATGGCTCTTACCAGAATGATCATGCTACCCCGGGTCCCATACTACTTTTCCAACTTGCCGATCTGGGTCCCACAAAAATGGTTCCAATCATTCAACAACGTTTGTGGGAGCTGATTTGGGATGGGGAAAGACACAGGGTGGCGCTTCGTACACTACAATGTCTGACCCATCAAGGGGGGCTGGTAGTTCCCAATTGTGAATTGTATTATTTAGCAGCTTAGCTGCAATGGCTGGCTAGAGAGCTGGTGGACTGGAACGTCCAGGAATTGGGTGAATTTGGGGAACGGATAGAGAGGGTGCCTAGGTAGGACTCTTGATTGGAATGAAAGTGGCCCGACACAAAAGCCCAAACTCCAGGCCATGGGTCTGCGCAGCTGGAGATGCTCAGTTCTCAAAAGCAGATGGGACCACCTATATGCGCCGGCTCTCCCACTGATGGGACTTCCTACAACAAGGGGAGAATTTTTGTGGCAAGAACGATGGCACATTGGACGGAGGCAGGCATCATCACCCTGGGGGAACTATGTAAGGTGGGAGCCCTCAAAAGCCTGGATTGCCTGGTGGCTACAAAGGGTGTGCAGTTCCTGACCTATAGCATAGTCTCATGCACAATGCAAAACATTCTGGGGGATATAGACTCAGAGCCTCAAACAGACGACACTTTACAAACTCTGCTCATGTAGATCAAAGTCTTGGCTGTATATGTGCTGAAAGAATTGCACATTGACAACTCAATGACTGCCCAAGCAAAATGGGAGGGACTCCTGGGTAGGCCATTGAGGGACAAGGAATGGGCACAGATGCTGGAGCAGTCTTACACATTGAGGAGGAACACAAGAATTAAATACACTCAATTCAATTATTTGCATGTGACACAACTCAGTCCGCAGAGGCTAAACATAATAGTGCAAACTCAAACCCAAATCTGCCCCAGGTGCCACTTGGTGAACACTTATTTAACACACATGGTGTGGAAGAGCCCACTCACTCTGACCTTTTGGGGGAGAGTAGTGGTGGATCTACTTGCTGAGCCTGTCCTCATGCAGAGCGAAACAGAGAGTGGGGAATAGATTCCCGGAGTTTGCCCTCGGCATAGCCCGTATAGATGTTGTATGTCATCGGAAGATCACAGATGGTCTACCATATAATAGGTGCCAGACAAAGGTTGTCACCTGGGCAGCAACGAAGGGAGTGGCCCTGCAGTTGGAAGAACCGAGGGGCCTATGTAGGGTGCCCCTGGTGGACAGATGAATGGAAATACTGATGTAATTTGAATCAACAGCTGAACGAGATGCCACCACACCACGTAGAGCTAGACGTAAAGCAGTGAGGCACCCCACTCCTCACCCCAACACTATGCCCCCATCTGACACAACATTACGAGACTCTTAATGTATACAGGTTGAGACCGAGTTAGTTCAGCATACTAGTTTGCAAAGTTGCTACATTCCCCAGACGTGACCACATCTTACGTGAGAGACATAGTGACCTATTTCACAGCTAAATGGGCAATGTTAGATATGAGCACCTATATTATACAACTGAGATAACTGTTCTTCTGATTCACTATGCTCAGTAGTGTTGATGACATGTATGAGGGACGTAAGCTGTTTGTACCTGTTTCAAAAACGTCAATAAAAATACTTTTTAAAAAAGTTTGAAAAGTGTGCCTGATTAAAGTTGCTTTATGCTGTACCTATGGATGTGCATCCTTGCTGACTATACTACGAAGACTTTGAAAAGCACAATCTATAAATTTCACCAAAGCTTGCCACCCATATTTTAAAAACTAAAATTATTTTATATCAATTCTGTCCTTTCTATTGTACTCAAAATGATAACTACTGCAAAATGATTACCACTGCTAAGCCTCTGGCTGACTTGTTTCTGTCTCAGATGATCTGTTTAGATTGTCATTACAGTCTCGGATATGTATTTTACAGCACCAGTTTGCACTGATGATACATCACAATGATGCATATTGCTTTACTCACAATGACTTGCCAACTCAGGATATTGTAATTGCCATTTTGAGGTCACTATAAATTGTTATGAAATGCTATTGTGATGCCTTATGAACACTGAAGTCACCTTTGGTGTGAAAACATTAATAATATTTTAAATGTGTTTAATACATTATATAAAATGTACATTTTCAATCATGAAAATACCGTTTACATGGCTGTATTGCATACACCATTAGTGAGCAGTTTAAATTAAATGGATATAGTCATTGAATCAACCACTTCTCACAATAGATTTTCATAAGTCACATGTCACACTCGTTAGTAAGCCAAGCACAATTGGTTATTCACTTGCAATCCCTGCTGCAGAGGGTCCACATCATCTGCTAGTTTCATTAGGTTTTAGACACAGGTCTTCCTAGATTTCTATATTTATACCCTGTTGAATAGTAATATTGTGCAACGTGGAAGACAATACAGGATCTTGCTCACTGTGGAGGATAAATACAGGATCTTGCTCACTGTGGAGGATATATATATATATTCACTAAAAAACCCATGGGTTTCAGGGAAGTTAAAGTTAGGCTGACATTTTACTCATAGAAAACCAGAGAAATTCAGCCGTTATAGTTCGCTGAGCTAACTATAACTTGCGCCCCCGCAATGCACTGCTGATGACATCACATATCACATCACTCATTAAATGGTCAGTGACATCACTGATGAAAACACTGATGACATCTCAAATGACATCACTGATGAAGTAGCTTTATTTAATTTATTTGAAATAAAGAAATACACTTATGTGTAATTAAAATATTATCAGATAATGGTAAATATTGTTGTAATGTAAAATTGAAAGAAATTGCGGAATCGCGTCTGGTACGCTGTGGCACCGTGTAGGGGTCTCGCACCCCATGTGGCACAAAAAAAAGAGATTTGATTGGTTAAAGGTTCTGTCATCCTTAAGTTTGCTAGATCCCACCCTCTCTCTTCTAATTTTGGGTTTGGTTGGCAACAGCCATACTTTTTGAGGAGCTTTCAATTTTGCAGTTTATTTTTGGTGTTTTAGAAGTTTTACTGTTGAAATTGAAAATGGCAACTGCACAGGATCTGCAAGAGAAGGAAGAGATCCTTCAGGAGGAAGAAGAAGAGACACGCCACAAAAGAAAGGAGAGTATGGTATGGTAATTCTTTTCCATACCTGAAGGACAAAAGAAGGTGAATGCACAAAAAGTTAAATGCAACATCTGTAAAAATGTGCTGTCCTGAGGATCAGACAAAAATTACTCCTGCAGTACATCGTCGATGTACAAACATCTCTGAACAATGCACGAGAAGAGGCTTGCAAGAGCTGAACTTGCAAGAGTAAATGAAGTCAGCCAAGATTCTCAACCTTCAACTTCTCAAGTTGGTGACAGGTTGCAGTCCATACCACCGACTCTTCCTGATTTTGCGAAGGCAGGACTTTTTTGTCCAGAGTGCATCACTGTGCTGAGCATTGGGGAACAGGTTGTCCAAACAATGTTGGAGACAATTAACAATCACCATTGTTAATTCCCCCCACCCCATTTACGCACGCTGTTATGTGCTTGTTTTTTTCTTTACATCTTTATTGATAAAATCTTAAAAACACCCAAAAAACCACAAAATTGTTAAAAGAATATATATATATATATATATATACATACATATATACATATAGGACCTATTTTCCATAGGAAATCCGCGACATTCTATTTGAAATAACTCTTGCGTCGGTTGACGAATCTTCGCGAAATTTTCAGAATTTATGGCCCGCTCCGGTCCGCTCCTACCCTGAAAGTCTCAGGGTGATTCGTCAAGCGGGGGCCGAGAAAAAAGGGGGTCCCAAAACGTGTTTTCCCCATTCATTTTCCCATAGGAAACTTTAGACACGGCTACAGCCCGAACTGCTGAACGGAATTACACCAAATTTGGCAAAGAGGTAGTTCTTGGTTCAGAAAGAACCCTTTTTGTTAAATGGTGTAAATCCGTTCAGTAGTTGCGGAGAAATTAAAAAATAAGAGTCAAAAATCAATTTCCCATAGGAAACTTTATGCAAGGCTACAGCCCGAACTGCTGAACGGAATTACACCAAATTTGGCAAAGAGGTAGTTCTTGGTTCAAAAAGAACCCTTTTTGTTAAATGGTGTAAATCCGTTCAGTAGTTGCTGAGAAAATCAAAAGTAAAAACACATATATATCTGGGCGGAGCCTAACCACACATGTCATCGTGAGATCTGATTGGCTGTCAGCACTTCATCCTGGAATTGCTGGCAGCCATCTTGGGACCAATATAAATGATAGTACCCCATTGAAATGCATTGTAGTGAATCGAAGATTTTGAGGGTTACCAAAAGGAGAACTATAAAGGGTGATAACAGACTTTAGTTACATTAGAATTCATTTGTTGATGGTACCATACTAACTTCAGGAATTGTGGTGTGTTCTAAGGTGATTTTACCCTGTGAAAAACCTTCTGCTGGGATATCATGAATCATGTTTGAGAGAAAACTATTTTCACATGCTTGTCCCATACAGTTTTGGAAGGTGCCCCAGAAGCTAAAATGAGAGCATATTTTCTGTAAATTCACATTATCTTTCTCAGTCATGTGAGAATGAAGTCTGACATTCTCAGTAAAACATGTACATCCAACAAGGGCAGAGACTGTCAGTTGATTCCTTTGTGTTCTACTGCAGCTTCCCAGAGTGTTCTAAAGAACAACTAGAGTGCTAACAGCCTTACTTATGACAAAAGTATGGCACACCTGAAGCCATCTTGATTGGAATAAACTGGTAACACTTAAAACATTTAATTTAAAAAGGAACAAAATGATGGGGTTCATTTTGTCATAGAAATTATGGTTAGTGCTCTGGAAAGAAAAATTAGGACATGTTTCAAGTGTGATCTCAAATATCTTCCTGTTATATTTCAACAGGAGCAGCCTGTCAGTTGATGCCTTTGTGTTCTACTGCAGCTTCCCAGAGTGTTCTAAAGAACAACTAGAGCGCTAACAGTCTTACTTATGACAAAAGTATGGCACACCTGAAGCCATCTTGATTGGAATAAACTGGTAACACTTAAAACATTTAATTTAAAAAGGAACAAAATGATGGGGTTCATTTTGTCATAGAAATTATGGTTAGTGCTGTAGAAAGAAAAATTAGGACATGTTTCAAGTGTGATCTCAAATATCTTCCTGTTATATTTCAACAGGAGCAGCCTGTCAGTTGATGCCTTTGTGTTCTACTGCAGCTTCCCAGAGTGTTCTAAAGAACAACTAGAGCGCTAACAGTCTTACTTATGACAAAAGTATGGCACACCTGAAGCCATCTTGATTGGAATAAACTGGTAACACTTAAAACATTTAATTTAAAAAGGAACAAAATGAGGGGGTTCATTTTGCCATAGAAATTATGGTTAGTGCTGTAGAAAGAAAAATTAGGACATGTTTTAAGTGAGATCTCAAATATCTTCCTGTTATATTTCAACAGGAGCAGCCTGTCAGTTGATGCATTTGTGTTCTACTGCAGCTTCCCAGAGTGTTCAAAAGAACAACTAGAGTGCTAACAGCCTTACTTATGACAAAAGTATGGCACACCTGAAGCCATCTTGATTGGAATAAACTGGTAACACTTAAAACATTTAATTTAAAAAGGAACAAAATGAGGGGTTCATTTTGCCATAGAAATTATGGTTAGTGCTGCAAAAGAAAATTTAGTGCATGTTTTAAGTGAGATCTCAAATCCTCTTCTATTTCATTAGAAAATTCTGACATGCAGACTGAAACAATCACTTTCAATACCAGCAGTAGACTTCCAGTTAACTCCTTGGTGAGCAGTAGCTTTACTACAGTGATATAATGAACAACTAGAGTAATAACATTCTGAATTTATGGCAAATGTGTGACACATCTGAATGCCTTCTTGATGGAATCAAAGTAAAAAACTGAAAGCATTTCTTACTGAGGAGACTGCAGTAAATGAGGAAATTAGGAAACTTCATAACAAAGAAGTCTTCCAAGATGGCCACCAGTGAAAAAAGAGCCCAAATGTAGCACAAATATTACCCAGATGTAGCCCACATATAGCCCAATGACAAAAGTGTGCAAAACACATTTTATTTTTAGTTTTTTGCAGTTTTATGTAGTGCAGACTGGTCAGGTATTGGAGCGTTGCATCTTAAAACATGACCCCCTACACTACAAAAACACCACTGCACTACCCTAAACCCTAAAACACTACCCCAGCACGACCCCCTACACTACACAAGCACCACTGCACTATCCTAAACCCTAAAACACTACCCCCAGCATGACCCCCTACACTACACAAACACCACTGCACTACCCTAAACCCTAAAACACTACCCCAACACCACTGCACTAACCTAAATCCTAAAACACTACCCCCAGCACGACCCCCTACACTACCCAAACACCACTGCACTACCCTAAAACATGACCCCCTACACTACACAAACACCACTGCACTACCCTAAACCCTAAAACACTACCCCCAGCACGACCCCCTACCCTACACAAGCACCACTGCACTACCCTAAACCCTAAAACACTACCCCCAGCACGACCCCCTACACTACACAAACACCACTGCACTACCTTAAACCCTAAAACACTACCCCCAGCACGACCCCCTACACTACCCAAACACCACTGCACTAACCTAAACCCTAAAACACTACCCCCAGCACGACCCCCTACACTACCCAAACACCACTGCACTACCCTAAAACATGACCCCCTACACTACACAAACACCACTGCACTACCCTAAACCCTAAAACACTACCCCCAGCACGACCCCCTACACTACACAAGCACCACTGCACTACACTAAACCCTAAAACACTACCCCCAGCACGACCCCCTACACTGCCCAAACACCACTGCACTGCCCTAAACCCTGAAACACCAGCCCCTGCACGACCCCCTACAGTGCCCGAACACCACTGCACTGCCCTAAACCCTGAAACACCACCCCCAGCATGACCCCATACACTGCCCGAACACCACTGCACTGCCCTAAACCCTGAAACACTACCCCCAGCAAGACCTCCTACACTGCCCGAACACCACTGCACTGCCCTAAACCCTGAAACATCACCCCCAGCAAGACACCCTACACTGCCCGAACACCACTGCCCTAAACCCTGAAACACCACCCCCAGCATGACCCCTACACTGCCCGAACACCACTGCACTAAACCCTGAAACACCACCCCCAGCACGACCCCCTACACTGCCCGAACACCACTGCACTGCCCTAAACCCTGAAACACCACCCCCTGCACGACCCCCTACACTGCCCGAACACTACTGCACTGCCCTAAACCCTGAAACACCATCCCCAGCACGACCCCTACACTGCACGAACACCACTGCACTGCCCTAAACCCTGAAACACTACCCCCAGCAAGACCCCTACACTGCCCGAACACCACTGCACTGCCCTAAACCCTGAAACACCACCCCCAGCAAGACCCCCTACACTGCCCGAACACCACTGCCCTAAACCCTGAAACACCACTCCCAGCAAGACCCCCTACACTGCCCGAACACCACTGCACTGCCCTAAACCCTGAAACACCAGCCCCAGCACGACCCCTACACTGCCCAAACACCACTGCACTGCCGTAAACCCTGAAACACCACCCCCTGCACTACCCCTACACTGCCCGAACACCACTGCACTGCCCTAAACCCTGAAACACCACCCCCAGCACGACCCCCTACACTGCCCGAACACCACTGCACTGCCCTAAACCCTGAAACACCACCCCCTGCACGATCCCCTACACTGCCCGAACACTACTGCACTGCCCTAAACCCTAAAACACCACCCTCAGCACGACCCCCTACACTGCACGAACACCACTGCACTGTCCTAAACCCCAAAACACTACCCCCAGCAAGACCCCATACACTGCCCGAACACCACTGCCCTAAACCCTGAAACACCACCCCCAGCATGACCCCCTACACTGCCCGAAAACCACTGCACTGCCCTAAACCATGAAACACCAGCCCCAGCACGACCCCCTACACTGCCCGAACACCACTGCACTGCCCTAAACCCTGAAACACCACCCCCAGCACGACCCCCTACACTGCCCGAACACCACTGCACTGCCCTAAACCCTGAAACACCAGCCCCAGCACAACCCCGTACACTGCCCGAACACCACTGCACTGCCCTAAACCCTGAAACACCAGCCCCAGCACGACCGCCTACACTGCCCGAAAACCACTGCACTGCCCTAAACCCTGAAACACCAGACCCAGCACGACCCCCTACACTGCCCGAACACCACTGCACTACCCTAAACCCTCAAACACCAGCCCCAGCACAACCCCCTACACTGCCCGAACACCACTGCACTGCCCTAAACCCTGAAACACCAGCCCCAGCAAGCCCCCTACACTGCCCGAACACCACTGCACTGCCCTAAACCCTGAAACACCACCCCCAGCAAGACCCCCTACACTGCCCGAACACCACTGCACTAAAGCCTGAAACACCACCCCCAGCAAGACCACCTACACTGGCCGAACACTACTGCACTGCCCTAAACCCTGAAACACCACCCCCTGCACGACCCCTACACTGCCCGAACACCACTGCACTGCCCTAAACCCTGAAACACCACCCCCTGCACGACCCCCTACACTGCCCAAACACCACTGCACTGCCCTAAACCCTGAAACACCACCCCCTGCATGACCCCCTACACTGCCCGAACACCACTGCACTGCCCTAAACCCTGAAACACCACCCCTCAGCATGACACCCTACACTGCCCGAACACCACTGCACTGCCCTAAACCCTGAAACACCACCCCCAGCACGACCCCCTACACTGCCCGAACACCACTGCACTGCCCTAAACCCTGAAACACCACCCCTGCATGACCTCCTACACTGCCGGAACACAACTGCACTGCCCTAAACCCTGAAACACCACCCCCAGCACGACCCCCTACACTGCCCGAACACCACTGCCCTAAACCCTGAAACATCAACCCCAGCAAGACCCCCTACACTGCCTGAACACCACTGCCCTAAACCCTGAAACACCACCCCCTACACTGCACGAACACCACTGCACTGCCCTAAACCCTGAGACACCACCTCCAGCAAAACCCCTACACTGCCTGAACACCATTGCTCTGCCCTAAATCCTGAAACACTAGCCCCCGCATGACCCCCTACACTGCCCAAACACCACTGCACTGCCCTAAACCCTGAAACACCACCCCCAGCACGACCCCCTACACTGCCCGAACACCACTGCACTGCCCTAAACCCTGAAACACCAGCCCCAGTAAGACCCCCTACTCTGCCCGAACACCACTGCACTGCCCTAGACTCTGAAACACCAGCCCCAGCAAGACCCCCTACACTGCCCGAACACCACTGCACTGCCCTAAACCCTGAAACACCAGCCCCAGCAGGACCCCCTACACTGCCCGAACACCACTGCACTGCCCTAAACCCTGAAACACCAGCCCCAGCACGACCACCTACACTGCCCGAACACCACTGCACTGCCCTAAACCCTGAAACACCAGCCCCAGCACGACCCCCTACACTGCCCAAACACCACTGCACTGCCCTAAACCCTGAAACACCAGCCCCAGCCCCAGCACGACCCCCTACACTGCCCGAACACCACTGTACTGCCCTAAACCCTGAAACACCAGCCCCAGCACGACCCCCTACACTGCCCGAACACCACTGCACTGCCCTAAACCCTGAAACACCACCCCTGCATGACCCCCTACACTGCCCGAACACCACTGCACTGCCCTAAACCCTGAAACACCACCCCCTGCAGCACCCCCTACACTGCCCGAACACCACTGCACTGCCCTAAACCCTGAAACACCACCCCTGCACTGCCCCCTACACTGCCCGAACACCACTGCACTGCCCTAAACCCTGAAACACCACCCCCAGCACGACCCCCTTTACTGCTCGAACACCACTGCACTGCCCCAAACCCTGAAACACCACCCCCAGCACGACCCCCTACACTGCCCGAACACCACTGCCCTAAACCCTGAAACACCACCCCCTGCACGACCCCTACACTGCCCGAACACCACTGCACTGCCCTAAACCCTGAAACACCACCCCCTACACTGCCCGAACACCACTGCACTGGCCTAAGCCCTGAAACACCACCCCCAGCACGACCCCCTACATTGCCCGAACACCACTGCACTGCCCTAAACCCTAAAACACCACCCACAGCATTACCACCTACACTGTCCAAACACCACTGCACTGCCCTAAACCCTAGAACACTACCCCCAGCACGACCCCCTACACTACCCGAACACCACTGCACTACCCTAAACCCTAAAATTCTACCCCAGCACAACCCCCTACACTACCCGAACATGACTGCACTGCCCTAAACCCTCAAACACTCCCCCCAGCACGACCCCCTACACTACCCGAACACCACTGCACTGCCCTAAACCCTAAAACACTCCCCCAGCATGACCCCCTACACTACCCGAACACCACTGCACTGCCCTAAACCCTAAAACACTCCCCCAGCACGACCCCCTACACTACCCAAACACCACTGCACTGCCCTAAACCCTAAAACACTACCCTCGCATGACCCCCTACATTACCCAAACACCAATGCACTACCCTAATCCCTAAAACACTACCCCCGCATGACCCCCTACACTACCCTAAACCCTAAAACACTACCCCGCACGACTCCCTACACTACCCAAAGACCACTGCACTACCCTAAACCCTAAAACACGACCTCCTACACTACACAAACACCACTGCACTACCCTAAACCCTAAAACAATACCCCCTACACTACACAAACACCACTGCACTACCCTAAACCCTAAAACACTACCCCCAGCAGTACCCCTACACTACCCAAACACCACTGCACTAACCTAAACCCTAAAACACTACCCCCAGCAGTACCCCTACACTACCCAAACACCACTGCACTACCCTAAATCACTACCCCCAGCACGACCCCCTACACTACCCAAACACCACTGCACTACCCTAAACCCTAAAACACTACCCCAGCATGACCCCTACACTACCCAAACACCACTGCACTACCCTAAACCCTAAAACACTCCCCCCAGCATGACTCCCTACACTACCCAAACACCACTGCACTACCCTAAACCCTAAATCTACCCCCCAGCATGACCCCCTACACTACACAAACACCTCTGCACAACCCTAAACCCTAAAACACTACACCCAGCACGACCCTCTTCACTACCTAAACACAACTGCACAATTTGTTACAGGTGTTGCAACGCAGGCCTGTGGTGCTTACTGGAAGTACCTAGTGCGCTAGTTGGGCCCCAGGGACCCTCAGGATTCAAGGTGACCTAATCCCCCAACTTAAAACGCACCACGGGGCGCGTTTGCACAGTGGTGAAGGGAGGGGGCAGGGCCTCAGGTGACATGTGCGCAAACACGCCCTGTGGTGCGTTTTAAGTTGGGGAATTAATTCCCTTTGAATCCTGAGGGACCCTGGGGCCAACTAGCCCACCAGGTACCTTCAGTAAGCACAACAGAGTTGCGTTGCAGAGAGGTGAAAAAAGGTGCGTGGCCTCGGAACGCCTCTCTGCAACTCAGCTCTGTGGTCCTAACTGTAGTACCTGGGGGCTAGTTGGGCCCCAGGGACCCTCAGAATTCAAGGGGACTTAATCCCGCAACTTAAAACGCGCCACGGGGTGCGTTTGCACACATGTCACCTCAGGCCCCCTCCTTCACCACTGTGCAAACGCTCCCTGTAGCGCGTTTTAAGAGGTAGTTTTAATCCCCTGCCCTATTATGTACTAGGGACTTGCAGAGGAGGTCATGCTAATCACAGGGGTACCCCAACGCATAGTGTTCCCTAGTGTATGTAGGTGTTTTCACTGTATTCTAAGTGTCTTTTAGCATAGCACTGGCTCTGGTTAGTCAGAGTCAGTTACCACCAGTACCCGTCTGAAAAAGTTGTGGGCACAGGATGATTTTGCAACAAGGCCTCTTTCTGCTCCTCTGTTGGTTCTTTCTGCACATCTTTTGCTTCTTTCTGTGCGTTTTTTCTTCTTTCTTCACATGTCCTACCTCTGTAGGCATAGTTAGAAACTAGCATTTAAAAAAACCTTTGAAATTCACTTAAAAAATCATAGGTTTCAGGCACGTTATAGTTAGAAATTAGCATTTAAAAAACCTTTGAAATTCACTGAAAAAACCATAGGTTTCAGACACGTTATAGTTAGAAATTAGCATTTAAAAAACCTTTGAAATTCACTGAAAAAACCATAGGTTTTAGGGACAGTTATAGTTAGTTGGACATTTCACTCGTACAAAACCATAGAAATTCCCCCGTTATAGTTAGTTCAGCTAACTATAACTCGCGCCCGCAATGCACTGCTGATGACGTCACATATTACATCACTCATGACATGGTCAGTGACATCACTGATGACATCACTGATGACATCTCAAATGACATCACTGATGACATCATCCATGTGATAATTTCATGCATCTTCTCACACCCTAATATAACTTTTGATACACCCACTCTAAATTACAGACTGCCATTCTCAAAACCATAGACACTCCAACACCAAAAACTACATACCCACTCACTGATTCTTAGGTCTACACACACATCCACTCACTCACCCGTACAGTCACTCATACTTAGTCACTCAGTACAGGACTATCATGTGCACTCATACACCTATATAAACACTCACACACTGCCACTCATCCATAGAGGTACTCACACACCTAGTCAGTCATGCAAAAACGTAATCACACACCCATTTACTCACCTATACAGTTATACACACACCAGCTCACTTACTCATACAAATACTAGCACATTCTTACGCTCTTATACAATCACTGATACAAGTACACACTCATCCATACAGCCACTCTCACAATCACACACTCTCACTTATAGCCATTTATATACTCCAACACACATATATACTGCCTTTCACATATGTAGATACTCACACATGTACCACTGAGATATACATTCAATCACTAACACACCCATACACACACTCACCCACCCATACAGTCCATCACAGATGCACTCTTGAAACCATGCACACAGTGAATCACCAACTCACACATCTATGCACAGAGTCACACACACCCACCCACACAAACACTCAGGCACCCATACAGATACTCAGACAATCAATCAATAACCCATGTAGACACTCATGTAGCTATTCAGAAAGCCATGCAGCCGCTTACAAACCAACAGACAGACGGATACAGACATTCACACAGTTTAGTCACTAACCCATGCATTCAGTAAGATACATTTAATCACTCACTTGTAGAGTCAGTCACTCACGTACTAAATCATCCATTCAGACACTTATACACCCACTCATTCTTCAATACGCCTTTCCCTATATATATTAAACATATTTAAACTTTACAGAAACACACAGTCACTGGATGATGTCATCAGTGATGTCATCAGTGATGTCATTTGAGATGTCATCAGTGATGTCATCAGTGATGTCACTGACCATGACATGAGTGATGTAATATGTGACGTCATCAGCAGTGCATTGCGGGGGCGCGAGTTATAGTTAGCTGAACTAACTATAACGGGGAATTTCTATGGTTTTGTACGAGTGAAATGTCCAACTAACTATAACTGTCCCTAAAACCTATGGTTTTTTCAGTGAATTTCAAAGGTTTTTTAAATACTAATTTCTAACTATAACGTGTCTGAAACCTATGGTTTTTTCAGTGAATTTCAAAGGTTTTTTAAATGCTAATTTCTAACTATAACGTGCCTGAAACCTATGATTTTTAAGTGAATATATATATATATATATATATATATATATATATATATATATATAATAGTTTTTAAGAAAGAAGAACAAACCTGTGGGACTTTGTGACGCATTGTTTTCCTGTTGAGGGCTCTGGTATTGGCAATGGGACTGTATGAACTTAGATGCCAACCCACTTGGGATTTTAAACGCTGCAATTTGGAGAACATCGTGAAACCCACAGGGGTAATACCTATGCAAGACTCCATTTCACAGAATGCCTTGAGGCCAGAGGGGCGGGTCTTAATTTAAATAAAGGATGTTTGCTTTTCACGGTGTCCTTTGAGCTTTTATTGCCGGTGAACAAGGGCATGGAGCCTGAAACGCGTACGGCATACAAGATTGCTGGTGCTTTGTTTCAACTGAACCCACTGCACCCACAAACCAGGATAATTAATCAATGCGAGTGGCCTTTTCCATGTGGTGCAAACCTTCTTTGTTGGATATATATATATATATATATATATATATATATATATATATATATATATATATATATATCCACACAAATCCAATGCCGAAAAGTATAGAAAAACACTGGAGCCGCGGCCACTATTCAAAGACGTGTTTAATGCAACACTAGGTCCCGACGCGTTTCGGAGTTGCGTCACTCCTTTCTCACGGGCAAAAGCTTAGTGCATCATTAGTTTCTTTTAAAGCAGCAAGTGCTCGTATTCGTGCCAAACAACATAAAAGACATACTGGTTTTTGTCATTTAGGTCAATAAAGTTATACATGTTGATATACATGGTATTGGCGAGATGCAGATAAATAAATAGATATCCTTGACGATACATGCTAATGAAATATATATAACAAATATACGGAAATCATAACTCAGGATTTCATCAAATAATTGCTGCAAGCACGCACTGATACAACTGTGTAATACCCTGTGGTATACTGCCATAAATTGAGCAGTGTTGATACAATCTGATACTGAGGTCAGTTTCTACTGCATCTACGCACTATTGCATCCGCATGATAGCGTAAAACACTGCAGTAAATTTAAGCAATGTCATTCATTTGACCAAACTTGGCTGAAATATTGATAATTTAGCTCCAAGCTGTCAAACTACATAAAGTTAAATAAACATCAGTGTAATCAGAAATGCAGCCCCAGTGGGCAACCAATCACAAAGAAAACACATGCTATTTAAGTCTTGCTCAAGTGAGCATAAAATCCCAAACATGATTCAATTCACAAAGAGACAAATAACCACTCTTTGACCACTTCAGTATCAGATATTAAAGCTCTTCTGCATTTCCGTTCGCCACCTGCAAAAAACCAGACAAAAATGACGATATTAAAATTCATGTGAAAAATGTGCACAAAAGAAAAATTATAACTAAACAAAAAACTTTAAAAGACCGACGGAGAGCATGAAACAATCTATACAGTAAGGACATGTTAAAGATGAACGGCCATTTCTTCATCAAGGTTCAAACCTGCGGGAACTAAAGTGTTATATTTAACAATCATTTTTGATTCCAACCTTCTTAATTCAACAGTTCTATTGCCTCCTCTTATTCTAGGCGGTACACAATCTAAGATGCAGAATTTAAGGAGGTTGGCATTTTGATTATGACTTACATTAAAATGGCGGGCGACAGGATATTGTTTGTCATTTTTCTTGATTGCCCGTAGGTGCTCAAGTACCCTCTTTTCCCTTTGTGGATTGTACTCCCTATGTAATATCTATCACATGGGCATTTTAACGCATACACCACAAATTCGGTGTTACAATTCAGATGTTTGTTAATTTAATATGGGGGTTTATCTTTACTCAATTTCACAGATTTACAGCTAGTACTGAATTTACACGCCTTGCACTGGTTACAAGTAAAAAACCCTCTAATATCCATGCATTTTTTAGCTTGATTAACTAGATTTCTACTCAGTGTATCACGTAGTGATCTAGGTTTTCTAAAAGTAAGAGAGGGGTATTCTCCAACATATTCCCTTAGATCATCATCGGTTTTAAGGACCTCCCACATTTTTATGAGGCTTCTCTTGAGCTCCCATGATTGATTATTGTATTTGGTGATAAACCTAATGGGTTCTTTATCTGACATACTAACTTTATCTTTCGGAGTCAGTAATTCTTCTCTTTTAAGTTTATCAACTTTAACAACTGCTTGCTTTATAGTCTTTGGACTATACCCACGTGCCAGAAATCTCTGGATCATGGTCTCTTTTTCCATGTGATACCCGTCTTCGGTACTACAATTCCTTTTGGCCCTCAACAATTCGCCAAAAGGAATACTCTGGATGAGATTTTTAGGGTGACAGCTGTTGGCATGAAGCAAACTGTTGCCAGCGGTGGTTTTTCTGAATAATCTAGTGGTAATCTTACTGTCCTTGATCTCTAAATTTAGATCTAAGAATTGTATATTCTTGCTGTTAGTTTCACTGGTAAAGTGCAAGTTTAAACTGTTTTTATTGAGGACATCAACAAACTCACGCACCTGGTTTTCAGTACCCCTCCAGATGCAAAAGATATCGTCGATGTATCTCACCCAGAGGACGACGTGGTCAACAAACTGTCTGATGTTACTGACAACCTGCTTCTCCCACCACCCGAGGTACAATCCTGCAAAACTGGGGGCGAAGCAAGTTCCCATCGCCGTCCCCTGGGTTTGTCTGTACATCTTATTATCGAAAAGAAAGAAGTTGTTACTCAGGCATAGCTGGATCATTTCTAGGATGATTTCCGTATGGAAAAGAAAAGATAGGGATCTATTTTTCAAAAAGAACCAACAGGCCTCAATACCAAGATCTTGAGGAATGCAAGTGTATAGGCTACTAACATCCATACTCATTAGTAAATAGTTTTGCTCCCAGGTGATTTTGTCAATAATTCTCAAAAAATCACCAGTATCTTTGACAAATGATGGTAGTGCTTGGACTAATGGCTGTAAAAAATGGTCCACATATTTAGATATGTTCTCAAGTGCACTCTCTCTTGATGACACAATGGGTCTACCTGGTGGATTAGTGGCGTCTTTATGAATTTTCGGGAGAAGGTACATAGCTGGAATTTTAGGGTATTTACAAACTAAAAATGAAAATTCCTCTTGATTTAAAAGCCCACTGTCCCTCCACTCAGCCAGCTTATTTAGAACATGTTTGTTAGCCGTATCATATTCTGCTTTAGAAGAAATACAATACCTATCTATCTCTGATAGTTGTTTTTTGCCTTCATTAAGATACATGTCTAATGGCCAAATCACGACATTACCCCCCTTGTCAGACTTTTTAATAACAATGTCACTATTGGCCTCCAGCTCTTTCAATGCAGTTCTATGCCTCTTTTTCAGATTCTGTACCATATTAGTTTTGTGAGAATATAATTTCTGTAATTCTCTGATCATGCCTTTTTCAAAACAATTAATTGCTTCATTATTGATCTGTGGGATAAAAACTGATTTAGGCTTGAAACCGGTTTCCCCCCTCATTTCTAAATCAATATCAGTATTCAAAAGATTTAAAAACGGATCACTGTTGACATTGTCCTCATCGGCCAACTCGTGAACTGTTTGTAAAATATGTACATCATCAATAGTAAGAACCGAGGGATTAGTCTGAACTTGATTCTGTATTTTAGGTTTGTTCATAGAAAACCATTTTTTAATTTCAGTTTCCTAATGAAACTAAACAGATCAATACGAGTTTCAGTATAATCATAATTGGCCGTGGGGCAAAAAGATAACCCCAATGACAATACTTCTAGTTGATTGTCAGTAAATGACTGATTCGAGAGATTTACCACTGTCATGTTCTCCATTACTTCTTCGCATTTCGACCCCTCGTGCGAGTTCCCACTGGGCTGTCTGTTGGATTGTTTTTCGTGAATCTTTCTTTGTTTCCTCCTCTTGCGCCGCAACCACGACCTCTGACCGGACTTACACTGTATGCCTGTGTATTTTTTCTCTCTTTGGCCATCAGTGTGAATTCTTTTAAAATACGTGCTTTTACTATATTAGGTTCTCTGATGGGAGAGATATCACTTTCGCTGTTGTCGCTATCAGGTTTCTCCACTGTGTTGGTCACGATCTCAATCTGTTCTGTAATGTCATTGGAAGTAGAAGGTTGTACCTCATTTGATCCTTTTGTATCCTTCCTTAATTGATCAAACTTTCTACCGAAGGTAAGGATTTGACCCATGTTATAATCAATTTCATCACGATGAAATTTACTTAATTTCTTTGCTTTAATGTCCTCCTCAATTTTTTCCAGCTTTTTCTCCATTTTTGCCATCTCTGTTTCAAATTCCTCTTTCGTGTACAGATCTTTTAATTTTTTGATAATGTCATCACTTTCTTCAGTTAATTTAGTACTTTCTTTCTCTGCATATTTGATCAATATCTTTAACATGTTGATAGAGCAGGCGTGATTATTTGTCATCCACTCCTCAATCATATCTGGATCTGGCTTCTGAAAAGTGGGAGTAATAAAAATACGAAGACCTCTCGGTATTCTATCGCATTCTACATATTGCTGTAAAGCTGTAGCCTCCCACCATTTCGATTGTTCTTTTTTTAATATTTTCCATAGCTTGTCCCATAGTTTCCTTTTGTCCGTTGTGCCAATTTCACTTGCTGTTAGTGCGATATCATGACCCCGTGGTTCTGTTGATTTCATGAACAGCTTACTTGCTGCGTCACGTCTCCTGCTGTCTCTAGTGGTTGCCATAGTTCAAGTTTCCTCTCCGTACGAGTGGGAACTGGCAGTGATTCTATTACTGCCAACACGAGTTACTGCGTAAGATACAGATCAGTGTAATCTGTTATCTTTAATCCGTATAGCTCCCCATCGCGTAAATCACACAGCCACTCACGAAACAAAAACGTGTCTCCACTTACCTTTTGACCAACGAAGTCGAGAGTAGAGGAAATGTCCTCCGACCCAACCTCCTCCTCCTTCGTGCTATATATATAATCTACTGGCGGTCGCCAGTAGATAGTTATAGTTAGGACCTATTTTCCATAGGAAATCCGCGACATTCTATTTGAAATAACTCTTGCGTCGGTTGACGAATCTTCGCGAAATTTTCAAACTTTATGGCCCGCTCCGGTCCGCTCCTACCCTGAAAGTCTCAGGGTGATTCGTCAAGCGGGGGCCGAGAAAAAAGGGGGTCCCAAAACGTGTTTTCCCCATTCATTTTCCCATAGGAAACTTTAGACACGGCTACAGCCCGAACTGCTGAACGGAATTACACCAAATTTGGCAAAGAGGTAGTTCTTGGTTCAGAAAGAACCCTTTTGTTAAATGGTGTAAATCCGTTCAGTAGTTGCGGAGAAATTAAAAAATAAGAGTCAAAAAATCAATTTCCCATAGGAAACTTTATGCAAGGCTACAGCCCGAACTGCTGAACGGAATTACACCAAATTTGGCAAAGAGGTAGTTCTTGGTTCAAAAGAACCCTTTTTGTTAAATGGTGTAAATCCGTTCAGTAGTTGCTGAGAAAATCAAAAGTAAAAACACATATATATCTGGGCGGAGCCTAACCACACATGTCATCGTGAGATCTGATTGGCTGTCAGCACTTCATCCTGGAATTGCTGGCAGCCATCTTGGGACCAATATAAATGATAGTACCCCATTGAAATGCATTGTAGTGAATCGAAGATTTTGAGGGTTACCAAAAGGAGAACTATAAAGGGTGATAACAGACTTTAGTTACATTAGAATTCATTTGTTGATGGTACCATACTAATTTCAGGAATTGTGGTGTGTTCTAAGGTGATTTTACCCTGTGAAAAACCTTCTGCTGGGATATCATGAATCATGTTTGAGAGAAAACTATTTTCACATGCTTGTCCCATACAGTTTTGGAAGGTGCCCCAGAAGCTAAAATGAGAGCATATTTTCTGTAAATTCACATTATCTTTCTCAGTCATGTGAGAATGAAGTCTGACATTCTCAGCAAAACATGTACATCCAACAAGGGCAGAGACTGTCAGTTGATTCCTTTGTGTTCTACTGCAGCTTCCCAGAGTGTTCTAAAGAACAACTAGAGTGCTAACAGCCTTACTTATGACAAAAGTATGGCACACCTGAAGCCATCTTGATTGGAATAAACTGGTAACACTTAAAACATTTAATTTAAAAAGGAACAAAATGATGGGGTTCATTTTGTCATAGAAATTATGGTTAGTGCTCTGGAAAGAAAAATTAGGACATGTTTCAAGTGTGATCTCAAATATCTTCCTGTTATATTTCAACAGGAGCAGCCTGTCAGTTGATGCCTTTGTGTTCTACTGCAGCTTCCCAGAGTGTTCTAAAGAACAACTAGAGCGCTAACAGTCTTACTTATGACAAAAGTATGGCACGCCTGAAGCCATCTTGATTGGAATAAACTGGTAACACTTAAAACATTTAATTTAAAAAGGAACAAAATGATGGGGTTCATTTTGTCATAGAAATTATGGTTAGTGCTGTAGAAAGAAAAATTAGGACATGTTTCAAGTGTGATCTCAAATATCTTCCTGTTATATTTCAACAGGAGCAGCCTGTCAGTTGATGCCTTTGTGTTCTACTGCAGCTTCCCAGAGTGTTCTAAAGAACAACTAGAGCGCTAACAGTCTTACTTATGACAAAAGTATGGCACACCTGAAGCCATCTTGATTGGAATAAACTGGTAACACTTAAAACATTTAATTTAAAAGGAACAAAATGAGGGGTTCATTTTGCCATAGAAATTATGGTTAGTGCTGTAGAAAGAAAAATTAGGACATGTTTTAAGTGAGATCTCAAATATCTTCCTGTTATATTTCAACAGGAGCAGCCTGTCAGTTGATGCATTTGTGTTCTACTGCAGCTTCCCAGAGTGTTCAAAAGAACAACTAGAGTGCTAACAGCCTTACTTATGACAAAAGTATGGCACACCTGAAGCCATCTTGATTGGAATAAACTGGTAACACTTAAAACATTTAATTTAAAAAGGAACAAAATGAGGGGTTCATTTTGCCATAGAAATTATGGTTAGTGCTGCAAAAAGAAAATTTAGTGCATGTTTTAAGTGAGATCTCAAATCCTCTTCTATTTCATTAGAAAATTCTGACATGCAGACTGAAACAATCACTTTCAATACCAGCAGTAGACTTCCAGTTAACTCCTTGGTGAGCAGTAGCTTTACTACAGTGATCTAATGAACAACTAGAGTAATAACATTCTGAATTTATGGCAAATGTGTGACACATCTGAATGCCTTCTTGATGGAATCAAAGTAAAAAACTGAAAGCATTTCCTACTGAGGAGACTGCAGTAAATGAGGAAATTAGGAAACTTCATAACAAAGAAGTCTTCCAAGATGGCCACCAGTGAAAAAAGAGCCCAAATGTAGCACAAATATTACCCAGATGTAGCCCACATATAGCCCAATGACAAAAGTGTGCAAAACACTTTTTATTTTTAGTTTTTGCAGTTTTATGTAGTGCAGACTGGTCAGGTATTGGAGCGTTGCATCTTAAAACATGACCCCCCTACACTACAAAAAGACCACTGCACTACCCTAAACCCTAAAACACTTCCCCAGCATGACCCCTATACTACACAAGCACCACTGCACTATCCTAAACCCTAAAACACTACCCCCAGCATGACCCCCTACACTACAAAAACACCACTGCACTACCCTAAACCCTAAAACACTACCCCAACACCACGGCACTAACCTAAATCCTAAAACACTACCCCCAGCACGACCCCCTACACTACCCAAACACCACTGCACTACCCTAAAACATGACCCCCTACACTACACAAACACCACTGCACTACCCTAAACCCTAAAACACTACCCCCAGCACGACCCCCTACCCTACACAAGCACCACTGCACTACCCTAAACCCTAAAACACTACCCCCAGCACGACCCCCTACACTACACAAACACCACTGCACTACCTTAAACCCTAAAACACTACCCCCAGCAGGACCCCCTACACTACCCAAACACCACTGCACTAACCTAAACCCTAAAACACTACCCCAGCACGACCCCCTACACTACCCAAACACCATTGCACTACCCTAAAACATGACCCCCTACACTACACAAACACCACTGCACTACCCTAAACCCTAAAACACTACCCCCAGCACGACCCCCTACACTACACAAGCACCACTGCACTACCCTAAACCCTAAAACACTACCCCCAGCATGACCCCTTACACTGCCCAAACACCACTGCACTGCCCTAAACCCTGAAACACCAGCCCGTGCACGACCCCCTACAGTGCCCGAACACCACTGCACTGCCCTAAACCCTGAAACACATACCCTAGCACGACCCCCTACACTGCCCGAACACCACTGCACTGCCCTAAACCCTGAAACACCACCCCCTTCACGACCCCCTACACTCCCGAACACCACTGCACTGCCCTAAACCCTGAAACACTACCCCCAGCAAGACCTCCTACACTGCTCGAACACCACTGCACTGCCCTAAACCCTGAACATCACCCCCAGCATGACCCCTACACTGCCCGAACACCACTGCACTGCCCTAAACCCTGAAACACTACCCCCAGCAAGACCTCCTACACTGACTCGAACACCACTGCACTGCCCTAAACCCTGAACATCACCCCCAGCAAGACCCCCTACACTGCCCGAACACCACTGCCCTAAACCCTGAAACACCACCCCCAGCACGACCCCCTACACTGCCCGAACACCACTGCACTGCCCTAAACCCTGAAACACCACCCCCAGCACGACCCCCTACACTGCCCGAACACCACTGCACTGCCCTAAACCCTGAAACACCACCCCCTGCACGACCCCCTACACTGCCCGAACACTACTGCACTGCCCTAAACCCTGAAACACCATCTCCAGCACGACCCCCTAAACTGCACGAACACCACTGCACTGCCCTAAACCCTGAAACACTACCCCCAGCAAGACCCCTACACTGCCCGAACACCACTACACTGCCCTAAACCCTGAAACACCACCCCCAGCAAGACCCCCTACACTGCCCGAACACCACTGCCCTAAACCCTGAAACACCACCCCCAGCAAGACCCCCTACACTGCCCGAACACCACTGCACTGCCCTAAACCCTGAAACACCAGCCCCAGCACGACCCCTACACTGCCCGAACACCACTGCACTGCCCTAAACCCTGAAACACCACCCCTGCACGACCCCCTACACTGCCCGAACACCACTGCACTGCCCTAAACCCTGAAACACCACCCCCAGCACGACCCCCTACACTGCCCGAACACCACTGCACTGCCCTAAACCCTGAAACACCACCCCTGCACGATCCCCTACACTGCCCGAACACTACTGCAGTGCCCTAAACCCTGAAACACCACCCCCAGCATGACCCCTACACTGCCCGAACGCCACTGCACTGCCCTAAACCCTGAAACACTACCCCCAGCAAGACCTCCTACACTGCTCGAACACCACTGCACTGCCCTAAACCCTGAAACATCACCCCCAGCAAGACCCCCTACACTGCCCGAACACCACTGCCCTAAACCCTGAAACACCACCCCCAGCACGACCCCCTACACTGCCCGAACACCACTGCACTGCCCTAAACCCTGAAACACCACCCCCAGCACGACCCCCTACACTGCCCGAACACCACTGCACTGCCCTAAACCCTGAAACACCACCCCCTGCACGACCCCCTACACTACCCGAACACTACTGCACTGCCCTAAACCCTGAAACACCATCCCCAGCACGACCCCCTACACTGCACGAACACCACTGCACTGCCCTAAACCCTGAAACACTACCCCCAGCAAGACCCCCTACACTGCCCGAACACCACTACACTGCCCTAAACCCTGAAACACCACCCCCAGCAAGACCCCCTACACTGCCCGAACACCACTGCCCTAAACCCTGAAACACCACCCCCAGCACGACCCCCTACACTGCCCGAACACCACTGCACTGCCCTAAACCCTGAAACACCACCCCCTTCACGACCCCCTACACTGCCCGAACACCACTGCACTGCCCTAAACCCTGAAACACCACCCCCAGCATGACCCCTACACTGCCCGAACACCACTGCACTGCCCTAAACCCTGAAACACTACCCCCAGCAAGACCTCCTACACTGCTCGAACACCACTGCACTGCCCTAAACCCTGAAACATCACCCCCAGCAAGACCCCCTACACTGCCCGAACACCACTGCCCTAAACCCTGAAACACCACCCCCAGCACGACCCCCTACACTGCCCGAACACCACTGCACTGCCCTAAACCCTGAAACACCACCCCCAGCACGACCCCTACACTGCCCGAACACCACTGCACTGCCCTAAACCCTGAAACACCACCCCCTGCACGACCCCCTACACTGCCAGAACACTACTGCACTGCCCTAAACCCTGAAACACCATCCCCAGCACGACCCCTAAACTGCACGAACACCACTGCACTGCCCTAAACCCTGAAACACTACCCCCAGCAAGACCCCCTACACTGCCCGAACACCACTACACTGCCCTAAACCCTGAAACACCACCCCCAGCAAGACCCCCTACACTGCCCGAACACCACTGCCCTAAACCCTGAAACACCACCCCCAGCAAGACCCCCTACACTGCCCGAACACCACTGCACTGCCCTAAACCCTGAAACACCAGCCCCAGCACGACCCCTACACTGCCCGAACACCACTGCACTGCCCTAAACCCTGAAACACCACCCCCTGCACGACCCCCTACACTGCCCGAACACCACTGCACTGCCCTAAACCCTGAAACACCACCCCCAGCACGACCCCCTACACTGCCCGAACACCACTAGACTGCCCGAAACCCTGAAACACCACCCCTGCACGATCCCCTACACTGCCCGAACACTACTGCAGTGCCCTAAACCCTGAAACACCACCCCCAGCATGACCCCTACACTGCCCGAACACCACTGCACTGCCCTAAACCCTGAAACACTACCCCCAGCAAGACCTCCTACACTGCTCGAACACCACTGCACTGCCCTAAACCCTGAAACATCACCCCCAGCAAGACCCCCTACACTGCCCGAACACCACTGCCCTAAACCCTGAAACACCACCCCCAGCACGACCCCCTACACTGCCCGAACACCACTGCACTGCCCTAAACCCTGAAACACCACCCCCAGCACGACCCCCTACACTGCCCGAACACCACTGCACTGCCCTAAACCCTGAAACACCACCCCTGCACGACCCCCTACACTGCCCGAACACTACTGCACTGCCCTAAACCCTGAAACACCATCCCCAGCACGACCCCCTACACTGCACGAACACCACTGCACTGCCCTAAACCCTGAAACACTACCCCCAGCAAGACCCCCTACACTGCCCGAACACCACTACACTGCCCTAAACCCTGAAACACCACCCCCAGCAAGACCCCTACACTGCCCGAACACCACTGCCCTAAACCCTGAAACACCACCCCCAGCAAGACCCCCTACACTGCCCGAACACCACTGCACTGCCCTAAACCCTGAAACACCAGCCCCAGCACGACCCCTACACTGCCCGAACACAACTGCACTGCCCTAAACCCTGAAACACCACCCCCTGCATGACCCCCTACACTGCCCGAACACCACTGCACTGCCCTAAACCCTGAAACACCAACCCCTGCACGATCCCCTACACTGCCCGAACACTACTGCACTGCCCTAAACCCTGAAACACCACCCCAGCACGACCCCTACACTGCACGAACACCACTGCACTGCCCTAAACCCCGAAACACTACCCCCAGCAAGACCCCCTACACTGCCCGAACACCACTGCCCTAAACCCTGAAACACCACCCCCAGCAAGACCCCCTACACTGCCCGTACACCACTACACTGCCCTAAACCCTGAAACACCACCCCCAGCATGACCCCTACACTGCCCGAACACCACTGCACTGCCCTAAACCCTGAAACACCACCCCCAGCATGACCCCCTACACTGCCCGAAAACCACTGCACTGCCCTAAACCATGAAACACCAGCCCCAGCACGACCCCCTACACTGCCCGAACACCACTGCACTGCCCTAAACCCTGAAACACCACCCCCAGCACGACCCCCTGCACTGCCCGAACACTACTGCACTGCCCTAAACCCTGAAACACCAGCCCCAGCACAACCCCGTACACTGCCCGAACACCACTGCACTGCCCTAAACCCTGAAACACCAGCCCCAGCACAACCCCCTACACTGCCCGAACACCACTGCACTACCCTAAACCCTGAAACACCAGCCCCAGCACAACCCCCTACACTGCCCGAACACCACTGCACTGCCCTAAACCCTGAAACACCAGCCCCAGCAAGCCCCCCTACATTGCCCGAACACCACTGCACTGCCCTAAACCCTGAAACACCACCCCCAGCAAGACCCCCTACACTGCCCGAACACCACTGCACTAAAGCCTGAAACACCACCCCCAGCAAGACCACCTACACTGGCCGAACACCACTGCACTGCCCTAAACCCTGAAACACCACCCCCTGCATGACCCCCTACACTGCCCAAACACCACTGCACTGCCCTAAACCCTGAAACACCACCCCTGCACGACCCCCTACACTGCCCGAACACCACTGCACTGCCCTAAACCCTGAAACACCACCCCTCAGCACGACACCCTACACTGCCCGAACACCACTGCACTGCCCTAAACCCTGAAACACCACCCCCAGCACGACCCCCTACACTGCCCGAACACCACTGCACTGCCCTAAACCCTGAAACACCACCCCCTGCACGACCTCCTACACTGCCGGAACACCACTGCACTGCCCTAAACCCTGAAACACCACCCCCAGCACGACCCCCTACACTGCCCGAACACCACTGCACTGCCCTAAACCCTGAAACATCAACCCCAGCAAGACCCCCTACACTGCCTGAACACCACTGCCCTAAACCCTGAAACACCACCCCCTACACTGCACGAACACCACTGCACTGCCCTAAACCCTGAGACACCACCTCCAACAAAACCCCCTACACTGCCTGAACACCATTGCTCTGCCCTAAATCCTGAAACACTAGCCCCAGCATGACCCCCTACACTGCCCAAACACCACTGCCCTAAACCCTGAAACACCACCCCCTGCACGACCCCCTACACTGCCCGAACACCACTGCACTGCCCTAAACCCTGAAACACCACCCCCTACACTGCCCGAACACCACTGCACTGCCGTAAACCCTGAAACACCACCCCATCACGACCCCCTACACTGCCCGAACACCACTGCACTGCCCTAAACCCTAAAACACGACCCCCAGCATTGCCCCCCACACTGCCCAAACACCACTGCACTGCCCTAAACCCTAGAACACTACCCCAGCACGACCCCCTACACTACCCGAACACCACTGCACTACCCTAAACCCTAAAATACTACCCCCAGCACAACCCCCTACACTACCCTAACATGGCTGCACTGCCCTAAACCCTCAAACACTCCCCCAGCACAACCCCCTACACTACCCGAACACCACTGCACTGCCCTAAACCCTAAAACACTCCCCCCAGCACGACCCCCTACACTACCCGAACACCACTGCACTGCCCTAAACCCTAAAACACTCCCCCCAGCATGACCCCCTACACTACCCAAACACCACTGCACTGCTCTAAACCCTAAAACACTACCCCCGCATGACCCCCTACACTACCCAAACACCAATGCACTACCCTAATCCCTAAAACACTACCCCCCGCATGACCCCCTACACTACCCTAAACCCTAAAACACTACCCCGCACGACTCCCTACACTACCCAAAGACCACTGCACTACCCTAAACCCTAAAACACGACCTCCTACACTACACAAACACCACTGCACTACCCTAAACCCTAAAACACTACCCCCTACACTACACAAACACCACTGCACTACCCTAAACCCTAAAACACTACCCCAGCAGTACCCCTACACTACCCAAACACCACTGCACTAACCTAAACCCTAAAACACTACCCCCAGCAGTACCCCCTACACTACCCAAACACCACTGCACTACCCTAAATCACTACCCCCAGCACGACCCCCTACACTACCCAAACACCACTGCACTACCCTAAACCCTAAAACACTACCCCCAGCACGACCCCCTACACTACTCAAACACCACTGCACTACCCTAAACCCTAAAACACTCCCCCCAGCACGACTCCCTACACTACCCAAACATCACTGCACTACCCTAAACCCTAAATCTACCCCCAGCATGACCCCCTACACTACACAAACACCACTGCACTACCCTAAACCCTAAAACACTACCCCCAGCACGACCCTCTTCACTACCTAAACACAACTGCACAATTTGTTACAGGCGTTGCAACGCAGGCCTGTGGTACTTACTGGAAGTACCTAGTGGGCTAGTTGGGCTCCAGGGCCCCTCAGGATTCAAGGTGACCTAATCCCCCAACTTAAAACGCACCACGGGGCGTGTTTGCACAGTGGTGAAGGGAGGGGGCGGGGCCTCAGGTGACATGTGCGCAAACACGCCCTGTGGTGCGTTTTAAGTTGGGGAATTAATTCCCTTTGAATCCTGAGGGACCCTGGGGGCCAACTAGCCCACCAGGTACCTTCAGTAAGCACAACAGAGTTGCGTTGCAGAGAGGTGAAAAAAGGTGCGTGGCCTCGGAACGCCTCTCTGCAACTCAGCTCTGTGGTCCTAACTGTAGGTACCTGGGGGGCTAGTTGGGCCCCAGGGATCCTCAGATTCAAGGGGACTTAATCCCACAACTTAAACAGCACCACGGGGTGCGTTTGCACACATGTCACCTCAGGCCCCCCTCCCTTCACCACTGTGCAAACGCGCCCTGTAGCGCGTTTTAAGAGGTAGTTTTAATCCCCCTGCCCTATTATGTACTAGGGACTTGCAGAGGAGGTCATGCTAATCACAGGGGTACCCCAACGCATAGTGTTCCCTAGTGTATGTAGGTGTTTTCACTGTATTCTAAGTGTCTTTTAGCATAGCACTGGCTCTGGTTAGTCAGAGTCAGTTACCACCAGTACCCGTCTGAAAAAGTTGTGGGCACAGGATGATTTTGCAACAAGGCCTCTTTCTGCTCCTCTGTTGGTTCTTTCTGCACATCTTTTGCTTCTTTCTGTGCGTTTTTTCTTCTTTCTTCACATGTCCTACCTCTGTAGGCATAGTTAGAAACTAGCATTTAAAAAAACCTTTGAAATTCACTTAAAAAAATCATAGGTTTCAGGCACGTTATAGTTAGAAATTAGCATTTAAAAAACCTTTGAAATTCACTGAAAAAACCATAGGTTTCAGACACGTTATAGTTAGAAATTAGCATTTAAAAAACCTTTGAAATTCACTGAAAAAACCATAGGTTTTAGGGACAGTTATAGTTAGTTGGACATTTCACTCGTACAAAACCATAGAAATTCCCCGTTATAGTTAGTTCAGCTAACTATAACTCGCGCCCCGCAATGCACTGCTGATGACGTCACATATTACATCACTCATGACATGGTCAGTGACATCGCTGATGACATCACTGATGACATCTCAAATGACATCACTGATGACATCATCCATGTGATAATTTCATGCATCTTCTCACACCCTAATATAACTTTTGATACACCCACTCTAAATTACAGACTGCCATTCTCAAAACCATAGACACTCCAACACCAAAAACTACATACCCACTCACTGATTCTTAGGTCTACACACACATCCACTCACTCACCCGTACAGTCACTCATACTTAGTCACTCAGTACAGGACTATCATATGCACTCATACACCTATATAAACACTCACACACCGCCACTCATCCATAGAGGTACTCACACACCTAGTCAGTCATGCAAAAACGTAATCACACACCCATTTACTCACCTATACAGTTATACACACACCAGCTCACTTACTCATACAAATACTAGCACATTCTTACGCTCTTATACAATCACTGATACAAGTACACACTCATCCATACAGCCACTCTCACAATCACACACTCTCACTTATAGCCATTTATATACTCCAACACACATATATACTGCCTTTCACATATGTAGATACTCACACATGTACCACTGAGATATACATTCAATCACTAACACACCCATACACACACTCACCCACCCATACAGTCCATCACAGATGCACTCTTGAAACCATGCACCCAGTGAATCACCAACTCACACATCTATGCACAGAGTCACACACACCCCACCCACACAAACACTCAGGCACCCATACAGATACTCAGACAATCAATCAATAACCCATGTAGACACTCATGTAGCTATTCAGAAAGCCATGCAGCCGCTTACAAACCAACAGACAGACGGATACAGACATTCACACAGTTTAGTCACTAACCCATGCATTCAGTAAGATACATTTAATCACTCACTTGTAGAGTCAGTCACTCACGTACTAAATCATCCATTCAGACACTTATACACCCACTCATTCTTCAATACGCCTTTCCCTATATATATTAAACATATTTAAACTTTACAGAAACACACAGTCACTGGATGATGTCATCAGTGATGTCATCAGTGATGTCATTTGAGATGTCATCAGTGATGTCATCAGTGATGTCACTGACCATGTCATGAGTGATGTAATATGTGACGTCATCAGCAGTGCATTGCGGGGCGCGAGTTATAGTTAGCTGAACTAACTATAACGGGGGAATTTCTATGGTTTTGTACGAGTGAAATGTCCAACTAACTATAACTGTCCCTAAAACCTATGGTTTTTTCAGTGAATTTCAAAGGTTTTTTAAATGCTAATTTCTAACTATAACGTGTCTGAAACCTATGGTTTTTTCAGTGAATATATATATATATATATATATTTATATATATAAAATAGTTTTTAAGAAAGAAGAACAAAAAAGGTTCTTACAGAACCACCTATTTTGGTTTAAAAAGGAAAAGCTATATCTTGTATGAATACATGAGTGAATGGATAGTTTCTGTGTGATTGCATGAGTGCACATGTACTGTCTGAGTTATTGGATGAGTAAATGAGGAGAGTTTGAGAAAATGGTTGAGAGCAAGACTAGTGCCTGAGTGACTGCATGAGTGCATAGGTAGTGCCTGAGTGAATGGAGGAGTGCATGGATAATGCCTGATTGAATGGATGAGTCCATGCTTAGTGCCTGAGTGAATTGTTGAGTGCAAGAGTAGTACCTGAGAGATTGTATGACTGCATGGGTAGTGCCTGAGTGATTGCATGAGTGCAGCGGTAGTGCTTAGGTGATTGCATGAGTGCAGGGGTAGTGCCCAGGTGATTGCATGAGTGCATGGGAAGTACCTGAGTGAAAGTATGAGTGCAAAGCTAATGACTGGTTCATTACATGGGTCCACAGGTAGTCCATAAGGGAATGGATGAGTGCATGGGTAGTGCTTGAGTGATTGCATAAGTGCAGCAGTAGTACCTAGATGATTGCATGAGTGCATGAGTAGTGCCTGAGTGATTGCATGAGTGCATGGGAAGTACCTGAGTGATTGCATGAGTGCAGAGATAGTGCTTCAGTAATTGTATGAGTGCATGGGAAGTACCTGAGTGAAAGTATGAGTGCAAAGCTAATGCCTGGTTGATTACATGAGTCCCCAGGTAGTCCATGAGAATATGGATGAGTGCATGGGCAGTGCTTAAGTGAATGGTTGAGTGCAAGAGTATACCTAAGTGATTGCATGACTGCATGGGTAGTGCCTGGGTGATTGGATGAGTGTATGGGTACTGCTTGAGTGGAAGGATGGGTGCAACGGTAATGTCTGGGTCATTGGATGAGTGCATAGGTAGTGTCTGATTGAATGGATGAGTGTATGAGTAGTGTCTGAGTGAATGGATGAGTGCAAAAGTACTGCCTGATTGATTGCATGAGTGCATGGGCAGTGCCTGGATGACTGCATACCTGCAGGGTTACTGCTTCGGTCATTGAATGAGTGCATGGGTAGTGCCTGAGTGAATGGATGAGTGCATAGATAGTACCTGAGTGAATGGTTGAGTGCAAGAGTAGTGCCACAGTGATTGCATAAGTGCAGCAGTAGTGACTAGATGAGTGCATGAGTAGTGCCTGAGTGCATGGGTAATACCTGAGTGATTGCATGAGTGCAGAGATAGTGCTTCAGTGATTGTATGAGTGCATGGGAAGCACCTGAGTGAAAGTATGAGTGCACAGCTAATGCCTGGTTCATTACATGAGTCCCCAGGTAGTCCATGAGAGAATGGATGAGTGCATGGGTAGTGCTGAGTGAATGGTTGAGTGCAAGAGTATACCTAAGTGATTGCATGACTGCATGGGTAGTGACTGGGTGATTGAATGAGTGCAGGGGTAGTGCCTGGGTGATTGGATGAGTGTATGGGTACTGCTTGAGTGGAAGGATGGGTGCAACGGTAATGTCTGGGTTATTGGATGAGTGCATAGGTAGTGCCTGATTGAATGGATGAGTATATGGGTAGTGTCTGAGTGAATGGTTGAGTGCAAAAGCACTGCCTGATTCATTGAATGAGTGCATGGGCAGTGCCTGGATGATTGCATAACTGCAGGGTTACTGCTTGTGTGATTGGATGAGTGCATGGGTAGTGCCTGAGTTACTTCATGAGTGCTAGACTAATGTCTACGTGCTTAAATCAGTGCATTGATAGTACCTGAGTAAAAGCATGACTGCAAGAGTAATGCCTGGGTCATTGGACTAGTGCATGGGTAGTGCCTAAGTGATTGCATGAGTGCAAGAGTAGTGCCTGAGTGATTGCATGAGTGCATGGGTAGTGCCTGGGTGATTGCATGAGTACAAGGGCAGTGCATGGGTGTTTGGATAAGTGCATGCGTAGTGCCTGTGTCAAAGAAAGAATACAAGGGTAATGCCTGGGTTATCCTATTAGTGCAAGACTTGTGCTTCAGAGAATGGGTGAATACATGGGTAGTGTCTACATGAAAAGATGACTGCCTGCCTGATTACATTAGCAACATAATGATAGTTTTCAAATAGTCTAAAGGATCAATATTATTTATATTAGAAACAAATAACATATAATTAAACTTTAAACATTTTTTTACGTTATCATGCATATTATATTATGTATTCTTACCTTTCCAGTAATTTAGATACATTACTCAGTAGAACCATTTTAGAGTAGTATTTTCCTAAACAGCATTAAAACACTTTTCATACTTCAACAGTACCTACTATAAAGAAGAAAGAAAAACTGTTATTTAATGATAATATATTACAGAAATAATAATATTATATTTTTCGGAAGTCAACATAAATTTAGAATTACATAACATTTTCAGATTCCATTTTTTGCTGTTCTCAGATTCCACTTAACTCCCCCATACACAGTGATTTCAATGTAGTATCATCATTGAACAGCGGGGAAAAAAATCAAAATCGATTGTAGAGAAAAAAACAAATCAGCGTAGAGCATTATTTTGAATATGTGTTGCTATGTGTTTTCCTATCTACACTTTCTTAATTACTTCCTTCATCTACATTAACTGTATTATTTATTTAAAATACATTTTCCAAAATGTAGACTCTCATTTGCATCTGGTAGAATATAGACAACAAATATTTAAACTATTTCCTTTTAAACACAACTTTCCAAATGCAATATCAATTAGCGTAAATATTATTCCAAACACTAATTATAAATACTTAAAGTTTCCACTCCTCTCTAGTTTCTGTTTACATCTTCCCGATAGGCTGAATGAAGTACTCAAAACTTTGGCTTCAAAAATAACAAATATGATTTTGGTAATTCATAAGGCGATCTAGGTTTGAATTCCAAGTGGGCATCATTGCAATGTGTCCATCCTTTATTACACTTTAAATAAACAGTATAGTGTCCAGATGTTTTAGTAGGTCCATCATGGAAAATAATAGCCACTGTTGTAAAAATTCTTCCTGAAATAGATATCTGACTTACTTTAAAATTTGAAATTTTTGTTTGCAATTTTCTTCCATTTGCCCTACAACGTTGTAGCATTAAAATGAGATATTTTCGGAATCTTGTTATATGTAATGTAGACAACATCTCTGATCTACAATGCAAACATCTCATGTCCTGATTAGCTGTAAATATCAATTTGTTAAAAGGTACTGATTTGCAGTCTGGTATATGAATCGTTCTGTTTGTATTTCAGTGGTAGAAGTAAATGACCACTCTTCACATTTATGATCCCATCTGTAACTTAGTCCAAAAAAGTTTTCAATCTGTATTCCTTCATCTTCTAACACTCCAAGCATAAGCATTAGAAATTATTGTGCATCTTGTTGTATATTGAGAGTAAATGTCAAAGAAACAGTACATATATCCAAAAAATGCCGAACACCAGAAGCAGTTTGCATTTTACTTCTATCAGTTATTAACTGTTCAAATACATGATGCAGTAAAGAACAGAATCTTTTTTCACGTTTTGTCATGATATCATGCTGAATATCTACTAGATAAAAGACAGCAATCAGAATCACATTAGCAAAACAGTTGATACCTGAACTATTTTCCAACTGGTATCTTACAATGTCATCAACAGTTGCTATTTTATTTTTCTTTACACCTTCAAATTTCTCTTCATTTGTTTTCTTTTTTTGAACCTCAATTCCATCTTTGACATATTTCCGTTTTGGACACACTACACGTCTCTTATATATGGTATTTTCACCTAAATCAGGAGCATAAAGTCTTCTTAAATGATTATACTCTCTTAACCAATTTGCATCAGCACTAACCTTTTTCTCATCGAAATCTATCAAACACAAACCAGACAATGTTCTTACTCGAGACAATGCAACGTATGCCATTCCCTCTTTGAACACTGTACTTCCAATATTTACAAAAGCACTGTCTATATTTAAACCTTGAGATTTGTGAATAGTTACTGCATATGCTAAAGACGGAGGAAACTGTTTTCTGCGAACATACAAATCTCTTACAAGCAAAATCATACAACACAATGCCCAATCTGTCTTACCTCTTTAATCTGGTCAAATTTTATAATCAAAAATTCTATTCCATCTCTGTTCTGAAATTTTACAAAATCAACAACTTTTCCCACGGCTCCATTTACTACACCGTCTTCTACATTGAAATTACGCCCGAAAATTACCGGACAGTTTATACATACATGTAAATTCTTTTCTAAGCCTGCAGTTTTAGATACAGACTTTTCCAAAGAATGCAATTTAGCCTATAGTTTCTCTGTAAGAAGAATAGTCACTCCCTGGTGTTCAAATTTATCAATAGCTTCAATTTCCACTATTTGTTGTTTTTCCAGTTTCAAAAGTTATTGATTAAATGTAGAACGCTCTTGCAGTGTAGGCATTAGACTTCTTTTCTCCAAGCTTATTGTACATTACTTCAGCCGTTGTATTTCCAGTTGTAAACAAGTTCCTTAGTAGCCAACTTTCTAAAGCTTATTTACCATGTTTCATCAAAACACCAATTCTTATGTCTTGAAGAATATTTCCGTAATATTCATCACTTGCTTGTCGCATATTCTTAGCAAGTTCTTTATATTCAAAATGTAGCCAAATGTTCACATTTCCAATACTTCCCAAAGATTTCCTAGTGTCTTCATGGACAAGTGTTTTAAAAACAGGTTGTCCTTTTACAGGAGTAAGTTGCAGTTGATCTCCAAACACAATTAAATATTTTCCTCCAAACAGAACATCATAACTTGTTTTTAAAATCTGTTGCATTCTTAAATGTACAAAGGCAAGCATTAAGTTTGAGACCATGCTCACCTCATCAATGATTAAAAGTTTCATTTTCTTCAGTACTCTTGAGACTTCATAACAAGCTTCTCCAGATAGCTTTTGAAATTCCAATTTATTATCAGGTTCAACTAGTAGCATAAGTAATCGAATTAAAGTAATTCCTTTAATGTTGTGTGCTGCTAATCCTGTTGAAGCTGTTACAACACAAGATAAATGTGATTCTGTAGTTTTGTGTAGATAACTGGTTAAAACTTTAATTAAGAAATGTTTTCCTGTTCCAGCTTGACCGCTGATGTACATTAGAATAGGTTTAATTGATGAACATTTTCATTCTTTTTTTTTCATGTAGCAAACCATGTTGTATCTGTCCTTTCACTTGTAGATATATTTCTTTCTGTTCAATATTTAGTTGTTCTTCTAACTTTTCCAACTGAATAATATCCTGTTGTGCTTGTTGCATTGCAGTTTCTACCTCATTCATGGCTATTGCTGCGTCATTTTTGATAATTGATTGTCCCAGTATATCTTGACTTAGTGGACCAGAACTTTGACTATCTTGAGAACTTTCTCTAGCTTTTTCAGCTGCAATAGTACTTTCTTGTTCAATCTCATCATTTAACATTTGTAGATATATAGGGAAAATTGTGCACTGAATACTATCTTTACTTGCATTAAAAGAATCTTCATAGAAGTCGAAATCTCCAAGAAATTCCGTTTCACTATGCCAAGGCTTGAATAGTTGCAGAAGTGCTAAATAGAAATATTCCTTCTTATCTGGACTTTCGCAATTGAGTTTTCTGTGGTTAATAAGATTTCCTTTTGCATGTTTTACCAAACATCCGTCACATCCAATTACTGCATATTTTTCTTCTTTTATATTTTCTGTAACTTTTCTTTTAAAACTGTAATGTTGAAGTATTTCATACAGACATAGGTTTTTGAGATGTAGACTCCTTTTGGGATAGTATGTATCCAACATATTAGTTGTAACAATATCTGTACTTTCTGGTTCATTCTGTGCTAAGTATTCGATTTCTTGTATTGTTTTCAATACTCTTTTTCATGTGGAGGCAAGACCTAAGCTTACCCAAATGATTCCTCTTGACTTTGAATATAAACTGGCAGAGCTCAAGTGATCCGAATATTCATAGGATCCAATCTCTCGATGGGAAAGCATTTTCAAGCTAAAACTGTACAATTTCTTGCTAAGACTCTTCTCTTGTGAAATTTATTCCCACATTTCTTTCATCTCTGTCTTTTCAGATTTGGTTATATATGATGTAACATAGCGAGCAACAGCAATTGAATTATCTGCAACATATTGAATATACATGTTTGCATTCCACATTTTCAAAATAACTAGATTGTAGTCATTAATATACTTTGAATCTTCGGTTCTTTTTAAGTTGTATGTATCCTTCGTAGATTTCCAAGTTATTGTATGCCTTACTGCTGACAAAAAACTATTTACTCTTCCTTTAGAAATTATTGGACGTGGGAATCCAAAACGACATTTTGTATAAGGTTTCCCAGTATTTTCCACATCGATGACTTTGAAACCGTAAAACTTGTCTCAAGCTCTTTTCTCCTCCTTCTCTTTGAATGGCACAGATAACATTCTGTTTGATGAAAGACACAACAGTTTCAGCAGTATCAGTTCCAAATTTTGGAGCATTCTTTATCCATAATAGCATGTGTATATGAGGAGCACCTCTGGCTTGGTACTCCTTTCTCCAAAAAAAATCTGTTACCTCTCCAAGAGGTAGATGATATTTATTACAGATAAATGAAATCATAACTTGAAATATATGATTAAAATATCTGCACACATTTACAGGATCCAAGGAACACAGTTCTCCAGCTGTCTTCAATTCAATGTTTTTAACATTTGAAATTGCTTCTCGTAGAAATTCAAGTAAATCACCCCACGCATATTCAGCACAGCTAAGTGTTACAAACCATGTAGGAGTACCTAAGTTTCTTAACATACATTTAAGTTCTCCATGACGATGATACCAATACTCATTGGTACCACATTGACACACCATCAAATTAATTAACTGAGATTCCAAATGTTCATCTCTTTGTTGAACTTTATCCATGAATTCCTTTGCAGAAACATGTGGAAGATGAACTCCTGTTTTTAATATGTGGTTCACTGCATATGAAAGAGCAGAAAAATCACTTTCAAACAGAAGATGAAATATATATGGAATGCACTGTCGAAATCTTGGATCTTCAGAGTACAATCTTGACAAGCGGTATTCTGAAGCTGGAATCCATACAGCTCACTCATCAAATCGTTCACCTTCTCCAGTGGGGAATAGCTGTGGAAAACAACGAGCTTCTAAACTTTTTTCCCATACACTGATGGGAGCTCCCTTTGCTTCCTTCATATGAAATAAGTCAATACTGATCCCTATCACTTCTTTTGAATGTAGAGGATGTATAGTATAATGTTCATAAATCTCTTCACTCCTAGACTTGTCCACTTTTTCTATTTGGCCACTTGAAATTTCTGTTTTATCTTCTAAGCATATTACCTGTTCATCTACATTTACAAACTTATAATAAATATTATTCTGTACCAGATATAATGTAGCCTTTTAAAGTTTATTAACATCTACAAACTCTTGCCATATTTTTCTACTCTTTGTTGGTACACCATTAACTAGAATAACTACTGGCTCATTTTCCTCCCTGTCTACACCAACAGTTTCAATATTTTTCTTAAAATCTAAAGGTAAGTACACAACTCTTCCTTTCAGACCTCTTTGTAAATCTGTTGGGGGCATCTTACCTGTTTTAGGCTCCATACGAACTATAGCCTGAAATGGGTGCACAGATTAAATAAGAATGGACTCATATGCATTCAAATCTGCCAGTTCCGGAGGAATAGCTACCAACTCTAAGTTGTTATGTCCTGCTCTAGCTGGTATTTTGTTCTCTTCTAATTTGTTGTAACAATATTTACAAATACGTTGATCAGTACCCAGCTCAAACCTACCTTCTACCAACAAATAAGCGCCAAATTGCTGCCACTTATCATTGTTTTCCTTCTCACTTTTTAAATATTTATCAACATTCCTAGTTTGACTTGTATAGTGAGTACATCGACAACAAATACAAACATAGTTTGGTTTTTCAGATGAAACTGTCTTAAACTTTGTGATTTCTTCTGCAAACTCATCAATACTAATCTATGTCACCTGTTCTTCAACACCTACACTTATTAAGCTCTCACTTTCTCTACACTCCTCTTTTGAACCAAAAAAACGAAACTGTATATCATCACAACTTTTTTGTTCATCTGATACTGAACCGTGCAAAAGAGCTGTGTTCATTTCACTTAAACATAATGCAGGACTTTTTACATAGTAGAGTCTCCTTACTAACTTCCGCATTTCTGAGTGGTGTACTGCTAAAATTCTTAAATGATGAAAAGTTCTTTTTACAAATTTTTCTTGAAAGACAAGCCAGAGAATGACCCTGCAAGTTAGTGTATTTTCTTACTTTATATGGATCTAATCCTTGTAACATCTTAATCTTCTGTTTAAGACTTTGTTTGGCATATCCTCGTAAAAAAATTGTAATATGTCAATAGATTCCTGTTGAATACTGCAAATACTACTACAATCTCACTTATGTACTGGAGCTTGTGTGCGCTTCCCTTCTGCTTCTTCAGCTATTACTTCTTCCACACTCCTAACAACCATTTTTCCTTTTGGAATAGGACAACCATCTTTCATCTCATAGCATCAACCACTAGTATCAACTGCATGAACTAATGTGTTCTGTTGTTCTGTTGAAAATAGCTTTCTTCATTAAATAAAGGCTCAGTACTAGAAGTGTGCTTCCATTCACCAGTAAATGTTTTACAAAAGTTACTTCTATTAACCAGTCTTTTTCTTTTACTTTTCTCCTTCATAAAGTGCATTGTTTTATTCAATGTTTTCATTCTTTTCAATACTAATATAAATCATTTTCGTTTCAATTCAAAAGCAGTATCTACTACACTTTGAATGTATTGCTTCTTCTTATATGCTTCTGATCTTCTTTTATACTTTTTACAATATATTAATACATTTTGAATTACTCTATTTCTTAACATTCGTACACGTATCTCTTTAAATTGTTTTTGTCTTTTAATGACATTTATTGTTTTTCCAAAAATGAATGTTTGTTTTCCATTACAAGTCTTCTTTTCCATGTGCTTTGTTGTAAAAAATATCTTTTTCTTTCATTACTATTGTCTTTCTTTAATCTCTCTGCAACTGTTTTAAGAAATTGTTTAGTACTCTTACCAGAACAGACTTTATCCTGAGTAACATTTTGGTCTTTTTGTAGTCCACTCTTTTTAGTTTGGGTTAAATACTTCTCTTTTCTTTGTTGTCTTCTCTTTTCATGTTTTCTTGCCATCTTCAATTTCAAATTCAAACAAAATAATTTTCTAAAAGATAAAGAATAGATCCAATAGTTTTTTACATCAATTACGTATTTTAAATTAATTACATGTCAACATTAATAGTAACTAGTAAACAATTAGTTACACTTACATTGCTATTCTCTTTATAACTAATAAAAAAAAGGTACTAAAAAAACAAGAGAAGTTCAGGGAAAAAGCAACAGAGATAAGACGGGTGCTGAAAGATGTACATAAATATAGAAAGAAGAAACAGAGGTGAAGAAACAGTCAAGAAAAGTGCAGAAAGAAGCAAGAAAACTCCAGAAATGCAAAACAGCAATCTTTGCAATATTACTATTATAAGTCTCACCATGTTCCTAGATATATGCATACATGCATCTCTACCTTTTGCTGCTGGCATCACATATAAGAGAAAAATACAAATAGTTCTATTCACTATTCTGCAAGTACTCAAGGTGTTGGGCCTACCCAACTGTAAAGCGGCAACTCTTCGCATATCTCTTTTGTAAGTCTCACCATATTCCTGAAAGCATGTGTCTGTATCTTTTGCTAGTGGCATCATATATAAAAGAAACATACAAATAGATGTATACCTGTGTTTTATACATCTACCATCTCCAGATGCATAACACGTATGAGAATACATGTGCAAGTAGAGACATACCTCAGTCACAAGACCATGCAGACCTTATAACTTCACAGACTGCATTTCCCAATTCAAGCAGACACCTAACATTTTGTGGTGTATTTCAAGTGGACCTTTCCACAAACTCATACAAAGAAGCCTAATCAGTAATCCCTCTACCAACATGTCTTAAACCTCACTTTTGAGCAGCACGTTCACCATTCTGCAACTACTTAGGGTGTTGGGCGTGTCTCTTGTAAGTCTCATGATATTCCAGAAAGCATACATGCATGTGTCTGAACCTTTTCATAGTGGCATCATATATAAAAAAAATATACAAATAGACGTATACCTGTGTTTTATACGTCTAGCATCTTCAGATGCATAACACGTATGAGAATACATGTGGAATTAGACACATATCTCAGTCACAAGACCATGCACACCTTAAAACTTCACAGAATACACTTCCGATTTCAAGCACACACCTAAAATTATGCTACATATTTCAAGTATACCTTTCCACAGACACTTACAAAGTAGCCTAATCACTAAGTCCTCTGCCAACATGTCTTAAACTTCACTTTTGAGCTGCAGCTTCACCATTCTGCAACTACTTAGGGTGTTGGGCCTAGCCAAATATAAAAGAGTAACTCTTTCATGTGTCTGTTCGAAGTCTCACCATATTCCAGAAAGCATACATGCAAATATCTACACCTTTTCCTGGTGGCATTATATATAAAAGAAACATACAGACGTATACCTGTGTTTTATAAGTCTTGCATCTTCAGATGCATAACACATATGAGAATACATGTGGAAGTACAGACATACCTCAGTCACAAGACCATGCAGACCTTAAAACTTCACAGAATGCAGTTCCCATTTCAAGCAGAAACCTAAAATTATGTGGCGTATTTCGAGTGTACCTTTCCACACACTCATACAAAGTAGCCTAATCACCAATCCCTCTACCAACATGTCTTAAACCTCACTTTTGAGCAACAGCTTTACCATTCTGCAACTACTTAGGGTGTTGGGCCTAGCCAAATATAAAGCAGCAACCCTTCGCATGTATCTGTTGCAACTCTCACTATATTCCTGAAAGCATGTATGCATGTGTCTGCACCTTTTCCTAGTGGCATCATATATAAAAGAAACATACAAATAGACCTATACCTGTGTTTTATACGTCTAGCATCTTCAGATGCATAACACTTATGAGAATACATGTGCAAGTACACACATACCTCAGTCACAAGTCCATGTCGACCTTAAAACTTGACAGTGCACTTACAATTTGAAAGAGACACCTAAAAGTATGCGGCATACTTCAACTGCACCTTTCCATCTACCAATGTACAGATATTACTATGCACAAACGATTTCAATCATAATTTCAGTACAATAAAACAAAGTACAATACACATATGTACATTTCGTAACATATTTCAAACATCACACTTCTCGAATAATTTCAAAACTTTGAAAATAAAGCTCTTCAAATCTAAAAATATCACTACAAAAAGTGAAGCATTACTACATAATATATAACACAGCTTACAAATTTGTAACTCACCTTTCAAATAGTATTGCAGAATATGAAATATCAGAAACTCAGAAAAGATTTTCTTTTTGCACACAATTAATGTAATGCTCCACTCTCAACAAGGTAAAATCAGTAATGGCAAACTTTCCCTCTCTTTCTGCACACAAATAAATGTAAGTAACAAATCAATTTGCTTTCTACATCATTTCAAATTGTGAAACACATTTCTATTGGTTAGACATATTAACTCTTTCTAACTGTCTTCGAAAAGTGCCCAAACTGGTTCTCTAATTTTCTGGAGTCGCGACTCCACAGTGGTGCTGCAGTGTCGCGTCGCGATGGAGCCGCGAATCCGTACGGGAGTTCAAAACCTATTTCTAATAATACCCACTTTTTTTTAAACAACAGACTACTTCTACACATACTACTGACTTAGAAAAACGTAATTTAGTAACATATCAGTTATATATAAGTTATCATTTCACATTTTAACGTTCAACCCTTCCCCCATTCTGCTTAATCCCAGTTTCCATAGTAACAGTTTCTGCAACATTCAACTGTACTGGCAGGTCACGAGTTCACCGTATATTCAAGTTCAGCACAGTTTCTTACAAATGCAAATAGCTGGTGTGGTTGACTTTTGCAAAATATTACCTTAAATCTATTTACTGTACCTTTCAAAAAAAAATAATAACCAATAAGAAATATGCTTCTTCAGGAAAATAACATGCAACCTATTTTTGAGTGCACAATGTTAATGAACAACCTATCACTTATCGGCTTTTTCAAAAACAGAATCTTCTTCACCATTTTAGATTCCTCTCATTCTACCAACTGACAACCTGAGCTACAGAGATCTTTTAATTCCTTCCATACATCCCTTCAATATGCTTACAGTATGGATTGTAGGGCACAGCTATGTTTTCTGGTGCAAAAAGTATGCTGAACACAGAGGTATTGACAAAGACCTAGGTTTGCAAAATGTGGAAATTAAATGGATTGCACAGAGAGGATTAAAGTGGCACCAATTGATGCCTTTGGTTAAAACCTTTTTGCATCTCCAACCCCCTGACCTCATGATTGTGCACTGTGGTGGCAATGACCTAGGCACATTGACTGGGGTAGGTCTGGAAATGCTAATGAAGGATACCTTTGCACAATTGATGTTGCTTTTGCCTCAAACTGTCTTTGCATACTCTAATATATGCCAAAGACAGAAATGGAAGTGGTTAAATCAATTCTGTCCATACTTTGAGAAAGCAGAAACAGCGTACCTCAGAGACCATAGGATTGGCTCCATCTATAACAACAATCTACGTTCTGATATGGATGACATCTACAGAAGTGATGGAGTTATCTTCACAGATGAAGGAAATAGAGTATTTCTCAACAACGTTAAGCTGTGCATCTGCACTTACACATAGCTCCAACAAAGTCATAATGAAAACAAGGGCACTTTTTAGAGCCAACCTATAACCCAACAGTAAATCTTATTTTTTTTTAAACACATACTCTTTTTTAATTTTTTGTGCATTCGCAAACCCGTCGCGAATCTGCAAAACAAAAGCACAAATTCAATGTACTACTACACAATACACTTTTCAAGTTTAAGTTTTTTTTTTTATATAATATTACTAACTCTATCAAATGTAATGTGATTATTAACTTCAATCTCACTAACTCTATAAAAAAAAGCTCAGAATGCAACACTACCTTCTAAATGATATACTATTAAATTATTTATTTAAGGAACATCCACAAATCCACCGCAACGTTACACCGGGGGGCTGCACTGAGAGCCGCGATGGGGCAGCGACTCCTATGATGAGAGAAAAAAAATGAATGCCCCTTCAGTTCCATTACTTGATGTCGGCCCCGGGGACCCCATCCACTGGGGCCCATCAAAAACATATCGATAGAAGGGGGGCCGCATGGCCCCCCCTTCCCTGGGCCTCTTTTGGCCCCAAGGACTCCATCCCCCGGGGCCTGCCCAGGCTTTCTTTTTTTTATAAATTTTGGAGGGGGGCCGCATGGCCCTCCTCCTGAGGCCAATTATGGCCCAGAAGACCCCATCCCCGGAGCCAGCCTTTAATTTTTTTTTTTTATGAAAAAAAGAGAGGGGGCCACGTAGCCCTCTTCTCAGGCCATTTTGGGCACCGGGGACCCCATCCCTTGGGGCCTGGCCTCACATTGGGGACTGTGAAGGAAGCCCCAGTGCCCCCACGGTCCCTGCCGTCTCCCGCCTCCTGCGGGAGCCGGCAATGCTTTTGGACAAAGGGAGTTGCAAAGATGCAGCTCCCTTTGCCCAAAATCAATACTGTTTCACTTCATGGATGCAAGAGCAGTTCTCCTGCTCTCACTTCCATGAAGCGCAGCAGTGTTTGCTATAGCACAGCAGGAGCAGTGCTCCCGCCCTGCCATAGCAAACTTCAATGTCCAGGGGGTGGGTGCCCCGGGACATTGCTGGAGCCGGCCCTGGGGGTTGGCAGTCCCCAGGGCCATGGAGGGCTCCTAGAGGGGGTCGCGCGGCCTACCTCCCATCAAGTGTAAAGCCCCGGGGAGGTGGTGGTCCCTGGGGGTCTGCTACGGACCCCTGTATGTTAATTACTCAATGTCCTGGGGAGGTGGTGGTCCCCAGGGCAGTGCCATTAATAATTTTAAAAAAAGCCCTAGGAAGGTGGGGGTCCCCGGGGCTGCGGGGGGGTGTGAGGCCCCCCACATTTAAACATTAAAGCCCTGGGGAGGTGGTGGTCCCCGGGGCTTGGGGGAGCCCACGAGGCCCCCCCACCATAATTAAGTTAAGGAATGCCCTGGGATGGTGCTGGTCCCCGGGGCAGCGTGGGGGGCAGGAGCCCCCCCACGCATTTCCATTAATAAAAAGCCCCAGGGAGGTGGCGGTCCTGGCTCACCGAGGGGCTAAAGACTGCGCTTTGTTTTTAAAAAAGATTTTCGGCAGGATTCGCGTAGGGAAAATATAATAAAATGCTTTTTTGGCCCTGGGGGTCCCTGTGGGACCCCCTGAGCAGGCCTAGGGGGGACTTGCATCTGGGTTGTTGGAGCTACCCAGTTCAGGATGGCCTGGATCTTGGGCTCTGAGGATTGCACGTATACAACTGTTCCCTGCCCTATCTGGCATTTGGATGCCTTCATAGTTAGGCCTGCAGTTTGCAGGGCTTTTAAAACCTTCTCCAGGTGGATCAGGTGATCCTGCCAGGTGGAGCTCAAGACAGCAATATCATCTAGATATGCTGCACTAAAGCCCTTAAATCCAGCAAGGACTTGATTAACCAACCTTTGGAGGGTGGCAGGGGCATTCTCTAAACTAGAAGGCATAACAGTAAATTGATAATGCTCATCAGGTGTGGAGAATGCTGTATTTTCTGTTGCTCCTGGTGCCATGCCAATCTGCCAGCACCATGCAGTTAAGTCAAAGGTACTTAGGAATTTGGCTGTCCCAATTTGTCTATCAACTCATCAGCTCTTGGGATAGGGTGAGCATCTGTCTTGGTGACAGAGTTGAGCCCTCTATAGTCCACTCAGAACCTCGTTTCTCTATTTCTACCCTGTGGATGAGGTTTGGGGACTAGAACCACTGAGCTGGCCCAGGGGCTCTCAGAGGGTTCAATAACCCCTAACTCTAGCATCTTGCTCACTTCAGCTCTGATGCTCTCCTTAACTTGACCAGACTGTCGATAGATCTTATTTTTGACAGGTGCATTGTCCCCAGTGTCCACATCATGGCCTTCTGGTTTAAAGAATGCGCCTGCCACCTTCCAGTTTGTCTGACCAGTGGTCAAGGAAAAGAGCTTAGCATACTGCTGCAAGACTTGCTTACAGTCAGCCTGACGTTGGGCCGAGAGGGTGTCTGAATAGACAACTCCACCCATTGACCCATCTATGGGGCTGTAAGAGAGGAGGTCAGGGAGAGGTTGACTCTCTGTCTCCTGATCCTCATCAGTCACCATCAGCCTGGTGATGTCAGCCCTGTCATGGAAAAGCTTAAGGCGGTTCACATGGATCACCCTTTTGGGGGTCCTGCTTGTGCCCAGATCTACCAAGTAGGTGACCTCGCTTTTCTTTTCTAAGATGGGGTAAGAGCCACTCTATTTGTCCTGGAGAGTCCTTGGTGCCACAGGCTCCAAAACCCACACCTTTTCCCCGGGTTGGAATTCCACCAGTGCAGCTTTTTGGTCATACCAGTACTTATGGAGCTCCTGGCTGGCCTCAAGATTTTTGGAAGCGTTTTCCATGTACTCTGCCATTCTGAACCTTAGGCCTAGTACATAGTCCACAATGTCCTATTTGGGTTCTTGGAGAGGCTTCTCCCAACTCTCCTTAACATGACATAGTGGTCCCCTAACAGGATGGCCAAACAGAAGTTCAAAGGGGGAAAATCCTACTCCCTTCTGAGTCACCTCTCTGTAGGCGAAAAGCAAGCATGGTAAGAGGACATCCCATCTTCTATTGAGCTTTTCAGGGAGTCCCATAATCATGCCCTTCAATGTCTTGTCAAACCTTTCAACAAGACCATTGGTTTGTGGGTGATAGGGTGTAGTAAACATGTACTGCACTCCACACTCTTTCTACATATGTTTTAGGTAAGCAGACATGAAGTTTGACCCTCTGTCTGAAACCACCTCCTTAGGAATCCCTACCCTGGGTCTTCGGGGCAAGATGGCGTCTGAGTGAGATCGCTTTCACTCACCTCCGCTCCGCACCGATCCTCGCTGTGCTCTTATCCGAGCAGGATGGAATGAATGGCGTGCAAAACGATCGATATGAAAGTATGAAGGCATTCTGAAGGCGACCCAAAGGCGAATAGCTCCACAGCGGTGTAAAACGAAGGAACTGTGAAGTAATGCGAGTGATAGAAAGTATCCGATGGACCCGTTGGATCCGGAGGCTTGACGGAGCCCATCAGGGGGGGCATCGATACGAGGCAGCCTGCTGTACGCGCTGGGAATCACTTGCTCGGCTGCTTCTGACGGCAGTTTACGGAGGGAGAATCTGTGCCGGCTGCCGGCTGGGGTTGCCCAGCAACGAGGACGCCAGGAGAAGCCACGGAGATCACTGCACGGAGGCCATGGCAGCGCGAGGAGGTCGAGGTAAGACACGCTCGAACGCGCCGTCTACTACTCGAAAGAAAAGTGACTCAAAAACTGATACAGACTCAAAGAAACCCGAAATATGCTCCGGTAAGGGGGGTAAACTGGATAAAAACAAAGATAAGATGGAGGCTACCAAAATTACTGACTTGAGAGGCATGCCATTGGGAGGACCATGGGGGAAAAAACAGGTTGCGATAACTAGCATGTTTATACCCTTGGACAGTGAGAAAGAGAGAGGGCTGGAGATGGTAATACAAGGGCAATTGGGTGAGCAAAATGGGCTGGCTGCTGGCGAAGATTTAATTAATACGAAGAATCCTCAGAATACTCCTCTGGATATTTCACCGGGATTATTGGAGGAGGGAAGGCCTTCTTGGGGGTCATGCTGTGATAATACTGTACTAGGAACGCCTGAAGAACTCAATAGGGCCCTCCAAAGAGAGGATAATGATAAGGAAGAAATCCCAGATAAAGACAGATCCCCCAAGGGAAGCGTCAGTAACCTAACTCGAGAGACCACAGAGTTGGTAAACATGCCCGAGCAGACGTGCGAAGGGCAACAACATGCTTTCAGTGAAGGGGCTATTCAGAAAAGGAGCAAAGAGGCGGGATATCTTTCCCCGGACTCCATGGAAACATTTTACTCTCTAAATGAAGAATCAGCAGACTCAGATTTTGAACTTTCAAGTAGTAGTGAAGATGTGGAATGTGGGGATTCTTCCACGAGTAACTACAGCCAGCAAGGCGAGAGAAGGAAACCCAAGAGAACCAAACGGGTGTCGGAAGGGAAAAGGAGCAACCATAAGAAAATGCTAGGAGAAGAAGAAGGAGAACTAGGATGGGACTATTCAGCAACACAGCTGTTACCTTCTAATGGCTCAAATGAGAAAGGAAAACCCGCTAGAGAACAGCCAATTGGCTCGGCCACACAGAAAGCTTATGATGAAGCCGCAGAGCCTTCCCTCTCGCTGATCTTTCAATCCCTAAGATCATTCCAAGATGAGGTCAAAATTGAAAACCGTCAAGCACGGCTAGCCTCGAAGAAGCTACAAGGTACAATGCGTAAAATTGGGAAAACTTGCAGAGAGATTGCAGAGAGACTAAGTATGGTGGAAAAACGCACAGAGGATTTAGAAAATACTGTGGACACTCTGAAGGAACATGCATCTTCACAAGAAAATATGCTGAAGGATGTAATGTGGAAATTAGAAGAGGCAGTAAAATCGCCAACGCCGCAATAACCTGAGGCTGCTGGGAATACCAGAAAATAGCGAAGGCAATGATATTAGGAAATTTACAAATTTCTTACCAGAATTAGCACACTGGGAGTGGGATAAGGAAATTCAACGGGTACATAGATTTCCTTTGTCAATATCTAAACGCTCTACGAATACTCAGGCATACCCTCGTGTTATTTTAATATACTTTGGAAATTTCTTTCTCCGACAGGCCGTGTACGATCTGGCTAGACCCAATATGAAGAGGAAGTGGGAGAACTTTTCCTCTTTCGCGAAACCAGACTTTGCAAATGCCACCGTGGAAAGAAGATGGAGACTCAGGCAACTCATAACTCCTTTTCAAAAAGCCGAAGCTACAGTCTTCCTACTGAATCCGGCTAAGCTAAAAGTCATCTCTCAAGGGCGGAACTATTATTTTACATCTGAAATACAAGCCCAGAAACTGCTAGAGGAGATTTCAACAGGGAAAAACAAGACTACCGGGAGTAAATAAATAATATTTGATATACCACTTTGAGGGATTAAGGAAGCAGAGATTAGGATATCTCATGTATTATAATGAGGAATGATTTTGTTGGTTGAAATGCCTTAATATGAAAAATATGTGTGTGTTGCAAAAATTGCTTTCTTAGTATAACGAGGATTTTTTTTTTCTCCTTTTTTTTGTTGTTGTGTGTGATCATGAGCACGGGAGGAGGCGGGGGTGGAAAGTGGGTGAGGATGATCCAGACTCTGTCACGCAGGCTCAGGATTGAGCCTGATTTCCCTAAGAAGGGTGGGGGAGGGCGGTGGGAGTGTGGGTGGGGGGGAAAGGGAGATCTCAGACAGCTGATGGATATAAGTTGTGCAACCAAGAAAGGTGAATTATGGTATAAGAAGCAGACTAAAGGCCAGGAATGGCATAAAGGGATGGTAATCCTAGTGGAGAATAATAAGCAGACAGGTAAAGATATAGTTTTTAATGGTTAGACTGAAGATTCTCACCATTAATATTTGTGGTCTTAACGATCCGAAAAAAAGACAAAGTGTGGCTGTGGGTTTACAAGCAATAGGGGCTAATATTATTTGTCTTCAAGAGACACACATCAAGGGGTCACAACGGCACCTACTTAAAACCGTAGGATATAGATTGATTACGGCAACAACACAGGGTACAAGGACCAGGGGGGTCGCCATTCTGGCAAAAGGGAGCGAGATACAGTTTGCTAGGTCATCGGCTGATAAGTATGGGCGATGGGCAATTACAGTATGTCAATACAGCAATGATAAAAAAATGACAGTATGTACAATATACGGAAGTGTTATGGATGACCCGAGCATATTGGAATATGTCTCCAATGAATTGGCTCATAGGCCGCTCCCATTGATAGTTTGTGGCTATTATAATCTAAACCTCCCATGTGATTGGTCATTGTATCCTGGAATTTGATATAAGGGGAGGAAACCAAAAGTATTCCAGGCCCTCAAAGAATTATGCCAAACCCATGGTTTGATAGACTGTTGGCAAACAAAGCATCCAAGTGATCCAGGCTTTACGTTTTTCTCTAATCCACATGTAAAATTCGCTAGATTAGATTACATGTTGGTTTCTAGTACCATAAATTCTAGTTGCTCAATAGATAGATTACCACGGGTTTTATCGGACCATAACCCTTTAATTATGAACTTAGAAAGTGGAGGAATGAACAATGATTTGAAAATCTGGACCTTTGAGAGAACTTTGTTGCTAAATAAGGAATATTGCCAACATATGAATAAATGGATACCAGAGTTCTTGGAGGATAACCTGGGTAGCACCTCGATTGAGGTGGTCTGGGACGCTATGAAAGCGGGAATAAGAGGGGAGACGCTACGATTTTCACTAAACCTTAATAAAGAGGCTAAACGGAAAATGGGGGCATTACAAAGAAATCTGGCTATAGTCGAGGAGAGCCTGATAAGGGCTGTACAAGAGGGACGGGAAATTGAAAGGGAATTAAGATTGGTGTCAATCGCTAAAAATACTATTACCGATATTTTTATGGAAAAAGCGATAATTAAGGTAACAACAAATAGGGAAATTACGTATGAGCTGAGCGAACAAGTCAGTCATCAATTGGCAGTACGAACTAGACAACAAAATACAGACAACTTAATAAGGGAGATTAAAGATCTGAGATATGGTCGAAAGACTGATTCTAAAGAGATAAGAGCCGCATTTCAAAGATACTATCAAGATTTATATGAGGAGACTGGTATACGGCAGGATAAGATTGAGGAATATCTAGATCAGATCCCATCGCTAAGACTTGGGCAAGAGGATCAAGACAGTTTGGATTACATACCACAGTGGGAAGAAATTTGACTTTCAATGAATAGTCTAGCTAAGGGGAAGGCAGCTGGGATGGATGGGATACCCACAGAGTTTTATGTTAATTTCTTCAAGCCACTAAAGAGAATTTTAAGTGACCTATTCATACATATCTTTCAGGGTGGCCGACCCCCGGGATCATGGTCTCGAGCTAAAATCGAGTTTTTAAAAAAAATGAATAAAGATGCTACAGAACTTGGATCATATCGTCCTATCACCCTGATTAACGGTGATTCGAAAATTTATTCGAAACTATTAGCTAGTCGTTTGGTACCAATTATTCATAAAATTGTATCTGGTCATCAGCATGGGTTTATCCCAGGGAGGTCTACTACCGACCATGTCCAAAGAGTGATCACACTTTTTGACATGGCTGAGGTTGCAGGAGACCCTATGGCACTGATACTGCTGGATGCTGAGAAAGCCTTCGATAGGGTCTCCTGGAAATACGTTTGGACAGCAATGTCAAGAAGTGGTATAGGGCAGCCTTTTATTAAAGCAACCCAAATGCTATATACGGCACCAGAAGCTGTAGTGATGGTAAATGGGGCAGTCTCAGAGAAGATAGATATTACTAGAGGGACAAGACAGGGGTGCCCATGCTCTCCCCTATTATTTGCGATATTTATTGACCCCTTTATCTGCAGACTCGAAAATTATTTGTTAATTCCACCAATATGGTCACGAACTTGGGACACTAAAACACTGGCTTATGCGGATGACATAGCGTTGGTTACTAGTGATCCAGTCGCCGCGATAAAGGCAATAGAAGATGAGGCTAAATTCTTTGGAGAGGTATCCGGGTATAAGCTGAATCAAGATAAAACTCAGATAGTTCTTAATAACAAACTCACGATGAGAGATGATCGAGTAGTGGAGAAAGCTATGTATTTGGGTGTCAGCATAACGGCTAATTTGGATAGCTTAGTGAAGCCTAATCTTGATCCATTAATACAACATACGGAAAAAGACCTTAGTAGACTAAATAATTTGCATCTATCTATTGGGGGTAGGTGTAATGTGATTAAAATGCTTTTCTTTCCAAACTTTTTATATTTTTTCAGGACAATTTGTTTGGAGTTTACACCACAATGGTTTAAAGCCATAGAAAGCATGTTTTCACGGTTTATATGGGGATATAAAAGACCTCGCAGAGCACTCAGATTTGTTACCTTGCCTAAAGATAGAGGTGGTTTAGCCCTCCCCAATTTTAAACTATATTGCTGGGCCACGATTTTGAAATACTGTAATGAACTATTGTCTATAAACAGAGATAATAGGACAAACAGTGTCATACCAACACCGCAAGAACTTATTTTGGGCAATGAAGCTAGCGGGTACTTATGGCGGCACTCATACGACAGCTATTATAAAAAAGTACGTTTTAAAACCCTTGTTGGTATCCATAAAGCTTGGAACAATGTGCGTAAACTATTGGGAATTGGGAGGCTATCGATTTATACATTATTATCTAAAAACAATAATCTCCCTGAGATATTCAATGATGTATGTATGAATAGATGGATAAGTGCAGGGATTACACAATTAGGGTGTTTTTACTCAACTTTTGGGCTGAAATCATTTGAAGAATTGAGAAATGACTATACATTAGATTATAGGGATTTCTTTAAATTCCTCCAAGTTAGGGATTTTCTATCAAAGAAAGGGGGTGGCAGATCTAAATTTCAAAAAATCCAAACCATGGAAATTATAAGTAAAAATAGATCAGAAAAATTGGAGAAATGTACGAATGTATGATGGCCTCACTTCCAGACGATATGAATACATTTCTTTTAAAATGGCAGGATAAATTGGGGATCACGGCTGAAACCTTTTTTAAATCGTATGAATTATCTCAGTCTATATTAATGTCTGCGAGATTACAAGCCCAGTATTACAAGACATTTTTTCAATTGTATTATACACCAAGTAAGATAGCTAAGTGGGGGTCCGGTAAGGGAACAGTATGTCCACGGTGTGCTTTATACGAAGCCAACATTATACATATATTTGCAGCATGTGATGCACTACAGGAGCTGATTAATGACATATCTGACTTCTTATCGGAGATCTTTAATGCAAGAATAGAAATTACAATGGGAGAAATAATGCTTGGTATAGATGGAGATATTCGACCAAAAAGCATGCAAGGACTGATATTTGTGTCAATGGCGGTTTTAAGAATATGCACAGCTTCCGCCTGGTTGGATCCAAAGCCGCCAGTGTTCCAACAATGACGTGCTCGATTGCTGGCGTCATGTAGCTTAGAGGTAGCTATTTATAGAAGGAAGGGACGAAAAAACCAGAAAAAGGGGTTGGAAATATGGGATCCCCTAATCCAGTGGATGCAAATTCAAGAGAGAGCAGGCTAGATGCCTGGCGGTGTTGATTGTACAATAACTAAATGTATCAGGGAACAATCCCGTATTGTAATTACTAGCGGTGATGAACTTAGATGCACTAGATGAATTAATTATGTGATACTTCAATATCTATGATTTATGTAATAATATTATACTGAAATGTAAATGTCTGAGAAGGGTGGGGGGCGGGGAGGGGAGGGGGGTTATATGTATGTAAAATAAAATAATAAAGAATATTTAAAAAAAAAAAAAAAAAGGAATCCCTACACTGGTGAAGACACCAATGAGGGCCTTGGATACTGCAGGAGCTGTAGTAGTCCTAAGGGGAATTGCCTCAGGATACCTGGTGGAATGTTCCACTACCACTAGTATGAATTTGTTTCCTGATGCTGTGGGAGGTTCAAGTGAACCCACTAAGTCCACACCTACCCTTTCAAAGGGAACCCCAACCACTGGTAGTAGAATTAAGGGGGCCTTTGGGTGTCCACCTGATTTGCCACTGGCTTGACAGGTGACACAGGAGCTGACAAACTCCTTTACCTTCTGAGACATCTGGGGCCAGTAAAAGTGGCCAATTAGCCTTTCCCAAGGTTTGGTTTGGCCCAGATGTCCAGCTAGGGGGATGTCATGAGCCAACGTGAGTAAGAACTCCCTGTACTTCTGAGGCACTACCACTCTCCTTGTGGCTCCAGGGTTGGGGTCTCTGGCCTCAATGTACAGTAGTCCCTCCTCCCAATAGGCCCCTGTGAGTACCACTAACATCTCCCTTTTTCTATGCAGCAACTTGCTGCCTCAGGCTCTCAAAAGTTTGACAGGTCTGCTGTCCAAGGCACAGCTCTTCCCTAGTGGATTCCCCTGGGCCTAAGAGCTCAACCTGGTAAGGGTCAAGTTCCATGGGCTCAGTTCCCTCTGGGGCTTCCAAGTCCTCTCCCTAAGGAGAGGGGTCCTGAGTCTTTGGCTGTTCAGAAGTTGGTTTCCCGGTCTTCATACCTTTCCTCTTGGAAGGTTGGGCCATTCTTTCAGGATCCAACAATTCTTTTTCACCCTGCTTTCGGCTCTGTGCTCTAGTTTTGATACACAAAATCTCAGGGATGTCCAGCATTGCTGCATGGGTTTTCAATTCTATTTCAGCCCATGCTGAGGTTTCCAGGTCATTACCAAGGACACAGGCAGCTGAAAGCTTTGGAGAGACCACTACCTATTTCAGGCCAGAAACCCCGCCCCAGTCTAATGTGGCCATGGCATGGTTAGTGGTAACACTGTCAGCATTGGTGACTGGGTAAGATTTCCCAATCAGGTATTGCTTTGGGGAAACCAGTGCGTTTCTCACCATAGTGACACTGGCACCTGTATCCCTCAGAGCCTCTATTCTAGTCCATTGATCCAGGGGTACTGCAAATACTTCTTTAAGTTGGGAGGTCACACAGCTAAAGTGGCAAACTCAACTTCACCCTCAGTGACTAGAACTGCTTCAGTGTGAACCCTGATTTGCTCTGGGCACACTGTTGATCCCATCTGGAGACGGACTACACCAGTAGTAGCTGGAAGAGACTAGGGGGCTTCTTGCTAGGACAAGTAGCATCTCCAGTTAAGCGTCCCAACTTCTTACAGTTGAAATACCAGGCCTTTAGGGGATCAAAGTTCTTCCATTAGTACCTATTATTGGACTTGGAAGAGTTTTGGGACCCACTTCCCTGAGCAGGTTTTTGGGGCCCTTTAGAAGACTCTGGCTTTTTCTCTTTGGGGTTCTCACCCCCTTTCCCCTGGGGAGGTTTTGTAACCCCTTTCTTTTGGTCACCCCCAGTGGCTGTTTTTGTTACCCTAGTCTTGACCCAGTGGTCTGCCTTCTTTCCTAATTCTTGGGAGACATTAGACCTAAGTCTACCAAATGTTGATGTAACTTTTCATTAGCGCAATTTCTCAAAATATGTTCCTTCATAAACAAATTGTAAAGTCCATTGAAATCATGCATATTATTGCCAATTAACTATCCATCTAGTGTCTTAATTGCGTAGTCAACAAAGTCAATCCAGGACTGATTTTGGGTTTTGTGAGCCCCCCTGAATCTAATTCTATATTCCTCAGTTGTGAGTCCAAAGCCCTCAATCAGAGTATTCTTCATGAGGTCATAAGACCCAGCATCTGCCCCTATAAGGATCAGGAGTCTGTCCCTGCAGTTACCAGTGAACAGTTCCCAAAGGAGTGCACCCCAGTGTGACTTCTTCACTTTTCTCTTTTCACAAGCTCTCCCAAAAGTAGTGAACCATTTGGCGATTCATCACCCTCCTCATATTTGGGGACAATCCCTTTGGGGACTTGGGGATCATAAGATTGCTCTCTGTCCCTATTTGGTATATTGCTGCCACCATTGATGAGAGTTAAGCCTATGTCTGCTCTTTCTTTTTCTAGAGCCAGGAGTTTGGACTCTAAATCTAATCTTTTTGTCAACATTACTAAAATGATGGTCTCCTCATTAAGGCTATCCACAATGTCCTCAGAAGCACCCGACCCACCTGTGTGGGTTCTAGGTGCTGAGAGGTGTATTCTTGGAGTCAGGGCCACTGGGACCCTTCTCTCCCTATGAAGTGGGGGGGTGGTAGTTATCCTCATCCCCTCCATCTTCTTCTTCCTCTGAGAGGTCTTCACCGTTCTCAGTAAGATCGTCCTTAGCATGCCCGTCCAATAGCTCCTGGAGTTTTTGTTTGGAGGGATGGGACCCCATGTTAATATTATTAAGCTTACATAGAGACCTTAACTCCTAAGGGCTGAGGTCGAGCTCCTCAACCTGGTTCTCTATGTCATTGATGTTATCTTCACTAACAGCTGGGTTCTTGTTAAGAGACATTGTAAAAGAAACTTCTAACCCCTCTTACCCCTAACTAAAGGGAGCTTTTATTTTTCAGAAATTCTAAAGGGACTTAACCTAGGCCCTAACAAGACTTTTAGTAATTTGGAAAAAATTGTCAATTCAAAAATTCAGAATTTCTAAAGACATATTAGGAGCTCTGTCGTGTGATCAGGTGTTGACCAAGTCAGTCCAACAAATGCAAAGTTGTATATCCCACCGCTGCCACCAATGTAGGAAGCTTGATCTGTATATACCATACCAAAATGAGGTATAGTGTGCACAGAGTCCAGTGCAACCCCAAAGGTAGGCAGAGGTAAAGGAAGATAGTACCTTACTCTCTATGTGTCTTAGTGTGGGCGAGCAGCACGGCATTATCCGAGGGTAGTGTTAAGCATTTGTTGTACACACGCAGGCAAGAAATGATGTCACACACTCAAAGACTGAACGCAGACGAATTTGTTTGTATCAAAAATATTACAGGGTTATTTTATTTCTCATCATCATCATCATCATATGACTTTATTTCGATCTTATAGTTCTTAAAAAGCACAAAACATCTCAAACAAATAATAGATTAAAAGACATATCAGTCATAAAATACAGTATGTACAATAACATTTTTAAAACAGTTAATACAATGCATTTGGCGCGCATAATCCAAAGTGCGTGCCAGTATTTGGCCAAGCAAAATACAGTTGTCCTGCTGGTATCAGTAGAGAGAATTCTCAACACCTCAAGATAATGGCCTGGACCAACCAGTCTACACAATGGGATAATCCACTTGCCCCTCAAGTTTTTATAATAGGGGCAAAAGAATAGCAAGTGGACCATAGATTCTGCGCTGGCTTTACAAGTTGGGCAGAGAATATCCGTGGAAACATTACGGCTCCATTTGCTGCAAAACACTCTAGTTGGTGAAGTCTTGTAGCGAAACTGTATAAAAAGTTTGCGAGCCAAGCGAGGAATGATTTCATTGATTGCTTACTCATACCTTGCGGTGGACTTGAAGTCTATAAAAACTCTAGACAGGCTGCCCGCTGTGTTCAATGTTTCCTTGTCCACAGTTGATTCCCAATAGATCGATTTAGCCCTTGCCTTTGGTAATGAAGATAGGCTTTCGGGGTTAGACCAGTAGGCCTCCAACCCTAATCACTGGAGTAGACCTCTCAAGGAACTAAACCAGGGGATCGAGGTTATCTGGGGATGATACAAAAGGCCATTCACTGATGCTCGATATGGCGCTAACTCTTCAACGGACCACAAGCGATGCCAAAACATTAACAATTTGTAGTTTAGCTTCTGAGTCAGTTTTCTCTGGGCAAAGTCCAGGCACAAGGGGGTCAGGGGAGTGCTAAGGGGTAGGATTAAAAGAGATTTTAGAAAACTGTTTTCTACTACGGTAAGACAATTTGTATTCCAATACCCCACAGTTCTGCCCCGTAGAATGCCCCCCCCAGCAATTTGACATTGTAGATTTCTAGAGCAGGGACCACTTTCCTAGACACCATTTTTTTCAGGATTTTTGAGATATGAGCAGTCTGCTGGATTAACATCAAGTTGACTTTATCAATGTGGGGTGCACAATTTAAATTAGATGTAAGGCTTATACCCAAGTAATCGAAAAAGGGTGTCTCCTGCAAACAAATGTCTTTTGGTCAGTTTTACATTTTGTTTGGTAAAGACCATGTACTTGGTTTTGGCCTCATTTAGCTCCAGACCTCGCCTGTGACAAAACCTTATAAAATCATTCAGCAATTGTTGGAGACCTTGGGGGGATTTCGAGATTAATAGGGTGTCATCGGCAAAGAGGAGTGTTTGTATTCTTTTCTCTCCTATTTTGGGGGCGTCACACCCATCTCTGTCCAGAAAATTGACCACCCCATTAATGACGAGTGAGAAAAGGGTAGACGCAAGCACACACCCCTGCCTCATGCCTGTTCCATTGGGAATTGCTCTGTTTGTTGATTATTTGCGCCCCATCTCACTTGGGCTGAATTTGAGGTGTGCAATCTAATTAGAATTTCTAGGAGATTGTGGGGAATGCCCATCTCTTTCAACCTTCTCCAGAGAGTGGCTCGGGGAACTAGATCGAACGCAGACCGGAGATCAACAAAGGCCACATATAATTTCCCGCACTTGATAGTCACTACCTTCCAGTACAAACAGAGGAAGCAAAAAACCTGATCGACCGTGCTAATATTAGCACGGAAGCCAGCTTGGAAGTCACTTAAAATTCGAGACTCCAGAATCCAGTCCTGAATTCTTGACAGAACCTGCTTACAAAAGACTTTCTGGAGGGAGTCAATGAGACTTATGGGCCTATAGCTAGCTGGAACAGCTCTGTCGCCCTTCTTTTAGATGGGTATTATTTCAGCTAACTTCCATGATGGTGGAATACCCATACCCGATTCAATGGCATTCGTTAGCATATTAATATACGAACCCCAGACGATTGTATCCACCCTGTACAGGTCATTTGGGATTCTATCAGGGCGGGAGCTCTGGCAGGGTCACATGAATGGATTGCAGCTTGAGTTTCTTCCAGGGAGAAAACCAGAGCATCTTCTGCTCCTGATGGAGCTGACCCCACCCTTTCTATAGGGTCTTCTACCTCTGATTTGCCCACTGCATAAAGACATTCAAAATGAGACACCCATTCTTCAGGCAGTACAGTAAACTCCAGTGTAGTTCTTTTACCATCAAGCCGTTGGGCTGCCTTTTTCCAAAAGGACTTAGCATCTTTAGCTTTAGGGCCATGTGTAGCGAAGACCACAGGGAATCTTCCCAGTCTTTCTTGGCTAACTCTATTGCACACCTATATCTTGCTCTACAAGCCACTATCTCAGGGCGTATGTTAGATTTTGCTGCCCGTACCAGGTCCCCCGTGGTTTTCCTGCATTCCTGATTATACCATTCTACATGTGGGTTACTTCCCTGCAGATGCTTGCCTTTCTGCGTGTTATACTCATTACACGGTTTTCCCAGCAGATCCCTGATCTCACTATACAGGAGTTCGTGTTGGGTGCCCAATTCCCTAGATGCTGCGTCTTTGGGCTTTTGGGCCTGGTCTTCCACCACCGAGCGAACCTTGCCTTTGACTATCTCCAGAGCCCTAGGGTTTTACTCCACCCAGTTCCATCTGATTGTCCTCTGGTTATTTGAGATTGATAGGTCACCCAGGTCAGGCCTACTCTTGATGACTGGTTCGGGGTCACCCTGAATTGTGAGGGAGAGAATGAGGGCATTGCGATCACTGTCTATTCTTTTGGCTACTGACATATCATAGACAGAAGGCCAGAGTTCGTTAGCTACCAGACAATAGTCAATTCTGCTAGCATGGCCGGGTCTATTAAAGGTAAGTTTGCCTGCTAAGTCCGATTTGGTTCTCCCATTTGTGGCTCTCAGATCATGCTGGAGAGTGAGGGCCAACACCTGGTCTCCTCTCTTTGTCCATCTAACTGGGGGGGGTCGAGCTGTGGGATTTGCCACTTACAATCCCACTGCTCAGTCAGATCAGGTGGGGCGAAGGAAAAAGGTTGAAATGTACAGTTAAAATCGCCAGCTACTAAGGCTGGGATGTTATCAGGAAGTTCCAACAAAGCAAGGTCTAGAATACAGATGGTGCTGGTTTCCTCAGAGCACTGGTCAACTCGATTATAGACATTGAAGATCCTGGTTGTCCAGTCACAATGGAGGGCCAGATCAACTACTAGGATTTCTTGGGAATCTACATGGACCTGCCTAACTCTGGAGCCCAATGCATTTTTGACCCCAATTACTAGGCCTCCTGAGGGCCTCCCCCGCTCTTTCCTGGTGGAATTTATGCCATAGGAAGATAACCCATTCCTGTGGGGGATATATAGGCTCCAGGTTTCTTGGAATAAAACCACATTGTGTAGGTCCACAAAGGTACACCAATCTGGATCTGTAAACAATTGGGTGATTCCGGCCACATTCCAGACCAGGACCTTCAAAAATCTGTGGGGAGTTATGGTGTGACTGCTGGCAGTACTAGGAATGCTAGAAGCCTCCCCAGCCTCACTCACAGATGAATTGGCTGCCCCTTCCTGCCTTGGTCCCTCAAAGGATAGCTCATTGCTTTCCCCTGAATGTAGAGCCAACCCTGGGAGGGAGCAGGCCTCTGGCTGGTACGTAGTCGCTTTATGCCCAACGTCTCCTGGGATAACGTCCTGAGTTGAGACTCCAAATAGCTGGGGGAGTTAGCAATAGGGATTGTGTGTGAGTCAATTGACATAAGGCCATCTACTATAGCCAAGTGGGAGAAGATAACTCTAATCCCATCCTTTGACGTCCCCAGGAGTGATAACCTTTCAGCATACTTAATGTCATCTCTTATAATTGAATGACAGGCCCGGGTAGTCCTAAACCAGTAAATTACCTTATTCTTGAGAGAATCAAGATCTTCGTACCCCTTCCTTTCTAGTTTGGGTACCTCAACTAGGTAGATTTCTGCTTTGCTCCCCCGACAATCCGGTCTACTATAGACATCATTCCTCACAATCCCCAGACCAGATATTCCCCCTGGGCCATACACAGTGTCACACACTTCAGTCGATGGGACCTTCCCCCTTACTCTCTCTTTATCCCCCCTACCCTGGTGTGGGTTCCTAGGTAATGCGGTGTAGTTGGTATAAATGGCTTGCGAAACACCACCACCAGCGAGGGGGGGGGGGGGTTTGGAGATGGACCAAAGGTCAGAGGCGCTATATATTACTCTAGCGTCATCTTTGCTGGGTTTACCCAGCTCCCTTGAGTACACTACTCAGAGGTTCTGAGCTGATCTCCATTTGGAGGATTTAATCACATTTTGACTTTCCCTTTAGATGAACAACCTCTCACCTCAGAGAGGCTACCTCATCTTTCAGGGACTCTATGATTGTTTTTAAAACCTGTAATTCATCAGCATAAGCTTTGCAGCTATCTCCAGTGCCAACAGACCCATCCCTTGGAACCCCAATCTCCTCCACAGCAAGTACCTCAAACCTGTAATGGCATTCCACTTGAATAGCATGCATCTCAACAGTGTGGCCCTGCGGCTTGCTAGAGGGTAGGGGGGATCTAATTTGAGCTCGGGGTCAGTAGGCCCACAACTGGGGCCTTTCCCTCTGTTTTTAGTAGAGTTCTTAAAAATCTGGGGTATATGCTTAGACGATTTTTTAGCCGGAGGGGTAACAGGAGAGAGGTCAAACGAGACTCCATGATTGGGGGATGAGCTGGAGGGACTTCTATCTAGGGGGGAGGACTGTGGCTCCCCTGTAAAAACTATCTTGTGACACTCAGTAATTAGGGACTCAATCCTGTCCATAGCCTCGTTACAAACTGCACCTGTACCCTTCTTTTTGGGGCAGAACGTTCCCTGTGCCTTGTCATGACCCTTTCTCTTTCTCATGACTAAACAAGCCTATTGCAGACCTTCCAACAGCAGTAATTAGTAGAGCTAGATTCGGCAGGGAACAGCGAAAAACAAATCTTGTATTAACAATGGTGGCAATTGAGTTGCTAGAGTCAAGACTCAGGATTAGTACAAAGCCATAATTAAGAGTGAAACCCCCCTCCCCCGAGTCCAAACCACAAAGTAAAGGGGGAACTCCTTTCTTGCTGATAGAGTACCTGTTGGGCCCAATGGTCTCTGTGCAGGGCCCTTCGTGATGAAACACTGCTGTGATAGAGAAGACCGTAAATTTGGGGCACTCCAAGGCACCAAAAGACGAAGCGTCCTGAGCCAGCCGACCAAAACAAAGGGTTATGGTCCCAGTCCGCCTCTTCCTGTCGCTGACGGGCACGGCACAGGCACGCCCGCGCACGTCCCGTGCTGCGGGAGCCCTTCAGTAACTTTATGCACCTCCTGACGCTCGTGCGGACTGCTGACGTCAGCGGCAAAGACCGCGGGGCAAGCTGGTGGTTGCGGTCCCCTCCTTTCTCTGTCTTTCCCTGACCCACTCACTGTCTGCGCAAGAGCTGAGAGGCTATTTTATTTCTAGAACCAAACCAAACCTGGTGCAGGTAAGTGAAGTAATGCTTTGCAAAATCTTATGCAGTAATATACAATTGAATGCAGGTTCAAATGCAGTTGGTTGAATTAACAGTTTGAAATTACTTTTCAGTTACTTTCATATTACTGTGCATGTTACTTTTTAGATAACTTTTGGTGATCAGGGTGATATGCCTAGATATCACACTGAGCCATTTCTTAGACAAAAGGTAAGTAAATCACTTTCAGTACATTTGCAGTTTTTCAATGTTTCATACAAACCAACTCCACAATTTTCAAGGAAAAGCAGTCAATGCAATACTATGGAAGGAAATGAAGTTAATGGTTTGCATGTAAGTACTTATTTGTGGAAGTTGGTATTCTGGGGTTAGAACCAGGGTTCCCCCAGGGTTGAGGATGCACTCTCAGAACACCCTCAGCGGCACCAGGGTGGCCGGGTGCAGAGTGCTGAGGTCCAATGTTATCCAATGCGGGATAAGGGGCCTCTGGTTGGTGGCTGCTCACGAGCAGGCCACAAGGTTGTGGGAGCAAAGCTCCTGGTGTTAGGCTCAGGGCAAAGGGGGATCAGAGTTAGCACCCAAAGTACACCCGCAGTGGCATAGAGGCGGCTGGGTACAGGGAGCAGTTTTGGCGTCGGGTGCCCTGTTGATTGCAATGGGGATTCTCCAGTTGCAACAAACACTGCAGGCTCAGGGACGAAGATCTTCTGGAGGTGACCACCAGTTGGAGAAGTAAGTTGGGATGCCTGGGGATGTTGGGACACCGTTGGTTGGGCCACCCAAGGCCATGGGACAGCAGGTGCAGGGTTGTCTGTAGGCGTCGGGTTTTCTTACCAGCACCGGTCGTGGTTGGGGGAATCCTCCAGAAGGGGGCTGCAGGCATCGATTGGCGATTCGAGGCAGGCCAGAGATCACCGGACTTCAGATCAAGATCGCCGGGGAGACCTCCTTGTGATGTTGGGCCACTTGAACTCAGGCCCTGGGCATCGGGTGCAAAGTGTTGCAGACTCGCAGATTTGGCCGGAGTCAGAGTCTGTGGGTGAGCAAATCCGGCGCTCACGGGAGACACAGTCTTGGTTTTGGAAGGCAGGGCAGGTCCTTCGGGTTCTTGAGGGCTGCTGGCTGCAGGACACACCGCGATTTCGCTGGAGCAGGCTCAAGGTGGGGACAGGCCGGTAGGGCTGGGGCCATGTCAGTGGGTATCCTTCTCTTCTTAGTTCAGCACAGCTTCTTCAGTTGTTCTTCTTCTCTTCTTCTGGTTGGGTCTTGTCTGAGGAGGTAAGGTTCGGGGTTGCCCCTAAATACTAGATTTATGGGCGTTACAGGTAGGTAAAGGTCAGGACCAATGGGTCCCTTATTTGGGGTGGATACACCCTCTATTATGTCACCCTCCAGTGGGAGGGGGGAATAGGCCTCTCTTTGGTTGGCTGGGTCCCCCCATCTGCAAGATGACGGGGACTGAGAGTTGTGCTTCACCTCGCTTCCCCCACCTGAGGGGTGGGGATGGCAAAGGTGGGCACACCTCCCTTTCATAAGGACAAACTCCCAGCACAATATACTCTTAATGGCATTACTGCACTTACAATGTCTAAGAATTGGCTTAGACACTGTAGGGGTATAGGGCTCATGCACCTGTACCCTCTCCATTGTTATAGTGCATCCAGCTAGAGGGGTGGCTGATCTATGCAAGGGCAGTGGGTTGTAGGCATGGCACACAGGGATGTGTTCGATGTCGACTCTTCACTTTGTTCTGCACCAAAGCCCACAGCCTGCAATGGCAGGGTGTGTGTGTAAAGGTACAGGACCTCTAAGGGTGGCACAACAAGTGCTGCAGCCCTTAGAGGCCTTCCCTGGCCACAGTGCCCTTGGTACCTATGGTACCATTTACAAGGGACTGACATGTGGCCAAAGAGTGCCAATTGGGTTTTGTTTTAATGCAGTTTAGGGAAAGAACATAGGCCCTGGGTACCTGGTTGGTAGGAACCCAGGGCACACTCAGTCAAAGTACATCAACAGTTTGGCAAAAAGTGGGGGCAACCATGCAAAAAGAGGGCACTTTCTTATAGTCACACATTACTACTGCCAGAATCCTGTTTTATTTTCATAATAAGGTTGCAAAAGCTGTTTGGATCAAGCACAGTCCTAACTTACATACCAACAACATGAAAGAGTGCCAGTCAAAAATGTTTTGTAGTCCTGCCCCAGAACTTCAAATTGAGATACAAACGTTGAGTCAGAAGGGATGGTTGTAGGGCAACATGTTGGCAGTCAATGCTTCCTAGAACATGGGGAAAATTGCCACTGAACAGAGTTCCTCTGCAATACATTGTCAGGCACGACCCATTTGTGTCAAGCTAAGTTGTTGCTGCATGCATAAAACAATGCTATCCTGCAGTCAGTAGGAATAAACCATCAGCATGGCTCGGTTCCTTGCGATATGCTGTGTGGAATATCTTTGGCAATAAGCAATCACGTGTTCGAAGAGCATTTAAGCAAGCATTGGGTCTAGCCTTGCCCCATTTTTTCCACATCTTTGTGAAGACGCTGTGTTCCATAACACGATAAATGCACCAAGGTGGTCATCACGCACAACATGGAACCACTTACTACATAAGATCAAAATCAGACAACAAACTGTCAATCACACACACTACAAAGTGTAGTATGCCTCCCATATAGGAAAGTGCTTCAGATCTCCACATGGGGGTAGTAAGCACAACATAAATGTTGCAATGCAATACAAAACATGTTGTGGAAAGCAGTAGCAGTATCGTGGCCTGTCTCCTCATCTGCCATGCCAACAATGATAATTTAATTTGTCGAAGCATGCTTTGCCTCCACTTTCTCTTTCATAAGGTTACGGCCATATTGAGAGCTCCCCTAAGTGATGCTTTCTCATTTCACGTATACCCGTGATTATTTATAAACTGCATGTGGAAAATTAGAAGCACTTTTATCGGTGAATTATTATTTTTCTTTGTGATTTGATGATTCGTGTGTGTTTCACATCATTTACTTGTGATGTATGACTCCTTCCACAGACCCTTGGCACTCCCCGCCACTTCTTCTCGTGTCACTGGTTATTTTTCTGGAAAATACTCAAAAATCTCTTGTTCTGAATTGCTCCAGATAAATGCACATAAATTATAAATCATTCGCATTTGTAAACAGTTGATCTAAGAAAGCACAGCTTTAAAATGTTCAACTTTAAAACAGCAAAGAAGTTATTGGAGCGTCCTTGATCTAAAAGATGCTCATCAATTCAACTGGGAGCTCGAAAAGTTCAATCATGCATCTCACATCCTTAATTACTGGTATGTTCCGCACCTACAGTTGAAATAGTTTTTAAACACCCCTGCCTGGAATTTAGGTTTTGGCACAGCAATGAATAACTCTAATTGAAAATGTATTTCTGTCCTTTCAAATGCATTCGGGATCCTATGGCGCCGCTGGTGGCTATTACCACCTGTTGTTTTTACTATTGCTTTTGTAATTACGCTATAAATGTGAAAACATGATTTTATCAGTATTTTTCCCATGTTTTTTTTTTATAGCCACCTGTATTTCATTTGCTCATTTTGGAGGATTATGTATCTTAATACTAAAACGAGCAGCGGCAGAAAAGCAATATTTATGTTAATATATAAATATATTTCCATTTTAATCTCAGATTCGGAGCTATGCAGTGATCAGAATGAAGAGGCTGGGGATTTGGTGAGACATAAACACTTGGCAGGAATGTAGAAGAGTTTTTTTGTAGCAATGAAACTGCTTAAACAGCTTCCACACCATTTATTAGAGCACAAAATGATTTTCTAAAATATCAATCCACGGCGAGGGACAAAAAATGCATGCGATGATGGAGGATTTTAACTTTAACTCATGAGTTGTCCTAAAACTATAGTGATAGGTCGGAAGGAAATATATTTACTTGATAAAATCGTCTTTTTTAAGCTTCACAAACCAGTATAAATAACTGACATGTTTTCCTTTTGTACACCTTATGTTCCAGCTCCAGCATGGAACCAGATAAACGAATCTTACACGCTGCTGCATGTCTAATCAAAGACCTGAAGAAGCTCTACCACATCACTCCAAAAATGTTACCACTCCACTCCAAGTCTGCATCATCTTCAATACTGGCTTAATCGTCTAGAAGGCCACATTAAGTGGCACCCCTGCATACCTTGCAAAAAAATAATCAATTTAGGTAGACAGCTTCAGATGAAAAGCCAAGACATTTCCAAACCTGGAACATAAAATTGCAAAAAATAAAACTGAAGATAGACCTTCTCTCTCCACCCTCTCTGGATTTGGAAACAGAACTTGCTCAAAATCAAAGCCCCAACCTTGCTGCTATTCAGTGTGAAGGGGGCTACAAGGTACACAAGATGCAAAGTCTAGACTAGAAGCCAAAATCAGCCCTGGCAAAAACGTTCAAACCAGCCTTACCCTACAGGAGGCAGAGATTAAAATGGACCATAAGGACTTTCTTCATGTCAGGGCAGTTCATCATACTGTGAAATATTCCCTTAGCCTGTAGTCAACTGGGAAAATGCAGGGTGGTTCAATGATCAATTTAGCCCCACTTGATGCTTTTGGGAACAAGACCGTCCATCTCCTTAGCCTGCAGTCCACTGGGAAAATGTCTGGGTGACTCAATGACCAGTTTAGCCGTGCTTGAAGTTTTTGTGAACAAGGCCATCTATCCTCTTACAGTTACACTAACGGCATCATTGTTGCAGTAGCAATTGGCTATACCCAGCTACTGTTGTAACTTTCCCTTTTTTAGAGAACCATTGAGGTTTCTTAATTCAGGTCAGCGTGCTTGCAAATTACACACATATTTTCAGTCAGTGCTTGAAATCCCGGCCCCCTGATACACCTCCGTAAAAAAATTGCTGTCCAGAGATTTTGATTTTTGTTTTTGGATCATTAGAGAAGTAATTTAGCGTGGGTAGACAATGCTGATCCGGGCTGAATTTTTCAGGACGACATTTTTAAAAACGGCGGATGTGTTGCGATGATGATGATTTCAGGAGCCCTGAGACCTATATACTTCATTTTGGTGTCAAATCATAGGTTTTGGGGGTCAAGTAGTCTTATAGAAACAGAAAATAACTTCTAAAAGCAACCCTTTTCCAAAATGGCGGCTATAATAGAGGAAGAAGAGACATATATAGAAATGAAAGAAATAATAATAGTGTTTAATCTTTTATGTATACACGAAACAATGTTTATGATCTGAATTTGAAAATAAAATAATGTTTATCACTCCTGTTTTAGACACATTTTCATAGTTCACTTTATTTATTTGTTTCAGCAACTGCTCGCACATTTGGAGAATGTTGAACATTTGAGAATAGCATATCGACAGGGACATCTTTTTGTAGCACTCGTTTTGCAAGTGCATGTACATGTAAGTTCTGTGGGTAGAGGCTTTAGAAATTTCGTAGGTTTTATCCCTCATCCATATCTTCCGGACCAAATTCACACGGACATTTCTCTACATATGCATGATCTAAAACATTTACACATCGTCTGATCAAGTAGAATGCTCTTTTAATGTTTCCACACACAGAATATGACATTGGTGAAGGACACTTAGCGGGACTGATCTCTTAAACTCACTGTTCTGAAGATCGTCAAATGTGTGACAGTTAGAAATCATTTTCCACATACGCATCAGATTTTTATCTGCGTCATTAATATCACATTCTTCTTCTGTCTCAGCAAATCCTTTTAGAAACTTCACAGGTTCAGCAGTTAAAGCTCCAAGCTTTGTTCCAAATTTTGCTCATAGTGTCATCACCTGTAAGAATATGTGCCTTGATAACAACACTGGACATCTCTGCATCAAGTTTCTTGTACAGAATATGAAGCAGGATTAAGTGTCTTTCTCGCCTATTCCATAACACATCCATAACTCTGACAATCCTTGACTTATGAACATTGCACCAAATCTAAGTAGCACAATAATAACATCTGTGTCATTTGACAGTACAATGACTCGATTGGAACCATTTTGAAAAGCCTACTCAACATGTGGCACAACACTAGCTATCCTGCCTGATATGGGGTAATACCCTAAAACGTTTCCCAGGATGCTTGTTTCTGGTCCAGGGTGGACCTGAACTGGCAGATCAGGCTGGACTGTTCCCATGAGGAGCAGGGTCAAGGCTGATTTGCATATGGCTGAGTCCAATCTGGGGTGGCATAGTGAGCAAAAAAACAAATGATTAAACCCAGATCTGTGACTGGGGGTGAGTGGTTGAAAGGTTTCAGCACTCCATCCATTAACTTGTTTTGTTTGCAACACAAAGGTCAGCTTCCTCCAATGTGCTGTTAAGTTATTCAACAATATGGCTCATACCTTTTGAAAATATCTCTGCCAGCACCAACTCCTCATTGACAATCATTCCACTTGCAATAATTGAAAATTCAGTGTTCACTGAAGCATCAGCAATGTTTTGGTGAGTTAAAATCGCCAAGTTCATCTAGTTTAATGTTGATGACCAGAATTTATCAAGTTTCACATGTATAGGTCTTGAATTTTTGATGCAGGCAAGGTTAATTGTTCTACTTGTAAACATTTGTCTGATTCTCTCACATTCTTTGACAGATAGTTCAAGATAACTGTCAAAGACATTGTGCAGTTCTTGCAAGGTGCACACTGACTTTGATATCTGTAGAACTGTCTGAATGACCTCATTGAGGTTTCACATGGAAGAAATCTTGACCATTCTGAATTGTGACACATATCTCACAACAACAGCAGTTTTCAATGAGGACACCTTTTCTAATTGAAATTCTTCAGGTGAAAGTTTTATTAAACTGTTGTACATGTTTGTGCTTCACTGGTTTGGTTGCAGTATGTCCATCAAATAATGCATTGTTGGAAGAAGATCATGTGACAGAATGTCCTTGATAAATTCACCCCTTTCTTTTGCTACATCCATCTCCCTTTGTGCTTGCAGATGTTGTTGTTCTGTAACCTGTTTTTTAGTGACTGTATAAAACACTTACTATGGCAATTATAGCATGTAAGTCTAGCTTTAGTGATTATGTCTAACAGCTTTTTCTTTTTCAATACAAATCTCTCCAGCTTCAGTTCTGTGTATAGGTTCGATCCATGTTCCAGGACATCTAGTAGATGTGTCTTTATATCGTTATCCCCATATTGTTTGGTCACAAAGTTGTCTGGTCACACAGGCTCAGTCATTTCAAACTATTTTTTCTTCATCCTTCAGTCTGCCCCAAATAAGTAATATGATAAATTCAGTTAAATCAGCTTTGTGGACCACAGCATCAGATAGAAGATGATCCATGTCCTCAGCCCCTTTCAAACTTTCTGGTAGACTGGGACGTGTTAATGGCTTGTAGTGATTTTGCAAACGTTGGCAAGACAGTTGGGTTATAAGTTTGCAGCTTCATATGTTTATACATACAGCTGACAGCTTGTTTTCCAGCAGCTGCTTCATTGGTACAGTCTTCAAAAAGAAACATGGCAGTATCATGTGAGCTGGATGTTCCGGACATTGAAGAGCTGTCTTCAAGATAAAAATTAACAAGAGCAGCAATTGTAAACCCTTTCCTAGTAAAGTGACTTGGAAGTTGTGTGCTGTCAGATTCACAAGATTTTACAGCATGAGCTGCTAACAAGTTCCTGCTCCGTACTATGTCATTATAACTCGTTGATACACCAATCCTATTCATTGAAGTGATTAGCTCTCTACTTTTGCACTTGTCATAGATTGTATGGGCAGTCATCATGTGTAGCAGAGTTTTCTTTTTACCATGATGTAGTTCATAAAACATGATTTGGAAAAGACAGTACATTTGCACTGCATATGCCTGTATGTTCATGGGATTGTCTTCCAGTTCTTTGCTTATATCTTCAAAGCCATCATCAATGTTGTGGGCTTCTGTTCTGAGCTCAAGAACTTTTGTTTGTAACTGTTTTGCTTTGCTGATATTAAACAATGATGTAAAAATATTTAAGACAACATCAGGCATTATTGTTTACTCTGATGATTTGTGGAGGTCTGGGGCATCAGAAAATGTGTCACTAAGTCCAAAATCTAAATCCGTCCGGGCATTTCTTAAAATGGTTCATGCTGGTTTTACTGCATCCTGTTATCTTATTTAGGCAGCAAGAACTTCAGGAGTCAAATCAGATGAGAACACCATAAGTGGCTCATTCTTTTTGTAAGACTGACAAAAACTAATTCTGTCATTGTACATTCTCACCAAAAAATCTTAATTTCATAATTAGGGATCAATACGGTTTCATCCATGTTGACCATTATTTCTCTGATCTAACTGAATGTGACCCCATAGCTAACACTCAATAGTGGCTTTAAAACTTAATTTGCTTTTTCAAAGAGTGCAAACTTAACTGAAGGCTAGTGGTTACGTTGCAGACAGGATCTCATTGTACATTCATATTTTCGAATGTATGCACTTATGCAGTTCAGGTGGTCATACAAATCCATTGTAAATACTTTCACTTCGCTGTCTAGATCAGCTACTCAGCTGAAAACTTCATCTTGGAAGAAACTAGCTTCAGATAAAAACATGTTTGCACTTTAAGACTCACATACTCACATACTCTGTACTTTCATCTTTCATCAATCCCTTGTACTGGCTAAAGCACAGATAATTATACACCGAGAAGGAGTGAGAAGAATTTTATAAGGGTATATCCTTGTCTTCCCAATTTGCTATACAATAAACACAATGACACGGAACCCAGTTATCTTACAACTGTGTCTATCCTGCCTCTATCTGAGACCAGTGAGCGTAATGCACCCAGGTAAATCGGTGCTTGCTTCACAATTTTCAGACAGTCAAACTTTCTCTGCGATACTACGAAAAATTAAATATGAAACCATATATATATAAATAAGAAGTCCTAAATATATATATATATTCCAGCTGGGCTCAGTGAGTTTCCCTCTGGCGTCCCAATAGCTGGAGGTGCTGCAATTACAGCACTTCGCCACGCGCTGTTTAAATATAACACAAAACGGTTCCTATCAAAATAAAGGATCCCGCAAAACTCCGATGCAGTTTCAAAGTTTAACTTAGTCTGCTTCAGCAGAGGCACTACCATCAACGCATTTCGGTGCTCACTCACACCTTGGTCACAACGCAGACCATGTTCCTCCATACTTTTTTTACTTTGTTTGTCAAAATCCAAAATAATAATAAACACAAAAGAAAGACTAACTTCGATTTTCCTAAAACATAGTCACCTTCTTGTAGTGGCTTCTAATACATTGGGGACTCATATTTTAAACCACAATATACAAGTTTTGAATATCATACCCCTCTACATGAAGTTAAAGTTAATAAACATTAATCACTAACAGAGTTAAACTTCTCTTACTAAGTTACAACCCCTGGAACTAAAAGTGTATTATTACACATGAATGCCATCTTTGAGTGGTTTTACAAGTGCTATTACTTCTCATAGTACCACCTTTGTTTGTTCAGGGGTTCTCTAATTAATTATCGACATATTCCAAAATGACCTTCATAATCATACACATGATTTATAATACATTTTCTTTAAAAAATAACCTTCTCATTCTGCCCAAGTGGGCTAAGTCACTTCATGTACGGTAAATAAGACCTACTCAAAAATTATAGCTGTAACTCAAGAATCTAGGAAAAACCAAACCAGTACTGTTTCCTGCGTCTCTCTCCCCAAGATAGATGCTAAGTTTTAGCCACTATCAGAAAGTCCCTTAATGCTTCTCTAGCTGTAAGTTCTGCTGTAAAGAAACACAAAATATAAACATTAATAAAACTCCTTCTCAGGACTCAATAATAAAAGTTAAAAAAAACATGATCTCAGAACTGGCAATCAGAAAATTCGGACTTTTAGTGGTCAAATGTAATGTAATGTAATGTAATGTAAGCTGGACTTATATAGTGCACTGTCACCGATGGGTATCCTGTTCCTGGCACTGGGATTACCATACATTCACTGTGCATAGATACAACCATGCCAGATGAGAGTAATTAGAGCTACAACTGTACTTCACTCTTCCCTTCACTCTTCCCTTGGAAGAGCCAAGTTTTCAGCTTTTTTCTAAAGTGCAGCAGATTCTCAGTTTGTCTGAGATCAATCGGGAGTTCATTCCACAACCGCGAAGCTGCAGAGCCGAATGCTCTGCCTCCAGTCCTGGTTTTTCTAAATCTAGTTGTTCTCACCAGTCTTGCTGTTGATGAGTAAAGGTTTCTAGATGGAATATACCAGGTAAATTTGCTCTGCAGTGGTCTAGGTCCCATTCCGTGTACTGCCTTAAAGACAATGCAGAGTGATTTAAATTGTATTCTCTGCAGAATCGGTAACCAATGAAGATCTCTCAGGGATAGAGACGCAGTAGACCTACGCTGTCTCTTTAAAGCTAACTTGGCAGCTATTGTTTGAATTCTCTGCAGTTTCATTATCAGAGAATTTGGTGCTCCCAGTAGTAGAGCGTTACAATGGTCTAACCTGCTCAAGATGACACTCCCCACCACCTGTGTCTGGCGGAAGTCGGCAGCAGCGGAAGTATTTTCCGTAGAGCTCTAATCAAAGATAGACAGGTGCCAACTGTTTTATTTACTTGGGAGTCTAGTTGTAGACTATTGTCAAACAGCACCCCCAGATTACGCACTGTCTTAGATGGAATTAGTGGTTTGTCTGTGGGGGTAGGCCAGAAGTCGGCTGGGAGTGGGTGAGATATTTTGTTTGCCGTACAGTACACAATTTCTGTTTTGTCACCATTAAATTGTAAGGAGTTGTCCCTAAGCCAGTTAGCAGTTTTTCGCATGCACTTGTGGAATCTATCCAATGATACTGCTTGAATCCCTTCCATTGAGAAGACAAGCGTATCATCTGCGTAGTTCACTAATTCTATTCCATAGGATTTAATAATAGGAATAAGTGGGCGCAGGTATACGTTAAATAGAATCTGACTTATTGCCGAGCCCTGAGGCTCGGCAATAAGTGTACAAAGAGCTCATCATCAATATTCAGTCCTAGTGGCTCCGTACAGTCCATTTCTAAAATGTACTGTGACTCTATTCTTCTGAGCTCTTTCTCTCTGTCACCCTCTCTCATTCTCTTGGGCACACTGTCCATTACACAGTATTTCAAAACCTTGTGATTTCCTCTATGCACTTTGTGAAAATGTTGTGCCACCGGGTAGCTGCTATCATTGGTTTTAATTGCTCTTAAATGTTGCAGAATTCGCCTGTGTACCGGTAGAATTGTACTTCCCACATATCATTTGTGGCAGGGAAATACTAGGGTATATACAGCAAAATCAGTTTTACATGTTAGATTTTGCTTTTCACTTGCTGCACTTCTTAAATCCCAGTTTAGATCTAAGCCAAGTGCGTACTGTAGACACCACTTCATTCCTGACCAATAAATCTTTCATGGATCTTACTTTCCTATAAGTTACTAGTGGTCTTTGTGGAAAGTCCTTTTCTATAATAGGATCTTTTTTGATCTTGTAGCACTTATTGTTACAATGATTAAATATTTGATCCTCTTCACCCATCAGTTTCAATATTTTGTGAACTTCGTTGTGCCATATTTCTGCAGCATTTCAAACTCTCTTCTGTCCAGCCGCAGTTGAGGATTGCTTTTCTTTCGGATTCGTTTGGCATATGACACATTTGGCGTTTTATGAAGGAGACCTCAGATTGTGTAGTTAGCAACACTCTGTCAGGAGGTAAAGATCCTCTGCTACCACCTGCTTTACTCATGTTTATGAATTTAAATCAATGGAAAACCTGAAACAATATTAAAATAAATTACCAATTTGATGTCTAACACACATCATTATAGAGCCACCATTTTGGAAACTGGCGGAAGGGTTCCTCTGAGGAGTTATTTTCTGTCTCTATAAGACGGCTTGACCCCCAAAACCTATATTTTGACACTAAAATGAAGCATATAGGTCTCATGTTTCCTGAAATATTACATCATCACTGCAACACATTTGACATTTTTAAAAATGTTGTCCAAAAAAATTCTGTCTGCATTTGCACTGTCTACCCTAAGCTAAATTACTTCTCTAATGAACAAAAATACAAATCAAAAATGAAAATCTCTGGACAACTATTTTTTATGGAGGTATATCAATGGGCCAGGACTACTGCATTGACGAAAAGACCCCAGTGTTTGAAACATGAAAGTTCTTACAACATAGATAAGTGATTGTACAGTGGCAGTCAGCAAAATATAGGACCATCTTACCAATGCCAGGGGGTATCAATTAAGAAAGCCACTGAATGGGCTTCAATTTAGTAGACAATTTCTTACATCTAAAGATATAAATGATGGTTTATGAAGAATTGAAGTATCTTTATGTCAGGATTTTTGTGAAGTTGCATGAACAATTAACCATTATCAAAAGTGAGAGTGCTGAGCTTTGTACTAACCAGGAACCTGGGCCTTATGACAGCATCATAATGTTAGGCCCCAATGCCTCCATCTAGTCTGGGCCTGGCTGACAAGGCACAGCTAAGAGGAGGTTGTCTAAGGTTGAGTTGGGATACTGTATACCACAATTGTATTGGTTTTATGCTTAGGCAGAGAAAAAGCTTTTGTAAATACACTTTAATAACATCTGAAAACATATAAATATATCTACAGTACCAAAAGTGATAAACTGTCAAAAAGCAAAAAAACACAGCACACTAGAATTTTTTTTTTATAAGTCATAAAGCGATAAAGTCGGGGCTCTAGTGGATCATTTATGGTTTGGAAAAATGGGAACCGCACCATAAATTGGTGAGACTCTGATCCCACCAATCATGCAGTACCTCTGCCTCAATTAGTTAGGTGCAGTAACTGTTAGGCTAGAACCACATCCTGCCACGATGGGTCAAAATGGGGGGTCTTTGGCATCTTTATGCATTTTAGGAAGCATGTAGATATTTTTTTTATAAACAAACTTTATTTCCTTTTACATGTTGTACAGCAGGTCCGCTGATTGCGGCCCAAATAGATACCACGCAAGATCATTCGGATACATCCCATTTCGTATCCCGCTTAGTCTAATACCCATGAGTCCCGGTTTTATTAATCCCCTGCTCGGCCTGGTATCACTTCTGCATATAATCAAGAAGATTCCCCCCTCCCTCCTCCCCTTCCCCAACAAGTAACTGATCCCCACCCCGCACTGCTGTCTCCCCCACGACATCTCTTGAAACCCAGATAGGCGCCTCCCCCTGTACTTGAGATGTGTCTAATGGTACTTTGCCGGAGCCTTCTTGTCGTGTCCCCGTCCGCTCCTGTGCAGTCCTATTATGTGTCCCCATCTCTCAAGATCTTTAGTGCTACTCCGTCTAAGAAGCATGTAGATATGCAGCCTTTGTGGAAATTCCGGACTCAAGTATTTCTTAGTGTTCTCTGTGATCCATCCCATCTCCTGCGCTTTATTCAATAAGATGGAAAGAACATCCAAAACTTTTAGTGGGATCTGCTTCCAAACGTGGCAGGATGTGGTTTGATTCACGAACCAATATGAAGACTTATAGATTACTATCTGCAACCTCTAGTGCAATCTTGGGCTACATATGTTAAAGACACAAATGAGTGTCTTCACAAACTGAACAGCATTCAACAGCAGATTACGCAGGACACATGGTTATGTACCATAGATGTAGTGGCATTATATACATCAATCCCTCATTGTGAAGGGTTAGAAGCCGTTGAATTTATGCTGTTGAACAATGATCAAGGACGAATCAATAACATTTTTTTGAAGGAATTATTGCACTTCAGCCTCTTTCACAGTTATTTTGTTTGGAAAAACGACTTTTTTCTACAAAGAACAGGCACTTCATGTGTTTTCCCGAGGCACCCTCTTACACCAACATTTTCATGGCTAAATTTGAAGACATTTTACACACCAAGATAACAAATGTTATCAAAAAGGGTTAAGAGGAAATATTTAATGGAGAGTACATCTCCCGTGTTAGAACACTGAAGTCACAAAAAGTACTCCCCTAATGCCACATGCATATAGATTCGTAGATGGAACAAACCTCAAGAACCTATACAACCCAAATCAAGACGATAAAGTACACCACCTGATGGTGGGCAAGGAAGCAAATCCTTCTTGTTTTATATACCCTCACACACCCTAGTGGTGTCATGCTTCATCATCGGGTCACCCTGACGCCTAGAAGTCAGGGTGGGCTCGACCAATCTTTCAGGGAGCTCTTAAAAATATGTTTTTGGCCAGGGGGAATAAAGATTACAAATCTCAGAGAGACCCCGGTGTCCCTTTATTTTGGATCTCACTGAAATATTAAAAGAAAGTAAAACTAGGGTCTTTGGGATATTATGGTCCTAGGACCCTAATGCCAACATGTTTCAGTCCATGAAAAGTCCCACTAAGGGTACTGGACTTTCTTCAGGGCAGAGGAATAACACCCCTGGAAAGTAAACGAAAGGGTGTGGGAATTTCCCTACCCTAATTATAATAAGGGCAGATAGCTGCTCCTTAAGCTACTCCTGTTTAAGACACAGAGTTGATTGCTCCATCTGTAAAGAAAGAAACAACAGAACAAAGAAACATAGTGTATGAATCTTTCTAATGAATTTGCCTTCTTAATTCAGTGAAAGTGCTCCTCACCCTTGTGCCACGTTGGATGATAAGGAAACGACTCACTCACTAGCCTTTATTTGGCGTGTGTGATACCACTCTTACTCATAGAATCATTCAATTGCGTGATCTAGAGAAAGTTGAAGTGTAGTGGCGGGCTATTTCCGCAAACTGACATTAACTGCAGTCGTGTGTCTGTGATTCATTGTGTGTTCCGCAATACACTCATTCTGAAACTCAACATCCGCCATACTCCCTCACCCTTAGGCTCGCATTCACAACCACCAATCTTACCCCTACTTGGGTGGAGTAATGCTTCGCGTCGGGCTTCGCAACAATGGGGTAGTCTTGTCGTCACACACTAGTGTGATTAAAACCCCAAGTCATTTGTTGGTTTTGCAGATGAATAGAAAAACGTGAAAGAAAAGAAAAATGGAAAAAAGACACATAGATTAAACAATCATGATGTAAATGAACTCGGACACCAACAAAACCTCCAAATAATGGAGGGTTGCACTTACGTCTCAGCCCATTCATACCAGTCACCATTACTCACGATTCCAAAGATCCTGCCCCGTGGTAAACCTACTAGGTCTCGGTCCCGCCGGCTCTGTACTTCATGTGTCCTGACAGCCTTATTTAAAGTGGTAAGGCTGCCACGCGAACCCGGGAAACGGAGTAGCCGTTCACTTCCGGGTCGCGCTACGATGATTACCGATGACTCGTGTGGGCCGCTAGGGACGCTGGGGATTGTAGTACCAAATAGGAGAAAAACCCTAATATATCACAGAAACCGAGAAAACCAGGAAAGAGAGGACTTTGACTAAGTCAATCAAAATATTCTACTTCTTAAATATGTGTAAATGATAAGGTCTGGAAATTATTATTGTTATTGATGCCCATTAAAACACGGTGAGGTAATAAAAGTGGATACTACCTGTTGCCTGTTTTACAGAGATCGGTGGAAAATATGTCTATGGCGGAGGACCGCCGAAAAGATGATCATGAATGATCTAAATAAAGACCACTTTTAACTTTATAAGTAAGTAAGTACAAAAGGGAATAATAGCCCAATCGACAAGATATATACATACACGAAGAGTTTGTGATTAAGATAATGACTCCAAACTATTTCATTTCATCAAATCTAAAGGTACTGTGGGTGCTGACAATGTCCTGAGTGACACCTTATGTTTAAAAATGTCATATGGAACTTGCGGAAGCCAAGATCCCAAATTAATTGAAGGGGATATATGACTACTCTTGATTTAATTGGTTCCAAGGTATAGAATCATTCAATCCTATGATGTGAGTCTTAAGTCTATAGACCCATCTTTGTTCTCGTTCTAACAGGGTCTTAGTCATATTGCCTGTACCTCTGATTTTCTCAATAACTGTCCAACTGATATCTTTGTCAGTGTGTTGTTTCTCCAAATAGTGGGATGTCAGTCTTGTCGCTGTGATAGCCCTACGTATGGTACTCCTGTGTTCGCTTATACGCACCTTGACCTTCCTTCCTGTCATGCCAATGTACATCAGTTGGCATGGACATCTGATCATGTAAACAACGTTGTCGCTATTGCAATTGGTATGCGACCGCTGTTCCCATGCGTGGTGCATACCTAGATCAATCTCTCTCGTGTGTTCATTAAAGGCACAAGCTACACATGAGCCACACGGGAAATGACCAGTCACTGGAGGATTATTCCAGAGCGTGGTCTGTTGGGTAGTTCTATGAGTACCAAATTTAGTATGTATTAGAGCATCTCTGATACTCCTATTCCTGCGAAAAGAAAACAACGGTTTATCAAAGGTAAGTCTATTGGATGTTAAAATAGACCACCTTTTGTTGATTATTTTCTTAATGGTATTCGAAGAGGTGTTATATGTTGTAACACATATAAGGGTATCTTTTGTTTGCTTTTCGTGGTTTTCAAGGAGCGCTTCTCTGGGAGTATTCCTTGATCTCTTTTTGGCCTTATCAATGATCCTTTTCGGGTATGCTCTTTCTGTCAATTTTTTGGACAGAATTTCAGCCTCAGTTTTATAGTCTTTTAACTCTCTACAATTCCTGCGGATTCGCAAAAACTGCCCGATTGGTAAATTCTCCCGTAGTGCACGTGGATGTGCACTATTAAAATGGAGGAGACTGTTCCTGTCAGTGGGCTTGGTATAGAGGGAGGTGACCAATCTTCCCTCTTTGGCATTGATCTTGACATCTAAAAAGGCCACTTGTTCGTTGTTACTGGTTATTGTGAATTTCAAATGGGGATTGAGGTGGTTAATCCACGTATAGAAGTCATTTAGAGAGGAAGAGTCACCCTCCCAAATGACCAAGATGTCATCTATGTACCGTAGCCACTTCTTAATGTGGCTCGAATAAGGGTTGTTAGACCAAATATGATGTTCCTCTAATTGGCCAACATACAAACACGCTATACTGGGCGCGAACGTGCTGCCCATAGATGTTCCGTGGACTTGGAGATACAGCTGTTCTTCAAAACTAAAGAAGTTCTCAGTGAGGGCTAGACGCATAAGATCGATAACCCAGTCTACTGGAGCATCCCACGTCCAGTTGCCTCTTCGTAAGAGGCCCTCAATGACCCTTATGCTCTCTTCCTGTGGAATGCTAGTGTATAATGCTTCCACATCCAGGCAGACCATCTTATTAAGTGCCGGATCGTAGGTTACATCTGTGAGGAGATTGAGTAAATGTTTAGTATCCTGTACATCTGACTTCATGTGTGGAACAAGTGGGCGAAGGAACCAGTCAGTGTATTTCGAGATGGGTTCTAAAAGAGACCCTATCTCAGACACTATAGGTCTGCCAGGTGGCGGTGTTCTGCCTTTATGTATTTTAGGTATTGTATAGAAAAGTGGTACTCTAGGATTGTCTGGGTTAAGGAACGCATGCTCCTTTTTGGTGATCCAGTCTCGATCTAATGCTTCTTTCGTTATAGTACTGATTGTCTTTTTTAATCGTGCTGTAGGATCTCTTATTATTCTTTTATAATACTTGGTATCTGCCAAGAGATCCATACAGGCTGTCCTATAAGCCATAGTACTCTGGACAACTGTTGCACCACCCTTATCAGCTGGTTTTATAATAATGTCCGTTCTGTTGCTAAGGGTTTTCAAAGCCTCTCTCTCTTTTTTACTGAGGTTGTCATAGGTGTGCCTCCTGGGTTGCAATCCTTCAATTTCCTTAGATACACATTCTTCGAAAGACACTCATATCTTACATAATGAGTCTTGGACAAGGAACATCATCATTTCCATGCGATACATCGACGACATCTTAATCCTATGGAAAGGCACTCAAAAAGAATTAGAAACAAACATTCAGATTCTTAACCACCACAACCCAAGGATTCAGTTTACTCACCAGATGCATCAACAAACCATACATTTCTTGGCCATTCAGATTATGATCACTGAAGAGGGTTGACAAACAGCAGTTTACAAAAAGCCTACAGATAAGAATAATGCGTTACATTATTCAAGTTTTCATCCACCTTCACTCAAAAAACACCTACCCTTTTCACAATTTATCAGGATTAAACGCATTTCGTCAGGTCAAGAACATTCTGATGCAGCCATTGAAGAAGAATATGGACGTTACATCAATAGAGGTTACCCTCCTACTGTTCTAGATGACGCCAAAAGAAAAGCAGCACTCATGCCAAGAGAGACTTTACTTGCACCGACAGTTAAATCATCTACTAAAAGAGAAGTTTGTGTGTTAAAATTTTCAACTAAAGCTGCAGCCATCAAAAGGATTAATTCCCACAGGTGGGAAGTTCTTGAACAGGAACCAGACTTCAATACCTTATTTCTAGCTAAACCTATGTTTGCGCACTCCCGTTCAAAGAATTTATGAGAAATGCTTAAGGTATCACCAATATCTGAGAAAAAGACACACACAGGCATAAAGAAATGTTGGAACTGCAGTCATTGCAGAAACGTCATATTAGGGCATACATTCACACATCCACAGACAGGTAAAACCATCATTCTGAAACATTCATCTGATTGCAATTCAGAGTCGGTAATTTACGCAATTAAATGTCCTTGTGGTTGAACATATATTGGACGAACATCATGTAAGATTAAAGTGAGAATAACAGAACATAAGAGTATGATTCAGACAAAGAATAGGAATTCATGTCTAGCAGCACACTGGTTAGATGCACAACATACCATACCTCAACTTCGCTTCACTGTTTTGGAAAAAGTAGCATAGGCAGCAGACAGAGACATACAAAATCTTTTGGCTCGTAGAGAGACATTCTGGATTAAGCTCCTGGCAACATTGGTGCCGAAGGGACTTAATGATAAATTAGAAATGCTATATTTCTTATAAAGCTCCATATACAATGTTACGCTTTTGCTTCCGATTTCTGTAACAAATTGTCATTACAGTTTGCTGATTTGGCACTTCATAGAGATACAGGCTGATATGCAGGAGTTCACCTTCGTTGCCCTGTATATCACATTGTAATACATTTTTAGATATTTGTTAATCCATTATGTGCAAACATCTATTGTCATTTGAGTCGTATTTTAATTCACGTCACTTACGGTAGTGTCAGGCACTTCACTTAGATGAATTCTCGTGATGCATGCATTTTTGATTCTGTCGTGTATACGCATGAATTAACCCCCCTTAGCTCTTCAGCCATGGATACATTTTGAATCCATCAAGTGCAGCATTTACTCTTTGGTTTTATGATATATGATTATTATCGCATGCAACTTTATCACTTTTTTCATTTTTTTTTTTACATCTTAGTGGATGTAGTAGCACGTGTATTTTTGATTCCTTCGGAATCACGTATAAAGTGTTTTCAACAAAGTGTCGACGGGCGGACCGGCCCACACGTGAGTCTTTCCTCACTTTTCGGTACACGCATACATCACTACGCTTTTAACACCAGACTTCGAATAGGCGGGTTACGGGAGTCGGCAGACTAACACTCACAGGCTTCGCGGAGTACTTTTGTTCGCCAGTAAGTATTTGCCCGCACTTGGGCAGTACGTGTGCAGTATCTTCTCCGGCTTATAATTTTGTAATCATAAAATTGTTTTGTAGCTCTCTTGGTACAGAAACATGGGAGTATTGTTGAGCGAATACTAAGGTTCACATTGTTGTCAGTAAGAAATCTTAGGCTTGTGGTATCTCTCGTTTCATGGGAAATTGATGGTTAACTGGTTGCTTCTGGCTCTTTGTAGGGCGTGTATATCGTACCACTCGATTATTTTCCCACTCATTGGAGCGACACTGAGGCAATCTAGGTATGCGCACTACCCTTGAGTACGATAGTTTTTGTGATCTATTGGTGGATGGCAGTCTATATACGTAGCACCATGCATGTTAGATTATAAGCTGGGTGTGGCACACTTTTTAGGTTAGTGCATGGGGGCAACATGGAGCCTTGAAACATGATTTTATTTTTAAAACACCACATCACTGATGGCCATGTTTGCAGATTAATGGATAATAGATGTTTTTCTTGTATGCATTTATGGTTTATTCATTCCTCATTTTGTATCTGTTCCTGTAGGTGTACGTTAAAAGTATTACACATCTGTATTTTACAGCTACTCCTAATGAAGGGCTTGTGTAAGCCCAAAATGCAAAGGAAAGCTCAAGAAGCATTGAAGGATGTTTTTCTTATCATTATGAATTATGTATATACACACATGGTGGAAACATCTGATAGCTCATGTACTGTGTGGTAAAGATTGTACATATATCATATATAAATGAGTGATCAAATGAAATGGTTTATGTTTAAATACATTCTTTCATAGTGTCTAGTTAATATAGACAAGTTGTATCAGAACCCTAGGGGTCTTTGAGTAGTGCGCTTTGTGAAAGTGTGTATGTTGATGCACACAAGTTTTGCAAAGTAAAGCTTTTGCCAGGCCCAACCCTTTCTTTTAAATACATATTAAGACACACCTAAGTTAGGCCCTGAACAGCCCAGAGGGAAGAGTGCAGTGTATTTAAACAGTAGAACATGTACTTTTAAGTTTTACATGTCCAAGGAGTTAAAAACTCCTAAATTCGTTTTTCACTACTGCAAGGCCTACCTCTCCCATAGGCTGACATTGGAGTCACCTTATTACACTTAATAAGCTGTCATTTTTAAATGGAAGCAGGTGTCAAGAGTCTTACTTGAAGTTTCCCAGATACTTCACAGGAGCAGAATGATGTCTGTTCCCAAAGCCTCCCTGAGTCTCCTTCCACGCTCCCCAAGAATCTTTCAGGAGAGTATGAAGGAATTCCCGAGGGGGAAAGGGGATGGGACAGAGAAGAGACAACCTCGTCTTCTTATATCTGGTGTCTTCTAGCAACCGCTACTTCTAGTCGTATCTTGTGTTGTTATTTCAGTAATGGACACTGTAACACAAAAATAATCACATTACTAGGACCCAAACAATGTTTAGTTAATTAATTGTACATATTCTTCTCCTTCTTACGACTTACCCCTAAGAGACTTGATTATAGCCTCTCTTCTGTTTGATAATTAATGCTTAAGATGGCTCCACTATGATATTGATTGAGTGTAGCAAATTCCTGTGGATAGGCAATAACAATCTTAGTATTTTATATGCGGTCAGATCATGCTTTAAGTATTGTTTAACTACAGCTAAAAATAAGGTCTAATAACCTTTCTCTTTTTTTCTTTTCTAGCAGGAGGGTAAACAGACGCAGGAAACCCAACTGGAACTGACAATACAGGTAAGTTTTTTACTTTAAACTGATGCTAGACTGAACTCTGTATTTCTCTGAAGGTTGAACTATTTATGCCAGCAAATAACGATAGAGAACAGGTGAGCAATTGAGTTTTTAACAAGTAATATTGACTAAAGACTAGTCCCAAATTGCTTTTTTCAAGAGCGGGTACTTGCGTGACTGGCAGCTTTCTTGTTATGAAGACAACTGCTCTGGAATGCGTCAGGAACTGAGGAGCCGAAACGCTGACGACTCGGAACTTTCTTCTTGAAAGACAGACCTCGAAAACCGGCGCGTAGTTGAATACTATGACTACCGTCGGAAAGTCGCTACGAATTTCTAAACTACACTGTCTCTGTAAACACGGACGAAACGCCAAGCACTGCTACTCCCGTTACGGTCTTGGTGAAGAGCCCACAGACGAGGGAGAGCGCGATCCTCAGCTGTGCTTAGAACCTTGCGCTCACTGTTGAAAGGCTGAAGCGTTAACTTTAGCGCTTGCAGCCATCATGGAGGACTGTACCTTGACCAATGCAGTCCAGGTCTGGTCAAGTCACTTCCTAAGGATACATGGGGCATTTAAACTCCTTCTTCTTTTCCTGAAAACTGTTGTAGCCCCCAAGAGCTGGCATCTCTTCTGTTTTAGACCTTGGTTCCTGACAGTAGGCAACTTGATCATGTTTGGTGTCTTTGGAATTGTAATGAAAAATTCTCCCTCATGGTAAAGTAGGATGATTTTGAATTATAATTTTGAAAATGCCACTTTTAGAAAGTTGGAAATTTCCTGCCTTAGCTATTTAGTCCCTGGGTCACATGATCGAGTGTTGCTGACGTTTTGGCTTTGTGTATTCCTCCTAGATAGCCACATACAATAGAGAACTTAGGTGTGCCTGGATGGGGCATCACTGGCAGGATGGGAGGGCGGAGCTGAGCACACCCCTACGTACACCTGAATGGAATAAATTTATAGAGTGCACTAAATCAAGGGTGTCAAAGTGCTGGTTCATACCGGGAAACACAGACTGTAAAAACGAGAGCAAAACTCATAGGAGAGAGAAGAGTCAGGTTTTGAGAAGCTTGTGGAGCAAGGAGAAAGACTCCTGGACAGCAATGTGTGCAGGCAAAGTATTCCACAATTTACTCTCTGCGACAGAGAAGGGGTGGCCACCCCATCTGGTTTTACGAAACATGGGAACAATAACTCTCCTGCTAAAAGATGATCTTAGCAGTCTGTTAGGAATATACCACTAGAAGGATTTTCTAAAGTGTGCAGGTCCTTGATGATGGAGAGCAAGGAAGACCATGCAACAGGCTTTAAAAACTACTCCTTTCTGACTGGCAGCCAATTAAGGGAGCGAATGTCACCCCTCGTCAAAAGATGTTTATCCCATTTAAAACAAGGTGGGGTGCCACATTCTGAATCATCTGGAGCTTATTCATGAAGGACTTCTTGATACTAAGATATAGAGCATTACAGTAGTCTATGTGTAATGTTATCAAGGCGATGACTACTGCAACTCGAAGTTCTGGGGGATTAAAGAAAAAAATGTAAGGCTGTGTTCTGCCTCCACACAAAGGGCTGCATACCCCCTGTAGTTAGTCTGGAGCCAGGGCAGGAAAGACAGGATGTCTGTGCACTTCAAGGAGAATTTCTAGAAGCTTCTCTCTCTTCCCGAGTAAAGGCATCAGGTATAAATAGTGGACTTCAGACACCACCTTTTCAGTACACTTCCGGACCTGTGAATACTCTTATAGGAAGAAGGAATGCTGTGCTGCTAAAAGGACTGCCACTCTGCTGGACTGCTGCTCTGAAGGACTGCTGCCCTGCTGTCCTCTTACCTGGGGAAGAAGGACTGGATCTGCATCTGTTTGAACTCAGGACCCCAGAGTGACTCCAAGGCCTAGTTGGCTGGCCTTCTGACTTGAGTCTCAGGGACATAAGGCCCCAACAACCTTACCCCCAGCTCCTGCACTCTGCCATCTGTGAGACTACCCTGCCAAACAATGCCACCCCAGTCCTGGACCCTTTGAAGTGGGCCTAGGATGCTCTGCCAGCCTCTGTGGGCGGAGTGGAACTGGCGCATCACCTTTGCTGCACAGTGCAACCCTGAGCAGAATGGATGCATCACCGCTGGTGCTTGGATCGGACCTGCTGCAAAGATCCACATTGCCGATGCAGCCTCTTTGGAATAGCTGCTGCTTGAGTCATCCTTGGTGCAGGCCCTAGCATTCCTCATCGACGGCAGCATCAACAATGATGTCGGACTCCACATCTCAGTATAAAAGCTCTTCAGAACTGACTCATCGCTCTGATAGTGTGACGCATCCTAGACGCCGGACTTCATAACGCAAGCAGCCGTAGACAGGATCCACGATGGCAATGAAGGACATTGTATCCCAGCCTTGCCGCATCTCAGAATCAATGGACCAGGACAAAGTCACAAGTACAAGGCAACCACGATGGAGGATAGGCCGGCTATAGGGACCGAGTGAGGCCAGCTGTACAAATGGACCTAAAATCGTGGTTTGTGGAATGTTGCATGGATATGCGTTGAAGATGCGTTGCACAGCTGAAGCATGGGATTGGTTCCAAGATGCAGCGAGGCTGTGATGCGAAGGCCTGCATCGTCATTGAGGATCCCATTGACGGGGCTTGTGTTGCGAAGTCCAGCACCAAGGATGCGGTGCACAGTCATGATGATGTGTCAGTTTTGAAGAGCTGCAAGGCTGCGATGCGTAGTCCAGCGTCATGGCTGCCATCCACGAGAAATGCAAGGGGCTGCACTGAGGACGTGGTGTGCAGCAGTGGGTCCAAAATCATTTGTTGGCTGCAGTGGCAATGTGGGATTTTGGGACAGGTCCAATCCATGCAGCAGCAGAGATGCACCAGTTTGACTCGGGGTTGTGCCGCACGGCTGAGGCAATGCATCCATTCCGCTGGATCCACAGAAGCTGGTTAGCACCTTAATCCATTTTCCCATGGTCCAGGGTTAGGGTGGAACCATTTGGCAGGATAGGCCCACAGATGAATGGGACCAGGTGCAAGGTTGCTGAAAGCCTGTTATGTTTCTGAGGCTTCAGATCAGGAGGCCAGCCAACTAACACTTGGAGTCACTTTGCGTTATGGGTTCAAGAGATAAAGGTCCAGTCCTTCACATTCAGGCAAGAGGGCAGCCAGCAGCAGGTCAGCACAGCAAAGCAGGAGTCCAGCAGAGTGCAGTCCAGCAGAGTGACAGTCTTCCTGCAGCACGGCAGTCCTTCTTTCTGGCAGAGTATCCACAGGTCCAGAAGTGTACTGACTTTGTGCTGTTTGAGGTCCAGTTTTTATATGCAGTTGTTCCTTTGAAGATAGGAAGAAGATTCTAAAGGTCTCCCGGCATCCTGCCTTCGCCAGATGAACTACAGGGGGGTATCCAGCCCCTTATGTGAAGGCAGGACACAGCCTATTCAGGTGTACGTGAGGTTGTGCCAAGCTACTCCCTCCCATCCTGCCAGTGATGGCCCATCCAGAACTTCAATTTAAAATCTGACTTCAGCGTAAGTTAGGATTTTAAACTGTGATTCCAGAGACACCAATCATGAATTTGTTATCTATTCATATTTGGAAATTACACTTATAAATTGTGATAAGGCAACATCCAGTGTTATCCTATAGGAGAGATAGGCCCTGCAGAAGTGAAAAATGAATTTAAGAGTTTTTGATTACCAGGACATGTAAATCGTAAAAGTACATGTCCTACTTTTTAAATACATTGCACCCTGCACTCTGGGTTGTCCAGGGCCTACCCCAGAGATGACTTATATCTATTAAAAGGAAGGTTTAGGCCTGGTAAAAGGTTTCTTTTGGCAGGTCGAAAAGTTAGTTTAAAACTACACACAGTGGCACTGCAATGGCAGGCCTGAGACATGGTTAACGGGCTATTTAAGTGGGTGGCACAATCAGTGCTGCAAGCCCGCTAGAATCATTTAATTTACAGGCCCTGGGCACATGTGGGGTCACTTTACTATGGACTTATAGGCAACGTAAATATGTCAACTGCGTATAAGCCAATGTTATTATGTTTAGAGGAGAGAGCACAAGCACTTTAACACTTGTTTGTAGTTGAAAAGTGTGCAGAGTTCTAAGGCCATCAAAAACAATGTCAGAAAGGTTAGAAGAAGGCAAAAGGTTTTGAGGAAGACCACCCTAAGGATGATAGGTCTAACACATCATTTATCCTTAATAAAAAAATAAAATGTATAAAACAAAAAAAAAACACACAAAAAAACACTATGTTTTAGAGTTTTTTCTGAAATAGAACGACAAAATGCAGCCAGCTTCCATGGCATGGCAGTCAGCAAGCATTTTATTTATGACTCAGCTCCAGCCAAGTCAGCAAGAGTACTTTTAACGATTCTCCACGCAGCTTGTAAGTTATGTTTCTAAATCAGAAGAGCAGCGCGAATCCCGTACTATAGCAGTTATGCTCCAATATGGGCCTCTCCAGGAACTCCTGAGTGTCTAAAGGACAAACTTTCAGCCCCGTTAGCAGAAGCAGGGATAACAGGATGGAACCAGCTACTTGAAGGGCAGACCTTAGTGGATTGGGAACAACTATCATCTCTGTCGAATGGGAATATCTCTAGATTTAAGTACTATCAGCTGGTCAGCTGGTCAAAATCACTGCCAAAGGACGAGGCAGGAAATGGAGACCTAGAGAAAAAATTCCTAAAGAGTCCTGGGCAAAAGAAAGAGGTGTCGGAGTGGTACTGGCTGTTTGCACTTGCTGGAGAAGAGGAGTTTGTCCTTCCCACAGAAATCTGGAGGAAAGACCTATCGTCGGGAGACATACAGGATCTCTGGCAAGTATTGATGTCTATGTTATGGTATGTTGTTAGTGCTGCCTCTCTCAGAAAAAAACATCTGTTTACGACACATAGGGCTTATTGGTCGCCGAGAAAGTTGACAAAGATGAACAGGCAGGTGATCAAGAGCTGTCCTAAGTGTGGGGAGGAAGAATCAGATGATCTCCACATGTTTTTCCGCTGCCCCAGCCTCCAGGTATTCTGGCACGATGTAAGTTTGGTTCTTACAACAATTTTGCGTGTAAACCTGGAGGTAAGCATGACTTTATGTATCTTTGTTCCTTTGAACGAGGAGGAGGTGGTAGGGGCCAGGTTGTATAGGAAGCAGAAAAACCTGTTGTTTATGTTGATACTATTAGCTAGGCGCGAGATCTGCATTAAGTGGATAACAATGCACCACCCCGTCAAAGAGGGAATGGTTGGACTCAATACGAAGGGTGCGAATGTTGGATAAGACTAGGGAGGGCATAAAGAAGCTTGATTTTTGTGATATTTGGGATCAGGATCTTTTAGTTTAGTTTACTTTCACGGGTGTATTAAGTTATTTATCGTTCAAACTTTATTTCGGTCATTCACGACCATAAAAGTGCAGTGCATACAGTACAACATTGGGAGATTGAGCTCATAACAAAGAACATTAAATGTACCACAATCAACCCCAAAAAGTGCAAGTGCATAGAAGACAAATCTTCAAGTTCGAGTATATGATAAAAAAGGAAGGATCCTCTAGTTCGTTTCTAATAACGTTAATAAAAAATAATTACCAGATAAAAGACAATCAAAGTGACAACTAAAATGGATGATAGCAGCATGGCCTTCCTAAAATCCCCTTTTTGAAGAGGTTGGTGGCCCACTATCGTTTTGCAATTGTGTAAACATTGGTGCTAATGCTAATACGACCGCTCTTGTCGTAAAAGATAATAAAAGAAGAAAACACCATTTTGATAAGTAAAACAGTATTAAATAGTTCCATCGTCCTAAGCGTGCTACAACATGTGCATGCAACCGGGCCACGCTAATACCATGCTTAACCCGGCCATTAAGTTATTTAATTGTGCAAGGCCGGATCCAAAATGTCCAATGACTAAGCAATTTTGCAATGACTCCCAGGTTCAGGGTTTAGGACTGGAGCCCCCAAAGTCCCCCTCAGTCCTCCTCCATCTGGATTCCAATGGACAGGAAGTTTGGGAATTCGTGCTTCGCCAAGTCACCGTTTAGAGGGAAGCGCGAAGACCCTCTTATGTGCTTTCTGGTAGATTATTGAAGAAATAAGGACAAAAAATAATAATAATAAGAGTACTTTTACCAAAACGTTTTGTGCAGATATACTAGGAAATCTTAAGATCCAGCATGTAGTCATCAGCTGGGTCGAATGAGGTAAGAACCTCCAAGAGACTGGTGGTGTGGCAGAGCACCCACAGAGGTTTAAATTAGCACCTGTATACCATTATAAACTGAAAATAATAAAGAACATGGACCTCTCCTGGAAACAAGAAAACAGAACAAAATACTAGTGCAGTTACTTTAATGCTGGCATAGTTCAAACAACATTGTCAAACAGTTAAGGTTGACAATTGCCTTCGAAACATAAGACACTAAAATAGAGGATTGCAATTTTGTAGTCAAAAATGGTAATTTTGTTATGGTTTTCATGCCTTTAAAATTTTGGATACTACTAATCCTGAACACGTACAATAGCTGAAAATAAGAGTAAAGCAGAAGTAACAATAAAGTGAAACAGTAACCTGCAAGCGGAATGAGTAGTGTCTCAGAGTTCAAGAAAATGTGTTACAGTGGCTTGTAAAAATTGTGTATCACTCTGTTTAGGTCGAGGTGGTGTCAGTCTTTTAAAGTGGCCAGGTCTCATTACTTGGGGGCCCCTGAGACTCGAAATAAAAGGCTATTCGCTCAGTTGAGATTAGCCTGTATGATAAAGTGGAGCAGGTGGCAGTTCAATGCACAGCAATGGCGTGCACAGTTTTAGAAACCCTGCAACAGGTATGCTCTTCTGGATGTCTCTAGCGTGCATGGCACATAGTTATCGGACCTCTAAACAAAGAGCAGAGTCAACAAAGACCAAAACAATACAAGTGAGTAGAGGGAAGGAGTATGGCAGACAGTCCCCACTTGGTACTGCTGAAGTATTACTTTCTTGAGCCAGCCCTCCTATGATGTCTTATGTCTTATGGTTTGCTGTGTTCACATATATTGGCCCGTAACACCAGCCACTGTATTATGTAAAAATGTCACATTTATTACAAATTGATATGTATAGGAAAAACTTTTTGAACCACATTACTTTAAAAAACAGTACATAGTTAAAATCACAACTATTAAAAATCACAATTCATCACAAATCCATCCTCAAATAATTGTCTTCTACACAAGGTAATGGATGATAATATCCCTAATTGCATCAAATATACACAACAATCACAGAATCCTTTAAAACATAAATCTTTGTCACAGGTTGTCGATGCAGCATTTCAGTGGCTATTCATAATATTTCACTCCATCTTCTTCAGGACAAACAGTTTATTAAAAAACATGAATTTATCTAGAGAGTAAATAGGAAACAATATTTAGATATTTGGTCCAATTTATGATAATTACAAGACAAGTTTACATAAGCAGGATCAGTGTATAGATATTGCTAATCATTAATACTACTCTATGTATCAAACACATTCCTACACATTCTTTAACAAAATGTATCTGTAACAATGAGTTTACCTTGACTCACTTTTAATTAATATAAGTCTTTCTATAAAAGTGTATTTTATTTATATCATACCTTTGATCACATGGTTAGCCCAGGAACTACTTTTTAGGGAAAGTGTTGGATAGAGGAGGGATTATATTTGCTATTCCCACTCCAGTCAGTGCAACAGCAGGGAAAGTGTTGGATATCAGAGGGGTAAAAATTACTATTCCCACTCCAGTGACTGTAACAGTAGGGAAAGTGTTGGATAGCAGAGGGGTAAAAACTACTATTCCCACTCCAGTGACAGTAATAGTAGGGAAAGTGTTGGATAGCGGAGGGGTAAAAATTACTATTCCCACTCCAATTAGAGCAACAGTAGTGAAAGTGTTGGATAGCAGAGGGATAAAAATTCCTATTCTCACTCCAGTGAGTGCAACAGTTGGGAAAGTGTTGTATGGTGGAGCGATAACATTTACTATTCCCACTCCTGTCAGTGCAACAGCAGGGAAAATGTTTGATAGCGGAGGGATAAAATTTACTATTCCCAGTCATTTCAAAATTAAAATATTTAAAAAAATCAAAAATAAATAAAATAAATCCATAAATATGTTAAAAATGAAAGTACAAATATATTTAATATCAAAAATAAAAAAATAAAAACATGTTATAATGTTAATTACATACGACAAATAACTACACATATTATATTAAATAACATAAAAAATAAACGTCAAACAAATAAATAATTTTAATTAGAAAATATTTAGAAACAAAAAAAATTTAAAAAAAAATTCCTACGCTATAACACCACACAAATCACAACCCACATCTAAATTTAAACAGGAATGTACTTCCATAATTAACATAAAAATTATCAAATAAATATTATTAATTAAAAAAAAACTAAAAATAATAAAAATTAACTTCCCACACTTTTCCCCTGTAATCCTCAAAACCCACAGCTAAGATTAACTGTAAAAAAATTAATTACACCGTTAAAACTTATTTTCAATTGGAAAATTATTACTATTAAAGAACTAATTATAAAGTAAGTCAAATGTATTTAATTCCCACACTTTACCCCTATAAAAGTCAAACCTACACACACAAAAATATACAATTACCCTAATTAAATATCAATTAATTAATATTAATTAACAACTAATTATTGATTAATTAAACACAACTTTCTTCCCACCCTTTAGCACTATAAACCCCACAACAAACACCTAAAATTAAATACTCAATATCCATATTTAATTTACAATTAATTAATATTAATTAACATCTAATTATTAATTAATTAAACATAAATTACTTCCCACCCTTTACCCTTATGAACCCCACAACCTGCACCTAAAATTAATTATGCAATTCCCATACTAACTTTCAATAAATTAAAATCAATTAACAACTAATTATTAATTAATCAAAATAAATTACTTTCCAGCCTTCACCCCTTCAAACCCCAGAACCCGCATCTAAAATGAATTACACAATGACCATAATTAATTACCAATTAATTAATATTAATTAACAACCAATTAATAATTAATAATAAATTACTTCACACAGTTAACACTATAAAATCTCAATTAAATAAATATGAATAAATAAAAATATTCATTAATGTATTATAATTAAATTGCTTCCCACCGTATTCCCCTATAAACCCACAACCCGCAACGGAACTAACAAACACAAAATTTAATTAAAATAAAATGAATAGCTACTAAACATTTAACACATATATTTATATATATATATATTTAAAAATATAAACAATTCTTATACAAAAAAATACACCACATACATTTAAAATATATACTAAAATACATAACACTAACTAAACAATTGATATTTTAAACAACTATATTTTTGTAAACAATATTATTGACTTCTATATTTTTAAAATCAATATTTCTTACCTTAAATTGATATTCTTGACCACGATATTCTTTCTGTCAATATTTCTCACTCACGATATTTAGGACTCTATATTTTTGTAGGTCGACATTTCCAACTCGATATTTTGTCTGCACACCTATATATACAATGATCTAATGGAACAACAATAAGAAGAATTTTTTAAACGATGCTGCAGTTTATTCTTTCCAAAATTCATATCTCAAGTTCTACTTATTGGTTTGCTGTTGTTTTGGTCTGGTTTTACTCAAATAAATATTCTCCTTTTTTCTAAACTGGTGTGGAGTCTTTTTGTTGTGTTTTCACTGTGTTACTGTAATTAAAGTGTGAACAAATACTTTACACATTGGCTCTTAAGTTAAGCCTGACTGCTCTGTGCCAAGCTACCAGAGGATAAACACATGTTAACTTAGGGTGTGCGTCTGACTTACCCTGATTAGAAGTGAGGTCCCTACTTGGACAGTGTGCAAACCTCTGCCAGTTTGAGGCCCCATTTCTAAATGAGTCCCTGTCAGTCAATGTCTTAAGAGTTTTTGAGAAGATGGAAGGAAGCTACAGCTTCTATTTGTAGGTCCAGGCAGTTAAACAGTAACATACTTCCAATCAGTGATTGTGCTTTTATTAAAGTTCAAAAATCCAACCTACCAGAATAGAGCAATATTATTTTCCTCACAGAGGGGCCTTTTGGAAGGACAATCCCTGCTCTGGAACCTGTAATTACCATCCCCCATGGTACTTGTAATTCTGGGAGAGGTACTGCAGCATAATTGTACCACACAACTTGTAATCTGGCCCTTAGGTGGCTATATCAAGTGCATAACAGCAATCATTGATAATACGAATGAACCCCAGTGTTAGTGCATTATCTTGTGCAAATTTCAGGGCCCATAAAGTGCCATCTGATGAATCGAGATTCAAATCTGAGACTGCTCAGCAAATCAATACCTTTAGCAAATTAGGTTCCACAATGAAAACAGAGAATGGTTAAGTTTTAAAACAAAAAGGTTTACATAAAGGTTAAAAATTACAGAGGGCAACATAATCAAGTTAGTATCAATCAATAATTAATATATAAATGCATCAATTTATATGAGTTTCAAAGCAAATAAAAGTTATAAAAGAAGAGGATGAAGTAGCGTAATGTCACCTTAAAGGTAAAGGATTTAGAAAGCCAGTTCTCCCATAATGAAAGAACCCTAAAATCTCCTACTCTGCTCTAAGTTGCATTAAATAATCGGGCAAAGTATTTTTGAACTGCAATCTACTCTGCACTAACTTAAATCACACATTTCTAACATTTTCTGTATCTACACACAGTTATCATAGAAATCTCCAATCAGGTTAGAGTGAAATGATACAATCACAGGTTCATTAGCTTTTCAAGATCTTCCACAATACAGCTTTCCTCAATGTCCTTCAAACTTACATTATCTGCAACAAAATGAGGCACATGGACCAGCTTGCACTGTGCAGGTGTCTTCAACACTCATTATAACATTCCACAATGATTACAATGAAAAGAGAAAATTCTTTGTATGAGAAAGTAAGAAAGAGAACACAGTGTTCCAAAGTATTTGAAATTCAGCTTGCCTAGAAATAAATGTTCAGGTGTCATGAGCAAGATGGCAACCAGCATTAGCCATTTTAAAAAGCAGCTCTTTATTAGCTATGGTCAATTTAAATGTGAGTGCAACATAGTTAATAACATGTATGTGTTTATGGATAACGCTGATTCAATGAAAAACATTGAATATAAAAAACAATTTCACCATTGTACAATAGTCCATGTCTAAACTAAACTCACAACACGCATCCAACACAGTCAAGATAGATAGGTCATCAGATGGATATCAGGAACACCCGATAAGTCAAGTTAATTGACACCTTAGAAATCGGCTGGCAATGAGCAAGTCGAATAACCAAGTTATCACAGTAGCATCTTCTTAAACCTGCCGAATACAACAAACATACACTACATCTAGATATAAACAACATAACATCAAATATATTCATATTCCATGCTACCCACTGCACTCTAGCCTGTGATGGAATCCTCGAACCAAGGGAGACATAGCACCAAACCTAATATGCAGTGCAAGTCCACAGCAAAGGCAGAATTCACTCAATCCAAATTCTAATAACCAGGGCCATTGGAATTATGGGATTGTGCGGTGGCAGTGTTTTTTTTCGCATAATTATGGATCTGTTGCATTTCCCACATAATCCATCATCTGCTGCACAATCTGTAGATTTAAACAAAAAAGAATTGTTTCTAGCTCAAACGTGTCAAAAGTTACTAAAAACGCAGAGACATCAGCGACACGTGTTTTTACGCAGTCAAAGGTCCTTTGAAAAGGTTGACTTCTCACTTTTATATTACTCATTGCTATGTCTGAGTGTTAAATTGAGGTGCAACCTATTCCCAGACAGTGTTAAAAGTGTAAAAATGACAAAATATTGAAGTAACACTATCAGAGAGTGCGTTGCATTGAACCATATAATTTGTCTTTTCTTGCTACATCATTTAGTCAACCCTACTGTTTGGTCTTCTCCTGAAGCATAATTCCAATGGCCCTGCTTATTACTTAGGGTAGTCCATCCAGCTTGCTAATCCCCTACACTTTGTGTTATCCTAGTGTAACTATATATGATTCAAGAGATGGCTGAATTCCATTGCTGTGTGGAGTCTTAAACTATGCATTGCTAATCAGAAAAGAAAAATTATATTTCAGTTTTTTTTCTAAAGTTCTACTAAACACCCAGTGGTGACCTTAGAGCACTTTAGTGTGTGAGTACACTTAGGAATTTCCAAAAGACAGCCAGCAGCGGTGTTTCTGGACGGCACTGGTCAAATATCCCAATCTTATAGTTCTCTTATGCCCACTCCTGGAGTATGACTGCCCACAAAGCTCAATCATTGGTCAATGTTTTCACAATATTAGAAGGACAACCTAATTTCCTTGTTCACATTGAACTTTCCAATTCAAATTACATGTATCTGTAATCACTCTTGTTTTCAATTACTTTCCATATTTTGTGCTTCAATTAATTTCCAGACATTGGTGTCTTTTTCCATAAAGTTCTTTTTATTAGGTATCCATTTCCATCACACTTAAAACAGACCCAGCCAACGCGTTTCATCCCTTATAGGGACTTCATCAGGGCAATTTCATTTATCTTCCGTCTCAAAATTCTTCTTTTCCATTCATTCCCCATGTGAATGTCTAGGCTCCTTTCGAGCAGCCTTTCAGCGTGTGTGTCCTAGTCCTGTCTGATCGATCACACAGGACTAGGGCACACACGCCGAAATTGGAAAAATTATGGAAAAAGACACCAACGTCTGAAAATGTATTGAAATACGAAATATGGAAAGTAATTGAAAACAAGAGTGATTACAGATACATGCAATTCGAATTTGAAATATCAATGTGTACAAGGAAATTGGGTACACTTAGGGCCTTATTATGAGTTTGGCACTCTGGGAGTGGGACCGCCCCGCATGCCAAACCTATGTGAGCACTGCCCGCCAGATTTTTACGTTTTTCGTCACTGGCGGGAGATTTTTTGGCATTCCCATGTCTTTGCCTATAAAAATGGCACTGCAATGGGAATGCCAAAGCAAGTTCCTGCAGTGTCACATCAAGTCCATTCCCTTCAGGAACTGGGGGTGCATGCACACAGGTGGGCACACCATGTGCCCGCCTGCATGTATCCCCAGGCCTAGAGGCATGCAGGGCCCCCTCACTGCCAAACTTTTCACGGCGGCTCACCGCGTGAAAAGTGAGGTGGGTAGGAAACCCATAATATGCTTTGCGGTGCCGCAGTGGCCCCGCCAAGCATATTGCAGCCGCAAGACAGCTGCAAGACTGCCAGGGATCGTGGATCCCTGGTGGCAGCAGTGGTCCCATGGCTGTCCAACTGCCCTATTTGTAATAAGGGCGGTCGGGCCACCAGTGCAGCGGTAGCAGCACCGCCACTGTGAGTTTGGAGATCCATCGGACCAGCAAACTCATAATAAGGCCCTTAGATAGTTGTAGGTCATAGTATAGTGCTTTCTGGAAATAAGTGATGAGGAATGGGTTATCTATTCAGTGAGGCAGTGGTTCTTAACCTGTGGCCCGGGGATCCCTCGGGGGTCCGCAAATCCTACTCAGGGCGTCCGCTTAGAAAATTAAATAATATTAGTAGATGTTAAAAGTGTATATAAATAAAGAATTTATTTTAAAATGTACTTTAAATGTAAAGGAATTTGGAACTGGAGGATAAAGAACAAGTGAGTATTGTCGGATTGGTTTGTGAGAGCAGTGCAAATGCATCAAGCAGAATATATTATGAATGATGAGTGGCCTCAATTAAATTTAAAAAAAGATAGAACCTCCCATTAAAATTTAAATTTTCATGTTTTATGTTTGTTTGTGAATTAAATAAAATATTTCTTCATTTGTTTGATGAATGCTTGTCTCTGCATTTTTTGTGTATCGTGTTGCAGTTAAAATCATAGAAAATGCTTAGGCTGGGGTCCACAGATTGCAATAATGATTCAGTTGGGGTTCCCAGGTTTCATTAATAATTAAGTGTGGGGAGAGGGGGGGTCCAGAAAAGTTTCAGAACCACTGCAGTAAGGGATGGAAAACCCGAGAGGAGGGCCATCAAATATATTCAGAAATGACGCGAAGACTGCACAATATGGAATGCAATAAGATTAAATGATAGGAGTGGATAAACAATTCCATAGCTCTCAAGTTCCCTAGTTCCACGTGCGAGTAACTCATCCAGCTCTATGGTTTTTTTTTGCATTCTGGGATTTGTAGTCCTGTTTTTCCATCAGAAATTAAGGATTTCAAGTCCGGAATGCAAAGGAAGTTACTGGACCAGAATAGCTCCTTATACATGTACCTAGGAAACCTTAGAAATCATAGACACTAAGGGGGTGATTATGATGGCGGGCGGATCGCCATAGCCAGCCAGGCGGTGGCGATCCGCCCGCCATCTCTACCCAATTTACCCCCGCCATATTACAATGGCGGGGGGTACTGCGGCTGACGCAAAGTGCGTCTGCCACTTTTCCGCCCGCCGGGCGGAATTGGGGCCTGATATGGTGGCGGCACCGCCACCGCCATCAATATCAGGATGTGTGTCTGAAAAGGCCTTTCCATGGCGGCGATGCCACCATGGAAAGGCTGGCGGAGATGTGCTTTGGGGGAGGGTGGGGGGTGCACTTGCGGTGCCTGCCACGTTGTGCATGGGAATGCACAACATGCTCATTTGGCATTGCGGCGGGTGCTGCTGTAAGCAGCGCCCGCCACAATGTCAAATATGCAGAATGCGACCGGGTGGCGGTCGCATCCTAATAAGGCTTGCGGGACCGCCGCATGTCTGGCGGCTGGTCCCGTTTCCACTGGGATGGCGGGCGGACTGAAGTCCGCCCGCCATCCTAATCAGCCCCTATGTGAAGCGTCACGCCTGCAACCAGACATCACTTTTATCCAGTGGCAATATCTGTTGTGGTAATTAAATGTCACCTTCCTTAATACAGTTTTTGGGACTACAAGTTCTATATTATAAAGTGTTGGTGTCTAAAATACAAGAAAAAGCTGAAAATGTCGCGCATTACATTGAGCCACTTGGATAATTATCAGATAACTACTTAGCTGCCAATTGCCATATGACCATGTCAGAAGATACACTTTCCACCAATTAGAGGTTTTTTTCCGGCAGCAGTTCACATGCTGTGATTTATAGGGCCATGATTATAAAATGAATCGCAAAACTACAATCTCCAAAATTCAGTGTGCTCTTCGTTGACTATCACCGGCTGGCTGAACGTGACTCTGCCAAGTAATCAGTCAGAAGTTGTGCGATTTTTTGTCACTTTTTCTTTGATTACATTATTATAATTTTCTCAGGAACAAGGTGAGTTACGTGCTAACATTCCTAAGTTTTGTACGTTTTATTACATACCTTTCTCTGTGTATTTGCTCTCACGCTCACACCTGTAGCTCAATCAGGAGATACCCCTTTTTCTCTGCTGCTCAGCTGTGCTCACTTATAAAAAGGCCGGGCAGTAACTGGCAGGTCTTCCACAGTGGCGGTGGGATTTGTTTTCAAGCTGTGGATTGTTGCTGCCGCACAAATTGCTACAGAAGTGTCCTAGTAAGTTAAGATTTTGTCTTTTCTATCGGTACCTTCCGAGAGAAGTGGGTGGACGCCGTTCGTTTGCTCGGACGCGTAATTAAGGCAACAGGTATGAACGATCCCATCTTTCATTGCGTGCTTCGAGTGGATCTACACTCGTTCAATTCCGAAAGAGTCGGGCTGTATTGCTACACTTTCCAAGTACCCTGCACTTCCTTTTCGCGCTACTGAGCTCTCCGTTCTTTACAAGTCCCGTTCTTTGTTTCCCAGTAGTCTAGAGAACCTCTTTACTTTTACGGAACCGCACTACTTTACTTCAAGGAATTTTTTTTCATTGTATGAAATTTAGATCGCGAGAATGCGTAATAAACGCTTACAGGACACCACCGTGTTCTTGTTTTAACACTCCACATATTCATTTCATTCTGTTTTTCGCAGCGGCTCTTTGCGAAAAAATAAGTGGCCGGATAATGAAGGGACGGATTATGCAAACGTATGTTATTTGCAGGACAACCACGGCTCACGTGGCAATTTTCGGTGTTTCTGTTTTATAGCATGCGTAGGCATCGTAGCGCATTTTCGTACATTGACGCAGTTGCGAATTTGAGAAATTATGCTACATGGTATATTCAGAATGCTTTTCCAAAAGGCTAAAAACCTGTGGCTATTTGAAAGGAGTTTGTGTACCAGGTGCCCTTGGGGGTGAGACTGACTGCATACATCGGCCCAATTCAAAAAGCTTGTCTTATGGGCGTCATACTTCAGGCTTAGCTGTGATGTGCACCTGGGGGAGAGGGAGGGAGGGAGAGATTTTTTGTAGTTACTTTTTATTCCAGCCTGAAGTGTTAATAAGTGTATATCCGGGCTGGTTCTAGGATTTTTGGGGCCTGGGGCGAAGGTGACTATGCGGGGCCCCTCTAATTTTCAAAGTGACACCTTCAGGGCCCCGGAAGCTGCTTTGTTCAGACTTCTCCTGGGCTGCAGCTCCTCTCTCCCACCTACAAGCACCTCTTTTACAGCTCATATCGCGCTGAAGGTGTGATAATTGCTTGGGGGCTGAGAGTTAAAACTGTGGGGGTGCTAAAGTGCTGGACAAAGGGCGTCCTGCAGTGTTTGGGCAGCTGGGCAGGAGGCCTAACTGCAGGGCAAACCTGCAAAATGTCTCATCGCAAATGGGGCAAAAGGAAGTTGCCCCCTCCCATTAGCCCAATTGCAAAGAGACCCCTTTCTTTCAATTGGATCGGCAGGGGTACATGAGCACCAGTAGTGTTGCAATTGTGCGGGCCCCCATGCTGGTGGGCTGAGTGCAAGGCCCAGGGCAGGTGCCCATGCCTGGTGCCAGCCCTGGCATTTATGACCCAGGGTCGTAGTCCGGGGGGCTATAGGGTCTGGGCCCCTATTAATCGGTTTGTGCCACACCCTAAATAAATAGAGCAGGCTTTCTCTTTAAAGGGCTGGGATGGCTTTTTTTTTTGTCTTTTCTTTTCCCTTGGTATCCTGAAGACATGCAGGCTGATTTTAGCTCTCCTAGACCATGTACAATTCATTGTCTCTGCCCTACACTGGTATGAGAGATGCTATGAAACAAATGCAATACATGTGACAGAGGGGGTATGGAGAGATAAGAGGCACAGTTGGAGGGTGATAGTGAGCGAATCATTGAAGAGCCCCAACAAAAGATCGTTGTATCCTGGTTCACAGTAAGGTCATCATGTACTATGCTTTAAAAGCTAATACAAGTCAATATATAATGACAAATGTATGTGGAATGCACCATTTCCAAATCTTCTTTGGGGGGGGGCCCAAAGCTCCCTTTGCTCCCTTTGTAGTGGTCAGACTCGCTCGCTACACTTGGTGCGCACCGTGGAGGTACTGGTCTGACAACATTTGCCAGGGCTGCTTTGGGTTTCCAGTACAGCCTTGGCAAAAGCAGGAGCGAAGTCCGTGAAATGAAAGCAAACATTGAAAAGTTAGTCGCCGAGGTGCAGCACCAACCTTCCCATTAAAATCTTTAAATTTTTGCAAATATTTTCAATATAAAATCAGCTGTTTAGCTATTAGAGTATTTGTTTGGTGTGCACTTGTTTGTGTATTCTTCACAAATTACTGTTATAATGTTTGAAATTTAAATAGTACAAATTGCTTGGGGGTCCCCGGCTTCCAGTAGTGACTTACTGGGGGTCCTCAGGAGTCAAAAGTTTGGGAATCACTGCTCTAGACACTGTCTTGACTGGAGTCATGGTTCTTATACCACTATTTTAGTATATGGTTTGGTCTCCCCCAGGAGCCCACTGTGTATTAGTGCTATTTACTAATGTTTCTGTGCTACAGTATTGTGCTTTGAGATACTGTCGTATTCAGAGTGTTATATTAATAAATACATATTTTTATAACTACTGTGTGGTTCTCCTTTCATTTAACCAATACTTTAAGATTGCATTCTGGTAAAACAAGCTGCTTAACTTTCCTTCAAGACTAAACCTGAAGGCTGCTCTCCACAGCTACCACTTGGATAGCTTTCTAAGGCTATCTTTGACCTCTTAAATCGCCATAAGGGTTGTTTGGACTGGTACAGGGTGTCCACTTAATTAGTGGACAGCATATACCAGGCCAACTTCTCACAATGTCTAACATGCGTGGAGACGCTGAGAAAGTGAACTCTTGAGTGGGTCTTGTTATGAGGAGAGCATGCATGCCGGCAGGAGGAGAGGAGGTGGTGTTCCGCTGTGTACCTTGTGCTTGAATTACAACCACTGGTGGGTCTACCGTGACTGATAATTAAAAGCGAGTACTCTCCAAATGCAGCAACACTGCTTCAGCAACCGAGGTTTGGACAAGGATTGTTTCTTTTTAGTGTTGAAAGGCGAAGCGGCGCACTCCGTTGAATGGGATAAGGTGCCTGCAAACATGGGGAAAATGTATCTATGCATTCAGCCTACAGCTCCTGCACACCTGATCAAGTAATATAGTTGGCAACCACTGACATTATTCAGAACTTGTCATTTATCCTGTTTCATGACAGAAATGGTGTTTTGTGACAAGTCATGGTTCTGTTTAAACCAAATTCACCTTTATCTTTGTCAGTTGCATGCTTGCCCTGACAATTGTTTGACCTCAAAGTCATAAGTTATTATCTCTGCATCTTTCCCGGTTTGGTAAAATGAATTTCCTTGTGTGGCAGGAGTATATGTGGGATACCTGATAAACACCAAACTGATAGTTGAGCACCAGGCATGCATTTATTAAACAAAAAGCTTGTCTGTTGGGTCAAAATTGTTTCAAAAAGGTGATTGGCTTATGTTTTGGAGAATTCAATTTATTATTTTTAAAATTATAAACTTGTATTAGATAGCTAAATTCCTGTATCAAGAGTTGAAAACCCGATGTTTACACACATGAGTACGTGTGTATACACATGAACACGCAGATGGGCACAAACACAACTATTTGTGGGATAATCAGCACTGCTGTCTGCAGCTCTGCTTTCTTTTGTTTGGCATGGAGAGATTTGAGTCCACCCCACCCCCCTCCTTACCAGGCACGTTCAAAGGAGAAGTTCAGTTAGAACATGTGACTGAGTTTATCTGGAAGGGGGAGTATTGCAAAATGTCGAAGTACAAAGGTAGAACGAAAAAGTTGCCATGTGAAAGTCCATTTACTGAACTGCCTCTATTATGTAATTTTAAATCTTAGAGAAATTCTGCTGAGAAAATAATCACTTTATTACCATTTCCTCAAAACATTTTGGGGTGGGTAAACCCTGAATATCATGTGGGTGGGCCAGCTGTGTCACGCTGTGAAAGTAGTGGAATATTTCAGGAGCCCACCTTCAGAACCTGTGGCGTTTTTGATATGTATTTGAGAATAGTGTTAACCCCATTTGGTCTAATGTGTTATAAACTTTCAATAGGATAACATCCTCACTGACTCTTGTGAAAGTCAGTCAGTCCAATTCAGGATTGATATTTAATTCTCAACACAAAAATCACCAGCCGCCACTGATTAGATCCAATTCCCCCGTCAACCCCCCCTCCCCACCGCCTGCCCCCCCCAACACCCTGGACAGCATTGGAGTCACCAGCTCTGTGCAGTGTACGACTGGTATATAGATTTGTACAAGGGATGGTTTTGGTTCCCAGTCTTGCCCTGCCTTCAGCTGCTATAGGCTGCCAAGTGGTCAGGTCATGGTGTGATGGTATGCTTGTAAAGTCAGCTTGTGGTGCAGGTAGGCATGAAGCTTCCTTTAGAGATGAATGCAAACTGACGAGTGAGGTGGAGGCTGAGGGCAAAGCAAGTGCCTGCCTGGACAAGCACTTGCTGGCCTCTGCAGACAGAATTATCGATTCAAACAGAGGCTGGCCATGCTTCCCCTGGTATAGTGAGATCGAGTCGTGCACATAAATTCACTGTTTGGGCATCATCAGATTCCTTTCTGCCCCTGCAGTCATTGGCAATTTGTTGCACTGTGCCGGATGGTGATGCTGCAGCAAATGAAGTAAGCTTTCAGTTGCATGGATGCAGCATGCACATGCACCGTCTCCTGACCCAATCTTGAAGCCAGTGTCTTCCACCTGCAGAGATGCCGGTTACCCACTTGTGGGTCATGTGCTGACTGCTACCATTGTCCCAGACCAGACGATCTGTGCTGTGCATTGGTATTGCACCATACCCAGTCCAGTGATAGTTTTACCAGTTCTGCTTCTCAGCCATCCTGGACAACAGCATGACTGGTGATACCAAAGGGCCTGTAGTCAGGCAGCTCAGACTGACCACCACCACCCCAAAAGGGGGCCGCTAGAATTGAAGACTTGCCCTTCCTGCTTGCAGTTAAGTTCATGCGTTTGAAACTTTAGTTGGAATGACTCACTCCCCAATACATCTAGGCAGAAATGGAGATCACCATGTAGCAAGTGAAATGACCCAGTGTCCACAGCCAGCCCAAGTGAGGCTAAGAGTAAATACCTGTGAAGTAATTACTCACTATTTTCCTACTACGTTTGGCCTTTTTCTGGTTCTCCAAATCCAGCTATGGTGTTTTACCCCCCCCACTTCCTTTCCTGATACTACATTTATTTAACATACTAGTAAGCTTTTTAAACTAGCAGGATGGTGTGGTTTGAGTGCCATGCAGAACTGCATTCTATAACTGGCAGACACTTTTAAAACCTCCACTGTTGAGCAGTGCTTAAATTATGCAGTGACCTACAGCATTCGGTTTTGGGCAGTGGGGCTTGTTTCATTATCAGAATTTAACCCAAAACAAATAAGGTAGAAAAAGCAGGAAGAGAAAGATAGGTAACAGGGAAAATCTGGGGATGAAAAATAATTGGCACGAGTGAGATGGAGAAATGAATGGCTTTGTGGTGGAAGAAAACTGGTGTAACTGTAGGTAGCATTGGTATTTAGACTTTTCCATTCAGCAGCACTGACTGAGCTCCAAAGAAACCATTTGTGCCACTGTTCTTATTTTGTAACAAATTATAGACTGCTGATAGGGGAAAACTATATGATAAATCTTTTCACAAAATGTGTCCAGTTTCATGTATGTAGACTCTAATTTTAAATATTAATTTCAAGTTTGTGTTGTCCTTTAATATTGTGGGAAGGGGATGTTAGTCTGTGCCTGTGTTCTGCAAAACAGACCACTGATTCAAGGAAAATGAGAAACAGACCTCACTCCACTGCCTCCCTTCTTATGTTATGTTAGTTACTGCCACCTTCTTATGGGCAGTAACTAACAATTGTATTTTGTGATTTGTCCCTGCATTACAGAAAAGCAAGGAACACTGCTTGGCAAAGCTAATGCCCAGTGGAATACACTACGAACTCAGTGTTTGAGTGCTTATATTTCCTGATTGGTGCATACATGATAAGGACAATTGCGCAGCACAGTCTAGTATCCTGGTCTCATAGAGTGCTTTCAATCATTCAGCTTGGTGTTCACTCCTTGCTGCTCTGAAGCAGTGATGTCCATATATTTGGAGCCTAGAGCTAGAAAATTTACATTTCTGTTCCATTTGTTAACATTTTTTAATGTGGGTGATCAGAATACCCCGAACATCCCCTGAGGATATAGTCTCACTATTTACCGCAACGCCATACACATGAGCTCCTGGGCCTTCATTGTCTTCATTGTCTTTGGATGTTGCCTACCATAAGAGTCTGTTTTCTCTGGTAAATCACCTGCTGCTGCATATGGTGGGTCGGGTGCTCAACATGCACTTTATACATCCGATTAGTAAGGAGGAGGGGGGGAGGGGGAGTGAAACAGGGTAAGTGAAGTAAGAGAAAAAGGTGACAGATAATTTGAGAATGTCTTGTGAGGGTGAACAGAAGTTAAACAAGCATTTGCAATGCAATAGGTCTAGCTTTTAATTTTTTTTTAGAGCTATTGGCATTGTAATGGAAATGTTTCCTACTTATGTGAGAGCGCCAGTGCAAGAGTGATAGAAAGCGAGAGAGAGATGGTATATAGAGATAGTTAGTTATTTGCATATTTAAGTGAGAGGTAGAGTGAAGAGCGAGAGAATTAGCTAGTTAGAGAAAGGTAGAGAGAGTGTAGCGGTAGGTTGTTAAAGTTGGAGTGAATTGTGTGGTAGTGAAGAGAGAAATAAATCTTGTGATTCTGGCCAAATCACTTTGGGGGTCCTGCAGCTCTTTGCTGTGCACTGGCAGGTGTGCAGCCTGATCACTGTGTGGGTGAATGCCGATTGCAAATATTTCAAGGGCTCAAGGGCTGCCGCATACAAAAGTGCAGGGGACCAGAACTGGAGACCGCCTACCTTTTGGTTGGCAGGTAGCAGGTCTGTCTGCATGAGCAACGAGGTAGTGGCACTGACCTGCTTGGCCAGAAAGTCCTGCAGCTTGGTGCAGCTCCTCTCGTTCCTGGCTGCTATATAATGCAGGGAGCTGAGCTGCAAGTTCTCCATGGTCCTAGCAAAGGGCCGCGGAAAACAAGGTGTCTCTGTGCACCTTCTTCCGCGCACACAGCAGCGAGCTGAACTGCCCCACCACGTGATGAACAGCCTACTGGGGGGATAGCGCTTCCGGTGTGCCGCTTCACTGCGAGGAAAGTCTTGATGGGAGGCGATGAATGAGCGGCTGCGGATGAAGCAGGAAAAGACGTGGCCATTTTAAAGTGCAGATGTTCAATTGCATTTTCAATGATTCTTTTCAAACATGATCTTCTTATTTTACTGTGCGCAATGTGTGCAATTTCTCTATTTCTAATGCCAATCGTAACATTAATACATTTGTGCAGCAGTTCATATAGAAAATGCAATTTTTACATTACTTCAGGATCTATACAGGTTTTATTACAGATGTTGCTGCACAACCTGAATAGAATAGCTTATGTTTTAGGGTACAAGTGAGTCCAGTGGATTTAGAATTTACCGCTTTCCGATTACTGAGTCGCATGCAGTCTTCCGACTCCATGGGATCGGATCGACAGTGTCTGCATGCACAATATGAAGAGCAGGCAAGTGGTCTAAGGCAATGAGTATTATTGTCACCTTGCCTGTCCTGCAGGAGGGAGTGTCTGAAGTAGTATAGTGCTGGGGACACGGAATCCAAGCCCGGTCCCCACAACGAGACCATGGAGGTCTACAGTAAAATAGAAAATGAGCCAGACTGCACTCATTTCAGTTCGCTGGATTTCCATAGTAGAGACTGCGTGCATGTCCCTGCTCGTTCCTGCAGCAATACTCCATGGAAGTGAACTTTGGAAAAAAGGTGTGATATGCACCAACCATTAGCTATTTGCAGGCTAGGATTTTTGAATGACGCACGCAAAAGCCCATCCAAAGTGGTGGGAGGAGTCAGACCCAACAAAGTACATACAACAGATCACCTGACGACACAAGTGCTGGCTAGGCTCGACCTAAAAAGTGGCCGATGTAGGCCCTGTTCTATGCAGATGTTGTCTTTTGATACTCAGATCATTAATAAGTATTTGCAACTGATTACTGAATGGCAGTGTGTCCGTGTGGTAACGAGATGCGTGGAAACGAATGAAAGGTTTGGGATGAAGTTACCATCCCAGTGCCTGCTGCAGATGCAACATGGAGGTGATCTACACAGGAAGACTACCAGGGGTGGGTGCTACCGTATGGGGGTAGTGGGGAGGGGCAGAGGAGAAAAAAAAAGCATTTACCTGGGTAGGGCCAGCCGCCACCTCTCCTCCGTCCTCTTATGGCTCCCTGCAGCAGGAAGCACAGAGGCTCCCTCCCCTAACCAGTCCTGACATGCCAGACAGCATCGTGATTGGTCTGTCCACCCTAGTTTTGTGCTCAGACAGGGACCAGGAGCAATGGGGTGACGCTCCCCCCCCGTCCCCCTTAGAGGAGGAGCTGCCGCTGAAGACTACTCTGCGTTGCTTAAGGTGGCACATGAATGCAACTGAACATGAACTAGGTGTAGCAATTGCTATCAATGTGCATGTGATTGCTGTGCAACTGCTTTGCAACTCTTGTGATGTGAACAATTTGACTTATCTTTAAGTCAGCCTACCTTTAACCTTTGCTAGTTGCGTGCTTGGGCATGTTATCACCGTTTGTTAACATGAAGCATTCTCAAGTTTCGAGCAGATATTTCAAAAACCTTGTACTGACCGAAGAATATGGATAAAGTTGGCAGGCTTGCATTGTATTAGTGTTTTGCTTATTACCCCTAGGTGGGGTGCAGAAGCAGTGTCATCTTACGGATTTTAGAGGCCTCAGGGAAGACCTATTTTGGAGCCCACTATTCATAACAACTTTGAGTTTTATTACCTGTCATGACGGACCATATTTGGTCTGCAGGTTGACAGTGTGGCACTTGCCAAGCTGCAACAACCAGTGATGAGTGGGGGACTGGCGGTCCCTGACATGGAATCATACTATCTGGCGGCACAGATCCAGTGGGTGGCACACCGGATTCATGTGGGGGATGGGGGGGGGAATCCAGGAAGCTGGTGGTTTCTGATGGCAGTGGCTGGCCTAATTCTTATTAGAGCCCAAGCGAGTAAGGGTGTCCTGGTGATATCTGGGGGTGTCCAAGCACTGTTGAATCGCCGGTTACAGAAAACTAGGGTAGGAACTCTATACTCGCTGGATATACCACTGAAGTGGGTATCTTTACTTCTCCCACTACGTCATTGACCTAATCTCTCCATGTGGGTGGAGAGTGATGTGACATGCTAGGGTGATTTATTCCGCGGTGGAGTGTTGCTATTGTTTCCTGAACTGCCAACTGATTTAAACATACTACCGATCCTCCTTCTCCTATACGGGGCACTGGTGGAGTCCGACGCTGCTGGCTGTTGAGTTGGCCAAACCTAAAATACATCTAGTCTGCGAATTACTTTGTAATTACTCGGGGGGGGGAGGGGGAAATAAGGCAGTATCGATCCTTTACTGAACTCTCAGGTCTGACTTGTTGACACCTTTAGTAGCTTTAAGGGATGGTGAGTAACTGATCTAGGGACTGCCATCGAGGAGGAAGCCTGGGACTAGGTACTGGAGCATACTCAGTGTCCAGAAATGCACGTTTTAAGCTGATTAACTTTTATATCCTGCAAAGAGCATACTGCACACCGAAATGCTTCAATAGGTTTTTCCCGCCAGCTCAGGCTACAAGTCCCTGGTGTAAGGAGCTCCGGGCGGGATGGTTGCATATGATCTGGAGCTGCCTCCGGCTGCAGGCATATTGGGAGGCTGAGGTTATCAATGATGTCACGGGCCGGAATATTCCCCATTCACTCGTGATGTGTATCCTGGTGTTTCTGCACCCAGCTAAACGCAAGGTAACATCCAGGTTCCTGGACTTGGGCCTAATTGCTAAGCGTCAGATTAACCAGAACTGAAAGGCAGCATCAGGTCCTACTATTGATGGGTGGTCCAAGGAATTGAGTCGATGGGGGTGATACAAGAGTGTTGCGCTCCTTATAGGCCAAGAGGGGTCAGGGGTTCATGGAAGTAACTAGAGCATGAGAGGGTCTCCTGGAGAAATTTCAAAGGGGTAATTCCACATCACATGGAGACTCCATACCGGGGGAGGAGGAGGAGGAACCGGCTCCACCACTGTCCCAAGGGGTGTCTTAGTCACATTGGGATAATACCTGATGTGTTACGGAATGCTGGCATGAGTACACTGGTAGCAATGCATTACCTTGATGAAGCCTACTGGCCCCAGCTGAAGGTTCTGTGGTGTACAATGCCAGTGTAGTGGATTGGACAGAGCTAGTTCTACGCTCTCATGTGTGCTTTTGCTTTCACCTAAGCAGTCGTTACTCCAGCTAACCTGTGTTGAGGTTGTGTGGGTGGGAGTTTTTGAGCGAGGGTAGGGTGTTTATAGCCAGATATCCAAGTTATTCACCACAGTTAAGTCGATGGTCATGGGGAGGAAGAAAGTGCATCTTACGTCTACCATTGTTATTCTTTATCTAAGTGTTTGCGATATCACTGCTATCCCTATTTCTGTAATGAGTAGTCATGCGAAATGCCAATAACATATATATTATTTTTTTTTAAAGTGGGGAAAAAAGGCTGGACAACCTTGGAATTTGGTAAACTTGGTATTCATCAGCACTATAGACAGGCTGCTAACAAATTGTGCCTGTACATATTTTTTACATATTAAGTGCAGACAGAAGCCAACATCCCGTACTCGGAGCTTTTATGTCTCCTAGCTGATTAAGGAACATTAAGACCCAAAACTCTTCTTCATCCTACTTAAATCCAGCATTCAATTCCTGATAGCTCTCCTGGATCATACCCATGTCTTCATGTCTTGTAACTCTCAGTGCTACTTTCACCGTAATTCCAGATGACATTATTTAGAGCTCCTTAATTTCTCCCCGACTCTAGATGTTTGCTTCCACAGAGCTCTTCTGTTCATTCTTAGCATCTGGGTCAAAATCTGCATAGTTCTGAATCTTGCAAGAGAACTCATTGCCAACAACCACAGTTCCTCTGGTTCCAACCTGAATCTAGAACCCCAAACACCCAATCGCATCAATCCCCAACCTGAAGTCACTCCAGTGTTGACAACAGCTAAACTGGTTCCCACAGGAAAGGATAAGCGGTGTAATGAGGAGTCAGATGTGCCAGGCAAAGGAAGAAAATGTGTAAGTCCAACTTGGTCATCCAGTATAGAAGGCCGTAAAAAAAGAGAACACCCAGGCTGTGATAGTAAGGACAAATGGCAGCTCTGGCAATAAAGATTTGAGGAAAGGCAGGTAAGTGGAAAATTGTGCCCATGTAGGTAACTGACGAAAGACACCAGCTAAAGAATAAAGAGGCACTTAATACTGGATGAGGATCTTCACCAGGTTGATGTGGCCGCAGCATGAAGTGGAGTCCACAGCTCGTTGTCCTTCGAGTTCATGTTAGCACCATGGTTCAAAAGCAGCTTGATGACCTCTTCAAAGTTGTCAATAGAGCACTATTGGTTGGAGAACCAGAATGTGATACATTTATATAGGCAATAGTCAATTGTTAGAAAAAGAGTATTTTGGAGAGACGGAAGCACAACGTTGTTTCAAGACTAGCGAGCAAGCTTTGTTTTTGGTTTTGATTACACTTGTAATATGGATTTTATATTTTAAACATTGTAAAGGTCTGATGTCTAAAACAATAAATTTCTTGACTTGACTCAGAGGCTATCTTGAATATGAAAAAAAGCACTAAGTAAAGAACCTCAAAGCTCACTTGTAACCGTGTGCTCACTGTAACAGGCTAGAACTTTAAAGTATGTTAACACTGAAGAGCACATGTTGTACATACAGAACCACAAGGCAGAATAAAATCCCCATATGCACTGTTCCAGGTCTGAACGATCCGCTATATACACAACAAGAGGACCATGTCTGTCAAGTCAGGATGAAATATATTGAGCTGTGAACACAGGATATGAACATGCTCCAGGACCTCCTCCCAACTGCATTGTCTAATGTATCTATCTTCTCCTGCTTCTATTTACTCCATCCACTTTTTGTCTAATATTATGCACCCGAGGTTGGCATACATGAATTCCATTATTAATTAATTATTAAATAGTCCTGCGCCCCCCTTCATTTCAGAGGAAAAACAAATTTAAGTGCACCCTTCCCGCAACCGCATGTAGTGAAACGCCATTGTGGAGAATTTTTATAAATGAGTACAACTTTTTGCTTGAACACTTCGAGGAAATTTGCCAAAACATGGAGAAAGTGGGACAATAAAATCTAGAAGGATTAAAAGGGGTTTGAGAAATGGAGAGCAATGGGACAGGAGGTACTGAAGCATATGCAGTAGTTGGAAGTACTAAGGGGTACAGGTACTCTGTGTAGTAGGTATGGGTAGACTAACTAGGTTGTACAAAAGGTTACAGCTACAGAAAAGGGATAAAGGTGCTGTTGCATAGGTTAGAGTAGTGTCACAAGAATAAATATATAGGTACATATGTATACTAGTGCACTGACGTGGGTTGACGTTCTGTTGGAAGGTAGAGGAAGGACACAATGGTTTAGGCAGGGGGTTTAGGTAGTGGTAGAGATTAGTATATATTAGTTTTTAGGCAGGGTAGAGGTAGTAGGGTTTAAGAAAGGCAGACATGTTGCTGGGAGCAGAAGCACTGGTGTTTAGATGGGTGTAAAGGGGTTACCGTACGGGTAGGTGGAAACCTAATAAGCAAATGTTCTAGTATAGAGGTATGAGACTAAGTGCACCGGCAGAGATGGAGGCACCAGGGTATACACAGGGCATACGTACTATAATATCGATTTGGGTAGAGGTACTAGGATATAGGGAGTGGTAGATATACTAGGGTGTTGGCAGGGAAAAAGGACTGGGGTATAGAAAAAACATAGCTGAGGGAGAACGGGAGGAACAAACTAGGCTGCTAGGATAGATATTTAGGCAGGATGAAAAGGGTGGAATGTGAAGGGTTTACCCCACAAAATAGCAAGTCGGTGATAGTAGGCAGTAAGGAGGAAGGTAAGTAGGGAGAGTTTTCACCATGAAAGGGAATAAGAGGCTCTATGTGGCACGCATAAGGACTGCAGAAATTTATTTTGAGAAGCAGTGGTCTTCACCAGGACATTATCGGCCTTCTGGGCATACCATCCATTTGGTAAATTTTGAAGAAACTGGTTAGCAGATTAAGCTTTCCAGAACACGTTTCCTTTCCTTATTCACACGTTGCTTCCAGAACTTGACAAGATATAAAATGCATAAGAATAGAATTGTTAAGCATTGCTGCATCCTTGGGCACAGTAAATGCAGGCAGAACCAGAACAAACAGGACCATACTGTCAGGACACCGCTATTATGGGCTTTGCTTAGATGCATGGGATGGGGCATGGAGTGTAAAAACAGAATCATGAGTTAGTGGAAACAGTGACAGAACAGTCTGTATGGGTTGTATGACTATACAAAGCATGCCTTTACCACGAACATGTACCACGCAGATGCTTTTACCACACATGTATGTGTATGTGTGTGTATATATATATATATATATATATATATATCTACTGTGGTGAAGGCATGCATGGTGAAGCCATGTGTGGTAAATTTAAGCATGGTAAGGCATTGCATGGTAAAGGCATCCCATGGTATTGGATATATGGTGAAGGCATTGTATTGTAAAAACACTGTTGTAATGGTGGTTTCTCGTCTGTGCACCCATGTACAAGTCTACTAGAGTTTTAAGAGTGAAACACGGATGCACACAAGTCTCATCAATGAAATACCATCCCAAATAACCATCCATGATCGACATCTTAGAAACCAGGGATAACTACTGCGATCTGCCCATGAACATAAAAACAAGGTAAAGTCAAAAGACAACCTCTTAAAAGGCTCACAATGAGGAAATACTGGAAGAATGGGATGAATTAAGGTATGCACAACATTAGGACAGTGCTAAGCTTTGTTAGATCTAAATTATCTTGCTCCTTAAATTTACTAGGGTCTGCGTCTCAGATTTCTTAAAGTCTTGAATGTGTCTTACCTTTGCGCCTGTGACTATTTCAACCCAGTTCCTTTATGAATACAACCCAAGTCCTAATTTTGCTTTTGGTGTAAGAAGTGTCGACCTTGGCTCAACGAGGGAAGTCGGAGGTCCGAGGCGAAGTCACCACATTACCACCCCCCACCAACACACTGGCCTCCCACAGGCCAGAGTGTGGATAGCTTCAGCTGATGAAGTTCCCCTAGAGGGAATGAAATGCGTTGGCTGAGCTTTGCTTACCACTGAATTTCCATATGTAATTACAAATAAATAACTTTTCTTATACTATATACAGTCTATTGGACTTCATTGCCTGGTGCACCCTCATTTGTATCATCAAATGGAGATTTATTTAAGAGGTTTACAATTGGTGACAGATTAAAAGTTCCGTAAGGGAAACCCCACCAAGAGCCGCATCCTCCCTACTCAGCCCACTCTGTCAACCAGCCTCCAGTCACCCACCAACATTCCATGACATCACACACTGGCTGAGCAGAGTGGGGAACAATGGAAATCTGCACAGACTACATCTAAAGCATAGCAGATTAGAACACATATCCTTCCCCTAGAAAATAATAAAAATGCAATAAGGAGGCATAAAATAGAAAATATTACAACCGATAAATCCTATAAATTATTGAACTCTATAAATATTTCAGACCGTTCCAATAGCCACTTTCACACCCAAATATGTGGCTGCTGAGTAAATAGCCACACAATACTATATGGAAGTATGGATCCACAATCACTGAAAGAGGAATCAAAGATGTACTACAATAAAACATGCATATCCTTAACCACTGAGGAAGGACTTCTGTATATTTTGAGTGCAACATGACACCAACCAACATCTCCTCACCCCCTGAGGAAGGATAGTTTTAAATTAAAGACTGAAATAACACTTACCCTCTACTGCATACCTTGCAGGACCAGGGACACACCACGCACCCTCTACTGTGTACCTTGCTGGGCCAGTGGCACAATATATACTTTTGCATAACCGCATTTTCCTCAAACTGGAACAAATGAAAACCATACTCTGCTGCAATTTCAACATGGTATTAAAAATCGTAATAACATCCTCCACTCTGGTGAGTGACTGCTCACCCGAACACACACCGAACATTGAGCATAGATCCAATACGACCCAGCACTGGCATGAATTCATGTGGAAATCCTTCCTCCATTTGGAATGTTTCGTCAACTGATCACTGACCATTACGTTTGTTTGACACCTTACCCTAAAAAAATATTCCACAGTTCAGGCAAATGGGAATCACCATAAATCATGAGCTAGGGCAATGTCCCTTTTGCATCCTATTTTTGATGCAAGACCGTTCCGTACAGCTATGCTATGAAATCGCCTCCATTTACTTTTTTATTCATGTATTCCTTTCCCACTCTGACGTGCGTCGCACTGCCATGTACTTACTGATTACAATGCTGCCACATGCTTGCTGGGGGTTTCTGCCTGCAATTGCATCAAACCAAACCCTACTCCTTCCAGTCCTTTAGCTGTGACCTCATGAAGTTGGCAGCACACGTGTACCTCACACGCGCCTGGAAATCTTGGGAACCGTGCATGGCAGCCTCGCAAGATCTCTCAAATGCTGCACTAAACACGCGCCTGGAATTATTCAGTAAGTTGGCCACACGCATACCTCGCACATGCCTTGAATTCTTGGGTCTCTCAATCGCTGTGCTTTACATGCACCTGGAATCCCTGGGAGCAGCGCATGGCAGCCTCGCGGGCCATTTCAAATGCTGCAACAAACCCTTGTGCTCCTAATGGGGTAAGTGCTAAACGATTCGGTCACCGCCTGTGATTGTTAAAATTGTGCCAAAATTCAAACCCAAATGCAGATCCAACGCTGCCAGTTAACACTTCACCAAGAATGCTGACTGCAACCACTCCGCTAGATATTGGTGCTGATTAGATCAACTCTTTATATTGTTTAACTGTGTACACACGAAGTTCAACAGGCCACTTTTCGGTGTTCATAGACCTTTACTGCAGGTCTGGTCAAAAACCATGACTATTTGACAGCATCTTTGTACATCTGGGTACACTTAAGTTTACCACCCTCAGTCTGAAGGCTATCTGATGCGTTAAGATACTGGTGGGGTTCAGGGCATCTACTTCTTGCATCCCTTTAATTCTCCTGCGCCTCCAATGTTCCTTCGCTCCTATTTAATGCATTTCCTTACATGTATGTTAGTCTCCAGATCATCACCAGTGTTGTAAATTAAAGGTACCCTCTTGGTAAGCAGGAGTCGGGTAGCCAGTTCATGTATTAACAAGTTGAAGGTTTATTGAAGAGGATTAAGAGTTTGTTACGGGTTACAAGTTAATTGAGGGAAACGACACCAAGAGCAAGATCCTCCCTAAGCCCACTCTGTCAACCAGTCACTCATCAACATTCCATAACATCACCTACTGGCTCAGCAGAACAGGGAACAATGGAGATCTGCACAGAGTACATCTAAAGCATAGCAGATTAGAACATATGCTTTCTGTTGAAGAAAGGACTGGGATTTAAAAACTGCCCCTCACGAGTCATCCCTTGGCCTTGCACATTATTTGTGATTAAACTAATTACAATGCCAAGACAACAAAATGTGGCTTACCACGGCTAACCGCCCTCCTCTTAACTATAGATTCATTTCCATTAGGTTAAATATCTTCGTCTGAATGCCGGGCACACCTTGGTGTACAATCGCCTAAATTGCAGGTAGGCCTATTGCCCTCAAGAAGAACAATTACCTACAACTCCTGCTCTCCCCAAGAGACACAATGATTTTGTCCCTGTCTATAGTTGTGCAATCTAATGCATTCTGGGAGATGCAGTCCCGTTTGGCATCAATTAGCCTTATAGCCTGTTAAATAATAGTTTGTTCTAGTCACTGGCAGTACTAATATGCTCCCTGTGTTTTTTGCACTATCTAAGCAGGTTCCTTCCTACCACAATAAAGGCATAAACATAGGAGCTGACTGGCAAAGGCATTGAAGTGCATTAAGTTGCACTCCTGCAGTAGTAATTGTGGTTCACATAATTGCCTTCGTGAATTGCCCCTCAAATATCTAAAATTACAAAATGTGATTATTCAGGGAAATTCATAAGTTGTGGGCCTGTTTCACAAAGAAACGTACAGTTTTTTTGTAAAGTTTACTATTCGGTATTGGCAAACGAATTAATAATAATGTACAACTGTGGAGACGCTACATTTGGGGTGGAGAATGCTGCACATAAAGATAAGACAGGCCGATCTCTGTGAGGCGTTATCCACCCAGACTGGAGTCTCTGCAGTCTAAAATTACTATTGAATCGTTTGTTGCAAATACGGAGTATACAAGTGTTTCCCTTTGTGAATCGGGCCCATTTAGTACAAAATGAAAGGACTGTACCCTCTTTGCACTTGTATTAATAGGGAGTTTAATATTTTGGGAGTAATACACAATGGCATTGGAGAATGTAAATTAGTACTACTTAACATACTCTTCAATGCCTTTGTGAATCACTCTATGGAGTATGAGATGTTGTAGGAAACTAGCGTGCAAAAAAGGGGCATTGTTTCAGCAACAAAGTATTTGGCCCAGATAATCAAAATTTCAATTTAATTCCTAAATTACATAAAGGAAAGTGTTCAGTTACCCGTAAGGAACGCTTTGTTTAATATCTCTCTAATTGTAAATGGAAGAATGTCTTCGGTTCTCTGACCTGCCAGGAGCATGTAGCTAGATTTGCAAAAATTGTACTGAAGGAACCACCCGACACCTAAACAAGCAGTTTTTGTTCAGAAGTGAGGCAGGATCTTTAGCTTAACTCCACCCTCCCCCTTCCCCCAAAAAAAAACAAACCTGGGTTAAGCACCTGCTGCCCATACAATGTTATACTTTTAAACCAGAGTATAAGCTGGTCCATAAATGTTAGTCATCTCCATTGAAGACTGCAGCCCCAAGGACACAACTTTATTCTTGTGTTGATGTACATGTTCCCTTGACCTTGAATACTGCCACAAGGTGCAGTGGTGGCGAAGATGCCAAGAGCTCCTGCCATTCAATCCGCTCTTGCTCCTTCATATGATCATCACCTCATTCAGTGTCCCATCTTTCTCTACACATTGCATTTCCTTCTACTTTCTGTCTGGCATCACTCCACTGTCTTCCAGTTATTAGCAATATCAAAGTATGACCTGAATGGAACAGTATTAGTTTCAAACATGATTATATTGTTGTTGTGGCCTATATATATTTTATTCTTTTGATAATTTGCTATGAGGAAGGATTAGTTAGTCTGAGGTGTCCTCCAAACATTTGCTTTTGGCGACCTCTGCTGAGATCGAAAGCTAGCTAATCCCGGCAGCTCAAATAAATCCTCCAAAATGAACCACTTTAATCTAATTGTAGCCTGGTTAGCATTAACCTTGCAGACTACTCGAAAGTGTCTGATATTCATATCAATACATTGATTTGAGTGCAAATTGCTCCCTGTACGACTTTCTGTTTTTTTTTTTTTTTTTTTTTTCCAGCATCAGTTGATTAAGAATGTATTTCTACCATTAACCTAACCTCTCCTTTTCATCTCTTTAACCCACATGCAAAAGGGCAGTCTTTGCAAAGTGATTAATGGGGATTCAGTCAATAGTAGGATTTGATCTGGCTTAGCTGTTTTGGGGTTTTAACGTTTTTAAAATATGAAATAATTCAAGCATAATTTACGATGTCAATTTATGCGAAGGATCTCTGGCCTAATCATTTCTGTTCTGCTGTGAGACATTTACTTCTATGTTGCTTTTCCCCTAACACTGGAAGATGAAAGAGCCTAAGAACATATTATTGGAAGGTGTAGCTATTCCCCCTCTTGAGTCCTTAATGGAAAGTTGGGCCAAATAATTCGCATATTAAGTTTGATGTGGCTATGTGCAAGTGAATTAGAATTATTTGATACATGGTAGAAAAACTGGCAGGCCCAATTTTGTTGCAGTGAAACTTCCAAACACTGCTATTTGGTGCTATTTTTAACAAGCATGGCTCCTCCTTAAGGATGGAGGGGCCCTGCCCCCACCTGTTTGCAATATGCAGTGTCACAGGTTGAGCAAAGGTCAGCCTGACACCCTCAATGTTCAAGTCAGGCATGCAGGTGCATTAACCTGTTAAATGCGTAGCTACCTGAGCCAAACTTTGCCTGTTTGAGGATTTCATAGCTCTGTGTGAATGACCGCCTTAGCCCAGCAAAGCACTTGTAGGTTCCCCCCCAAGACTAGGAGCGCGTCAAGGATACTCTGATGTGGACACTTCATTTTTAAGCCCTGAAGTGCCCCTGGCAGATTGTCCATCAGTGACGCTCTTCAGAGTAGGATGGGGGTCATCAATTCTCACTGACTCCACCCCCCCTTACTCTGACAAGTAAGGGAATACTGCCTCCTCTCATAGGCTGACCTAGGGTCTGCCAATGAGGAGGCAGCAGTCTTGATTCTCCAGGAATGTTGGAGCCTTTCCTCCCATCAGGAATCGCCACTGTGGCCTGGTAAGTCATGATTATTATGAGGATTATGATTATGATTATTATTTATATGGATGAACTTGTGTATTAGTGCATGCTATGAATGGGTGTGTGCTGGTGAATAGTGGGAGTGCGTGCATGCAAGTGCATGTAGACCGGATTGTGAATGCATAGGTGGGGAGCAGGCAGGCCACACATTACCGACAACCACTGATTTTTACTTCAATCAGACTTCATAACATGTCCGTCTCTAACACATATCTAGAATGGTCCAAGCAGGAACCTACTGCTAAATAGGATGCCAATGCAAGTTAATTTCTGCTTGCAAAATATGATGTGGTTTTTTTTTTATTCCACATACTACTCACCTCCCCATGTTCTAGATTCTCTGCAAAGCTGTTAAAAGATTAACCGACCGAAATAAAGTAGGTTACAATAGCCTACTTTAGAACTCTTACCAAGTAATCGCCTTCATTGGGCCCCACTGCATAAGACAGACCAAGATCCTATAAAATAGAAGCAGACCAATGAAGTGTCCATGAGCACTTAGATTTGGTCATCTCAAGACCCTTCTCTTGGTTCAACTTTTTTTTTGTTTTGAGTTGACTAATGGTTCACACTCCGCATATCTAACTTTCTCTAAGCCAAGTCCTTTACAATCTTTCAATTCCTCCTTTTGGACTTTTTTTTTCCTACCGAACACTATTTAATTTTGAAGGTAAAATCCATTACCATATAAAGTTTGAAATTTAGTCACACTACACCTTCACTGGTAACATTGTCCCTTGGTTCCAAGTTGTGTTTAATGCTCAATGAGGACCCTTCTGATTTATTTATAGCATTTCTCACACTCCATTGAATTGGTTTATTCTTTGTCATGGATCAAACAGTTCGACAGCTATGTTAATGAACTTCTTTTGCATAACAGGAGTTCTCTTTTTAATTATTGATGGACTTTCAGGATCATTTGAAGCAGTCCAGATTTTTGTTATGGAAGGAGTGTGTGGATATGGAAGAGTTTAGCTTTATTTCTCCATTTTGATTAGATTAGCTGCACATCATGTCATCTGTCATGCATTCCTCATGGCCTTGCAGATGGCAACACTATTTGCACAATTTGTTGGGCACAGAATAATCTAACTGGAATTTAGGCATACAAAGAGATTGGGTACAGAATCTGGTCTAATGTGTGATATAAACTGGTCATGAATTGTCCAGGGTGATGGGGAGAGGTAAATATTGGAGTACGTAAAACGAGCAATACGGTGTGTGTGTGTGTGTGTGTGTGTGTGTGTGTGTGTGTGTGTATGTATATGTATATGTGTATATGTGTATATATATATATATATATATATATATATATATATATATATATATATATATATATATATATATATATATATATTCCACAGCAGGGTACCACCATCCAAAGAAAGGCGCAACACCAGGAAACAGACTCCAAAGGCAAAGTTAGAAAGTCAATGATGGTTTATTTGAGCATCAAATGTCCAAATTTTTACGTGTTTCGGCCGCCAGACATGTGGCCTTGATCACATAGCGCTCTACTGGTGAAAGGGTGATATTTATACAAATGTGTAAGTGGCAGTGTTTCTACTATGTTCATGTGTATATATATATTTTCCTACTGGCAGTCACCAGTAGATAGTTAGGACCTCCTTTTCTATTCAAAAAGCGTTTTTTCTTTTGCCAATATCTTTGGCACCCTTTGACGAATCTTCGCGAAATTTTCAAAACTAATGGTTCACTCAGGTCAGCTCCTGTCTTGAAAGGTTTGGGATGATTTGTCGAGCAGGGGCCGAGGGGAAAAAGGGGGTCCCAAAACACGTTTTCTCCGTGTTAATTTCCATAGGAACTTTAGACAAAGGTACAGCCCGAACTGCTTAACCGAATTACACCAAATTTGGCAAAAAGGTAGGTCTTGGTCCAGAAAGCATGCTTTTTTTTTTTTTTTTTTAAATGGTGTAAATCAGTTCAGTAGTTCCTGAGAAATTAAAAAAATAAAAATATAGATATCAGAGGGCCGAGGAGGATTCGCGAACCCTCCCGAGTACGAGCTTCATTTTGATTGGCTGTCAACACTCCAAACCAGGAAGTGTTGGCAGCCATCTTGTGACTCGGTAAAACCGAGTCACAAAACAGTAAAAAATAAAATAAAAAATTTAAAAACAAGAAAAGGGTTCAGGGTAGAAACACCCTGACCCCCTAGGCCTGCTCGGGGGATCCCGCGCTTCGTTTTAATCAGCCCCTGGGTGGGCCCGGTCCCGGGGGCAATCAAAATATATAGTATGGGGGCCCCCGAAGCCCCGGGTATCGCCACCTCTCCGGGGCTTTACTCATTAATGAGGGGGGGCCTCGTGGGTCCCCCATGTCCCGGGGACCACCACCTCCCTGTGGCTTTGTACTCGAAGGGAGGGGGGCCATGCAGCCCCCCTCCTAGAGCCCTCTATGGCCCTGGGGACCGCCACCCCCGCAATGTCTGGGGTGCCCACCCCTGGGACATTGCAGTTTGCAATGGGAGGGCGGGAGCATGGCTCCCACCCAGTCATTGCAAACTATGCTTCGCTTCATGGAAGCGAGAGCAGAAAACTTGCTCTCGCTTCCATGAAGCGAAGCAGATTGCTTTAGGGCAAGGGGAGCTGCATGTCAGCAGCTCACCTTGCCCAAAAGCAATGCCGGCTCCCGCAGCAGGTGGGGAGCTGGCTGGGACTGTAGGGGCATTGGGGCTCCCCCCCACGGTCCCCAATGTTGGGGCAAGCTCCTGGGGATGGGGTCCCCGGGCCAGAAGTGGCCCGGGAGGGAGGCCACTCAGCCCCCCTCCGCTTTAATTTAATTATTATAAAAAGAACCGAAGGCCGGCTCCGGGGATGAGGTCCCCGGGGCCAATAGTGGCCCAGGGAAGGGGGGGCCACACGGTCCCCCCTTCCCGTTTCCTTTTTTTTTTTTTTTTTTTTGTAAAAAAAAAATGCTCAGGCCCTGGGGGATGGGGTCCCCAGGGCCCAAAAATTAAGAGAAGGGGGGCCACAAAGCTCCCCTTCCAAAAAAGCAAATAAAAAAAAAAGCCAGCATTTCGCCAGAGGACCCACCCCCTCCCTGCACCACTGTGCAAACACGCCTCCTGGCGGGTTCATAATTGGGGGATTAAGTCCCATTAAATCCCAAGGGTCCTTGGGGGGGCCACCAGGTACCACAAGTAATCCCCACACAGTGGGATTGCTGAGAGGTGGTCCGATGCCACGCCCTTTTTTACACCACGCTGCAAACACGCCTCCTGGTGCTTTGCTGGTGGGGCGATTGTGTCCTGAGGACCTCAGGACTAAAGTGGACTTCATCCCCCAAGCAGCAGTGTGCCAGGAGGCACGTTTGTAGAGTGGTGTAAAGAGGGGGCGTGGCCTTGGACCACTCAAAGCAATCCAGCTGTGTGGCTTATTAGAGTTAACAGGAGGGCTAGTTGGCCCCCAGGAACCCTCAGGAGACAAGGGGACTGCATCTCCCAACCAAGAGCGCACCAGGAGGCGCGTTTGCAGAGTGGTGGGCAAAGGGGGCGTGGCCCGCTATGAACTTAGCAATCCTGTTGTGTGGGACTTACTGGAGATAATAGGAGGGGTAGTTGGCCCCCAAAGATGTCCTTGGAGGCAGAATAGCCTTCCTGTTACCTCTAGTAAGTCCCACACAGTGCGATTGCTAAGAGGTCTTCGGAGGCCATGCCCCCTTTCTCCACCACTCTGCAAACCCCTCCTGGCACACTAGGGGTTGGGGGATGAAGTCCACTTTACTCCTGAGGAACTTTGGGGGCCAAGAAGCCCTCCTGGTACCTCCTATAAATCCTACGCAGCAGAATTCCTGAGCGCTGGTCGGAGGCCCAGCACCCTTTCTCCACCACTCTGCAAACATGACTACTAGTTAAAGAAGCACTTGGAATGTAATAGTTTTCGCATTTGCGAGAGTTAGAGCTATTGGCAGTGTAAATGTAAAAGTTTTATACTAATATTTTTTGGAGTGGATATATGTTGTGCAGTAAAATTATGTGGGTAGAAAGTATGTGGTATTTAGTGTATAGGAATTATGTAGAGTGGGATGAAGTGTTATGGAGAGTAATTATGTGGTATGGTAGCCTGTGTTATGGAGTGGTAACCTCCGGTTTAGTCTTCCTCGTTTCCATAGAAGCTAAACTATGAACTCAATGAGACAAAAAAAGAAGGAATCACTGAGGAGCACTTCTGGACCTAGTCAGAGGTATGAGCAGGGCCACTGGAATTATGCGACTGTTTGGCTGCACCGACTTTCGCACAATTATACATTTTCCGCATTAGCCACATAATCCATCATCTGCTGCCTAATCTGCAGATTTGAACAAAAAAAGCCTTGTTTCTAGCTCAAACATTACCAAAAATGCAGCGACAAGTGTTACAGCGTGGTGGAAGGTCCTTTGCAAACCTAGACTTGTCACCTGTTACTTATTGCTAAATGTGGGTGTTAAATTGGTACTAATGGTGTGCAAGCCACTTTTGCTTCTTTCTGTGCCTCTCTTGCCTTTCTGCATTTCTGTTGCTTCTTTCTGCACCTTTCTTTCTTTTTGCACATCTCTTGCTTCTTTCTGCACCGCTCGTGCCTTTTTGCACATCTCTTGCTTCTTTCTGCACCTCTGTTACTTCTTTGTGCACCTTGCCTCTTTCTCTACCCCTATTGCCTCTTTCTGCACCTCAGTTCCCTTTTTCTGCACCTGTCTGTTTCTGCAACTCTTGCCTCTTTCTGCTCCTTTTTCTGTACTTCTCTCGCCTGTTTCTATATTCAAATGGGAAGTGCAAGCTGTCATGTTTAAAGGTCTGTGTGCTCTTGTGACTGAGGTATGTCTACTTGCACATGTATTCTCACATGTTATGCATCTGAAGATGGTAGCTTAAAAAGCGGGCAACTTCTCCTATAGGTGGTCAAATCTTAGTTCTGCTCTGTCATTCGGTTGCACAGGCAGACATGTCTTATGTATATATGTTAGAGCCCCTCAAATATACTATTGAATACCCATGTGCCCTGTATTGAGCAGAAAGAAATGCATACACCTTATTTTACACAAATTTGAAGAGAATGCTGTTTGAAACACAGGTATTCAAGTGTTTGTATGTTTGTTTTCATCTAACATGTCACTAGGTAAAGGCATAGACACGCATGCATTCCTTCACAAACTTGGTCAGCCTTACAACAGTGATATGCTTAGGATTGCTGTTTTATATTTGGTAGGCTTAACATTCTGAGCAGTCGATTAATAGTGAACCTTCAAGAGAAAAGTGAGGTTTAAGACCTCTTCGGAGAAGGATTAGTGATTAAGGTACTTTGTATGAGTCTGTAAAGTACAGTCAAAGTAGGCCTCTTTCTGCACCTCTGTTGGTTCTTTCTGCACATCTGTTGCTTCTTTCTTCACCTTTCTTCCTCTTTCTGGACTTCTGTTGCCTCTTTCTGCATTTCTCTTGCATCTTTCTGCACGTTTCTGCCTCTTTCTGCACATGTCCTACCTATGTAGGCATAGTTGGAAATTAGCATTTAAAAAACCATAGAAATTCACTGAAAATAACACAGGTTTCAGGGACGTTATAGTTAGTTGGACATTTCACTCGTACAAAACCAGAAAAATTCGGCTGTTAGTTGGTTGAGCGAACTATAACTTGCGCCCCGCAATGCACTGCTGATGACTTCACTGATGACGATATCTCAAATGACTATACTGACATCACTGATGACCATCTCAAATGACTTCACTGATGACATCATCCACGTGATAATCTGATGCACCTCCTCACAGCCTAATATAACCTTTGATACACCCACTCTAAAATACAGACTGCCATTCTCGAAAGCATAGACACACCAATACCAGTTACTACATACCCACTCACTGATTCATAGGTCTACACACATCCCCTCCCTCATCCATACAGTACTCATACATGCAGTAACTCATCAATACAGCCACTATCGTATGCACTCATACACCCATACAGACACCCACACACCGTCACTCGCCCATAGTTACTCACAGCTAGTCAGTCATGTAAAGAATCAATCGCACTCCCATTTACTCACCTACAGTTATACACACACCACCTCACTTATTTATACAGATACTAACCCATGCTTACTCTCTTATACAATCACTGACACAAGCGCACACTCATCCATACAGCCACTCTTACAATCACTCTCACATATAATCATTTATATACCCCAACACTCACTGCCTTTCACATATGTAGTTACTCACACATATACCACTGAGACATCCATTCACTCACCAACACAGCCATACATTCACCCACACAGCCCCTTACAGATGCACTCTTGAACCCATACACCCAGTGATTCACCCACTCTCATCTATGCACAGTCACACACCCCACACCCACCCACCCTCAGGCACCCATACAGATAATCAGACAACCAATCAACCCATATAGACACTCATGTAGCTACACTCCAACCCATGCAGCCGCTTACACACCAACTGACAGACTGATACAGACATTCACAGTTTAGTCACTAACCCATGCATTCAGTAAGACACGTTTAATCACTCACTTATACAGTCGATCACGCACTTACTAAATCATCCATTCAGACACTCCTACACCCACTCATTCTTCAATACACCTTGGTGTGTGTGTATGTATGTGTGTATATATATATATATATATATATATATATATATATATGTGTATATATATATATATATATATATATATATATATATATATATATTAAACGTTTTAGAAACACTCGGTCACTGGATGTCATCAGTGATGTCACTGACCATGTCATGCGTGATGGAATATGTAACGTCATCAGCAGTGCATTGCGGGGGCGCGCGTTATAGTTGGCTCAACTAACAATAACGGCCAAATTTCTCTGGTTTTGTACGAGTGAAATGTCAAACTAACTATAACGTCCTTGAAACCTATGGTGTAGCCTATATATTAATGGCTATTTATTTGAAGTTCTACACTACAGGCCGTTGCATGTTGATACTGGGCACAAATGTACTAGTTTGAGAACCTGAAAGATGCCATCTGAATTTAATGTCCTTCATTTTTTTTTATTTTAGGAGTTTTATATAGCGCTGACCTGACCCGGGGTTATCGGAGCGCTTTACAACAGTGTTTCATAAGGGTTACATAGTAGAGCAGTCTTAAACATAGAGTTCGGAAGTCCATGAGGGCTGAGGATTCTTGAGGTAGTAGTTGAGTCCTGAGGTAGCCTCGTTGAATGCTTCATTGAGGTAGTAGTTGAGTCCTGAGGCAACCACATTTAATGCACAAACTTGTCTGGAGGCGGGCTGAGGTGGATCAGTTCGATGTCAGGTCAGTGAGCAATGGAGTCTGGGTTCTCGTGAGAGCGGCAGCTATCCATTCGGGAGGGAGCGGTTGAGGAGGAGGGCTTTTAGGTGTTTTTTTAATTTAGCGAAGGACCGGATAGTCCTGATATCTGCTGGGATGGAATTCCAGATTTTGGGCGCGGTTCCAGCGAATGACCTAGCCACGGTTTTTTGTTTGCGTGTTTTCATGGGGATGAAAAGGAGGGAGTTTGAGCTTCTTAGGTTTCTTGTTTGACCGGCCCTCTTTAGTTTGGCGGCCAGATAGTCCGGTTTTCCTGTGTGTAGGGCTTTGTGCGTGAGGCAAGCCATTTTGAAATTAGCCTGCTGTTCAACAGGGAGCCATTTTAGTTCTTAGTGCTGGTGAGATGTGGTCGTATTTCCTGATTCCGGTGACCATTCTGGCTGCTGCATTGAGGGTTGTTTTGAGGGGAGCTAGGCGGGTTTTTGTGGTGCCGGTTAAGGTTGCGTTCCCATAGTAGTCTGGATAGCACCAGCGATTGGGTGGCTTGTTTGAGGTCTTTGGTAGGGATGAATGGTTTAATTTTGTAAAGAAGTTTCAGGTTGAGGAAGGCATCTTTGCAGAGTTTTTGATGTGGTTGGTCCTCTCCAGTTTTGGGTCCAGGGTGATTCCTAGAGATTTTGCGGAGTTAGCCAGGGTGGGAGTGCCGTTTAGAGCATCCATAGCTTTAAGCCATTCTGCAATTTGTGGGTTCTCTTTGTTGGAGAGGAGGAGGATCTCCGTTTTGTCCTGATTGAAAGAAATTAAACGTTGGTTGTCCCAAAATCACCTTAAACTCAGTGTTTAGTCTGAGGATGTCGTCAGGGGAGGAGGTTTGTAGATAGATCTGGGTGTCATCAGCGTATAGGTGGAAGGGGATATTAGCATTTTTGAGTATGGTGGTGAGGGGTTCCATGTATATGTTGAACAGTTGTGGTGAGAGCACTGAACCTTGGGGTACACCCCTGCTTGACTGGGTGAAGGTCGGAGGTGAAGTTTTTGATTTTTATCCTTTGCGACTGATTATGGAGGAAGGAGGTGAACCAACGGAGGACCATCTCATCGGCCCCTACCGTTTCTTGTAGGGCCTTGATGAGGAGCTGGTGTTCTACCGTGTCAAAGGCAGCCGATGGGTCTAGGAGAATGAGTAGGCAGCAGTGATCGGTATCAAGTGACTTATGGATGTCATCTGTGATGTTGAGGATCGCCGTCTCAGTGCTGTAACCTTTTCTGAAACCCGATTGGTGGGGGATCAAGAAGGTTGATATTGTCCATGTGCTGAGTCAGTTGTGAGAGGACGCATTTTGGATAGGAGGGGGAGATTGGAGACTGGTCTGAAGTTATTCAGGTCTGTGCAGTCGAGGCCTGTTTTTTTATTAGTGGTGTTACTTGGCCGACTTTGAGAACAGGAATTATACCTGAATGCCTCAGAGCTGTTGATGATACTGCACCAGAAAGGGGCTATGAAGAGTTTGAGTTTTTTTTGGTCAATTGGGTGGGTATAGGGTCAAGGACGTGAGAAGCGGGTCTGGAGGTGGAGATTAGCTTGATAAGCTCGCCTTCTGTGATGGGATTGAAGGACTTCCATGTATTTGAGTGGTGCAGGCTTGTGCTTTCTATTGAGACTGGGGGCAGTCTTTCGCATGCGGGGTTGGTGTTGGTCTCTAGTGAGAGCTCAATCTTGGAGATTTTTTATCAAAGAAGATGGCAAGTTTTCGCACAGTTCCTGGGAGGCTTGGGTAGAGGATACGGGGGGCTTGGTGGTTTGTTGCTTGATGATCTTAAACAGTTCATTGGGCCTGTTTTTTGCCTTGTCCAGAGCGGAGCAGAAAAAGTTGGATTTTTCACTACAGATGTGTTTTTTGTATTTTCTACGAGCTGCTTTGAGTTGATCGTGTAAGCTCGTGGAGGGGTTGTTTCTCCAACGTCTTTCTGTGGCTCTCAGTTGTCTCCTTTCATTGTTGATGTCCGTGTTGAACCAGGATCTGGATGGGATGTTCCTGTTTTTTTTCATAGTTTCAGCGGGGCTATCTGGTCTAGAATGGATGTCAGGGATGTGTTGTAATGGTCAGTGAGTTCTGTCATGGTTAGATCATCCATGGAGGTATTGAGGAGGGAGTTGACTTTTACCTCCAGGTCAGTCCTGTTGATCTGAGTAAGGTTTCTGGTCCACTTGGGCTGTTCTTGGGTGGGGGGTTGTAGAGTGACTGGCTGAGTGTGGTGGAAGAGGATTAGGTGGTGGTCAGACAATCTACGGGCGGGGTGTGATTTATCGTCACTGTCATGTTTGGCGATAATGGCATCTAGGATTGATACTTTGTTGTGAGTTTCTTCTGTGCAGTGTTGCGAAAGGTTGTTGCTGAGTAGCGGCTCGCTCAGGTTTTGTATTAGCGGGTTATCTTCATTCCAGTGTAGGTTGAGGTCGCCCAGAATTAGGTTGTTCGTATCTTGTAGTGAGCAGTGGGCAATCAGGTCGGACAGGTGTTCAGTGAAAGCGTTGGAGTTGCCTGGGGGGTGGTAGATAAGGTGGCAGGTTAGTGTTGACGGTTAGGCACTCAAAAGTGTTGTAGTTGAAGGAGTCTGTTTCCGTCACGGAGATATTGTATCTGTGGATGATTGCTATGCCTCCTCCTCTTTGGTCTTTTCTGTCTTTGTTGGTGATTAGAAAGCCTGGGGGGGCACGAGAGTGTCCAGGAGAGGTAGGGAGGAATCCTTAAGCCAAGTTTTGGTGATGAATGCTATGTCTGTCGTGAGTGAGGATGGATTCTGCTAGTTCTGTGGCATGTTTGGTGGCTGATCTGCAGTTTATGAGCATGCAGTTTGTGGGGGTCGTCACTGTTTTGGGTTTCTTTGTTAGGGGGGGCCATGGGGATGCTAGTGCGGGTGGTTGGCGGTCTGGGTGATTTTGGAGGGGCTTGGTCTCTTCCTAGTCCGGTGATCACCTAGATTTTGGATTGGAGGGTGACAGCCATAGGATTGTCGTACAGGGAGGCGAGGACCGCTGCATCAATCTCAGACGTAGCGTCTTTAGTTCTTTTGGGTCTCTGAGGAATATTGGGGAGTGGGTTTGCCGCCCATCTCTGAGGGGGGACTATGGATGATCTTTGTTGTGCATTGGTGGTGGGGGAGTGGGTGCGCTGAGGTTGCTGGGGGGCTGCGAGGTTGGCTAGTGTTTCTCTGAAGCCCCGGATTATAGTTGCTATCTGGGTTTCCAGCATGGAGAGTCTCTGCTCAGTCTCAGATTCGTTGAGGCATCGGGACTGGTCCTGAGTGGGTGTGTCGGGCCTAGGGGGGGGGAGAGTCTCGGGGTGTTGGGTAGCTTAGCGGTGGCTGTGTTGTCCGTGTTGGGTCTGGGGGGGAGAGCAACTCGGGGAGTTGGGTAGCCTTGTTTTGGTTGTGTTGTCCATGTGGGGTCTGGGCGGAGCCATGAGTGCAAGGTGGCTGGGTTTTTTTTGGGGCATTGGTGCTTTGTTGCCTATGTGTTTGGGGGGGGTGTTCAGGTTGTTCAGAGTGGGCTGGGGTGAGTGGGTTGCAGGTGGCGGGTGGGGGTGAGCGCCGGTAGGTGACAGATGGGGATGAGAGCTGGAGGTGGGCAGTAGGGGGGTCCTGTTCTCTCTGTGGGTGGTGCGGGGGATGTCATGTGGCGGGGGCATGTAGGGTTGCTAGGGAGTATCTAAGAGTTAGGTGGCTGGTGGCGGAGAGAGCCGACGGTGGGAAGTAGTGGGGTCCTGTTCTCCTTGGTGGAGGTGGGGGTGGGTGTCACACGGAGGTGGGCATGCGGGGTTGCTGGGGAGTACCGTCTAGGTAGGTGTCGGGTGGGGGTTCATATAATTGAACTTCAAATGCCCATGTTTTATAGTCCTAATTGTTCACTAGAATGTAGTAGCCGCATTATTGCAGTCGGCCAATGCTTTTGTTCCAGTAAGCCCTTATGTGTGATGTAATTTTATTTTTTTTAATTTTGGATTTGATACTCCGTTCTGCTGTGTGCCAGTAAAGTACTTTCAGAGCTGGTTTTAAGTGGTCCTGTTTCAGGTTTAAATATAGTTTGGTAAGCTTGTGTGTTTTTTTTAAACTTAATCTGTATGCAAGGAGCCCTCTATTGATTTATATGCAGCAGTACAGTCATCCTATCATGATGTCCCATGTATTCGTTGGGTTCAGTGAGGATTTTACAAAGATTAAGTACGATTTTTAAACCTAGGTTTGAATGTGATATTAATTACCTTTACATAATTTACTAAACTTTTATGTAAATTCATTTTGTTTGTATCCCTTCATGAAGTACTATAAAAGGACAGTGGGCAATAGCTGTTTCTTATGCATTACAGCAATGCACTGTCTGATGTACAGTGCATTCACCTATGGGGCACAGCTTGCACCATGCTGTCTAGGCAAATGTAGCATTCAGCAGTTTCTCTTCCTGCAAAGTGTCTGCAGGGTATGGTCTGGTTTTCAAGGACTGAGCCCACAGAACTAAGCCAAGCGCTGGAAGAAGTCATGTTGCTATATTCTGTTGGCTTTATCCCAGTATGTAATTCTGAGACTAGGTGTGTACCTCAAACGATAAAATCTGGTTTAAAAATGTAAACCTACTGCCTCCAACCTAGTCTACAAAGAGCTTCCAGAGCAGTTGACCAGATCATGGAACCAAAATGTGACTTTCCTTAAAAGTAAGAACCTGGTCTCTTTTTGTAAAGAACTCGCCCTGTTTTTACCTCTGCTTCCTCCATCGCTACAGAAATGCTATTGAACAAGGCTCACAGATTGAAATTTGTGTACATACATCTCAATGTTTTTTGGAGTGCATATTTTCAGTTCACACACAGCTTGTTTACACAATTGAGTCCTGAATGTGACTAGTTTTTGACAATTCATTGTGGGTATAGAAAAAGATTCTAGGTGGCTCTTTACTTGACTAAAAAGTATGCTCCTGTTTTCATGCATGGTTTTGTCTATCCTTTTAGTACAGTGGTTCAGAAGTTTTAATGAGGTGAACCCCTTAAATGTAAAGAAAGTGTGTGGGGGGGGCAAAGAATATTTTTTCACAATTCTATAAAATTGGCTGGCAGCTCTAAACATATGTAATAGGTGAAACAAATTCATAATTGCAAATGTGCTATGAGCAGCCTGGCCTCCCAAATTGGGGGTGAGGGGGGCGGGAAGAGTATCCACATAGTGCACTTTTATCAAAGCAGGGGGTGAGGGGCACATTGAGGATTATTTGGAGCCAGACAACCCCTTTTATACCTACTACTAGACAAGAGTGACAATGTTGTGTTGGACCCCAGAGTGGCTCAACAACCCTTTTTGCCCCGTTAGATTTGGGGGTCTCTAGTTGGCAGAGGTAGGTACCTTTGTCCAAATAGGGACCCTTGAGTCTAGTCAGGGAAAGTAGGTACACTACTGAAAGAACCCCTGCTCACCCTCTTGGTAGCTTGGCACGAGCAGACAGGCTTAGTTCAGAGGCAGTGTGTAAAGCATTTGTGAACACATACAGTAATCAAGTGACAACACTACAAATGGACACCACACAGGTTATATATTTATAAAAATAGGTATACTTTATATAGATTTATCACAAGACCATAAACGACAAAAATAATCCACAATACTGTCAAGAGTGCTTAGTTCTGATCAAAAAGGCTTAATTCAAGGTTCTGTGCGAGTCGGTAGCCTCCTCCGGCTACGGCGATGTTGAGAACAAACAGTCTAACAAATCCAGCTGACCGCGTCAAGACGGGCCAACACAGCGTAGACAGACTCGGTCACAGTACCTTTTACTTGACGCGGCAGGCACGGGCGTGCGAGCCGGATGGCTGTTCGTCGCGGTCGCGATGCAAAAATGGAAGCATTGCAGGACGCGTTGTCCCTCGATGCGGTGCAGGCAGCGGCTCGTTGACGTCGTCGAGACTGAGTCGGTGAGACCAGGGCCGTGCGTTGCAGGGTGAGACGGTGCTTCGATGCGGTGCTGGCAGGTTGCAGTGCGGCGACGGAGCTGGATTCAGGAGCTGGCGTCGATCAGTCCGGACAGCGGTGCGAGTCGGGCGGTGCGTCGCAAAGCGTGCGAGCGGTGCCCAACTCCGGTGCAGTCACAGGACTCGAACTCAGCAGCAGTGACCGTGTCGGTCGGACCAGTTCGATTCGGCGAAGCGTTGCAGGACGCGTTGTCCCTCGATGCGGTGCAGGCAGCGGCTCGTTGACTGAGTCGGTGAGACCAGGGCCTTGCGTTGCAGGGCGAGACGGTGCTTCGATGCGGTGCTTACAGGACACCGAGTCGGTCGTGAGAGTCGGTCACAGCTCCCTACCTCTGTAGCCACTGAAACAGAGTTTCCAGCAGCAATTCACTAAGGGGGTGAAGTCCAATGGTCCTGGGACTTCGATCAGGGGGCAAGCTCTTCCAAGCCCTTGGAGATCCTTCACAAGTTGATGAAAGTCACAGCAAAGCAAAAGTTCCTTTCTCTGGCAGTCAGGCAAACCACTGCAGGCCAATCCCCCAAGCAGCACTTCAGGCTTAGGGATAGTCTCTCCTCAGTTTCTTCTTGGTTCCGCTCCTCAGCAAAGGTTTCTTCTTGTTCCCAAAAGTGATCTAATCTTCCTGGGGTCTGGGTGCCCCTCTGATACCCTGATTCTCTTTGTTCTCTGGAGGCAGAGAGGCCTCTGCCTAGTCCAAAACCAGTTCTGGTCAGTCCTGGAGCACTTTGTTTTTCTGACTCCTTCTTTCCTTTCAGAATGTGGGGCAGAGTGCTCAGCCGCCCGGCAGGAGGTGGAGCCAGCATTGTGGAAGGCAGGCACAGCCCTATTCAGACCCAGGTGCAACTCCTCCCTCCACTCTGGATGCAGATCTTTCTATTCAGCCCTGTGCTGACTCACCCGGTCTCCTGTAGCCACCCCCAGCCCCTGTCACTCAATCTCCAGACAAGGAATACACAACCTAGCAGAGGCAGGCTTGGATAGTTAGGCAAGAAAATACCCACTTTCTAAAAGTGGTATTTTCAAACACAGAATGTTGAAACCAACTTCACTAAAAGATGTATTTTATCATCCTGAGTCCAGGCATACTAAATTCGTTTTTCTACCATGTTCCCTGGGTCAGTTCTGACTATAAGGTGTAATAGTCAGTCTGCCCATTCTGGCCTATGGGGAGCAGGTAGCCTTGCAATAGTGAAAAACGAAAATGGCTGTAATTCACTATTAGGACATGCCACACACACCAGGGCATGTCCTACCTTATACTTACAATGCACCCTGCCCTAGGGCCTTCTTTAGGGGTGACCAACATGCAGTAAAGGGAAGGTTTAGGGACTGGTAAGTGGGTGCACTCACCAAGTCGACAGGGCAGCCCTAGGCTGCACACAGGCTCTGCAATGGCAGGCCTGAGACACACTTTACAAGCTGCTTCTGTGGGTGGCACAACCCGTGCTGCAAGCCCACCAGCAGCATTGGATTTACAAGCCCTGGGCACACTCAGTGCACGGTACTAGGGACTGACAAGTAAACCAATCATCCAATCATGGAGTCACTAATACATACATCAATTCACGATAGGGAGCACTTGCACTTTGGCACTGATTAGCAGCGGCAAAGTGCCCATGAGCATCTAGTCCAGCAAAAACATATCGGCAACAGTGGAGGCATTACGAAAAAATGGAAGGGAGACCCACGCCAAGGATGCCAGGTCTAACACCCCCCTTCAGTTTGAACTCTGTTCTTTGCACTAGCCTTGTCAATCATCCTTTTGCACTTTATGGGGAATTTTACTCTTAGATAAGTGACAGTGATTCATCTTGCAAAGGAATGGTCACAAGGCTGATAGAGGACACCAATAGTTCTGTTATTGAAAAAAAAAATCCTAATTAGTATTAGCCCATGTGTTATGCATTCACTTACTGGGTGGGGGGAAGAGTTTGAACAGGAGATCACTTTCTCCAGCTCAACACTACTTTTATTTTTGGTATATTCAAAGTCGGTCTAGAGTTTTTGGAGGTAAATTACAGATTAATAATAAAATATATGCATTGGCGGTTTGGGTCATAGAATAGCGTTCAGGTAAAAATGTCTGCTACTCATCTAAATGGCCATAAATGATTGAATTAGCTTGCTCCTGAATCCATTGTCTGCATACCCTGATCAGGTTTTGCATTTATTCTTGGAGGGAAGAAGTGTTGGGCGATGTGAAAAACCACATTCCCAGTGGGTGGGGGAAATGAGTTTTATATACCTTCAAGATTTCCATTCCAGACAGGCTTGTCTCCGCTTGCTTTTGTCTCATCAGTTAGATTTGTGGAGCCATAGAAGAATTGGGCATGAAATTCATTTATATGCACCTCTGCCTGACTATATAATGTTGGGAACAGGCTGTTGCCAATGGTCTATGAAACTGTCCAGTGAGTTGCGCATAAGGCATAGCAGGAAGAAATGTGTTAAAATGTTTTTTTGTTTTTAAATGGTGTGTGTATATATCTGGGTATATATATTTATATATTATGTATGTCTTAAAGTGGATGATTTGCAATCTCTTTGCCAGATGCAATAAATGTACGTCATTTGGGAGGGAAGGAAGGGTAACTAAACAAAATTCATCAACTATCTAAGGCTTGTAGGGTTTGGAATGCAACCAGGAAAGCTAAATGGGGTCCATAAGAAAGGTTTATAGTCTGAAATTGGGTACATTCAACTTTTGCATTTTTCTTTTCTAGGGAACTGTAAACAAGCCAACTCTTGTACTTTTTTTGTCCCAGACCTTATTCCGTGCAAAATGAGTTAAATGACTTTTTTTGTAGCACAGTCTCACAATCTTTTCACCATTTCAGTGGTAAAAAATAACATGATCGGAGGTCAACCATACAAAATCCCCTTCACCATACCCAGAAATAACTCTGTGGGTAGGTAGACAGACAGTAAAAAGTTGCTCTGAGCTGGTCATGAACTCTGAGGACATCTCAAATTAGTGGGTGTCCCACTCAAGAAATTACTATTCCCTGTATGGATTAACTCATTCAAAATGATTGTGTGGGTGTATAAGGCTGCAATACATTTTAATATTTATGCCATATCCTCTTTTGTATACACTTTTTTTTCCCATTGAGCTGCTTACATTTTAAAATAAGAATTCTTCCCTTGCTCCCACCCACTTGCCTTCTGAACACAAGGATTTGCTCTGGCCAGGTTCCGTTCTTTTATTGGTCATGTGGTGTTACTTTGGTAATGCCATAAACCGCTGGTCATGAGAAGGCCCCCTTTTCGCATGGTTACCCCCTATTTTTGCTGACTTCTATTCAGGTTTTTAGAGACTGCACACTGGGTATTGCCACCCAGTGTGTGTTCCTACACTTAAATATGTTAATGCTGGATTAGTCGGTTCTTACATGTTTCAACTCTCCTGTAAGGTCAGAGTATATGGTTTAAAACCTACACCCATGTCATGGAAAGTTAAATGTTACCTGTGGACTCCAGCACTTATTATGCCATCCACTAGTTTTACCACATAATGTGGCCCCAGGCTTACCAATGTAGTGACTGCTGCAGCCAGACCTGTCAAAATAACCCCTTAGTCAGAGGACAAACTTTCCTTTCAAATACTAGTTACCCTTAAGTAGACCTTGTAGCTCACAAGGTAGTGTGCCTAGCATGTAAAATGAGACGTGTAGAAATTTAATGTTGTGATATCCTCACATTGGCAAGCCTTCCAAAAGCTACCTTCACTGTGAAAGTTGATGGGTCTCCTACGAGGAAAAGTAGAGTACAGATCCATATATTAATTTTGCTAGCTAGGGTTTGGGACAAGGTAGAAATAGTTCAGCCACTGTTGTCTCTATTTAATATTCATTTGAAAGAATCCAATTGCATTTTGAAGTTGGTAGTTGGACATGGCTCTTTCTGCTGGGTCATCCCTAACATTTTGCTTCCGCCTTCCTGTTTTCTGTACCAGTTTTTGTTAGCTTTTAAGACTCTGCACACTCTACCACTGAACCAGTGCTTGTACTTTTTTACACCTAGTAGAATTTGGTTGCACTGAAGTAGCACACTTAATTTACATCTAGATCCTTTGTGGAGTTGTACTGCATGTAGCCATGGCCTGTAAATTAAATGCTGCAAGTGGACCTGCAGCACAGCTTGTGCCCCCCATTTCTGTAGCTCTGTAAAACCAACTCCAGTCCTGCCACTTCAGCCTGTGTGGGTAGTCTTAAACTATCGTTTTGACTTGGCAAAATAAACCTTTTGCCAGTCCCAAACCTTCCTTTTGAATACACAAGGCACCCCTGCGGTCTTTCATGTACAGTCCAGAAGGCAGGGTGCTGTGCATTTAAAAGGCTGGACATGTGCTTTTAACTTTTACATGCCCTAGTAATGGAAACTCTTCAATTAATTTTTCACAACTGCAAGGCCTTCCTCTACCATAGGATAACATTGGGTTTTCTTTCTACATTTAATAGGTGATAACTTTCAATTGGGAGCAGTTGGACAGGTAGAGTTTAGTGCCTAAACATTGTAATTAAAAGCCCTCTCTAATGGTAAAGTCAGATATTTAAGTCCCAATTCTGAAAATGCCACTTTTCAAAAGTTGGTATTTTCTTGTCCTAGCCATTTGGTGCCTGCAGCCTGTCCCTGCGTCACATGACTTAGTGTAGCTGGCAGTTGGTCCTTGTGTATTGCTCCCAGACAGGGAGACAGAGAGAACATGGGTGTTGGCAGGATGGGCCACTCTGGCTGGTGGTGAGTGACAGCTTTGCCCCCTCGTTATTTGCCCATCGAAGACCCTGCCTGAACACACAACTGGTTTGGCATGAGTCTTTTTGTGTCCCCAGACAAGCTGGGTCCAGGGCAGGGAGGAATGGGATGCTTCCACACCTCAGGAGGGTGGAAACCTCCAGCATGTTCTCCTACTTCATAGTGGGCACCAGGTATAAATAATGGACCCAACTCTTCAGTACGCATCTGGACCTGTACAAACTCACAAGAACTGCTCTTCTGCAAAATGGACTGCCACTCTGCTGCCCTGCTACATTAGAGAAGGACTGGGCCTGCATCTTTAACTCTGGACCCCCGGAGTGACTCTGGGTTATATGCTTATCTGAGGGGGTAGCCAGCCTGCACTCCATTGCGGTCAGCTTGAACTTGCGACTCTGTCTCAGTCTAGCATGACCAGATAACCTCAGTTGCCACTTTGTGGCGCTAGTTTCTTTTAAATCTTTAAAATTGCATATCTCTGGCTTTAATGATTGGATTTTTTTGTTTTTAAATTGTTGATTTTAAAATAACTCTTCTAAATTGGTGAGGGTTTTTCTTGTATTGTGATTTCACTTTATTACTGTTTGAATTGCTGCAGAAATATTTAGACCTTGCTTCGAAGTTGAGCATAACAACTTTGTGTCAAGTTACCAAAGGGTTGAGCACAGATCAATTTAGGACTTGCTTCACCCTGACCAGGATTGTGGTCGCTGCTTGAGTAGAGTTTCACCAACCTCCATCAGTAACACATTTTTGTTTTTTTACACGGTTTTCGATAAATGTAAGAAGTTCCTTTTAGATAACTTTCCCTTCTTGAAGCTTCTGGGGTCTAATTTGCATTAGCCTGCCAGCAGCTTCCCCTGTCAGTGCTTTACCTTAAAAAGTTGTCAAAGCTGTTTCCAGAGCAGTGTTGAGGGCTTAAGCCTGGTGCTGGCTCAACTGGGGATGAGGTATCCGATTCCGGTCAGCCCAGAAAGAGGCTGGAGGGTTTCAGGATTGTTATTTAATTCAAGCTGACAAGGGTGAGGCCTGTCATTTCACAGTCCAATTTAAGGGGAAGCCTTTGATCTGTAGCTGATTGGCCACCATCTCGGTGGAAATGGGGGGTTGATAAAGAAACCGTTTGAAGCGTAGGAGGATGTGACTGCTTATTTACCTAAACATACAGCTGGCTGGCCCATAGACTCCCTGTAGTGGCAGAAGGTTTGGTCCATCTTAGAATTCCCCTAATCTAGTGCACTGTGGGATAATTTGCAGGAAGGCAAATGGGATATGGTGACAATGTGGGCAGGGCATACCCCTGGATCTATTTCCTCATTGTTTAGGGAGTGTCCAGGAGTCTTAACCCTCTCACCTCCAGTGAAACCCTATAAGGCTGGCACCTTGCGCACAGTCCATCAGAACAATTTATTGATCTCCAGAAGAATGGAAGAGGACAGAATAACCTGTGAGGAGACCTATAGTGCTGGACCTGCTCTCACTTGTACCTAAGCAGCCGCTGATTCCACAGGTCAGTTGGCTGACCTGCTGTGTAGCTGCAGGGACCTCAAAAGCTGAAGCGGGTCTTACCCCCCCCGCCCCCCCGAGTGACCAGTGATTGCCTACACCTACAAGAGATTTTGACCCTGCATGTGGCCTCTGCTGGGGCAAGTCTGGACCCCTACTGGCTCTCCCTGAGGTGGGGGGAGCCTTAATAGTGTTCAGGAGGCGTTCTGAAATTCCCCAAAAATGTGGCTTTCGAACAATGTTGGACTTTTGAACTGCAGAGGACCTGGCCCAACTACCAAACTTAATCCAACTAAGGAGCGACCTCACAGAGCAGGAAATTCTGCTTGGTATCGCTCTGAGCTTCCTGCCAATTGAAAATCCAGTTCAGTGGACCCTTGGGCAAGCTTATCTGACTTTAGTGACTTTCCCAGATACAGCATGCTCCTTTGCCAAGATGGAAAAATCTTAACTCCAAAAAAGTCTAACTCCGAAGGAAGAAATTGTGAATGGGCGAAGGTGCAAAAATTCTCCAGCAGAAGAGGACTTCCTGGGCACATACTTTTTCCCACTCAAGCTTGTCCTGCTGAAGCAGTTTGTTTTGGTAGGAACTGGCTCAATGCCTATCCTACTTCGAGGTGACTTCGCAAGATACAGCCTGCTGCTTTACCTGTTTTGACTAATATTTCAGAGCAAGTCAGAAGGTGTAACTTGACCAGAATGAACCTGCGTGCAAAGCTGACCCACACATTTGTGGTCAGCCCAAATTCGCACACAGACCCTGGTAATCTGTGAACAGCAATTTCTATTGGCATTTTATCTTTTCCTCGTGCATTTGCTCTTAAATAATTAAATTCGTATCTCTGGTTCCCTCTTATTGCATGTTTATCATTTTTCGTGTCACTGTCCTGAATTTATCTATTTATCAATTGGGCTGTGTGGGTTTTTTGTGACTATTTTGATTCTTCTAATAGCTTCACACTTTTTTTTAATCTAAGTTAAGTTTACCTGTTCTGTGCCATAGCTATCATGGGTTGAGGATGGGTTTAAGGTATTGAAACCTTATGTTAAACCTTAAAAAGTTGGTGGCTTTATTACTTATGGTTGACCACCATTTACTCCATTAATAATTCACTGTCTTACTGTTGCTTTTATGGGTCCTCTAGCAGGGAGCAGTTGCTGAAGGCTGTTAAGTGAGGCCTCCTGAGCAGTGTAACCTTCGGTTATGCATCAGGAAATTGCAACAAATATTTAATTTCTTGATACCCCAAATGTAAATTATTCATGGTAAAATGCATTCAATTTCGGAATAGTAAATGCATGCTACTTTAAAGACAGTGGGCTGTGACATTTGTTTTGTTTCTTTGTATTTTATTTTGTGGTGGTGGAGGTTTATACTACCCCACTAAATTACCCAGCAAAGAGCAGTCTTTCTTGCAGATAATCGGAGCACTCTTGTCCATTCCTTTTTTGTTTTGTGTTTTTTTTTTTTTGCTTTCAGTTTAAAAAGCATTAGACTGATTTACCTCAAATCAAAATGGGGGCTCAGCTCAGCCTTCTGATTGACTATGTCCAGAGAATTTTACTGTAGGACTCAGCATAAATTACTAAGGGGAATTTTATCAGGAAATGCAAGTCTTGAAACCTCATTTATATTTTCTGCCCATCACCACTCTGTATAGACACTGCTAGGATCAAACTGTTCAAGCACATCTTTACAGTAAAGTAATGTTTCAGGCAGATTCTCTGAATGAACCCAAATGTATTTGCATTCATCCCACCCCCTCTGGGTTTATTCATCCAAGTATAACTGAAGACTCAAGTCTATGGTATAAACCAATGTTCATAATCTCTAAACTTTCATTGTATTTTGGGTAGAGAAGAGTGTTCCGGAGTGACTGAGGTACTGGACAGTCTCAAAGTTGCACCCTGTTACCAGAGCCCGTGGGCATGGCTTAATGATGAGGATGTCTGGGGTGACATTGCCTTTAACTTTATTAGCACAGCACGCAGGCTACACCTAAAGGGTAAGCTTTACAGTCGCTGGCCCTAATGGTGCAGGGTATTAACAAATGTCCAGCCCGGTGCCCAGTTTGTCACAGCCACTGGGCGGGACCTTCAAGTGCTATGGGTACTCTATAATTCATAAACTAAATGACTTTATCTTAACAGTGTAGAGGTTAGTCTAGCCGATTGTCGAAGACATTCAAGTAAAGCCAGACCTTATTAACTCTGATAGAAACTCGCTGGAATTGGCCAGTTCTGTTTATTATCCAACCAGAGCAAATGCTGTTTATTATATATCTGGTCTTATCCCATGAGACCAACACAGTGCAACCCATATTGTCATAATATGGGATTTAGATGCTCTTGAATGAAACTTGGATTAGGCTAATCTCTCCAAACACTTCGCCACAGCTATGGCAAGGGGTTGCTGAAATCCGAATGTGACCTGATTCAGTAATGGTTCAAACCAAAATTGTTAAACTGGGTAATAGTAATCCTATAGTAAATGCCCTTCCATCTGACCTTTAGATGTTTGGGCGAGACTTGAATAACTAGCATGTGAGATTTTTCTAGAATAAATGCCATCGGTTTCTGTAGATGGTGTCAAGCATGTGAAGGGGTTCCCAACTACAAACTGTCCCTCCAAAGGCCACTTTCCTTATGCTGCTTTGTTTCAGGATGCCCTTCAGGTGAATGGAGTCTCAGCCTAGTTGCTGAACGGTTTCTTTTACATGAAGTAAAGACACTAGCATTTTCAAAAGAAAGTTTCTGTCTATAGCAGAATTGTTATGCATGTTAGCATTATCAAAATAGTCTTTGAAGTCCGGGCTTCACACTTCACTTCACTACGGGTTTTTTCTTTCTCAATCAAAAAGACTAGTTCAGAATATAACTTGTTTCTATTGTTTGTTAATAGAGCAAACTAACCCATGGAGAAAATTGCACCCCCTCCCCCGTGTGTCCTTTAAGTGTAACCATCTTGTTAATCCAATTCTGTGGTGTTCCATGGACAATGTTTACCCATCTAATTTACTAATCGGTGGGTAATTTTATTTTGGTGCCCTGACCTATTTTCTGTCTCAGTCCAACCCTGTGTGCACCTCTGTTTGAACCAGTGTGTGTGTTTTTTTTATTTTTTTATTTTTTTTATTTTTATGATTAATACTCAGTTTGGGCACCAATCATTTTTTGTGATTAGAGAAGATATGTAAAATAAATGTCATCCATTAGAGCATGTATTATTGTTCCTTACTGAGGAGTGCTAAATATATTGCCATATTCCTGGTTACAGATAACTTGTACATTTTCACCATTTGATACACATTTATTATGAGAATCTGCACTAATCGCAAACCGGTGCAAATTCCCTAATTGGCTAGATGGAAAAGTGCTAGAAAAGCGGCTGCTCTTATCCAATTAAGATGTGTGCACACATGTACAAATGCACATTCTTCATGATGAGGCCCCAACATGAACTGATGGTATCACCAAGGCCTTGCCATATTTAAAATGCATGCAATAACCCAGCAATTAAAGTTAATGCATGAGCTGCAGAAATCTCTGCTCCTAAACTGGAAAAGTCAACTGGTGCCCTCTTTCTGAACTGTGCTATTTCTCGTATAGAAGGTAACCAAATTTCAGAGTACAGTGTCGGCACTTAAAACAGTGATTTGTCTTATATATAGAAGCACAGCTATCCTCTGCACACTGATGATTATTTCAGTGCCTTAACAAATGAACTGCCCCTTATCTAACGGAAACTTATGTGTAGTCTTTAGTAGTATGAAGAACAAAATAATTGTTCTTGAAATAGAGGTAAGGTACCACGTTTGTAGGACTCACTAGCCAGTGGGTAGTGTAAACCTGGATACTCCTAACCAATGAGAGTTCCCAGGGGCAACCCTTCCCACTTCTGCACTACAATCTTTACTGTAAGCTACAAAATGGTGAACTGGTCGGTGCTTGGAGGCTTCAGGTCTCAGCCAGGGTGTCTGTGAGAGGAAATAAGCAGTCTCTTCCTTCTGGACTACACCAAGCTAGATCTGAGACTGGTGCCAAGCTGGCTACAGTTGGCTCATGGTGCAAAGGCTCCCCTTTCTTATGGACTTCATTCCCTATGAATGGGGTGGCTTCCCCCTGGTCTTTCAATGGAATGAAGTTTCTGAATGCTACCGGGCTGCCTTTGCTGAGCAGAAATGAGTCCCATATCCATGTCTTACTCCAAAATGCCCAAGTCACTGTTTCTGCTGTGGGAGCAGTATCCCTGCCCAGGCCTAGCCGCATCAGGCAAATGCTAATTGGCCTACTGGATATGCGGGCAGACTAAATCTAATTTTTGAATGTTACTTTTTCTAAATATTTAACAATTCTGACCACCAGTATATTGGAATGTTGATAAAATATTATAAACGGTGGTTGAAACCTCTGTAGATTATCCCAAATCTAAAGCTGCAAACATTTTACTTTATCTAAAAGTTAGTTTTCCTCATTGAAGAAGTTACAGCAGTGAAAATAGCACTATGGGCTATTCACTGTATGTGCCTGCAACACTAAATTCTAGCATGCACTATTTTTCAATACAATGCATTCTACTTCATGGGCTACAAAGCCTGCTTAGGGGTGACTTGCCTAATGTTTAAAAATGGGGTTCTTTCCCATCAAGAGTACTTTAACTGGTTTGACTGCAGATTTAAAATATGCAACAGCCTGGCGACAGGTTAGCCTTAAGCTATATTTTCTGTCAGTTTTATCAAAGGCACATTGTGTTGTAGCACACATGTGCTATTTAACTTTCCATGCCATTTTCATGCACTATATCCTTATTGAAAAGTTAAATATTCCATTGGGTATTACCCAATGTTACCATCTTGTAGAGCACATACACGTGGCACTATACAGCAGTGCTCCTGAGTGTGGAGTTAGTAGATGTGAGAACCTGTTTGCACACCCATACTGGTTATCAAGGGTCTGGTTGTCATCCAAAAGTGCAATTATACAGATGGCAATTGGACAACCCACTTGCTCCAAGTTCCTGTCTGTGGTTAATGTTTGTTAATCAGTAGATTTGTAATTGGGGAGCACAACTTAGCAAGCACTTTTTTATGTTCTGATCTGTGGAAATGTCTGTGTGGTTTGGTAATTGTTTTTTAGGGTGGGAGGTGTCAATCTTCTGAAAATTCTTCGAAGCTTGCCCTTTTCTCCAAACAATATGTAAGATGTTTTCAGAGCTACTGGATATGGTCTCAATTTTTAGAACTGCTAAAACTGAAGAATGCATATACTAGAACTGCCTGTTCAAAGCAAAGGTAAAGATAGTAACCAAGAAGTTGCAGACCTGTTTAAATCTTGGTTTAGCACCAGAAAGGATTGGCAAGGTCTAGAGGATCTTTGTTCTCCAACACAAGTTCCCTGGAAGTAATTGCATTCGGACAAAATATTCTCTAGGCCTCTCTGCCACTTGTGTATTGGGATGCTTGCAGTAATTATTGTACTTTTCCTATATATCTTCCATGAAGGGCTAATTTCCTTGGTTTGGTGCATTAGATACAGTATGTGTATCGGTTTGTTTCTGACTAAACCATATTTCATACATGCGTGTATCTCCAAGTGTTTTTTTGTGAAATCTAGCATTTGCATTTTTTTTTTTTTTTTTTGTAGTTTGATCTGTGATGAACACAGTTCAGGCTGCTATTCCCAAACTATATTTTGTAGTCATTTAAAAAAGATTTATTATAAAACGTATTCTAAAATGCTATTCACAAGCATGCATGGGGAGTTTTGTCTCCACCTTTTCTATACTTATATGTGCAGACCCCTCCTCTCCGACTGTAGAGTTTCTGCAATCTAAGTCTGTGGCAGGGACTCCGGGGGTGGCAGTAAGATAGGGGATACATATGAATAAAGAGTAAAGGTTTAGGAAGGGTCGGGGATGGGCATCAACCCACTCACAAAGCCTATAATGTGTCTCAAACTGAACTTCTATAGTTACTACAGCCAAAAAGGGACCCAGAGCAGTAGTAAAGCACTCTCCCCCCCCCGCTGGAACACACCACTGGTATTGTAATAGCCTCCCTTTGAAAATAATGGTTAGTGACTCAAAATTCCATAGGTTATGTTTTAAAATATAATATTTAAAATAGTACAATATAAATGTTAAAAATTAATAATGGCACATATATGTAATAAAATAAATGTTTTTGCATCTAAAAATGTATGTAAAAAGAAATTTGAAATTATAAATTAACTTTTAATGAATTCTGTACATCATGTTTAATAATGCATATTTAAAACTGAACTTTAGAAGGGATTTTTTTCTTTAACTTTCCAGAAAAAATAATTGATTAGATTTCATTAAATCTTTAATTCAAAATTAAGTTAATCTTGCTGTAGCATTTAAAAAATGTAGTTATGTTTACATATAAAATTTACCATGATTATCCTAAAAGTTATTAGTTTTTTCTTATCCCTATATTTTACCATAGGTAGACTCTGCACTCAGACCAGAGAGCTCTGCATTGTAAGGTGCAGAGGAAAATTAGTAATGTTTTCAACAAAATAGTAAATATTTTAATGTAAGTGTATTTTTTTTTTATTTTTTTTTTAACACCTTGAGAGGCTCAATGAAGCCGAAATGCGTTGGAATGTTGCTAAAAGAAAAGCATTGATACAACACCGCCCTGGAGTGCCCGTACTTCTTTAGTGTGTCAATTTGCTTGCACTCTTAGTGGGGCTGCACCCACGACTGAACACCCACACGTCTGGTGGATGGGACCTGTTCTCGTCGGGGGAGAAGATATAGAGAGATAGAGATGGATAGATATAGATATATAATTATATTTTTCCAGTAACTTGCATGCACTTATAAATTAGTCTCCACCCTCTTTTTATTTTGGGGGTGGGGGGAGTTATGGAGACATGCAAGTTACTTTTTGAGTAACTTTTACACTCTGACTTTGTGAATATCCAAAAGGAGTAAAGTCACTCTGAAGTACAGTACACATGTAAAGATACTCACACAGTGCAAGTTACCTTTTGACTAGCCCTGTTTGTCTGGAATCTTATCAACCAATACCAATGGAATTTTGAAATTTCATCCTGGAAAGCTGCCTGCTCCTTTCATTCATCTTGGCTAAACTCTGAGCTCAGACACCAGCCAGATTCCACACTTACCCAGTGAAAGACTGGCTGAAGCAATGAAGCACAGGTTCTGTGTAATTACCCACACCCTCAAACTCCACTGACCTATTCGCCTGCTTGTAAAACCAGTTTTATTCATAGTATTAAAATATCACAATTGATGCTGGTGGAGCTTAGTAAATAAGTTTTGTTGAGTTCTCCAACCTTGATGTTTTTAGTTTTCAAATATGGTGTGGATTTAAGCCCAGATCGATGTACTGGGGTGAATGGATGATCTTATTCTGCATTCTGTCCATCAATTACTCTTTTTGCATTTGTCACCCCGAGTGGGACGGGTATGCCCAGACGTGGGTCCCGTGCTCCCCATGCCACTGGTGGCCAGCTATCCTGGTTGAGGGGTGAAACCCCGAAATCGGTCCTAGGATGCTTGTTTCCAGTCCAGGGAGGACCTGGCCTGGCAGTTTGGGCTGGACTGTTCCCATTGGGCTCATGTTCAAGACCGATTTGCGTATGGCTGGGTTCAAACTGGAATGGCATGGTGAGCAAAAAAACGATGGATTTAGGCCCAGATCGCTGTACTGGGGCGAATGTATGACATTGTTCTGCATTCTGTCCCTTAATTGGATTTTTTTGTGTGGATATTTTATGCCACAAGGAATATATTTTACAAAATTATTGTTGGGGAAAATAAATCTAGCTCCTCTTCCCTCTGGCGACTTTTTCCACTGAAAAGGACTTTCACTCTGCCACAATCCTCCTATCTCACATACCTTACCCCTCACTCCAACCCGCCAGGCCACCAAACCTTGAGTAAAAACTAAAGTTTAATATTCTAATCACTAGAGCATAAACAATGTCTATGAACGCTAGCCCTCAATCACCTCTTCCTCTATGCTTGCTACTGATGCACAAATAATATACAGCTATAACGTGCCCTGACTGCACTCGTCAAGCTTCCCTCCCCCAAGTCTTTATGTATTTTTCGCTGCAATTTTGTAAACTGAGTTCTTATTGTACACTTTCAGCAGTAATGCCAACGCCATCTTGGGATGTCTTTGTTTTACCCTGCAATGTCTTTGTCCTTGTGATGACTTTGTCCTTTAAGTTAATGTTGCATCCTATATTTTTATTTCCTACTTATCTTTCCCTCTTAAACTTTCAGGAGTGGTCTGCTCATGTAAAATCCTGTCTTCAAAATTCAATCTAGTACTTTAGATTTGATAATGCTGTGTTTGGTTATATACTTCTAGTGAAATGGGCTGTTTTAAAAATGCAGCAATGTATTTTTAGGATGTGATAGTTGCATACCATCCTTTTTGTTGCATGCTTTATTATAAAGTGAATAAATGCAATTATTTTTAAAAAGTCAATGACCCGAGAGAACTTATCTTAAAAGGAGTGTCTAGTTATAGACTTTCAAGTTCAACCTTTTCATTTTTAGTAGACTTTTTGTTTGAGATTTTTGAGATTAAGGTAAAATGTGTTTTTCTTTTCACAGAGAAATGGACCCAGCTGTTATTTCTTTGCCGGATGCCATCCGTAAAGATTTCTTAACTTGTAAAGTATGCTTTGAACTTTACAAGTCTCCTAAGCTCCTGCCTTGCCTACATAGCTACTGCCTGAAGTGTCTTCAGCTATTATTGAAGAATGGGTCCATTAATTGCCCAGAATGCCGGCTCCAGGTGGATATTGAAGGGAGTGTCTCCAACCTTAGGACCAACTTCTTTATTAACAGCCTCCTGGAGGTGTTCAAATTAAAGCATACAAAGAACAGAGTTTGCACCTTATGTTCTTCCACGCAGCAGTCCTTGGCAGCTACCTCTTACTGCATAGACTGCTGTAATTTTCTATGTCCGACTTGTACCCAACGTCATAGTGGTCAACTTCTTACCCAGGAACACAAAATAGTAGAAATAGATGTTATGAATGAACATCCTACCACAGGAGCAATGCTCCAAGAGGCTTGCTGTCAAGAACACCAGCAGGAACCCATGAATTTATTCTGTGACAATTGTAAATTAACAATTTGCAGGGTGTGTTGTTATCAAAGCCACATTCAGCATCACGTCGTGGCAATGGGAGAGGCAGCCCAGAGAAGTAAGTCTGAAATGAAGAAACTTCTTGATGGGTTGGAATTAAATGTACATAATATCTGTGAATGCAGGAAGAAAATGGATGAAGAATTGGAAATGTGTCAGACAGCAGATACCAGCATCCGCTTGTATATTGGCAGCTTTGTGAAGAAAGCGACTGTGCACCTTCTAGAAATGCAGTCTACAACTTGTGAAACGTTGGACATGGTAAAGAAACAGAACTTGGAAAAGTATAGATCATTGGAACAGGTGCTTCAAAGGCAAAGTGACCGAGCAATGAGTACCAAGGATTTGGCGTTAAAGGTGATGGAAATGGGAAAGTGTTCTGACAAAATGTCTATGGAGGATATCTTGAGGGGTTGGGTGCAGGATGTGAAGTTCTGCACTCCCCAAAAGTTAGACTTAAAAATTCCTAAACTGGCAGTTATCATCGATGAAGTGAACATTCCTGGCATTAAACTCTTCAACCTAGAATTGTCCGAGTTGAAGCCAGAAGATGCAGAAGAGTCGCATTCCGAGGAGAGCAGTGTTTCAACTACAGACCCTTTTGTGAACACTGCAAGCACAGCTTGTATCTCATCCACTAGCAGTAGCACTGAAAATGGAGACTCCTTACCTTTGGAAGACCGTGTAAACCCGGACCCCCTTTTGCCAGCTGGGGAAGGTATAGAAACTGTATCCACAGGTAACTGTTCAACCATGCAGGATTCTTCGGTCACTGGGGACTCCATGGTATCTGGGGTGGCCTGTGTCACTGGGGATCTTGAATCCTCTTGGGACACTTTAGAAACTGAGAATACACAACCCAGTGAGAATGAGTTGCCCAGTTTCAGCAGAGCATTTGAGGAGCATTCTAACTTTGACCGATATGATTTCAGTGATGATCTGATGGATGAATGGGATGATGTGTATTATTTGGATTCTGGTGACTCGCTTGATGAATCGGATGCATTTGACTCGGACTCATCTGAATGGTCCTATAAAAATGAATACGATTGGGTTCTCAACAGAAAGACCCCACCTATATTTTGTAAGCCAGAGTATATTTGTTCTTTTCAAGTAAACCAGGTACCTAATTCGGGCACCCCTAAAATCACTGGTATAGCACTTTTAGATTCTGGGCACATTCTCATGGCTGATGAAAAGAATGCTGATGTAAAAATATTCTCCAGGAATGGAAATCTTTCTAAACTGATTATTTTGCCAGAGGTACGTGGTCAACCACCCCCATGTGGCATCACGGTTTGTGGAGACACGTTGGTTTGTTCTGCTGGATGTTATCTTATCTTTATGACTTTGAGGGGAAAACAGCTTCATAACATCAAACTGCGAGGCCAACAGTCTCAGTATGCAATAACGTCCTACAAATCTGACTATGTGGCAGTTTGTGAAGGGACCCGTTGCTCCCTTGCATTGTATGATGTGTCGGGCCGCTTCCTAGGTAGAGTTGAGCCTGCTGGTTACACTATAGGAAGGTTTCTCTTTGTTGCTGTCAATAGTCGGGAAGTATTTATAGTCTCAGACTTCTTTAACAAGAAGATAGTGCTCTTTAGGAAGTCTGGAGAAATTGTCAATGTATTGGATACTTACACACCATTGTTGAGGGATCCTTTCCATGTTTGTGTGGATAGTGACGATCACATATTCGTGGTTGACCAGAACCGGGTGCTTGAGTTCACATGTGATGGAGTGTTTGGTCGGGTTGCTGTACGTGCAGACAAAATCACTGAATACCCCCGTGTCATTGCTGTGGATAAAGAGGGATGCCTTATTATTGTCCAAAAGAAAAATCATGCAAAAATTGTTCGCTTTTAAAATCTAAGAGCTAAATATTAAACTAACATTTGAAACGGTAGTAATGTTAGACTGCGGGAAACTTGTTGCTGCGAGAACGGAAACCTTATAAGACTTGTGCGTTATTTGGTTTTTTTGTTCGCAAAGCTACTTGGGTTTACACAAATTGTAAAAATAACTGCAGGCTCGTTTCAAACCCATTTTTCTTAAAACTGGGTAGGTGTATACTTTTTCAATAAACTGATGGCGTAGGTGGTTCACTGCCAACTAGTAGGAGCAGTTATGGCAGCCACTTGGGCCTGTGTACCAAGAACTTGAGTGCAGTGACCAATGCCCATATGCTACTACAGTGTTTTATAAAAACCTAGCAAGTGCATTTACTTGTGTACAAAAACCATGTCAAGGTTTGTTTACTTATTGACTTCTAAAATATTTATAAATTAATATATTTACTCTCCTTTATCTTTCCATCTGACCTGTAAAAAAACTGCACTTTAAAAATCACTTTTCTGCTTTTTCTGAATTGGTGATTTGCGTTGATTCACAGGATATTTGTATTGCATGCAACTATGCATGGATTTCCACAGCAATAAAAATGTTTTTCATGATGTATTTTGTTGTGCTGCTTTGCGTCTCTTATTTGGAGGTTCATAATGCTCCAGGGTATACATTGATCTTTTGTAGAGTTGAATTCTAAATAAGATGAAGCCCAGCATTCTAGCAAAATTAATTTGGGCCAAGCATGTGGTTCTGGAACGTAGCCAAATACAGGAAAGCAAGAGCTTGATGTGTATTTTTTTATTATTTTTACTACTGTTGACTCGCAGCATTGGGTTGCTTTTCAAAATATTGCAATTAAGGAGTTATTTTGACTAATGTGGTTGACCAGGTAGGTCCTGGTCTCTTTGTTCTCAAAGCACTTTTTTGGCAGAAAATGTTCTAAGTCTCAAGTTTTGTATTTGGGCTATCTGGGCAAACGTTTGGGGTGGCCCTGCAGAGGGCCAAGTCCAACAGTAGCTTGGTGCAAGATCTCGGTTCTGCATTGAACCTGGTATAAAGATTTGTGTGAGCTGTGGTGGAATCCTCGCTGTCCTGCAAGAAATGTCTTGTGTTTTTTTTTTTTTTTTTATATATATTTTTTTTATGGTACCAGTTTGCAAGATCTGATCTATCCTATAATGGAAATCTGATGAGGTCCTTAAATGAGATCCATTATGTGCTTTTTTTTTTTTTTTTTTTTTTCCTGTCCTAAACAAAAAATCTCATTGGAGAAATCTGAGTAAAGAGCATAGGGTGCACTAAGGGCAGGAGTACACCCTTTTGCACATTATGCACTTTTACAAAAGGAGAAAAGTATTCAGGAGCTTCATCCTTTTTCAATACAAAAAGTTAAGGATTTCTTCCCTGCATTCCACCTTCAATATTGGTTTTTACAGGACAGCACCATTTAGTACTACTCTAGGTGTTACAAAAGTTGGATGGCGATAGTCAAATAGTTATTAAATGTCTTTGCATAGATCTTAGTCTTAGGCTTTTATTTTGTAATGTAATGTTCGTTTACAATTTGTATTTCTCCTCCTACAAATAAGAGCAGTTTCAAATTTGTCATGTCTTCGTAGTGAGTACTTTGGAATATCTACTCCCAGTTACACATGCACCCTTATGCACTAGAACTCGCTAGGTGATATAAGCAATTAAGCACCAGGTAAGTAGTAGCCCAATGTCCTTAGATTGACAATATTTTAATGAGAATTGCATAGCTGTCATGTTTGACCATGCTCGCAAACAGGTTGATACTTTTTCGCATGGCCTGCCCATAGTTTCTTTCCCTGATGGGAGCATGATTATAAAGGGTGGTGGACTGAATCACGGTTGCCCATAATGTGCCTTAAGTGTTCTCAGGCTTAAGTGTACATAAGTGATGGATGTAATGCTTGACAAAATCTCTGTCCCTGCAATCCCTCAGACTGCATCCCAATCATCATTGTTTTGTACACCATGCCACCAGTTTGTACCCAGCGATATGCAAATCAGTCTTGACCCTGAGCCAATAGGATCGGCCTTGCCAAATCGGCCAGGCCACGCTCTGCCTGAACTGGAATACAGACAACCCAAGACTAGTTTCCCCATTATTGGGGCTCATCAGTCGGATATAGCATGGTTCCAGTGGCAGTCTGAACGGGATCCATGTTTGGGCATACCTGTCTCACTGAGGGTGTTGGACTTGGCCCTTATTTTCCCAGAATTTTTCGCTTCCCCCCCCCGCCTATGTATTTTACCTGATGTGTCTAAAATGTGAATGGGTAATAATGTGCAATGGTGTAAATGCCACCTTTAAAATGGACGCCATTCCTGCCTGCCTATGTGCAGCCTGACTGAATTGAGTGGCGGTCTAGTTGTTGTTTCCCAGCACGCCCAGTTTTTGGAGGGAAACCTGGCAGCCAGGGTGCCCTACACCCCCCCCCTCCTAAACCAGTTAATACCGGTTCCCCAGGGAACCTTCCAGAAGTTGCCAGCCCTTCTGGTAGGTGGGGTGAGGGGCGGATATATAGGAGGGGCTGTGCTGCCGTGTGCTCTCAGTGACAGAGCAGGAGAAGTGACCGAGGGGGAACTCTGCCAGGAGGTACCGCCATATTGGGCCTGTGTGCTGGCCCCTATGCCCCACTGTACCCCTCTGCTGTCCACAGGGCTAGTGAGAGCCCCCTTACTGGAGTGAAGACTGCTGACCCAGGAGGAGTGCCACTGGATAGGGGATGACTGTTCCTAGGAACTGCGGTCCTGCCTTGATGAAGTGCCCCCTGCCTGCTGATCTTGCCCAGTAGGGCCTGATGCTCTCCTACCTAGCGCCTCGTGAGCGCTACAATTGTGCCCTGCCTGCTGTTTAGCACCTTGTGGGCCCTATTTTCGGGATTGCCAGTAGGGGAGCGCTATCCTGTCATCCCTGAAGCCCTGGCCCCCTAGCGCCTCGTGAGTGCTACCTGTGGAGTGCCAGGGGAAAAGAAGAGCTATATAGCCCCTGTCCAGAGAGGAGAGGAGTGCTGCCGTGTGGCCCTGGTGGGACCTAGCGCCTGGTGAGTGCTGCAACTGTGCCCAGGGGGAGAAGAGAGAAGCGCCTGTCCTCTGCAGCGCTGTACTGCCCAAGGGCTACCTGCACATGGCCAGTGACGAGAAAGGAGCATGGTTCCCGCAGCGCTGAGATGGCGACCTGCTGAGGGAGATCCCTGGCGAGGGAGGGACTCCCCCCCCCCCCCTGCTGCTTGAGTCGGCAAGAGCCTACCCCGCGTTATTGCCGCTACAGCGCCTGGCCTGGGGAAATAAGCGGGAGCCCACCCTGCATTTGTGGTCCTTCGCGGGTGCCCACCCCGCTTTGTATTGCAAATTAAGAGGGAGCCTACCCCTCATTGCCGCCCTGAATCACCGCCGCTGGCCCGAGTCTTGGAACACCCGAAGCGGGTGCTGAGGATCACCGCCGCGGCCTGGGGAGAAGAGGCGCCACCGACGCGATGAGGACGCCCTGAAGCCCGCCTGGAGGTGGGTGGGGGCCGCCCGACGGAAGGCGCTGCCGGCCGGAGCCAGGAAGTGGGAGCGGGAAGGAGGGCGGGAGCCTACCCCGCCTCATGGAACCAGAAGTCCCGGGCCCCACGAGGGGTGGCCCGGGTGAAGAGAGCCCCGTGGTGTGTAAACCGGAGCAGGAGCCCACCCCGCCGGTCCTTGCCCCCGCGTGTCGTCGCATCAGCAGCCCCGGGTGGAGACAGGGGCTGGTGCCGAAGAGGTGCTGAGGGAGCCTGCTGGAGCCTCGCAGGCTCCGAGTTGAAGCCCCGGGTCCCAGGAGGGGGCCCGGGTGAAGCTAGGCGACGTGCTGTCGTTGGCGGGGCTCCCGTAGTGAGAGGGAGAGCCCTGCATGTTCTCTGCACCGGCGGCCAGAGAGGAAGCCGTCAGAGGTCCGGGGAGAGCAGGGGACTGTCGAGGCACATACCGGTGCCTGTCACCTGCTGGAAGGAGTCTGGCGGCCAGAGGAGCCTGCCCCGGGAACTGGTGAGTGGGGCTCGGTCTGCTGGTGGTTGGGGGGTGTGTCGGGGCACATTGCCGGTGCCCGCCCCCGGGACCAGCGCCCATTTTGCTTCTCAGCTGCCCCACTTGATAGCGGGCAGCTGCAACGGGCGGCCTCCTTTGCTGGGGGGGGGGGTCTGCGGGGGGCCCCAACCTACAAAGGGGACAGTGTCACGTGAGGTACCCAGCGGCGCCGCAGTTGTGGGCCGCTGCCACGTTTTTTTGTGTGGGTAGCATCCTTTTTTTTTGGGAGTTCGAGAGTCCCAGAAGAGGGGCTCTCACGTCCCCAGGATTGCCCAGTACTGGCATTATTTCCCACAACTGCCCCGCTGGACAGTGGGCAGTTGCCACGTGTTGGGGCATTTGTGATTTTAGAGACCCTTGGTGACTGCGCAGTGGTGCCAACAGCTAACCTGCTAGATTGGGGTCTCTTTTGAATTTAGTAGCCCCGGAGGGGGGGAGGTGGGCCCAATCTGCACAGTGTTGGGGGGCACTATGGTTGCCTAATGCTGTCACTGATTCGTGGTGTACCGAGGGGTCTACATAGCAATGATGCCTCCATGCCCAGGTGTATTTACATGAAGTGTACTGCCAATGTTGTTTAGGCCCGATGCTGTTGGTGTTCTGCCTAATGTTTATGCCCACAAGGACGCCTAATGCATAGAATTATGCCTACTGTGCAGGGGTAATGCTTTCATGCCGCGTTATGGGCCTTCAGGTTTATACTCGCATGTCAGGCCTAATACTAATGTCGGGCAAAGATGTTCTCCTGACTAGGTGTTCTTGCTATTGAGAGGCCCCATGTGTTTATGCTAGCGGGAGCAATGCCTAATGCATGTGAAGTTGCCTAATTTCAGGTTTTGATGGTCTAGGTTATGCCTCATGAGAAAGCAATTTATTCAAATGATCTTCACATGTATTCTTCCTATGCTAATGTGCTTATGATCATTTTGTCAGCTGCCCGATTAGCCCTGCCCTGTACATAGTCCCCACTGTTTTATATATACCTGGTGCCGGTTGGCGCCGTGTTACCACTGTGGTTACATTCTGCTATGCTGATTGTATAATACATATGCTGTTTTTCTTACTCCAACTGGTGTGGTCTCCTTTTTGTAGTGTGCCTGGTGGGTCGCCTGTGTGTGCTGCGCGGATCCTTTACACAATGCTTCCTGGTTTAGCCTTCCTGCTCCGCACCACGCTACCCTGTTTCTAACTGAGGGCGTCACACTGAAGAATACATAAGTGATGGCAAGAATGCATGCATAAATCTCTGATGCTCTCAATCACTTAAGCTGCACCTGAGCCATTGTTTTGCACACTATGCAACCTCAGTTTGGAACTAGTCTTATGCAAATCAGTCTTGACCCTGCACCAATAGGAAAGTCCTGCCCAAACTGGTCTGGAATGGTAAGCGGCCCAGGGCTATCCCCAGAGGCTGAGATTAATTCAAGCATTCGTCCATTACCATGATTTTTTCCAGTGGATGCCCTAAGTGTGATGGGTCTTGTAATCACTGTTCAATAGGCATTAAGCTATACTTTACTTTTGCAACCCAAGTAGGCTGAAACTAGTCTGGGGTTGCTTGTGTTCCCAATAGGAGGGGACCTGGCAGATCAGGATGGACTGTTCCTATTGGAGCATCCCCTAGAAGATCTATTTCTCCTCAACAGTTTCTCAGAGGGCATGTGGTGGTGGTGGTGGTGGTGGGGAGGGAGGGGGAAGGAGACAGTCTATGCCACTGTCCCTGGAGAGCCCCATGGAATCTATTGTTGGGCTGAGCCAGGGAAATATGACCACTCAGTGTCATAAGGAGTGTGGAGAGACTCCGGAGCTATACTCTGGGTGCATGTTTACCCCTAGATTGATACCCCACAGGACCATGTAGGCTTGCCTAGTGCAGAAGTGTACTTTAGTGAAGCTTTTGCATATGAGTAATGCAGTTTAAGCACCACCGATTCAGTAAGCACTACAGACATACACTATGAATTTTCCCATCATATTATGAGACCTATCCCCGGTCAGTACCAATTCTAGAAGGGTACATTTTGTGGCAGGCTACCTGTGCACTGATACTGGGTTGTGCGAGACTGCAGTCTCATGTGCAGCCAGCACACGTGTTCACGAGTAACCACCCCAGAGCCTCTTAACCTAGCTGCGCAGCAACTGTCCTTTTAAAAGGCAAATACTTGTAGTTGGCACTCAGTGAGCATCACTAAAGTCTCTTATGGTAAATGGACTCCCTAACCGGTAAAGCTCAAGTACTGGGTAGTCTAAAGTGAAAGATCTTGGAGTAAGTGGATGGACCCCACTTCCTGAGTCTTGCCTTGTTCTGTACAGCTCATTTTGAATGCTAGACACAACTATACTATGCATGATAGTATCCTACGCTTGGTAAGGTAATAATACCACATTAAGTTGAGAACAATCATTTCAGTACAAATTAATCATGCATTGTTGTCCCTCATGATACATTGTATTGAAGTGCATATATCCTGTGACATGACTGCTTACCTTCTTTGAAGATTCGATATCCACTGAATAGTTCAGACAAGCTAAATGTATTGAGGAATCTTATTTTGAGGAGAAATATGAATTTTAAACCATAAACTACATGACAAGGAAAGGGCCATAGAGTTTGCCTTTCATGTAAGCCTTGTTTATTAGCTATTTAATTGTCCAACTTTTCCAATATCCTGGTGTGTACTAAGTGGTGACTGACATACAATATCCAGATTGAGGGTAAAGTGTGGGGGTAATATGGTAGAAAGTTCTGTGAAGTCTTACACAGTGTGGCTGGAGGTACACTACAATCTCCGTTTGAAATAAACAAGTGCATCAATTAATTGACCATAATCCTATGCTACATCTAGGGGTTACTACATCAATCTGATTAATGGTTTTACAGACCCCTATAAAGACACACTTTTTAATATGAATTTGAATAGATGGCATAAAAAGCACCGCTGTAATCTTTAATAATTTGTGATTACAAGTGTATAACTAGGATGTCCTGTTTTCAGTGTTTAATGCTTTTGTGGATTTTAGTTGTTTTTACCAAACCTTTTTAAAATCAACTTATTCACCTGTCTCCTCCACACCCCCCCCCCCCCCTAGACAAGCTGTTTATCCAGTGTTAACAAAGTATGTTATTTTGCAGGGATTATCATAAAGCACATTTAATTCAACTGAGAAGTAATGCAGGGTATATGGGGTCTTCATTGGCAAAGTGTCCAGTCGACTAACGTTAGACAGTTTTAAGCATAAAAAGTGGGTGAATTGCACCTTTACCCGCATCATCCTCTCATCTCATTACTTCCCATCCTCACTAATTTAGGACTCTGATATACAGGACTATTATTGGAATAAAACGTTAAGTGTTGCATTCAAATGTTATAATAAAGAAATTCCTAGACCCATTTAGTGGTCATTCACCTACTCCTTACTGAATATTATGACATTGTAGGAGGTATTAAGTACTGCCAACAGCATAGTATCTTATAAACCAAACCCCAGATTAGGTTGTAACCCTGCATTCTAAGGTATATTAATCTTGACGCTTTATGCTTGCTTGCCACAGTTTGCCTGACTACATGAATGTGGTGGTGCTGCTGTGTGGACATTCAGGACTGCCAAGTGCCACCATGGCAAATGTCTCGCTTAAGAACAGTCGTGTCCTATCAGACATCACCCTGTATTCTGGGACTGGCCATTTTGCTGTTAACATTGAAACAATGACCTCAAAACCACCACTACTAAAGATTTTAAAGTTAAATGCCAGTACTAGCTGAAGGTATTACACATAGTAATGGGGCACCTTGCAGCTATGAATTTTGTTGGTATGGAGAAAGCCTTGTGTTTTGTTTTCAACACCAACCCCTGTTCATCATAACCATCATTTTAGCAGGTACCGGTCACTTCAGCTTACATTGAAAGTTTAAGGCCAGGGTTGTTTATCAGTTGACCTGCTATCAATACTACCTTGTTAGAAAAGGGTACTGATTTATGAAGGGACTTTACCCATTCTGTATGTGCCAAAACAGCGTGTCTGGACAGGTAGTTATGAATTTTCAATTAATGGAGAAATAAATTCCAATAGACTCGCATGAATCTAGTAGATTCTTTATAGATATGTGATCATGTTTCCTTGTGATTTAATAACTATTACAATGAAAGGATAAAAGGAAACAGCCAACACGTGTTTTGCCCCCTAACTATGGCCATCTGGCCTGGGGCTTCTTCAGGGCAAGAGTATTGCAGTAGAGGATACGGTATATCCTATGGTGAGTCAATCCAAATTTGAGGACAGTCTTAGAACAAAGTAGAATGCCGGTCAATCTGTGTTGCTCCCGTCCTGGAGGTGCACTGGTATGCGGCGTAAAGGGATAGAAGGTCCATTCTACTTTGTTCTAAGACTGTCCTCGAATTAGTATTGACTCGCCATAGGATATACCGTATCCTCTACTGCAATACTCTTGCCCTGAAGAAGCCCCAGGCCAGATGGCCATAGTTAGGGGGCAAAACACGTGTTGGCTGTTTCCTTATATCCATTAACTGAAAATTCATAACTACCTGTCCAGACATGCTATTTTGGAACTATTGTATAATTAGGGGGTTAGGGGTTCCCCCCTGTTCTGGACAGGTTCTCTGCTTAAGAATTGAGAGCCCAATCAAGAGCGGTGAGTAAGGAGCTTGGACCCAATACCCCTTTAACTGTGTTGCCATTCTGTATGTGGTAGTTTATGTTGGCTAAGATTCTTATGAGCCATCCATTTCACCAATCAGTGAAGGGTTTAAACACTGACAAAAGATCAAATGATTGTAATCGTCCCAGATATTATCCAGTGTATAGAATTATTAGATCAGACCTAAAATATGCTCTAAATCCTTCACCTTAAATCCAAGCGCACAAAAAGAAACAATATATCAATGATTATTAAACAAAAAAAACTCAAGCCGAATCTTAACACCAATCTTTTTTTGATGCTCCTTTGTTTAACAAAGTTACGTTGTGTTGGCCCCTTCAGGAAAAAAGACTAATTATCCTGGTGCAGAGTGGGCTGTCCTTTATGGCAGGCATGGAGGAAAGGAGGGAGGGAGGGATGGTCTCTGCTGCAGCTCCGGCCTCGTGCAGTGCCCCTGCTATTACTAGTGAGAGCGAGGCGCTGAGGTGGTGGTTATTGGCATTGGTGGTTATTGGTGTTAATAACGGCTTTTGAAAACAACCAGTCAGGTGGCTTTAGTACAGATGACATGTAACACAGATGTGCTGTTGTCTGCTTTAGCCCATTAGCACAGGATGATGTGCCACCTGGAATTCACATGACTTAATTTGCTAATCATTTCTAAATCCATTTTACGTGGGGGGGAGAGAATTTGAAACGGACACGAGAGCATGCCGGGTTAAAGTGACTGAAAGCAGGTGCCCGTGTTACGGGGGCGGCCATGCTACTTACAAAAACACAAGTGGTTTCAGCTGAAGCAGCGCTTGTCTGGCCTGCAGTAAGAGAAACTCAAAGTAAATAGTGCTTACAGACTAAATAACAGGTCCTGTGTAACAACCGAAGTAAAAGGGCCAGTCGCCATGGGAGGGTACAAATGAAGACCAGGCCGTACTAAGGACGGACTAACAAGCCTATTAATGAATCCGAAGGCAGCATTTACGAAAGACCATGACACACGCCAATGAAGAATATGGAAGGAGAGTGGGCGCAGCTTCTCTCCCATGCTATACTACAGCAGTCTCTCAGAGCGAGCAGCGCATGCGCACTGCCGCTAGGCTCGACCTAATAAGAGGGCCTTCAAAGAAGATGAGATTTCATAAAGCAGTGTGCTCATCTGGTAGCTTTTTGCTGTTTAATGTTGATTCTGGTCTCTTTTTCAAAGCTTTCTGTTCAATGAATAGTCTTGTTGGCACGTCTTTTAAATGCACTAAAAGAGAGTGAGTAACTTCTCAGAACTGAGAGGACAGTGTCTCATAAAGAGAACTACAACTCTCCTCGGTATATCAAAAACTAGATAAATCGCTGTGCAAAAATTCAGCACAAACTAAAATTAGACAAATCTATTTAATTTAGTATAAATAATTGATAGAGCTCTTGTATTAAACATATACATGAATAAAAACAATGCTTAGTCGAAGATTAGAAAGACCATGCTTCTATATTGGTTTATGAATTTATTATTCTTCATCTGATTGCAATGGATCAATACTGCTGTGTTATTCAAAGACCCAGATCGCTTGACCTGGGGTGAATATTTGATTTGTTACTTCCGTCCATTTGTGTGTCTTGCTTTCTTGTGCTAAGTGCACTGGGTATGCCCAAACATCGTTCCTGGGCTCACTGTGCCACTGGATTCAAGCTAGCCTGGCTGAAGGGTGATACCACAAAACCGGTCCCAGGATGCTTGTTTCTTGTTCAGGGAGGACCTGGCTTGGCAGTTCAGGTTGAGACTGATATGTATGTTGCTGGTTCTAAACTGGTGTGGCATGGTGAGCAAAAACAATGGATTTAACACAGATCGCTTGACTGGGGGTCAATGTCTGTGTTTATTTTTCCTGCATTACGTCCATTTGTGTCTTAATCCATGATCTTAACATGCAGCAAGAATAGTCCACAATTTTCATCAAAGCATTTCAGAAGATATACTTAATTCTACCTTCTGGATACCTATATTAAATATCTTGCACATTTGTAAATGGGTGCAATGATCGAAGGGCGAAACAAACAAATGCAACCAATTGCACATTACATACACCAATGCATTTGCGTATATGAACACTTTGCACAGTTCACACTAGGATCATAAATTCCCTATTGTAGATCTTACACCAAAAAAAGGAGATAAGGAGGAAAAACACCCCTCGCCCCACCCCCAATTGAGCACAGTGTGGGACAATAATTATAGAACCACGAGGGCTCATATGCGGCTCTGCCACCCAGTTCTTTTCATGCAGATATAGGTATCTTGAAAGGCAGCTAAAGCTTTAAATCCACTTTGTCAAACTTCTGAAAAAAAACTTTGTGCTAAGGACAGGGTTTTGTGATTTAGTAATTGTTAGACCTGGCATCCTTGGCGTGGGTCTCCCTTCCATTTTTTCACTATGCCTCCACTGTTGACCTGTTTTTGCTGGTATAGATGCTTTGGGAACTTTGCCACTGCTAATCAGTGCCAAAGTGCAAGTGCTCCCTATGATAGTGACTCCATGTTAGGCCTATTTGATTCACTGTCAGACCCTAGTACAGTGCACGGTTTGTGCCCAGGGCATGTGAAGCAAATGCTGCTGGTGGGCTTGCAGCACTGGTTGTGCCACCCACAGGAGCAGCTTGTAAAGTGTCTCAGGCCTCCCATTGCAGAGCCTGTGTGCATTCTGGTACTGCCATGTCGACTTGGTAAGTGCACCCACTTACCAGTCCCCAAACCTTCCATTTCCTGCATATTAGTTGCCCCTAAGATAGTCCCTAGGGCAGGGTGCATTGTATGTGTAAGGTAGGACATGCCCTGGTGTGTGTGTGTGGCATGTCCTGATAGTGAATTGCAGCCAATTTCGTTTTTCACTATTGCAAGGCTACCTGTCCCCATAGGCCAGAATGGGCAGTTTGATTATAACCGCTTATAATCCTAACTGACCCAGGGAACATGGTAGAAAAACGAATTTAGTATGCCTGAACTCAGAATGATAAAATACATCTTTTTAGTGAAGTTGGTTTTAACATTCTGTGTTTGAAAATACCACTTTTAGAAAGTGGGTATTTTCTTGCCTAACCATCCAGCCTGCCTCTGCTAGTTTGTGTATTGTATGTCTGGGTTTGTGAGTGACAGGGGCTGGGGGGCTCCAGGAGACTGGGTGAGTCAGCACAGGGTTGAATAGACCGATCTGCATGAGGAGTGGTGGGAGGAGTAGCACCTGGGCCTGAATAGGGCTGTGCCTGCCTTCCACAATGCTGGCTCCACCCCCTGTGGTGCGTCTGATGTCCCTGGCCCACACTGACAAAGGAAGGTGTGCACTGGCAGAATGCACCCAGAACTGGTTTGGACTAGGCACAGGACCCTCTGCCTTCAGAGGACAAAGGATGTATGGGTATAAATACTGTGGCCCAGGCCCCAAGACTTTAGATCACTTCTTGGAAACGAGAAGAACCTTTGCTGAGGAGAGGAACCAGAGAAACTGAAGGAGGAGACTATCCCTATGCTGTGTGCTGTTTGAGGGATTGGCCTGCAGTGGTTGCCTGATTGCCAAAGAAAGGAACTCTGTGATTACTTTCATCTTGCAGAACATCTCCAAGGGCTTGAAGATTGAGCTTACCTCCTACTGAAGTCTCAGGGATACAAGACTTCACCAAACAGCTCCCATGAATTCCCTTGATGGGAATTTGAAGTGCCTACTATTGTGTTGGCCCTTCTGAGAAACTGCGTGTCGCTGGGAGCTGGAAGCGCGACTCTCGAGGAAGAAGCGTGTCACTGCTGCAGCTGCTGTCACAGCGCCGAGAAAGCGTGCCCCCACTGTTGCCATCGCATCACCGAAGCGCCTCGCTTCACCGGAGAAGCGTGTCGCTGTCGCATCAGACACTGTCGCATCATCGGAGAAGCGTGTCGCAGGGCCTGTCGCGGCTCAGAAGATTCCTCGAGTCGCCGCACGGCCGTCAGGCGTGCACGCATCGCCCCCTTCGTGTCGCATCAAGAAGATGCCATTTTGTTTCATTGCACCGGGTTGTCATCGCATTGCGGTGCTGTGGGTCGCATCGCCACAGAAGCGCAGTAAGAAACTGCATCACCTCCCCACGCGGTGAAGAACTGACGCACCACCGTCTCTCCGGTAAGGAACCAACGCATCACCGTCCCCTACGCAGCAGTAAGGAACTGACGCATCACCTCCCCCGGAGCAAGGAACTGACGCATCACCGTTCTTGCAACTCTTTTGTTTGTATCGTGTTATGCATCCAAAGGTACATTGAGTGTCGCATTTACCATCTTTATTGAACTAAACTATTTTCTACCATTGACAGTCATATTTTTCATAGTGTATTGTGGATTTTTGTCGTTTTGGGTCTTGTTAGTTCTATATAAAAATACTTATTTTTATACTACAACCTGTGTGGTGTCCATCTGTAGTGTTGTCACTGGGTTACTGTATGTGTTCACAAATGCTTTACACACTGCCTCTGAGAAGCCTCCCTGCTCGTGCCAAGCTACCAAGGGGGTGAGCAGGGGTTATTTTAGTAGTGTATCCCCCTTACCTGGACTAGAAGCAAGGGTCCCTATGTGGACAAAGGTACCTTTCTCTGTCAACTAGAGACCCCCAGTTCTAACATTGGTGGTCAGCGGTGAGGATTCTGGACTTGCATTTGTGACTCATATACAGTGATTGGTGTACACTACTAGTGAGTGCAGACCAAACGCAACCACATAAATTTCTGGTAGATTGTTTTTCCTGTGATTTCTATTGCCAAGTTTAGTCACCATGAGCAAAACCGCATCCATCGCATCTGTGGATTTAGAATTTTAAGAAGAAAAGCTGGAAAGTTACTGTAAAACAGCTGAAATACTTCTGCAGGAAATTGAAAGTTGCTGCGACCGGTCTCTCCAAGAAGGATGAGTTCCAAAAGGCACTGAGGGCCTGGGTGGAAGCAAGGAGCACCCCTGAGCATGTGGAAGAGCATGAGGAGGGGGCTGAGTTTGCAGGAGGGCAGCTAGATGGGCTATTGGGTCCAGGGGGGAGGAAAGCACCTTCCCCAGCAGGCAGCAGTGTTTCTTCCAAGAGCCTGTTCCCAGGAGAGCTGGAGGACAGAGAGAGAAGTAGGGTGCATGAAATGGAGCTGACCAAGCTTAAGATGGGTGGGCAGTTGGAATTGGAAATTAAGAAATTGGCCCTAGAGGAAAAGAGGATGCAAATGGAGCATGAGCAGTTTGAGGGAGTTGGAGTTGAAAGCTAGGAGCTTAGAGATTACTCCCTCTGGTGGCAGCACACTGCCCATGCCTGTTGAAGCAAGGGTGTATATACCTAAAGATGTGGTGAAAGAGTTTTATAAAAATGATGACATTGGGCAATGGTTTAAAGCCTATGAGGTAGCTATGACCTCACACCGGGTCCCTGAGAAGGATTGGGGATTGGGGTTGTGGGGGCGGTTCCTTAGTGAGGTGGGGGGGTATACCTTATTAGACTTGCCCTCTGAAGTCCACAATTCGTATGGTCATATGAAAGAAGCATTGATGTCCAGGTATGGGTTGACTCTTAACTGTATAGGCAGAGGTTCAGGAATTGCAAAAAGTTGGAGGGCAGTACCTGGGTAGAATATGTGACTTTTTTTTGCAGAGCTTTGGATGGTTGGGTGAAGGGTAGCAAAGTGAATGATTTTGAAGCGCTCTTTGATTTGATTGCATGGGAGCACTTGTCAGGAAATTGTTTTCCAGAGCTATGCCAGCACCTTATTAATAGTAGGCTGACTAACCCTAGGAAGCTTGCAGAAGAGGCGCACCGCTGGGTGAGCACCCGGGTTCACAAGGGTCATGTGGGGGACTCCGCCAAAGGTGGACAGGGTCCCCAGCAGAAGAGTGGGGGGGGGACAAGGGTAAATGGAGGGAGTTCCAGAAAGGGCCCCAAAGTAATCCCCAAGGGATGGGTTCCCAGCCTCCCACCTGAAAAGAAGCCAGGGGCCCCGACAGATAAGCCTGTTCACAGGGGGCCCAAGACTTGCTTTAAGTGTGCCACTGCTCCTCGGAGACTAGATGTACCTTGAATGGAAAATCAGCACCCACTGGTGCACCACCCCGACAGGTGACTAGTGTAGCCCTGGGGGAGGAGATTGTTGCCCAAAGAGGGTGGGGTCCCGTAGCAATGTCCTTGGTCTCTTTAGGAGACAGTGAGATGGTCCCCAGGGCCCAACTGCCTGATAACACTAAGATACAGGCAGTGGGTGACCATCAATGGCCAAAGGGTGGAGGCTCTGAGAGACACCGGAGCCAGTGTGACAGCTGTCAGTTGTCGGCTGGTGCCTGAAGAGCAGGTGATTCCCCCAATGCATTCTGCCCAGTAGTTGCCGCGGACAACTCGGAGAGTCACTGCAGAGTGGCTCAGGTTCCCTTTGAGTGGGGGGGGGGTCTCGGGTACCTTTCAAGTAGCTGTGAGGCCAGCCATGCCTGCAGACTGTCTGTTGGGCAACGATTTAGAAAGTGCACCTTGGGCAAAGGTGGAGAGAAGGTCTCATTTAGAGATGTTGGGTCTGCCTGAGTGGGCGTGCGCGACCACTCGGTCTATGGCAGCCAGTAGAGGTGTTCAAGAGGACCTGGAGCCTGAGAGGGTGGCCCAGGTGCCTGCCTTGGAGAGAAGAGGCAGGGGGCGCGAGAAACCGGCCCCCGTAGTTTCCACGGTCCAGGAGGAAGCAGAACCTGAGGGGGATGCTTTGGAACCTACAGGGGAGCAAGTGGCCGAACTGGGGGACCTGCCTGAGCTGACCCATTGGCAGCAAGAAGGAGGACCCTCCAGGGAGGAGTTCTGTGAGGAGCAGAACAAGTGCCCTTCTCTTGTGGGTTTGTGGCAACAGGCCACAAACCAGGCAGCAGGTGATCAGTCTGGATCACATTTGATCTACTGGGAGAATGGTCTCCTGTATAGCGAGCCTAAGGTTGCAGAGCCTGGGTCAGCCCATGTGCTGGTGGTACCCCAGCGCTTCAGAGCCTTTCTACTGGGTTTGGCTCATGATGTGCCTTTAGCAGGACATCTGGGGCAGGGCAAGACCTTTGAAAGGCTTGTCACCCACTTTTACTGGCCCCAGATGTGCAAGAGTTCAGACACTCATTGCAGGACATGTCAGACTAGCCAGGCAAGTGGAAAAAGTGGTAGGAAGCACAAGGCTCCCCTCCAGCCATTCCCTGTGGTCAGCACCCCCATTGAATGGGTGGGTATTGACATTGTGGGGCCACTGGACCCCAAGACGGCCATGGGCAACAGGTTCATCCTGGTGGACCATGCCACCCGGAAGCCATCCCTCTTCGGATAGTGACGGCCCCCGTGGTGGGACGTGCACTGATGGGGATTTTCTCCCGTGTGGGGTTCCTCAAGGAGGTGGTGAGTGACCGTGGTACTAACTTCATATCCAAGTATATGAAGTCCCTGTGGCAGGAGTGCAGTGTTACTATAAGTTCACAACTCCTTACCACCCCCAAGGAAATGGGCTGGTTGAGAGATTCAACCGGACTCTGAAGGGCAAGATTATGGGTCTGGAAGAACCCATGAGGCTAAGTGGGACGTCCTCTTGCCATGCCTTTTGTTTGCTTACCGTGAGGTGCCACAGAAGTCCTTAGGGTTCAGTCCCTTTGAAATGCTCTATGGTCACCCGGTAAGAGGACCTCTGAGTCTGGTGAAAGAAGGCTGGGAGAAAGCTCCCAGTAGACCTCCCCAGGATGTATTTAGCTACATGCTGGCCTTTAGAAACCAGACTTGGCGATTCAGATAACTCGCTGAGGCGAATCTGGAAGCCAGCCAGGAGGAGATGAAACGGTGGTATGATCAGAATGCCACTCTGATCGAGTTTCAGCCTGGGCAGAAAGTGTGGTTCATGGCCCCCGTGGAGCCTTGTGGGCTCCAGGATGACTGGACCGGACCATTTGAGGTGGTGGAGCGCAAGAGTAACGTCACCTACCTGGTGGACTTGCGATCTCCCAGGAACCCTTTGCGGGTCCTACATGTCAACCGCCTAAAGCCCCATTTTGAGAGGTCCGAAGTGGGCATGCTCCTAGCAACAGATGATGGAATGGAAGAGGAGACAGAACCTCTTCCTGACCTCCTGTCTGCAACAGAGCAAGATGGGTCAGTGGAGGGTGCGAACCTCTCTAACTCCCTGACACCTGAGCAGCAGGAAGACTGTCCCCAACTGTTGGGACAGTTTCCTGACCTGTTTTCCCTGACTCGTAGTGTCACTGATTGGTGCAACCATGATGTGGACACTGGGGACAGTCCTCCTGTCAAGCACAAGGCTTACAGAGTGACTGACTGGGTGAGAGCTTGCATCAAGGAGGAGGTCTCCAAGATGTTTGCATTGGGGGTGATTGAGTCCTCTCACAGCCCTTGGGCCAGCCCAGTGGTCTTGGTCCCAAAGGCTGCCGCGCCTGGTGCCACGCCCGAACTCCGGTTCTGTGTGGACTACCGAGGACTCCATTCAGTCACCAGGACTGGCGCGCACCCCATCCCCAGAGCTGATGAGCTCATTGATTGGTTAGGGGCTGCCCGGTACCTCAGCACGTTTGACTTAACGTCTGGGTACTGGCAGATTGCCTTGACTGATGGGGCCAAAGAGAGGTCAGCATTCTCCACACCAGATGGGCACTATCAATTCCGGGTTATGCCCTTTGGGATGAAGAATGCCCCTGCCACCTTTTAGAGGTTGGTCAACCAGGTGTAGGTTGGACTGGAAGATTTCAGTGCCGCCTACCTGGATGACATCGCAGTGTTCAGCACCAGTTGGGAAGAACATCTGTGCCACCTCTGGGAAGTGTTGACGGCGCTGCGGAGGGCAGGCCTCACGATCAAGGCGAGTAAGTGCCAGATCAGGCAGGGTTCCGTGGTGTACTTGGGACACCAGGTTGGGAGCGGCCAGGTGGTGCCCCTACAACCCAAGATTGATACCTCCCCCCCCCCCCCCCCCCTGACGGAGGTGAGAGCCTTTCTAGGACTCACCAGGTATTACAGGAGATTTGTCAAGGGGTATGGCAGCATTGTTGCACCCTTGACAGAGCTGACTTCCAGGAAGCAGCCCAAGAGAGTGATTTGGACTGACACCTGTCGGAAAGCTTTTGACGCCTTGAAGACTGCCATGTGCACGGCCCCAGTGCTTCAGGCGCCCAACTTCTCAAAAGAATTTGTTGTCCAAACAGATGCTTCAGAGCATGGTGTAGGGGCTGTTCTAGCACAGTTAAATGAGGGCCTAGACCAACCTGTAGCCTTTATCAGTAGGAGGTTACTTCCACGGGAACAGAGGAGGAGTGCTATTGAGCGTGAGGCATTTGCTATGGTCTGGGCGCTGTTTGGGACTCACTTCAGGGTTCAGACAGACCACAGGCCCCTCAGATGGTTGATGCAGATGAGGGGTGAGAATCCAAAGCTGTTGAGGTGGTCCATTTCCCTACAGAGGATGGACTTTACGGTGGAACACCGCCCTGGTACAGAACTTGCCAATGCTGATGGTCTGTCCAGATTTTTCCGCCTTCGTGATGAGAACTCCACAGAGAACTGCACATTTCAGCTGGAGGGGACACATGTTAGACCTGGCATCCTTGGTGTGGGTCTCCCTTCCATTTTTTTTCACTATGCCTCCACTGTTGTTGACCTGTTTTTGCTGGTATAGATGCTTTGGGCACTTTGCCACTGCTAATCAGTGCCGAAGTGCAAGTGCTCCCTATGATAAAATGATGTATGGATTAGTGACTCCATGTTTGGCCTATTTGATTCACTGTCAGACCCTAGTACAGTGCACGGTTTGTGCCCAGGGCCTGTGAAGCATATGCTGCTGGTGGGCTTGCAGCACTGGTTGTGCCACCCACAGGAGCAGCTTGTAAAGTGTGTCTCAGGCCTGCCATTGCAGAGACTGTGTGCAGTCTGGTACTGCCATGTCGATTTTGGTAAGTGCACCCACTTACCAGTCCTCAAACCTTCCCTGCATATTAGTCACCCCCTAAGGTAGGCCCTAGGGCAGGGTGCGTTGTATGTGCAAGGTAGGACATGCACTGGTGTGTGTGGCATGTCCAGATAGTGAAAAACGAAATTGGCTGTAATTCACTATTGCAAGGCTACCTGTCCCCATAGGCCAGAATGGGCAGTTTGATTATAACATCTTATAATCATAACTGACCAAGGGAACATGGTAGAAAAACGAATTTAGTATGCCTGAACTCAGAATGATAAAATACATCTTTTAGTGAAGTTGGTTTTTAACATTGTGTTTGAAAATACCACTTTTAGGCAAGAAAATACCCACTTTCTAACTGTCCATCCTGCCTCTGCTAGCTTGTGTATTGTATGTCTGGGTTTGTGAGTGACAGGGGCTGGGGGGCTCCAGGAGACAGAGTGAGTCAGCACAGGGTTGAATAGACCTATCTGCATGAGGAGTGGTGTGAGGAGTAGCACCTGGGCCTGAATTGGGCTGTTCCTGCCTTCCACAATGCTGGCTCCACCCCCTGTGGTGCGTCTGTTGTCCCTGTCCCACACTGACAAAGGAAGAAGGTGTGCACTGCCAGAACTGGTTTGGACTAGGTACAGGACCCTCTGCCTTCAGAGGACAAAGGATTTATGGGTATAAATACTGTGGCCCAGACCCCAAGACTTTAGATCACGTCTGGGAAATGAGAAGAACCTTTGCTGAGGAGAGGAACCAGAGAAACTGGAGGAGACTATCCCTATGCTGTGTGCTGTTTGAGGGATTGGCCTGCAGTGGTTGCCTGATTGCCAAAGAAAGGAGAAAGGTACTTTGTCATTACTTTCATCATCTTGCAGAACATCTCCAAGGGCTTGAAGATTGAGTTTGCCTCCTGCTGAAGTCTCAGGGATACAAGACTTCACCAACCAGCTCCCCTGAATTCCCTTGCTGGGAATTTGAAGTGCCTACTGTTGTGTTGGGCATTCTGAGAGACTGCAGGTTGCTGGGAGCTGGAAGCGCGACTCACGTGGAAGAAGCGTGTCGCAGCCGCTGTCGTCGCATCGCCGAGCAAGCGTGCTGCTGCTGTCACCATCTCATCACTGTTGCGCCTCGCATCACCGGAGAAGAGTGTCGCCGTCACATCAGACGCCGTCGCATCATGGAGAAGTGTGTCACAGGGCCTGTCGCGGCTCAGAATATTCCCCGAGTCCCCGCACGGCTGTCATGCGTGCATGTATCGCCCCCTTCGTGTCGCATCAAGAAGACGCTGTTTTGTTTCATTGCACCGGGTCGTCATCGCTGCGGGTCGCATCACCACAGAAGCGCAGTAAGAAACTGCATCACCTCACCACGCGGTGAAGAACCGATGCATCACCTCCTCTCTGGTAAGGAACCGACGCATCACCGTCCCCTATGCAGCAGTAGGGAACCGACTCATCACCTCCCCCGGAGCAAGGAACCGACGCATCACCGTTCTTGCGTGTAAGGAACCGACGCATCACCTTCCCTGCAACTCTTTTGTTTGTATCGCGTTACGCATCCAAAGGTACATTGTGAGAAGTTGGCCTGGTATATGCTGTTCACTAGTTAAAGTGGACACCTTGCACCAGTACAATTCGACTCTTATGGTAGGTAGGTTTAAGACAACCTTTATAGAAAGCTATCCTAGTGGTAGCTGTGGAGAGCAGCCTTCAGGCTAAGTCTTGGAGGAATGTAAAGCAGCTTGTTTTACCACACAATCTCTTGAATCACCAAATGAAAAGACACCACACAGGTGTGTGTGTGTATATATATCAAATATATATGTATTTATTACTAAACAACTCTCTACTAATCTCTTGTGAGATTAGAAGACAGGAACATATGCATAAATCAACGTTTCACAATAAATTAAGCACAAATATGGATGGGGCCCTATGGGCGTACCAGACCATATACTAAAAAAGAGACTTAAGAACAACGACTTGCAAGGAGACAAGGCCCAGGGCCTTCAGAAGTGTTGGGGCCTCACGAAACCACCCAAGGCAGGTAAGTAAAGGACCCACGGGGGACGCGTGCAGTGAGTGAACACAGGCGCGGATGACCGTAAACTTCAATGGGGCAAGTCGCGGTTGGAAATTAAGAGTTTAAGGGCACTTCGGGAGTAGCTACAAGCAAGTCACTTACAGGGTAAGTAGTTCTAGGGCCAACACCCACAGGACCACCGTAGTGCTGGAGTTACCTCACCCAGGGAAGCCGGGTGTCCTTTGGTGTCGTGTCGCAGCGTTGTTTTCAATGGGAGCCAAAGAAGACTTGCTGCTTGTGAAGACAGGAGAAGTGTCCGGTAGAATCCAAGCCTGGATTCGGAAGACCTGACAGTGTTCAAAGTCACTGGGCAGTGACCCGGGGCAAGGAAGATGAATGCCCACCGTCGTCGACAGATTCAGGTCGTTCACGGGTGTCTTGACTCTTCGGCCACGAGGTGTCGAGGACAACCAGGAGCTGGATTCGGCGTGTCCCACAAAGTCTGCAGCTGACTGCGGTGTCGTCGACCCGATTGGAGCCAACAAGCCTTGGTAGTAGCAAGTCTTGTGGAAAGCGTAAAAAGACAATGGTGCAGACCAGCAAGGTCTGGGGAACCCACCCAGTGAGGGTAAGTCAGGGTAGGCCTGGAGCAACCAGGGGAGCCCTTTGTCTCTGTAGAAAAGTCTTCAGGGGACCCACAAGCTGGCTGGCAAGGGATCGCAAAGATGCCTCGGGAGGATTCCTTCAACAGGGGCCCACGGTCACTTGGGATGTGGTAGGCCTCTGATCTTCGGAGGGTTCCTGCTAGAGGCTGGGACCATATGTGGTCCAAAGCATAGGTTCATAGAGTGTTGTGAAGGCTGTTGCACCCGACAATGGTGCACGGTACCCAGGGACTGTGATTCCTCGTCACTTGTGGGGTCCACTGGCCTCAGCTTCACTGGGGACTCACAATGGCCTTGGAGAAGTCCGGAAATCCTTGTCTTGCGCTGCAGGGACCTTGGGCTCTGACGGGAGCGGCGTAGTTTGCAACAGTCATTTCAGTTTTTGGTGCCTGCCAAGCAGGGGAGTCACTCCTTGACTCCAATTGAGATGCTTCAGTCTTTCAGAGGTAGTGGAACGTTGAAGGTCCAGGATTCTTCTTCAGAGCGTCGTCCAGGGGTATCTAGTTTGCAATGCACAGGTTCCCCCTCTTATACTGGAAGGGAGGGACTAGCTCTATGACCCCACCTATGGGAGGGTCAGGGGAGTGGGTGGCTACACCCACTTCCCTTTGTCCAGTTTCGCGCCAGAGCAGGGGCAGGTAGCCCCTGAGCTGGTTTGAACTGGCATATGCACAGAGGAGCCTTCTGCTCCCCCAGTGCAGGACTTCAAAGCTCTCTAGGAGTGCACCCACCCAGCCCCAATACACTAAAACCTGTCTGGAAGGTGGTCACACCCTCCTGTGACAGGATACCTATTGTTGGGCTTCCTCCACTGCAAGTTTCGGTCATCAGCAGGAGGGCAGCCCCGTGTCTGTGACTGGTGGCATCTATTTTGTGATGCCAGGGCTCTTCAGGATTCTACCGCGTTTGTACAGTAGGTACATGTCTATCCCTCTAGAAGGGTGGAATGCTACCCCCACTGTCAGAACTGGCGGGGGTAGTATTCCAAGATGTTTGACACCAAACACGACATGTTTCTGTGCAGCCATCCCAAAGTTAGCATTTAACGCGAGGTTATAATGCGCTTAAGAGCATATGGTCAGGCTGACCTACAAACAGCCTCAGAGAAAGGTCTCCGAATGCTGCAGAGGGGCTCTGCTCAGGCAGGGGCACCCTCTCACATAGGAACCAAGCACTCTGCCTTCAGGATTGATAAGGCCTGCCATAGGAGTGACTTATAGGTTTATATGTGTGTATCTATGTAGTGATATAGGTAGCCTATATCACAGTAAGGGGTGCATGCACCACCTTACCCAGGCTGCAGAAGCAGACCTGTGGTGTCGGATTTAGTCTGCTTCCCAGGAGTGGCATAATACATGCTTCAGCCCCTGGTAGGCCTGTGAAGTACCTATGCCCTTGGCACCTAAGGTACCATATACTAGGGACTCATAAGGTACCACAGTATCCAATCACTAGTGCACCTAGAGTGCACTCCAAGTCGTTTAGAGAGAACACAGAGGCTGGGGCCCTGATTGGCAGGATCCCAGCCTGACTGTAGCCAGAAACCAGTGTAAACATCAGGAAAAAAAAGTGGGGGCAACATAAGAGGCAGATCCTACTCTCATACATACATTGAACGTTGAGTGTCGCATTTACCATCTTTATTGAACTGAACTATTTTGTACCATTGACAGTCATATTTTTCATAGTGTATTGTGGATTTTTGTCGTTTTGGATCTTGTGTTAAGTCTATATAAAAATTACTTATTTTTATAATACAACCTGTGTGGTGTCCATCTGTAGTGTTGTTACTGTATGTGTTCACAAATGCTTTACACACTGCCTCTGAGATAAGCCTGCCTGTGTCAAGCTACCAAGGGGGTGAGCAGGGGTTATTTTAGTAGTGTATCCCCCCCTTACCCTGACTAGAAGCAAGGGTCCCTATTTGGACAAAGGTACCTCCCTCTGCCAACTAGAGACCCCCAGTCTTAATTGAATTTCTAGCATACACACCTTTTATATCATATTCCTACATCTCATAACTTCTCTTCAAAGATATTTCCCTGTGTGTACGTATAACCATGTTATGGCTATAAACCTTTTACCAAACTCTCAAATCTTGCCATGGTTTAATTCTCAAACAGTCTTGACAGGGACTCTTCGAAGTTATGCATATAGTCTGACATATTAAGGCCAGTACCTTTATCGTCTCACATATTACTTCAACCCAAAGACATTAATGCACTGAAGAAAAATATAAATGGTGTGCTCGCCAAACTACATGCAAATAAATTTAGTGTTTTACAAAATGGACACATTGATATCTCGCGCTTGACCATGAGCCTTACTTTACTTGTGCAACTTTATTTTTATTAAAACAAATATTGTGTTGAAAAGCATTTTCAAGTATATGGTTTGTCTGAATCAACCACCAGGTTTATCCTGGGAAGAACTATTCCGCTGATATAATAAAGCTTATGTGTCAATTATTATAATCTGGTTCCCATTGCTTTAATATTGCCATAGTTCTGAAAGAAGTGATGGGGCAATTTTTTCCTGATGAAAAATATCCATACCTCAAGTTCAGGGAATTCCCATGAGTTAGTTCACTGTACAACGTGCAAACCTCTCATAATTAATGCCTGATGATTAGGAAAAAAACATTGGGATCTATCGGACAAATGTCTTATTGTACCTTTATATTTAAAAATCTACCCCATTATAATCTCATCTGCATATGCCTGGACATGAAGGAAAGATTTTATCACACACAGAGAAGAAGTGGGCAGACATCTTTTAAGTGAAGGACGCTATGTCGCTGATGTGAACCACCTACCTAGGGACCGAGATTGATCGACCAGTGGATTTGTACTGCTACTTTTCATTTAATTGGGTAGTATTTTTGACACAAATTCAGATACAATAGACTGGTCCATCCCTTCTTTTCTCCTATTGTTTAAAGATGTATTTTGCCATGTGTTGGGCTACCACCTGCTGTTTCAGTAACCCAGCTGGCAGATAAGTTAAATAAATCAATGAAACAGGTAGCCACAGCTTACTTACTATACATTAATTCTTAAGTACAGTGTAACTCATTTTATATTTTGCTGTATCAGAACATGCTCATAATGTTCTGGGAAGTGGAAAGAGTCAACTTGTTGAAAATGTTTATCCTCAAAATTCCCTACATATAAACATGTTGGAGTTGGGGCACATGTGGCTGCCATGATCCCTTTTTGTTGAATATTTAGTTCATTTATTTCATCCTTAAAAATAAAAATATTGTATTTGTGGATGGCCTCAAACACTTCATCAGAAAGGTATACTATCTGGTATATCAAGATCACAATTCTGTAAAGTCGTATGCAACATGTTTAATGTAATTTTGGGAAATGATTGTATTAAGAGCTTTGATACCTGAAGTTACTAATCTCTTATTTTCACTATTGAAATGCATATCCTCTACTTTAGTAATCATACTGATGGTATTTTTAACAAAATATGTTTGATTTTGCGTCATCTGTTTGAGGAAGTGGTGGAAATGTTTTAGAATATAGAATTCATGCTAGACAGGATGGATCTTATGGTGGGGGGCTCTTTCATTCATTTATGTACGCTGAGGTCCATAAATGGCCCATATTGTGCGATTCTTATTTAGGAGGAATGCATGTTCACATAGCCAACTTTTATCTGTGGAATATTTAAGGTTTACTTGATTTCTCTCTTTAAAGATCTTAATTTTCTCCATCCAGTTTCGGAACAATGCTCTTTAACATTTATTAATTTTTACCTTCATTTTTCCTTATTTGTATCAAAGATTAAAACATCCCCTGCCTTTATCAGCTGGCTTGACAGATCATTTTATCCTTGCTCAGCTCATCAAAGCCAGTCTATGGTCTTGTGTGAGATTATTAACAATACAGTAAATTATTAGTTTTTCAATTTCCTGCTCAATCACCATTTCAAATATTTGTACTTTTTTTCTAACTTATACATGAGATGGGCTGAAGGTTGATCTATTCTCTACTTCAGTGAAGTCTTTATCTTCCAAAAATTTCTTTATTTTGATTGTTCCAAACAAAAAGAAATTACATCCCGATCTATCTCAAATCTATTCACATGAGTAGATGATACAAAGCTTAAACATCTTTCTAATGTGGCCCTTTCAATCAGTCTGATTTCTATTCGATGCATTTATAATAGCTGTGCTCTTTTCTGACTTATGTATTCCTGTTGTGGCTGTGTTTCAAACTGTCCTTTTGCCTTTGTTTACTACTTCAATCCCCTGCTTCCAGCTGCCTTCTAAAATAAAGGATGGCTGTCATTGCTTGAGGTGGAAGGATCCTCAAAAGCATCCTTCCTCTGTTCCCTTATCTTTGAATTCTTTGCTTGAACAGGAAGTGTCAGAAAATGTTTAAAAAGTAATTCATGTCGGATCAGTCTCAAGGTGGTTCACACACACACAAGGTCCTAACAATCCTGTATTGTCACTGCAGCCAGCTTGGAGCCTGTGCAACGAAATTCCTTTCACTTCAAAGCCACTGTGTAGACGTTTCTCCCACCTTCCAGAACCAAGGCACTAGAGTATAAATACTATACCTCAGACACCACTTCAGTACACCTGTGGATACACTGCCAGGAAAAAGGACCGATGTTCTGCTGAAGGACTACCACACTCCTGCTTTGCTGACCTGTTTTGCATGTTTTTTTTGTATGTCATATTGTTGCATAGTTTATATCACTTAGATGACCTTTGAAATTTCAGGGGCATCTGGAGACTGTGCAGGAAGGGGTAAAACCTATTACATATGCAATTTATTTGGCATCACTAGAGTATTCCAATCAATGTATCAGTAGATCTACCCCTTCATTATGTCCTATTGTCTTGCCTGCAATTAAACCGCTTAGTCCAGTAACAACATGGATTGCAATGTCACTGTTGCATTTCTAATTTGGCAGGCATGCTTGGAGCCAGATGCTAGTCTAACACTAAGTCAACATTTAACTGAAAGAGTCAATTATATGAAATTCTACCGTATGGTGAAAATTGGGATTGCTTTGGGTCCCCCACAAGGTATTAATTACATTTCAGTCGCCAATCGGCAACAATACTTGGGGCCTGATTTCGATGTTGGGTGGAATGCCTTCTGCCCGACACCAACTTGTTCCTGGGACCAACTGACACCCGGTCAGTGCTCCTGACCACTTCATTAGGATGTGACTGAACACTGTTCGGTCGCATTCCTATATTTCACTATGGGAAGCATGCATTATGGCCATAAATTGGCTGTAATGCATGTTCCCATAGTGAAATGGGAGGTGCGGATCCCTGCCCCTGTGGTAGGCACCTCAAGGAGCAGGGATCAACCGAGGGCACCATAGGTGCCCCCTTAGCATCCAATCAGAGGCCATGCACTAAAGGGGGCCCTGCTGGGGCCCCAAACACGCTTTCCCACACTTTTCCCACACTTTTCCCATGTTGGACAGGCCGGCATGGAAATCCTGTCAAACTGTGCATTGTAATCTCAAGGGCGGAAAGGCCTGCCCTTGAGATTACTAGCTGGCTTACGACTGGCGGATGGGCTCTCTGAGCCTGTCGGAATCCAGCTGGAATGAACGGCTAGTTTCCTTTCTGACTGCCTCCATCATAATGAGGAGGTCGGGAAGGAAACCGAGTGGCTCATTAAGATGTGGCCCTGCGGTTGGAGCCTTTATGGGCCACACCGTAATCAGCCCCTTAGTGTTCAGAATGTTTCTTCTTGTGCTAATGTCTGGTCTGAGCAGTTTCTATATATTGCATATGATGTGTGAGCAGAGTTATACGTTAATCTACTAGCCCCTTGCCACCATTAGCTACCATTGTCCTCTGCTACCCTATCAGTTCATTGTGTGGCTAAGGTGCTAGGGGTTTACCACCACTTGGGGATAGGCTTCCCTAGAAGCTCTGCTTTCCTATAATATTATTATCCAAAAATGCAGAAAAGGTTTACAAGACCCACCTATAATTCTTCCTAGAAAGTGTCTGCCCAAGAAGTGGTGCAACAAAGATTGAAATAATTGTTCACAGGCATGGAACCTAAAGGCCGGTTTTGCTTTGATGCGCTTCTTGCTTGTTTCCATCAGGAAATAAACATTTATGCCAATGAAACAATTGTGATCCAGGCCAATAAAATAACCTGCTAGTCTTCAAATTAATCTTTCGCAAACTCAAGAGCTTAACCAAAGAACCACCATTCCATCTGTGAACACAATGACAATGCAATGGCAGTATTCAAGATCTAGTGTGTATCTCCTGTGGCTGCTCTGGTGGCCAAGCAATCAACAGCTGTTTACATACTGACACATGAACAACCCACTTTTTTTTTATTTTTTACTTTGAGCCTTTTAGGCATAACGAGCACACTTTGTTGTACCTCTGTCGGTTCAGTCAGTGCTCCCCTCATCCTTAAAAAAAAAAAAAAAAGCATGTGATGCCAATCTATGAGAAAATGGTTCATTAGTTGAGGTGGATGGGTGTCAACCATAAGTCACTTTTCTGATAGGTCCAGTTAAAAGTTTCAGTAATTTAAACCTATGTTCAGACCCTGATATTCATGACATTGAGCCGACATGCTTAACTTATCAAAAATGTGCAAGTCATTTAAAAATACCAGAATAGATAAAATATTGAAAACACTATGAAAAATGCTGCTCCAATTTATTTCAATAGAGAGAATTTAATAAGCAAAATTACACCAAAATGACAAAGGGGAACCACAGATCTGAATTTTTAGAAGTGAAAATGGTGCCAAAAATTGCAGTGATGTAGCATGGTTTGGATACATCAAGTAGATTGGTCCCTCAAGCGCCTGGCAGGAGGGAAGTTCAAAAAAGTTTCTAAGTCTGCAACTGAAAAAGAAATTTCATTTTTCCTGAGTAAAAGCTTCTCTGTGCAGGACCCACCTGAATTTCAGTCTGATGCCATGGAGCTGCTGGTCGGTGCACATGAAGATCTGGAGATCTGGAGCTCTTGAGCGAAAGATTTGAAAAAGTTCCCAGACTTATTTTGGTGGCCAAAATAACCACAGAAATACACTCCCAGGACCCCACGGGGAACCCTTAGCGAATCTCAAGATGTCAGGCAGAGTGCAAAAGCAAAGTCCAGTTCAGGTAGAGTACCACTGTTGAGCTGGGATTCTTCACAGGAATGCCCTCTTTAGGTTTTTGATTTATTTTTAATGTCCCTGAGCCACTTGTGGTGGGGGTCAGCCTTATGATCCTTGGAGATTTTTCTGTCCTTGGATCTCAAATGGAAGGGGGTCCAACCTCCTCAAATGCTTCTCACAGTTCAAAGATTTCAAGTGTTGCTGCTTCAGTCCACTTCATATCCAGTAGTGTTTCAGGAAAGACTGGGTGAGGTTTGAGCTTTGTGGCATTTACCAAGCTGTGGGTGGGGAACACCCTAAGACACTCCTAGTCCTCTTCTAACCAATGGAGTTATTTTTCCTACAGGCCCTGGCCTGTATACATTTTCAATAGTTCCTGTTTGCTCTACAACAGACATGCCCGCAATGCACCATGCAAGGCAAATCCAAGGAAGAGGAGGTATTTGGCTACGCTAAACCTGGACTCTGAAGGCTGGGGGGTGGGAGTGGGATGTGTACTATATCACTCCTAGAGTCCTCACATCTAACCCTAAAATTCAGTTAAAGCAGGCACTGCACCCAGAGACAAGTCTGGTAAGACAAAAGCAGGGTCCTTCAATCAATCAGGGGTTTGTAGAGCGCAGCTACTCACCCGTGAGGGTTATAAGGTGCTGGGAGGGCTGCAGACCTGTCTGGGTGTGGAGGTTCAGTCAGAGTCGGGTCTTGAGGTCCTTCCTGAACTGCGTCAACGATGCGGATTGCCTGAGGTGGAGGGGCAGGGAGTTCTGGGTCTTGGTGGTGAGGTAGGAGAAGGTTCTTCCTCCGGTTCTGGTCTTGTGAATCTGTGGGACGGAGGCCAGGGCAAGTTCGGCGGAGCGGAGTTGTCTGGCGGGTGTGTGGAAGGTGAGGCAGCGATTCAAATACTCTGGTCCTGCATCCTGGAGAGCTTTGTAGGCATGTGTGAGGAGCTTCAAGGTGATTCTCTTGTTGATAGGGAGCCAGTGGAGTTGGAGGTGTTGTAATGTGGTTGCGGCAGGGGATGTCGAGGACTAGTCTGGCTGTGGCGTTTTGGACGTTCTGTAGTTTCCTGAGCTGTTTCTGGATGATGCTGGCCTAGAGTGCGTTGCCTGTAGTCCAGTATACTGGTGATGAGTGTCCGTCTCTGGATTCTGCAGGGAGCTATCTGAAAGTCTTTCGAAGTAGGCAGATCGTGTGGAAACAGGATAAGGGTACTGCCTTGATTTGGTGGTTCATTGAGAGTGAGGAGTCCAGTATGATGCCAAGGTGCATGCGCGGTCTGTAGGGTAGGGATGTCCCTAGAGCGGCGGGCCATCAGGAGTCCTCCCAGGCTGAGGGGGTGGGTCCCAGGATGAGTACTTTGTTTTTGTCAGAGTTGAGCTTGAGGCAGCTGTCTTGCATCCAGGTAGTGACTGCCTTAATTCCATTGTGAAAGTTAGTTCTTCTGGTTTCGTTGGTGAAGGAAATGATCAGCTGGGTGTCGTCGGCATAGGAGACTATGTTGAGTCCATGGCTTCTGACAATGGCTGCGAGAGGGTCCATGTGGATGTTAAAGAGGGTCTGGCTCATGGAGGAGCCCTGGGGCACTCCACATCTGATCTCTGTAGGTTCTGAGAGGAATAGGGGTAGTCTGACTCGCTATGTTCGGCCAGTCAGGAAGGAGTGGATCTAGTCCAGTACCTCATCGCGGATGCCAGCGTCGCGGAGTCCCGTGATTAGGGTGCGGTGAGAGACGGTACCGAAGGTGGCTGAGTGGTGAAGTAGGATGAGCTGCAGTTTTTCCCTGGTCGAGAAGGGAGCAGATTTCACCGGTGGCGGCGAGGCGTGCGGTCTCTGTGCTGTGGGTGCTTCGGAAGCCCAATTGTGAGGTGTTGAGGACCTGGTTCTCTTTGAACTCTGAGTTGGGCAAGGATGACCTTCTCGATGACGCTGGTTGGGAAGGGGAGGAGGGAGATGGGTATGAAATTATTGATGTCTGTCTGGTCAGAGGATGGTTTCTTCAGCAGGGGGTTGATCTTGATGTGTTTCCAGTCGTCTGGGTAGGTGGCCGTTTCGATCGAGCAGTTGATGGTGCAGAAAAGCTGGGGGGAGATGGAGGCGGCTGTTCTGTGGAAGATGTGGTACAGGCAGGGATCCAATGGGGCTCCTGAGTGGATGCTCTTCATGGTCTTGTGTGTCGCCTGAGGAGAGCAGAGTCCAGTTGAGCATGATCTGTTGGGGTGCAGAGTGATTGCGTGTGGTAGTGGTGGTGGGGTCTTGGGTGTCGAAGCCATCGTAGATCTGCCTGATCTTCTGGTGGAAGGAGGTGCCGAGTTTGTTGCAGAGGTCTTGAGTGGGTGGGTCATCTGTGGTCTCGCTGTTGGGCCTGGTGATCTCCTTGACGATGGAGAAGAGTTCTTTTCTGTGTGCGTTGGCGTTTATTCTGTCTTGGAAGGCAGTTTTCTTTGCGGTTTTGAGGAGAAGGTGGTGTACGTTGATGGCAGATTTGAAGGTTGAGTGGGTTTCCGGGGTGTTGTTCCTCCTCCATCTATTATTGAGTCGTCAGCAGGTGCGCCTGGACTCATGGAGGGCAGTAGTGAACCAGCTGGCTTTCTTGGAGTGTTGCTTGCCTGATGTCTTCTTGAGGGTTGCCAGAGTGTTGGTGCAGTTGGAGAGCCATCGGTGAAGGTTGCGAGCTGCGGTGTTGGTGGGGTGGTAGTGCCGAGGAGGTCAACTAGATGTTCTTCGGTGGCCTTGTTCCAGCTGCGACCAGGGTGGAGCGGGGCAATGAGGGCAGTGGTGTACGGTGGGCATGGCGAAGGCGAGATGCACGCTATGGTGGTCAGTCCAGAGGAGCTCGGTGGTGTGGCTGTAGGTGATGTTCCTGCTGGTGGAGAAAACTGGGGTGAGCGTGTGTCCAGCTGTGCGGATCGTTGCAGTCATTAGCTGCTTGAGCCCAATGCTGGCGAGGTTCTCCAGTAGGGAGGCAGCGTTCTGGTCACTGGGGGTTTTCTAGGTGGAAGTTGAGGTCCCTGAGCAGGATGTACTCAGTGGATGCGAGAGCATGGGGTGTGATGAGGTCTATGATGGCATAGGTGACCAGTAGGAGGGGCCGGGGGGCCTGTAGATGAGGGTGCCGTGGAGTGAGGTCTTTGGGTTGGTCTGAATCGAAGTGGAGATGTTCCATGGTTGCCATTGGGTCGTTTGAGTGCATTGTCAGTTGGAGGCTTTTCTTGTGGACGATGGCAATGCCTCCTCCTGGTCAGTTGGTGCTGTCCTTGTGGGTGATTTTGTAGCCGTTTGGGATGGTGATTGTGATGTCTGGTCCAAAACTGGGGTTGATCCAGGTTTCCATGTAGAAGGCGATGTCGGGAGAGGCGTCATCTAGGAGCTCCCAGATTTCTGTGACGTGTTTGTGGAGGGATCGCACATTGAGGAGAATGCAGTTGAGCCAGTCGGGTGTGCTGTTGGTCGGCTGGGTGGTGAGAGGTGCTAGCGTGTTTGCGTTGGTGACGGCATGGTTGCAGTTCTGGAAGGCAAAAGGTCCATGGGTCTCCTTCGATGATGCTAGGCAGCATGGGGTCCAGAGTTGAGGGCGAGATGGGTGCTAGCGTCGTAGCGGTGGAAGGTCTGAGAACCAGGGTCCCTGGCGATGGACATGGTCCGGGCATGGACAGTATCAGACGGGCTTGCCTTTGGCTGCCAGCGATGCACCTGCTGCATGAAGTAGTGCTGCGGGGGTTTAGACAGCTGGAAGGTGGGAAAATGCGGGGGTGGGAAGGGTCACTGGAGGGGAGCGGGCCGCGGAGGAACGCAGCAGCAAAGTTGATAAAGGAGAAAATGGGGGAAAAAACAAGGAAAATCAAAAGCTGCAGAGGCAGGAAAAATCTAAGAGAGAGGAAAGCAGAAAGAGACAGAAGGGCAGTCAAGCAGCAGAGCAGTGACACTCTACCACTGGACCACCAAGGATGAGGCGCAGGCAGGAGCCTGAATGTGGAGGAGGGCCTCAAACTCCTGACCGGGCAAGCAGCAGCAATGGGGGCAACAGCAGCTACCAGACGGAGCTGCTCTGTGAAAGGAGCAAGTCCCCTAAAAGTTTAGTGGTCCTTCAGGAACCAGAGAGGGGATACACAAGAATTAACTTGATGTCCCATTTGCTCTAGTTGAAGGGTGCAAACTGTTTAGATGGGCTTCATACCAACCTATCATGCAGGGTTTGACACGGTGGTGTCAACAGAATGCCCACAATCCCCACCCTGCATAGTCAATTGAGCTCAGAGGAGTCCTCTCTGCTCATTCAGGTTAGCCTTTTGTGTGTTCCTGTTAAGAATTTCATGCCTCTTTCAAATCTCTTCTCAGGCTGAGAGACCTGCAGAGATAAATGAAATTAGCCCTCCAGAAACTTTAATCAGGGAAACGTGCATTTTTAAATGTTACTTTTCCCTAATCCTGCAAGATATGAGCTATTGCAGCCTTCGAGGTGACCTAAAATCCTCAATGAAATTTAGATCTATGGAACACCATAGTCGCCACTGTTGGACTAAAAAGGCTGGGGGAAGTAACAAGGACAGGAAGTGTTTTAGCCCACAGCGCTGTTTTAGGAGGAATTTGGAACATGGGATCTGCTGCTGCATGCTCATGTTTAGATTAAATTGCCTCCATTTAAGTTGTGTTGTGGATGTGTGGCGGCGAATACGTTGGGTTGATAGGAGATTCAATCTGTGCAAGGGTGCAGTACAGACGGTGGATCATGTATTTGTTTGCCCTGTTTTGAAGCCTTCTAAGTTGTCGTTTTTTAAAACCTCTGTTTTTAACATATGGTATTAAATCACCTGGAGCAGCACATCAGTTCCTATATAATCAGATCAATCAAATAAACAGTTTTTTTAAACCTGTATTAACTTCTGTTTTATGTATTCTAACGTGTAAACTTTGTGTGAATGCTATTTGTTTTGTATTAAGTTTTTATTTTGTTGGTGTATTACTGTTGATCTCTTTGTACATCAAAAACTTTAGCAAAATCTCTTTAAAAGAAGAGGGAGCACACTGCCTGACATACCATCATAAAATTATCCCAGATGAATTGTGGTAAATGCAGTGCATAACACTCACTTTAGTTGAAAGTCTTTTGAAATCACATTTGTTGGTGTAACCAGTGCTGTGTATCTTTAGACCAATGTTTCAGGATTGTTGACCTTGTTAAGTAGACAGTAACAAGTGAAATTTGGAGGTGCTGGCAATGCTTCTCTTAGTCTTCTCAGGTGTTTGTGCCACTCACAGAGCGCGGGTGCTAGTCAGCCCAATAACTCAACAAGTAGCCAATCACAAAAAGAGGAGGGAGCACACTTCCTGGCATACCAGCACACCATTAGCCCAGATGCATTGTGAAAAATGCAGTGCATGATAACACTCACTTTTAGTTGAAAGCCAATCAGGTGTTAGCCAATTTCTACTGTTTTAGATGTCGAAGCACACACATTGGGCACAGGACAGCAGTGCTCCAGTGTACAGAATCTAAAAACCAACAATTTTATTAAGCTAAAAATGGACGTGACCTTGCAAAAAGGGGGACTTTTATACACAATCCAACTCAGACTCTATACAAATATATAGAGGAGTTTGAAGCAAGACGAAATTAATTAAATTCGAAATTCATGAAATCCAAAATCCCAGAAGACTATTAACTTTGTTTTTCATTGTAGAACATATTTATTTTGGTTTTTAGGTAGTCTTTTGCCACTCAAATCGTAAAAATTAAAGCTTGGGATAAAACTATCAACAATAAGTAAGAAAATGGTAATCCTTTATGCATTTTAGAAATAAACCAATGGCCAGCCCAGGGACCTTGGCTACTTGCCAGTTTGTTTCCAAGCTTTTCATCTCCAGTGAAATATTGGAAAAATGCTAATGTTTGAGTATTTCCTACTGTCCTTGGTGAGAGCATTGCAATCATTTGCTTCACCTCAGCCTTAAACCAACATACTAATGATGACGTTTTTATAATGGACTGACGTGTCCGAATCTGCAATGGAATGAATCCTCTCCTTTTTCAACCACATCCCACAAGTTTGGATTGGTTCACTGAATTCCTTATCAACCAGGATGATATGGAGTACATGAGAATTCCCTACCCTATCAACTGTTCAATATCTCTGCACAACATTTTATAAAACATTTGGAGTAGTACAAAATGATCCACTGAATAAATATTATATAATTTTGAAATGATAGAGTATTTCTTACTGTCCTAGATGAGAGCATTGCGTTCATTTGCTTCACTTCAGCTTAACACCAACATAGTAATGAGAAGGCTTTTGTTATGGAATGAATCCTCACCTGCTTTTTCAACACATCCCACAAGTTTGGATTAGTTCACTAGATTCACTTACAACCTAGGATGAAATGGAGTACCTGAGATAATCCCCTACCCTGTCAACATCAATATCTCTGCACACCGTTTTGTACATTTGGAGTAGTACAAGATGATCCTCTGAATAAACGTTGTCTAATCCCCAATCTAATTCTTGTTGGGAAAATGAAAATCTGGCCACAGTTCCGTGTCTTGAGTATGTTTTCCATTGGATGGAATACTTTTATTTATTGAGTTATTTATTGAGTTATTTATTTATTGAGTTTTATATAGCGCTGGCTAGACCCGGAGGTATCAGAGCGCTTTACATGAGGAACATAGCAATAAAGTTTCACAGTTACATCAATAAAAAAAAAAGGGCATAGTAACAAAACACAAAGAACAAGTCCAAGGAGAAAAAAGAGGAAAAGGGGGGAAGAGTCAGTGGCTGGAGAAGGAAAGCGATTAGGTCAGATAAATCGGCAACGGAAGGTAGAAGTTCAGGGTAACAACTGACCGGCTGGAGATCAACAATCATAACTCCCCAGGGTCATGGAGGCTGGAACAAAATGAGAAGGGGTGAAAGGGACCTAGGGGGAGGAAATAGGGGGAAAAGGTTCGACAGGCGAATCAGACAGGGACCGTCAAGATGGAGGACCCATGACTCTGGCACAGAGTAGCATAAACACAAGATGGCGGAAGCATGTGAAAAAGTTCAAAAACAACAAAATAACAAAGGAGTTGGCTCCGGGGGCAGCCGCCGGGGCTAGGAGGAAGGGGGGCTGGAGATCGCCGTTAAAAAACGGGTCGTTGCCGAGCACAGAACTCGGGGTTGCATGGGTGGCAGAGTCATCGTTCAATGAGCCGCAAAGTCAGCTTGGGCGCCCCAGAAAAGGGGGGGCAGACGCGGGAACCAAGAGGGTGCTTCTCTCACCGGCTCGGAGAGTGGAGACGAGCTCGGGGGAACTGGATACCAGTGCTATGGAAAGCCCTCCGTTGCTCCCCCGTCGTTCAGAAAGCCGCAAAAGTCACCATTGAGCGCCCCAGAAAAAGGGGAGGCAGCAGCAGAGACCAAGAGGGCACTTCACTCACCGGCTCGAGGAGTGGAAACAAGCACGGGGGCACTGGTCATCAGTGCTGTGGGAATCCCTCCATAGCACCTCCATAGGGGGAAACGAAATTCACGCACCTCCATCGACAATCCGGCAAAGCGAAACCAGGGGACAAGCAGTTGCGGACAAGCCCGGAAAGGCAGGAGAACGGCCGGAGGGTAGATCACCAACCCAACACCTCAGCAGCCACCAGTCCACTCCACCGGGCAGCATGGAGCGCAGAATTGAAGTCCGCCATCAGAGAAAAACCTCGGTGAGTTGTAGAAAAAGGCGGGGGAGGTGGGAGAACCAAAAGGAGAGACGAAAGAAATTGTGCCCAGTGACCGGCTGGGTAGGTGACGGCCGTGGGGAGTGACCCACAGCCAGTCTCACCTATAGCTACAACGGTAGCTCCACCGGTCATCGGCCACGAAGCTAGGTCTCATTAGTCGGCAGACATCCTCACGATTTTTCGGAAATTGCAGGGGCAGGTCTCGAAGAACTATCGCGGGAAATTGGAGAATCGGAAAGCCCGCAATCCACGGAGAGCCCAGGAGAGTAAAGAGGCCCGGGGATGGGGTAGATTCCTGGGGATAAAGCCAAAAAGGCAATCCCTAGCCGGGAGCTCCCGCCGGAGCTCCTCACCAGTCAGCCATCTTTGTGTCGATACTTTATACTTGATCAAAGGAAGTATGGTGATCCTGACTCAGGGGCTTGGTAGAGGTGGCTTGGGGGCAAACAGACAGACTCACTTCCCTTGAAATTGATTCTACTTTTGGATCATCATCTTTCCCTGCACTGCATAAGAAATGTGGAAATCCTATTAGGTGATGTTTATGGTGGGTAAATGCAGTGCCCTGCAAATTTCTATTTTCAAAATCAACATGTTTGTTATAATTAAGGTTAACATATTCTCTACTACAAATAAGGCCTGGTGTGAAAAAAGAGTATGATACTTGAAAAAACTAGAACCTAATTTTGTTTTTGATAGGAAGCTCTTCTTTGCATCTGAACATATAATTTCCCGAAGAACCTTCATCTTGCAATTTTTGATGTACAGAGGCTGGATGCTGGGAGCCAAGAGCTCCAGGCTGTGCAATTACCTAAGCTATATCTTATTATTCAAAATCTAACTTTGTGTTCCAGTAGAATTTGGCTGAAGAATGTTGGGTGGAAAGCCCTTGTTTTTTTGATTAAACTGTTCTAGCACCACTCTTCCCTCTTCAACATACATTTTACTACAAAGTTACCTGCAACATGTTGCAAAGCTTTCAATGCATTTGTGGCAACAATCAGTGTTGATTCACTGATTAACTAGCCATATCACCCCTGGAAAGTAGTTTGTCAACTGATCTCTACCATTAATTATTAGCAATTTTGAATATATTCCAAAGATCTTAAATCTTAATTGATTATTAGGATCTGCCAAGGGTAACTGTGGAGAAGGGTGTATTTTAGATGACGGGCTGTTCTTGAGCTCCTCACTATAGATGAAAATAATCCTTTCATGTTTAGGAGATGGATTCCTCAAATGAAAGCAGTACTATCAACGGTGTTGAGATTTTTCCAAAAAAGATGGTTACCTAAACTTTTGCCATGCCATAGTCACTTACTAATAAAACCTCCTTTACTATTGATTAAAGCGTTTCCTAGAAGGTTTTCTATTGAATGTACAACAACAATGTTCTCTAGTATTTGTAAAGAGTAACACACTGTCTTTTGGCTACACTTTTCTTTTCCAATAGTCTTCAAAGTGCTGCAAATTTGTATAGGTTCTGAGAATGATCGACATTAGCCCTTTCATAGTGGTGTATAATGGAAGAAAACTTTTCACATAACCTGCGGTCTGCACAAAGGCATGTGCGGTAGGCTGTGACTTTTTTGCATAATGGACATTTTCAGCTTATTTCTTAGCACTCTGGCACAGGGATACACTGGCGTAGGCCTTGCCTATTTCATCACTAGTATGTTAAATTGATGAATGCATGCTCAATCATCCTTATTACCATATTTTAGATTTCATGATCGTGCCCAGATTGTCCTTTTTGCTTTGTTCCAATGGCAAGTGGGACCAGTATAGTAGGGTATGCCCCTTCTCTACCGCTCAGAGCTATTTTTTAAGTTGTTCGGCAGTTCTAAAGCAATGATCTGTGCTAGGAGAAGAGCTATTGACTGCCCCTGTTATTTCTGATTGGAGTGGAGAATGGATAGATTATTCACATTAAACCATATGCATTGGTGTGAGAAGTTGGCCCGGTAAATGCTGTCCACTAATTAAAGTGGGCACCTTGCACCAGTCCAAACAACCCTTATGGTGATTAGGTCAAAGATAACCTTTTGAAAGCTATCCTAGTGATAGCTATGGAGAGCAGCCTTCAGGCTAAGTCTTGAAGGAATGTTAAGCACCTTGTTTTACCAGAATGCAACCTTATAGTATTGGTTAAATGAAAGGGAAACCACACAGTAGTTATAAAAAATATGTATTTATTATATATAGCACTTTCTAGTATCCTCTACATGAGGATAGAACACAAATCAAATAATATAGTTGCAAAGAATCAAACGTAAGTAGCACAATACACAGTGGGCTCCCGGGGGAGACCAAACCATATACTAAATAAGTGGTATAAGAACCACGACTCGGGACTAGATCTAGTCTAGAAGGTGTAGAATCGCTGGGACACCAAGGAATCACCCAAGGTGAGTGAGTAGGGACCCCACGGAGGAAGGGTGCAGTGCGGGAACACGACCGCATGCTCTGTACAATTCAATGGGAAAGTCGCGGTTGGAAAATCAGAGTTTAAGGACCCTTCCCAGCAGATTACGAAGACATCCCTTGGAAACTTAAGGGTTTGGAGAGCCACCCCACCTGTTGATACCTTTGTACCAGAGTTACCTATCCCAGAGGAGCCGGTTGCATAGTTGCAAGTGGGGTCGGAAACCCTCGTCGTTTTCTATGGATGTCGACAAAGAAATGCTGCAGGAAGAACGAAAAGTGTCCGGTGGAATCCAAATGTGGATTCTAGATGAGAAGAACCTGAAAGCAGAGGGGACAGAGTCTGGGTCACTTTGGAGTGACCAGGGGCTCGGTAGACGAATGCCCACCGATGTCGGGTGCTTCAGGTATGTTGACGGTGAGCTTGACTCTTCAGCTGCGAGGACCCGGAGAGGTCTAGGATGACCAGGAGCCAGAGGTGAGCTGTCCCACAAAGGATGTTGAGTGCTGAGGGGTCGGTGTCTGGCTGGAGCACCAATCAAGCCTTGGCAATGGCAACAACGTAGATGGTCAAGTTCAGTGTTGATCTGGCCCAGCAAGGCCCAGGAGACTCACCACAGCAAGGGGAGTCAGGGCAGACCTGGAGCAACCAGGGGAGCCCAAATAAAGCAAAGTTGACCCTCAAGTGGACCCACAGGCCAAAGGCACAGGAGTCGCGAGGGGACTTCAGGTGGTTTCACAGGATACCAGCTAGCAGAGCACAGAGTGCAAGGATGCCAGAGTCCTTCTCAGAAAAGATGCGCTGGGGTCAGGGCTACAAATGGCCCATTGCACGGAATTGTTGCATGACAACAAGCATGTGCAGCTGCAAATGAACGCAGTGCACAGGAGTATGGGTATATGGTCCCCACGAGGGATATCCACCTCAAACTCAGCGAGAGGGCAGCTCAACCTTGGAGTCCTTCAGAAACCCACCTCCTGTGTTGCTGGAGCCTTCGGAGTCCGCAGGAGCTCAGGGTCAGCAAACCGGTAAGATGCATTGTGGTGCCTGCGTTTGCTGGGAAGTGACTCCTTCACTACAAGGGAGATTCTTCTGTTGTCTTGGAGGTCCACAGGGTCCTGCATGGAGCATGTATGGATCACGGACAGTGGCGAGACTGGGGACGGCAAGGGAAGACTAAGTTGAGCCCAAGGGAGGTCCAGCAAAGTCCATCGTGTCCAGATGGTCGAAGTGTAGTGGTATCTTCTTGCAGAATCTTGTCCACGTAAATCTAATGTCCTGTAGCCAGGTAACCCATTTTATACCCACGGGAAAGGGTTGGACAGATTCTGGGGACCCTCCTAGGGGAGGGACAGGACAGGGAGGTGGCTACACCAATGTCCTTTGTCCAGTTTCGCGCCAGAGCAGGAGTGGATGGCTCCCAGAACTGGTTTGAACTGGACTATGCACAGGGGCACCAAGTGTGCCCCTCGTGCAGACTTTCTGGTACTGAGACAGTGCACCCACCCAGCCCCAATACACTAAATCCTGTCTGGGAGGTGGTAACACCTCCCTGTGATAGGATGCCTATTGTGCTGCCTTTCCCTGCTCGAGCTTGGCTCAGCAGCAGGAGGGCAGACTCGTGTCTGTGGTTGGCAGCATCCATTTTGTGCTGTTAGCCTCGAGAAAGTTGGTACCGGTAGACTTGGGTACCCCCAGAACCTTGGTTCCAAGGGGAGGAATCATACCTCCCACACCAATCACTGGTGTGGAGGTATGATTCCAAGGTGTTTGACACCAAACATGACATACTTCGTTGCAGTCATTTTCGAGATAGCCTTTACTGCGATGTTATAATGCACCTCTATATGTCTGGTAGTATCACATACAGCCCGGGAGAATGGTCTCCGAAGACTGCAGAGGGACCCTGCTCATGCAGGAGCACCCTCTCATGCAAAACCCAGCACCCTGCCTTCAGGATTGTTAAGGCCTGCTATAGGGATGACTTACAAAGTTTTAAGTGTAGTGATATACATAGATATAGTGAACCTATATCTTAAGTAAGTGGTGCAATCACCAACTTACACAGGCTGCAGTAGCAGACCTGAGGTTCCATTTTGCATGGCCTCTCATGGGTGGCATAATACATGCTTCAGCCCATGGGAGGCCTCTGGGGTACCTATGCCCTGGGTACATGGGTACCATATACTAGGGACTTATAAGGGTACCCCAGTATCCAATCTGGAGTGTACCAAAGTACTTTACACAACCAATTAAGGGTGAAAGCAGATAGACTGGGGTCCTGATTAGCAGGATCACAGTCAGACTAGTCAAAAACCAGCAAAACACCAGGAAAAAAGTGGGGGTAAACATGCAGTCAGATCCTACCTTTCTACAATTGGCCACTGTGAAGTACATACACTGAACCCATTATGAAATGGTTAGGTTTAAATACAGGCAGCCTGAAAGCTTTCCACTAAAATGGAATAGCATGATTGGTAGCAAGATGGTTCCCAAGGTCATTCACTTTGACCACCAGATATTCATTAAGGACTGAATAACAGAAGCAACAGAACATTATTACATATCCAGCTTACTGTTGGCAAACTGAGGAGAAATCACACCCACCATCGCCAAAAATGCAAAAAAAATATATATATTTCCTAGATAATCATTACTCCAGAATGAAATCTAGAACACCTGTAACTGATCTTTTTAATTTATGTTCTAGAGAAATTTTAGATTAAAGGCAACTTGCTAGCTTAAGTTCCAGCTGAGAGGACCACCTGTTTTACCTCCAGTAGGTGCTTCAGGCACAACTATCAAGAGCAGTGAGTGCCAGATACGGCATGGTTTTGTTGTGTAACTGGGACACCTAGTTGGAGGGGGCAAGGTGGAGCCCCACCAAGCCGAGACTGAGACTATCCTGGCATGGGGACCTTTCAAATCTCAGACTGAAGTGAGGGCATTACTAGTCCTCACTGGATAAGGGGTATGGCACCATTGTTGCTCACTTAACTTAGATGACTTCTAAAAAGCAGCCCAGGAAGTTGATCTGGACAGAGGCCTGTCAGAATGCCTTTGATACCCTCGAGGCGCAAATGTGTGCAGCACCTGTACTCAAGGCTCCTAACTTCTCCAAAGAGTTTATAGTGCCGACCGATGCTTTGGAGCATGGCATAGGGGATTTATTATCGCAGTTAAATGCGAAAGGCCTAGACCAACTTGTAGCCTTACAACTGCTATGTCATCAAGGTAGGCTGCACTGAAAGCTTCCAACCCAGCCAAGACCCTATCGACTACCCTCTGGAAGGTGGCAGAGGCATTTTCAACCCCAAGGGCATCACCCTAAACTGGAAGTGGCCCTCTGTGGTAGAGAATGCACATCTCTCTTTAGCCCATTCAGTCTGGGCAATCTGCCAATACCTTGATGTCAAATCAAAGTTATTCAGGAACTTGGCAGCTCCCAGCCAGTTTTAGTCACTGAATTGAGCTCCCTGTAATCTACTCAGAACCTGAGTTCTGGGGCAGTGCCTGGTGGAGCGGCTTTCGGTACCAGCGCGAATGGGCTGGACATGGACCTATTGGAGTGCTCAATGACCCCCAATTCAAGCATCTTGGACACTTCCTCCTTGATGCTAGCCTTCACCTTGTCAGCCTGTAAATTATGTTTTTTACAGGCATACTGTCTCCTGTATCAATATCATGGGTACAAAAATGTCCAAGCCCCAGGGTGAGGGAGAACAGGGAGGAAAACTGCTCCAGTAACTGGTGACAGTCCCCCTGATGTTCTGAGGTCAGGGTATGGGCGAGGTTGACACCCTCCACTGAGTTCCACTGAGTAGGTGACCTCCCCTTCCTCTCCTTAACATCATATAGCCCTGACCAGTAGTCTTGTAGGGTCCTGGGCTGCACTGGCTCTATAACCCATACTTTCTGGCCAGGGCAAAACTCTGCCAGAGTGGCCTGCTCATAACGGAGCTTCATTACCTCCGGGCTGTCGTCCTTATTTGCAAAGGTGTTCTTCCATAAGCGCTGCATCTGGTAGCTGACTACATCCTGGGGGTGGGGGTTGGTTTAGGAGCTTGTTCCCATCCCTCCTTTGCCAAACTCAGAGGTCCTATAACAGGGTGGCCATAGAGGAGCTCAACCCAACTACCTACTGTGGCCCCTCCCTGTAGGCAAGCATGGTAAGAGTACGTCCCACTTCTGTCTCATGGGCTAAGGTAGGACCATAATAATGACTTGAAAAAGGTCTTCTTGAACCACTCAACAAGCCCATTGGTCTGAGGGTGATAGGGTGTGGAGAACTTATAAGCCAACACCACACTCAACTCACATGGACTGTATGTAGGCAGATACTAGGTGTGTGCCCCTGCCAGACACTACTTCTTTGGGGAACTTCACTCTGTTAAAAGGCCTCTTCAAGGCCTCATGGCCCTAGCCACTGCAGGTGCAGTTACAGTCCTCAGATGTATGGCCTCTGAGTACCTACGGGCAATGTCCACCAATACCAGGATAAACCTATTGCCTAAGGCAGCTTTGGGGTTCAGGGGCTAAACAATGTTGATGACCACCCTCTTGAAAGGAATGCCAACAGGGAAGCAATCCAGGGGATCCTTTAGCTTTTTCCTAACTTCCCACTAGCCTGGCAGGTGGGCCATGTCCTACAGTATTCTTCTGAGGCCAATCAAAGTGGGTGACAAGCCTGGCAATGGTCTTTTCCTGACTCAGATGTCCTTCCAGGGGTTGCCTCAAGCTCGGGAACCTTAAGCTCACTATAAAGGAGGTTATTATCCCAATAGATAAGGTGATATCAAGAGGTGCTACCATCTGCTTGGGACTCGGCATGTTGCCTCAAGCCCTCTATGGTGGGGAACTCTCTTTGAGCTGTACAGCAATCCTCCAAAGTGGGCCACCCTCAACTTGCAGCCCAACAAGCTCAGGAAGGTCTTCCAGGGCTGCAGTGTCCTCCATTGTAGGCTCCACAGTGGCTCCTTCAGGTTCCATTTCCTCCTTGACCGTAGGGGAGCCAGGGGCTGGTTTCCCACTCCCCTTCCTCTGTTTGGCAGCCAGGTTCCTCTTGGGCTGCCTTGGATCTTATGGTCAGGCACACTCACTCGTGCAACCCTAACATCTCCAGGTGGGATCTGAGCTTAATTTCTCCTAGACAGTGTGCTCCAAGTCATACCCTAGCAGACAATCAACAGGTATGGCAGTACTTACAGCTGGACTTGGAGAACCCCTCACTCAAAGGTAACCAGAGCCACTGGATAGTGACTCACGAATGAATGCTACCACAACTTGGTGGAATGTATTGGTGGAAACCTGCTCTGAGGACACCAGCTCACACCTTGCATAAGTCATGCTGGCTCCTGTGTCCCTCAGAGCTTCCACCCGCTGCCCATTGATGGTGACCCATTGTCTATCCTTAGAAGTATTAGCTGGCATGTGGGCTTTGGGCACCATCTCTTTATCAGGGACACTGGGCTAACCTTTGAATTACCCTCACACTCGCTGTTGCAATCTACTCCCCAAGTGCTACACTGATCAACCCCAGGGGGCTGCTTAGTGGGGGACTGTACCCTCTTGAGGCACATGGCATCTTGCCTCATGTGCTACACCAGTAACATTCATAGCACTTGAGGAAAACTTTCCTTTCTTTTTATTTACAGGACCATTCTTTTTCTTGTCTTTGTCTCTTTCCCCTGTGAACTGTTTTGCCTTTTGAGAGCTCCTTACTTTTGTGTTTATATCCCTCCTCTTTCTTCTGTTGGGGACCCTGACCATTCTTTTGGGGAATCCCCACCCACTAGATACTTTCTTGTGGACCCGGATGCTAGACCACTGTTTCACAACCTCCTCACTTGGCAGAATCCTCACTTGGCAGAATCCTTTCTCTCTTGTAAACCACTCCTCAAATTAAACTCACAAGATGTCTCACTTTTAGACTGACTTTTCTAGTTTGGTTTTCAAAGCGAGGCCAAATAGTTTGATGAACCGATTACAAATACTCCAAACTCAAGCCAATACGAAGTGCTTACATTTTAGATACTAAATACTAATACATATGTAAATTTGATAACAAAAATTATTTTGAAGGTTATCCATTGGGTCACAGTTGAAATTGAAATGAGCATCTAGTCACTTTGCAACATCCATAAGGCATTCTGTAATAATCGGTAATTATAGCCACAAAAACGAGCTCCACATTCTTTCTCCACAAGAAGCTTTCAGTCAGCATTGTGACTCCTGTTTTCACCATGCCCCTTTAATAGCCAGAAATATGGAGGCTTGTCACTTGATAAACTGGATCAAATATTTTTACATTCTCTGATCACCCAACTGTTAGTCAAACCAAGTACCTGTGAATCTGGAAGCTACTAAAAAGAAAATGTAAATGAAATCCATTTTTTAAGACTTCTTACAGGGGCCACGATTAAAGAATGTCATAATTGCCAACCAGCCAACTTGGCTGGCTTCCGTTGGCTTGGTTATTATTCTACTACACTGTATACATGTTTTGTCCCTGAAATCTGCATATGCTAGCACTATGAATGCCATCAACATGCGTGTAAACAACATCAAAATAATTAAAACTGTCAATTCCCAGCATTCTTGAAGTTTTCCAGTTGAGGGAAAGGGGACTTATCTGTGTATATAATTATGTATGGCCCACTGTCCCCGATTACCCAGGAAATTGAAACACTCCTCGTGTTTTTCCATCTCAAATATTTGTATCTCGTGAATTTTAGACATGCAAGCTACTGAAGAGCATGTCTACTCTATTCACTAAAAGGAATTATTGGCACTCCTGAGGCTGCTGAACAAATTCTAACTTGGAGAAACGTGTCCTAGAGATTGAGCTTTGCAGTGTAAGTATTGAGTTGTGGGGGGCACATGTACTTGTAAATGATCAGGTCTTTAAATTCAAAATACTATCTTCCATCGTAATGCTTGCTACCATTTTGCAAATATCAGTGATGGAGAATGTTTGTGTCTATGCTATTCAAGTGGTTAAAAAGGGTGTGTAAAACTCTCTAAATGTAGTTTCAATCTGTTAATATGTTTTGATATCTATATATTTCACACTCTTTTTGGATTCATCTCTGCTTCTTTATCTCTTTAATAGCTAACTGGTTTTGAGTTCAGGCTATTTCATGCTCTTTCGTCTTGGTTGTCTTGCTTTCTCATGATTTTTTTCTTTCACTCTCTGATCTATCTTCATCTCTTTTGAACTCTTCCTTTTGATGTCTAGCTGTGAATGTACTTCTGCTTTTTAATTTTCTGTTAGTCCAATACGACTCTTATGATTATGGGTCATTTTGACAAATATGTTTAAAGCTTCCCAAAACAATTGCAATGCATGTATATTTGATACTTGTTAGAAATTGCATCCCGAGTTGGCAGAGGTATGCACCGTGTCCAAATAGGGACCACAATCTGTCAGATTCACAACATAAATTTAATCTGTGCTATCTTCTGGTAGCTTGCTACAGATCATCAGTCTTGTATTAAGAAGCAATATATACAGTTTTTGTGCAACACTTAAATTACAGTAACACAGTGAAAACACCACAAAAGACCTCACACCAGGTTAGAAACATAGAGAATATTTATCTGAGTAAAACAAGACCAAAAGGACAAACATCCAATCAGTAGATTTCGAGATATGAATTTTTAAGGAATAAACTGCAATATGGTGCTTAGAAGTAAATAGCGCTTAGGGGGTTATATGAGGTCACCCTAGTCCGGTGCACATCCAAAGTTCAGGCCGACCACGATGGAGGGCAGGCCGGCAACCAAACCCACGCAGGGCCTAGATGGTGCTTTGGATGGAGCAAGTATCTTGAATGGAGCAAGCGTCAGTGTCAGACTTGCTGCGTTGGTTCTGATTCATGCAGTCTAGTTGAAGTTGAGCCCCACAGTCAGATCCCACATCGTCGTAGAGCACCTTATGATGCAGACACTGCGTCATCATCGAACCCCTTGTTGTACCTTGCAGTCAGGTTCTGCTCCATCGTGGAGCCATGCAGGGATGTCTTCAGCTCGGCACTGCGTCCGCATCGAAGGGCACTGCGTCGGTCCCGATTGGTACAGAGGTGGTGATGCATAGATTATGGTGCAAAACAGCTGCAGAACCCACTTCTGAGGCCGAGGACTGGAGGGCCATCTCAGGCAAGGGAGGACTCATAGATGGCAGAGTCCAGCAGCTGAAGCAGAGTTGAAGGAAGTATTTGATGACCCTGAGACTTCAAGAACGGGGGTCAAGTCAGCAAGCCCTTAAAGAAACTTGGGTTCAAGAAAGTAGAGAGCAGGTCCAGTCCTTATCACACCCAAGCAAGAAGCAGCAGGCCAACACAACAAAGCAGGTAACAAAGTGGCAGTCCCTCTTGCAGCACGGTAGCTCTTCTTCCTGGCAGAATATCCTTGGTTCCAGCAAAGTTCTGATTTTGTGGTGTCAGGGTTCCAGTACTTATACCAATTGTGCCTGTGAAGCGGGGGAGACTTCAAAGAGGCCTTTGAAGATCACAAGGTCCCTGCCTTTCCTGTCCTGTACATGGCCTACCTTTTGAATGTTTTGCACACTGCCCATAGGGCTGACTATGGCCTACCTTAGGGGTGACATATATGTAATAAAAGTGAAAGTTTGGGCCTGGCAAGAAGGTTAACTTGCCAGGTTGAAATGGCAGTTTAAACTGCACACACAGGCTCTGCAATGGCAAGTCTGAGCCATGTTTAAAGGGCTACTGAAGTGGGTGGCACAATAAGTGCTGCAGGCCCACTAGTAGAGTTTAATTTATGGGCCCTGAGCACATATGGTGCACTTTACTAGGGACTTTTAAGTAAATTAAATATTCCAACTGTGGATAAGCCAATGTTACCATGTTTTGAGTACAGAGCGTATGCACTTTAGCACTGGTTAGCAGTGGTAAAGTGCCCAGAATCCTGAAACCAGCAAAAATGAAGTCCGCATACAGGAGGACAGAAGGCAAAAAGTCAGGGGAAACCACTCCAAGTATGCTACGTCTAACACGTGTCTCCCCCATCTGAAGGTGGGGAGAACTACCCAACCCCTTGGGAGAACCTGGAGAGACCATCAGCATTGGAGTGGTCATTTTCAAGGTGGTGTTCCACCATTAAGTACATTCCCTGTAGGGAGATGGACCACCTCAGCAGGTTGGGATTCTCACCCCTCATCTGAATTAACCATCTGAGGGACATGTGGTCTGTCTGAACCTGGAAGTGATTGCCAAACGGGTATGGCCTTAGCTTCTTCAGTGCCCAGACCACAGCAAAGGCTTCCCTATCAATTGCGCTCCACCTCTGTTTCCTCGGAAGTAGCCACCTATTGATGAAGGGTACAGGCCAATCCACGCCCTCTTCATTTAGCTGTGAGCACAGCCCCTATGCCATGCAGCGTCTGTCTGCACAACAAACTCTTGGGAGAAATCAGAGGCCTTGACCACAGTTGCCGTGGACATGGCTTTCTTCAGGGCGTCAAAAGCTTTCTGACATGCCTCTGTGCAGATCACCTGACATGGCTGATTCTTGGAAGTCAGCTCTGTCAAGGAGGCAACAATGGTGCTGCATCCCTCGCTGGATATCCTGTAATATTCAGTGAGGAGTAAGAAGGCTCTCACTTGGGTCTGGGTCTTTGGGGGTTCCTAAGCCAGAACATTGTCAGATTTGGGCTGCAAGGGCTGCACCTTGCTGGCCCCTACTTGGTGTCCCAAGTAAATGACAGAAGCCTACCCTATCTGGCACTTACTGGCCTTCATTGGCATGAGGTCTGCAGAGCCAAAGCACTTGCTGGACGTGGTTCAAGTGGCCCTACCAGCTAGAGCTGAAGACCATAATGTTGTCAAGTTAGGTGGCACTGAAGTTCTTCAACCCAGCGAGGACCTGATTGACCAGCCTCTGGATGGTGACAGGAGTGTTCTTCAAACCAAAAAGCATGACCCAGAATGGGAAGGGCCCTTTGGATGTTGAGCATGCTGATCTCCCTTTAGCCCCCTCAGTCAAGTCAATTTGCCAGTACCCAGATATTAAGTCAAACGTGTTGAGGAACTTGGCAGCTCCAAGCGGAGCAATGAGCTCATCAGCTCTGGGGATGGTGTGTGCGCCAGCGCTGGTGACTGAAATGAGCCCACGGTAGTCCACACAAAACCTACATTCAGGTATGACATCTGCAGGGGCAGCCTTGGGACCCAGCACCACTGGGCTGGACCAAGGGCTGTTTGAGGGCTCAAAAACCAGCATCTTGGAGACCTCCTCCTTAATGCTTGCTCTCACCTTATCATAAAACCTGTAAATTTTGTTCCGTACAGGTGTGCTATCTCCATATCAATATCATGGGAACACCATGTAGTGAGTCCTGGTGTAAGGGAGAACAAAGAGGCAAACTGCCCCAGCAACTGGCGGCAGTCTCTCTGCTGATCTATGGTCACTGTAGGGGAGAGGCTAACACCCTCCACTGACCCATCCTGCTCCTTGGAAAATAGGAGTTCGGAGAGAGGTTCACACTCCTCTTCTCCCCCCCATCAACAGTAACTAGAAGCATGGTAATCTCAGACCTCTCAAAGTGGGGCTTGAGGTGGTTCACATGCAGGACCATCAAAGGGTTCCTAGGAGTCTTGAGGTCCGCCAAGTAGGTGACATAACTTTTTGTGCTCCTTCACCTCAAAAGCCCAGACCAACGGCCTTGCAGGGCCCGGGGCTCCACTGGCTCCATTACCCACACTTTTTGACCAGGCTGAAAACTCCACCAGAGTGGTATTCTGATTGTTCCATTGTTTCATGTCCTCCTGGATAGCTTCCAGGTTCTCTTGTGCGAGCTTCCGGAAGCGGGTTGTCTGGTTGTGGAAAGCCAGCAGGTAGCTAACTACATCCTGGGGTGGCATTTTGCGAGCTTGCTCCCTGCCTTCCTTAACCAAACTGAGGCCCTCTCACAGGGTGAAAATGTAGAAGTTCGAAAGGGCTGATGCCAACCCCCTTCTGTTGTACCTCCCTGTAGGCAAACAAAAGGCATGGCACAAGGACATCCCACTTACGCCTCATGGGTTCGGGCAGACCCATAATCATGCCTTTAAGGATGCAGTTGAACCTTTCAATCAACCCATTGGTTTGGGGGTGGTAAGGACTGGTGACCTCATAGATCACCCCACACTTCTTCCACATGGCCTTCATGTAGTTGGACTTGAAGTTAGGACCCCGGTCATACACTACTTCCTTGGGGAAACCCACATGGTTAAAGATCCGCATCAGTGCCTTTGCCACGACGGGTGCAGACACATTCCTCAAATGTATAGCTTTTGGGTACTGGGTGGCATGGTCCACCATGATCAGAGAGAATGTGTTGTCCATGGCTGTCTTGGGATCCAGAGGCCCTACAATGTTGATGCCAACCCACTCAAAGGGGTGCAAATGACAGGGAACAGTTGCAGGTGGGCCTTGCACTCTCCCCACTTGACTTGCCACTCGCCTGGCAGGTAGAACAAGACCTCCAAAATGCATCTGAGGTCTTCCTCATTTGAGGCCAATAGAAGTGGTTGACAAGCCTGTCAAAGGTCTTGTTTTGCCCCAAGTGACCTGCCAATGGCACATCATGAGCCAGACCCAGTAGGAAGGTTCTGAAGCACTGGGATACCACCAACATGTGTTGCACCAGGCTCAGGAGCCTTAGGATCACTATACAGCAGAGCATTCTCCCAGTAAATATGTGCTTGCCAGTGACGTCACCCCCTGCCTGGGTCTTGGCCTGATGCCGAAGACCCACAAGCGTAGGGCACTCCTTCTGCTTCTTGCAGAACTCTTCCTCGGAGAGACCCCCTTCTTGCTGCCAGTTGGTCAGCTCAGGCATTTTCCCCAATTCAGCCACCTCTTCACCTGTAGGTACCAGGGCATCCCACTCGGGTTCTGCCTCCTCCTGAATAGTGAGAATTTCAGGAGCGAGTTTCCCGTGCCCAGTTCCCTTCATCTTTTTGGCAGGTACCTGTGACATTCTTCCAGGCTCCAGGTCCTCCTGACCACCCTCATGAGTGCCATGGACCGTGTGGTCAGGGAAACCCACTCAGGCAATCCCTTCATCTCCAAGTGTTACATGGGCTCCACCTCCTTCCAGATGGTGTGCTCCAAGTAGTTGCCCAGCCAAAAATCCACAGGCATGGACGGACATACAACTAACTTTAGCAGGCCAGAGACCATTCATAGGGAAACCATTGCCGCTGGGTAGTGGCTCTCACGATTGTCTGCAGCAACAACTTGGTGGAACGTATTAGGAACTACGTGCTCTGAAGACACCAGATGGTGTTCATGCTGGCTCCTTTGTCTCTCAGAGCCTCCACCCTCTGCCCATTGATGGATACCCACTGACTGTACTTCTTGGTATTGTTAGGCATATAGGTTCTCTGTACCATCCCTTCATCACTCAGGGACACTAGGGTCAATTCTACACATCGCCTAAAACTATCTGTGGCAATCTCCTCCCCAAATGCTACATTAGCCAGCCCCAGTGACTGCCCACCGTTAGGGGGAGCTGTGCCCGCTTAGGACACTTGGCATACCCTCTGTAGTGTCCTCCTTGTTCACACTTATAACACTTCATGGGAGCCTTCCTTGAAGACTTGCTCTGAGGGAACCATTTATTTTTCTTATCAATAGGGGGAAGGGAACCCTGACTCGCAGAACTAGTTTGGGGCCCTTTAGAGAACTCCTTGCTCTTTTTGTCCCCTCCTCCTCCTTCTTCTGGTGAGAACCCTGCCCACCCATGTGGTGAGCCTCCTGATGCCTTCCTGTGGACCCTGGTGCTGACCCAGTGGTCCGCTCCGTAGAAAGCTCTCTGGGATCAATGAGCTTACTATCAACTAGGTGTTGGCTCGGATCTGGAAAGCAAAGGCTGGACATATGCTCTGTTGCAAACAAGCTAGCCAGCCCCTCATAATCCTTTACCTCACTTCCCTTCATCCAACCATCCAGTGCCTTGCACAAAGAATACACACAATCCACCCAGGTCTGTTGGGAAAGCTTCTGACTATCCCTGAATTTTTGTCTATATTTTTCTAGGGTCTAGCCAAACTTCCTGATTAGGGCCTCCATATGGGAGGGGGGATACCTCCTCCTATTACTCCCTTCTAGGGCCAGTAGAGTGTCCCTCCCTCACTAGAAATATGTCTCCAAAGATTAGCCCCCCATATCTCTCAGGGATCTTGTGATTTTGGAGTGCAATTTCAGAGGCTTCAGACCATGTGTCTATGTCGTCTCCCATCATAAAATCAGACACCAGACCCTTGGGTATGTGGACCCTCCTGTCAGACCGCACAGAAAAATTTCAGCCACCATCACTGCTGAACTTAACCTGTCTGGCCTTAATTCCAGCTCTCTTAGGCTCCACTCCTGAACCAACATCATTTTCTTTTCCTCTATGGCCAATTTGTTCTGCTCCAAGGCCTTATTCTTTTCCAAGGCCTTCTCCACTTGGAGCTTAGCCATCTCCAATTTTAATTTCCTCTCCTCCCTCCTTTCCACCAGCTCCTATGGGGATAGGTCTTTAGATAACACACTGCTTTCTGGCCTGGGGGGTGGGGGGCACCAGCTCTCCTTTTAAGCTGGCTGCCCCCTGGCCCCCAGGTAGTTCCAGATTCTCCACTAAATCCTGTTACTCCTCATCATCCTCCATCGCCTCCGATAATGACCAAAAGCTGAACAGATCAAACCAAACCTGGCACTAAAGATGTAGAGAAACCCATTGGAAAATAGTTAGTGTCCTAACATCCTGCAGACCCACATTTCTCCTGATTAAGTGATACCCCTCAAATGTTAGTGGGTCTAACCTACTGGACCAGAAAAGTGCAAGACCAAAACTGTGGAAAGAATAAGAAAGAAGCTGTATTGTAACAGACTGGAGCAGCAGCTTTCATCATTGTTGATAATTAAACACAACTATTAACGTGTGAAGTCAAAATAGTGTCAATGTGGTTGTTACATGGTCACAGTTTGGGCCTATTCCTGGCCCATGAAACAGACTCACCCGCACTAGCGGAGTATTGTTTTTTATTGAAAGAATTGTGGGATTAATGCTTGGCAAAATATCTGCTGTTCGCCAGAAGTTCTATAGTTTTCTGTAACGGAAATTAAGAAAGTGTGTTTTTTTTCACTCATGCTTTAACATTTGTATGGAGTTCTGGGTAGCAAAAGATGTAAGGATTAAAGCAAACCACATCACCCTGAATTCCCTGAAGGCTGTAGGTTTAATAAGTATTTGGGGTTTGCATGTTTTCCTAGGTGCCAGCAGATAGTCTCCATGGTTCCTCTCCCATCACCAATATTGTCTTGTCTCTAGCTTATAAATCCCTGATCAAACTCATTGAAAACCCACACATGTCTGATATCTCCCAATCAGAAGACACACAGGTACACATATGTGGGTCAAACCTTTCCAAGGATGTTTCCTGCATGAGGAAGCCTGACTGGAACTACGATATTTTGGTGAAAAAATGCCTAAAATCTGACCAATGTTCAAAATGTCCCTGCCATCCAATCATGGCGAGTGAGGCATGAGACTCAGTGATAGAAACCTTAAAATGTGGAAAATATTTGGTTGTGCTAGGTTTCCATACAACCCAGAGATCATATATGAGACTAAATGACAGGTGCCTTAAACCAGTATATCGCTTCAGTTGCTTTTGAACTTTTCCCAATGTATTGCACCCATTTATCACTATGAGCGCCCGAGCTCTTAGAAAGCCCATACATATCTGATACCTCTATGCTCAGGAGACAGCGAACACAGTAATAAGTCAAGTCTTGGCTTGGATTTGTTCCTGCATGCAGGCAACTGTAGGGCATTCCCATGTTTAGGGAAAAAACACTGAAATCCTGACTAACTTTATGTTCAGTGCAATTTCCTAGCCAGAACATAAAACATAAAATGCACAGATATTATAAATATATGGCCATGGTAGACTGCCATGCAGCCATGGGATGGTGTCTGTGACCAAATTCAGGTACCCTACAGGGCATTTTGCTTTCTGTTTTTGACTGTTCAAGAATGCATTTCAAGTTATTGCCTGTGGGCTCCTTGGACTCCTCAAACATATCTGGTTTGGTACCTGCATACTCAAGAGACCCAGGAGACAACATGTGTGGGCAATCCATTTAATGAATAGGTTCCTGTGCAAGGAAGAGTTGAGAGAATTAACATTTTTTGCGAAAAAAGTGGTAAATATCTGACAAATGTCCGGTTCAGTGTGTTCTCCTGACTAGCTATTAAGGAGAAATGTCTGACACTCAGTGATGGAATTAGAATGTGTAGATGTTAGAATCATATTTGTGGCACTGTTCAGTACACTTCTGGAGTGATAATTGTAACAAAATAAGGCACGCTAAACCATCATTTCACTTTTATTTGAAATTTAATTTTTGAATTTTCTAAATGCCCTACACCCATCGTATTGCCCTTGGGCACCCTGAACTCATTGATGCCCAAATATGACTGGCACCCTCATTCTCAGGAGGCCCAGTGGAACACAGATGTGGGTGACGCTGTAGGAAGCTGGCTCTGTATATACTATACCAAAGTAATGTATAGTGTGCACAGAGTCCTGAGAGTCCCCAGAGATGTAGCAGAGGCTAAATTAGAAAAGTACTTGCAGCTCTCTTTGTGGTAGTGTGCGCGAGCAATTAGGCTTATCCAGAGGGTGTGTTAAGCATTTATTATATTCACTCAATCAAGACTGAAGGCAAACACCAATTGGGTAAGTATAAAAAAGGTATACATCAGTTTTATTTTCTAGAACCAAGCAGGTCTTGCTGCAGGTAGGTAAAATATACTTTCAATCATATAACATTTCAAGAAGTGCAATTTGGAATGGATTTGCAATCTTTACAGGTTTGTATCGGTTCGAAAAGCAGTTTAAATTACACAATGATTACTTTGGATTACTTTCTCGTTACTTTTAGATTATATTGACTGGTCTGGGTGATATGCCTTGATTTCACACCCTCGACTTTTTCACTTACAGGTAAGTATGACAGTTATAAGTTTAAAGTACAGTTACTTTTTTCCCATCCAAAACAGCAGTTCAACACAGAATATTTTTGGAACAAAAACTCGTAACATTAGTTCCTATGGGAGAAAAATGGTTATCGGTTTCACAGGTAAGTACTTGACTTACAAGTATGCCTTTTGGGGGTTAGGACCAAGGTTCCCCGAGGTCCAGGTAGACCCTAAAATCGCATAACCAACAGCACTGGGGCGGTTCAGTGCAGAGTGCAAGGGCCCAATGTTTGCCAATGGGGCTAAGTGTGACTTCGGTCAGGGGCTGCTTTCGGGCAGGCCACTTGACTCTGGTAGCAAAACTCCTAGGGCAGAGATCAGCACTTCAGGGGCCAACAATCGATATAGGAGCTGCACCACCAATGGCATGGAGGTGGCCAGATGTAGAGTGCCAAGAAGATCTTGGGGACCCTGTGGATTGCAATTGAGAGCTCCGGTTCATAATAGATGCAGCAGGCTCAGTCTGGGAGACTTCCTGAAGGCGACCACAGTCTGGAGAGGTTAGCTGGGATCTTGTGGAATGCCTGGACATCGTCGGTTGGGCCAACCAAGGCCGTGGGGCATCAGGTGCAGGGGTGTCTTTAGGCATTGCGCTTTCTCAAAAGCTCTGATCGCGGTTGGGTGGACCCTTCAGGTTGAGGCTCCAGGCATCTGCTTGAACCTTGAGGGAGGTCAGGGATCGCCAGATCCCAAGTCCGGATCACTGTGGAGACCTCCTCGTGGTGTTGGAATAATCGGGCCATCCGGTGCAGAGTGGTGCAGAACCGTGGAGTCGCCCGAATCGGGATTCTGGGTTCGAAGTCTTTGCTTGAACAAATCAGGTGCTCATGAGAGACAGAGTCTTTAAACTAAGTGCAGGGCAGGTACGGGGGCTGCTGGACATGCCGGGGTTATCGCTGTAGGCAGGTCGTAATCAGGGCAGGCAGGTAGGGCAAGGGCCAAAGCAGTAGGTTTCCTCTTCTTCCTAGGTCAGCACAGCTCTTCGGTACTTCTTCTTTCTTCCTTGAATCCGAGGAGGCAATGCTCTGGGTCGCCACTAAATAATACATTTAGGGGTTTTACAGGGGTGTGCAGGTCAGTACCAATGGGTCCCTTCCTTGGGGTGAGTACACCCCCTATCATGCCACCCTCCAGGTACAGGCGGCAAGAGCCTCTTCCTATTTGGATGGGTCCCCTCACCTCCAAGATGGAGGGGACTGAGAAGTGTGCTTGACCTTGCCTCCCCCACCTGAGGGGTGAGGTTGGCAAAGGTAGGTACACCTTTCCTCCTAACTCTGTTTTCCCACTGATTCTCCCTCCCAAAGTGGGGGTGAGTACCGGTGTGAGCCAGTTGCTGGGGACAGGAAAAGTCAGGGAAAGCTTACAAAGACTGCAGGCCTTTGAGGTTTCCCCTTTCGTGGACCCAGCCCATCCTGGGGGAAGAGGCATGACACCTCTGCCCAGGATGGGCTTTGTTTCTGGACCCAGAGAGTGGAGGCTCTCTAACCAGGGGTCCAGAAACCTGTCTGGTGGTGGCAAAATGCGAGCAACCATTCAAGAACCACACCAGGGCTGGTCATTTTTTTCAGGGGGCATCTCTAAGATGCTCTGTGGGTGTATTTTACATTATATCCCACACTGGCATCAGTGGGGGTTAAATGCGCTGAGAAATTTGCTACGTAACTTCCTATGTTTTAGTAAAGCCACTATGGAGCTGTGGAGTTCGTAATGACCAACTCCCAGACCATATACTCTTTATGGCTTTACTACACTTACAATGTCTAAGAATAGACTTAGACAGTGCAGGGGTACAGGGCTCATGCCACTGTACCTTCACCTCAGGGCTAGTGGCACCCTGGTAGTGGGGTGACTTACCTAGGCCTCATACAGTGGGTTGCAGGCATGGCACACCGGGATGTGTGCCATGTCGACTCTTCACTTTTCCCTGTACCAAAACATGCAGCCTGCAATGACAGTGTATGGGTGTTAAGGTATAGGGCCTCTAAGGGTGGCGCAATAGCTGCTGTAGCTCTTAAAGGCCTTCCATGGTCACAGTGTCCTTGGTACCTATGGTACCTTTTACAAGGGGCTTACCTGTGGCCAGAGATGTGCCAATTGTGAGTAGAAGGGTAAAGCTTTGGGTAAGAACACAAGCCCTGGGAATCTGATTGGCAGGGACCCAGGGCACAGCAAGTGCATAATGCATCAGGCAAAATGTGGAGGGAAACCATGCAAAAAGGGCACTTTCCTACATAAACCCAAACACCAAATGAAAGAGGATGAGACCAACCTTTCCCAAGAGAGTCTTCATTGTCTAAGTGGAAAATCCTGGAAAGGCCATCTGCATTGGCATGGGCAGCCCCGGGTCTATGTTCCACTGTAAGGTCAATTCCCTGTAGGGAGATAGAACACCTTAAGAGTTTTGGATTTCCCCCTACCTTTTGCATTAGCCATTTGAGCAGTCTGTGGTCAGTTTGAACCATGAAGTGAGTACCAAACAGGTATGGTCTCAGCCTCTTCAGGGGCCAAACCACAGCAAAGGCATCCTCTGAATGGCACTCCAACACTGCTCCCTGGGGAGTAGCCTTCTGCTTATGAAAACAACGGGTTGATCTTATCCATCATCATTGGTCTGGGTTAGGACCGCTCCTATCCCTAGCTCAGAGGCATCAGTCTGCACAATGAACTGCTTGGTGTAATCTTGAGCCTTGAGAATAGGTGCTGAGCACATTGCCTCTTTTAGGGTGTCAAAAGCCTTTGGGCATCCAGCTGTCCGGTTCACTTTCTTCACATCTTGTTGGAGGTGAGTTCTGTGAGCGTTGTCACAATGGATCCATATCCCTTCGCAAACCTCCTATAGTACCCGGTCAAGCTAAGGAATGCGCTCACTTGAGTCTGGGTGGTTGGACCTTCCCAATCCAGAATGGTCTGGAATTTGGGTTGGCGGGGTTGAACTTGGCTTCCACCTACTAGGTGATCCAAGTATACAACAGTCCCCTACCCTATCTGGCACTTGGATACCTTGATAGTTAGGCCTGCAGTTTGCAGGCCCTGTAAAACCTTCCAATGATGGACCAGGTGATCCTGCCAAGAAAAGCTAAACACAGCAATATCATCAAGATAAGCTGCACTAAAGACTTCCAACCCAGCGAGGACTTGATTCACCAACCTTTGGAAGGTACCAGGGGCATTCTTTAGACCAAAGGGCATCACAGTAAACTGGAAGTGCCCATTAGGTGTGGAGAAAGCTGTCCTTTCTTTTGGTCCAGGGGCCATGCCAATCTGCCCGGTCCCTGCAGTTAAGTCAAAGGTACTTAAGTATTTGGCAGCCCCTAACTTATCTATCAGTTCATCAGCTCTAGGGATGGGGTGTGCATCTGTCTTGGTGACAGCATTGAGGCCTCTGTAGACCACACAAAGTCTCATTTCTCTCTTTCCACCCCAAGGATTAGGTTTGGGGACATGGACCACTGGGCTGGCCCAGGGACTCTCAGAAGGCTCAATGACCCCCAACTCCAGCATCTTTCTGACTTCAGCTTTGATGCTTACCTTAACTTAGTCAGACTGGCGATAGCTTTTGTTTTTCACAGGCAGGCTGTCTCCAGTGTCCACATTATGGGTACACCAGTGTGTCTGACCAGAGGGCAAGGAAAAGAGCTGTGCATACTGTTGAAGAACCTGTCTGCAATCAGCTTGCTGTTGGGCAGACAGGGTGTCTGAGTAGATGTATCCATCCACTGACACCTCTTGGGGGCTGTAGGAGAGGAGGTCAGGGAGAGGTTCACTCTCTTCTTCCTGATCATCATCAGTAACCATCAGCATGGTCATATCAGCCCTGTCACTGTAGAGTTTTAGGTGGTTCACATGTATCACCCTTTTGGGGGACCTGCTAGTGCCCAGGTCTACCAAGTAGGTGACTTCACTCTTCTTTTCTAGTATAGGGTAAGGGCCACTTCATTTGTCCTGGAGGGACCTTGGTGCCACTGGCTCCAAAACCCACAACTGTTGCCCTGGTTGAAATTCTACCAGTGCAGCTTTCTGGTCATACCAGAGCTTCTGGAGCTCCGGGCTGGCCTCGAGGTTTTTGGATGATTTCTGCATGTACTCTGCCATTCTGGAACGGAGGCCTAGTACATAGTCCACCACATCTTGCTTTGGTACATGATGGGTTTTCTCCCATCCTTCCCTCACAAGTGAGAGTGGTCCCCTTACTGGGTGGCCAAACAGAAGTTCAAAGGGTGAAAACTCTACTCCCTACTGGGGCACCTACCTGTAGGCAGAAAGCAGGCAGGGTAACAGAACATCTCATCTCCTTTTGAGCTTCTCAGGGAGTCCCATTATCATGCTTTTCAATGTCTTGTTGAGTCTCTCAACAAGGCCATTGGTTTGTGGGTGATAACGTTTTGTGAACTTATAAGTCACTCCACACTCATTCCACATGTGCTTCAAGTATGCAGCCATGAAGTTGGAACCTCGGTCTGATACTGCCTCCTTAGGAAACCCTACCCTGGTGAAGACACCAATGAGGGCCTTGGCTACCACAGGTGCTGTAGTAGTCCTAAGGGGAATGGCTTCAGAAAACCTAGTATCATGATCCACTACTACTAGAGAGAACTTGTTATCTGAGGCTGTGGCAGGTTCAAGTGGACCCGCTATATCCACTTGTACCCTCTCAAAGGGAACCCCATCCACTTGTATTGGGATTAAGGGGGACTTTGGGTGTCCTCCTGTCTTACCACTAGCTTGACAGGTGACACAGGAGCTGACAAACACCTTCACTTTTTGGGACATCAGAAGCCAATTAAAGTGGCTGACCAGTCTTTCCCAAGTTTTTGACTTGCCCAGATGACCAGCTAGGGGTATGTCATGGGCTAGCATGAGTAGGAACTCCCTATATAGCTGAGGTACTACCACTGTCCTAGTGGCACCAGGTTTGGGGTCTCTGGCCTCAGTGTACAGAAGTCCTTCCTCCCAATAGACCCTGTGGGGGGCTCCTGTGCAGCAGCTTGCTGCCTCAGGCCTTCAAGAGTGGGGCAGACCTGCTGCCCAACGCACAGCTGTTCCCTAGAGAGTCCCCCTGGACCCAGGAGCTCTATCTCGTAAGGTTCAAGCTCCATGGGCACAGTTCCCTTTGAGTCTGGTAACTCTTCTTCCTGAGGAGAAAGGTCCTGATCTTTTGGCTGTGGGGAAGCTGTGTCACCAGTGTCCCTGCCTTTTCTCTTGGAAGGTAGGGCAATCTGTTTAGGCTCCAACTCTCCTTTTTCACCCTGGGCTAGGCACTGTGCTCTGGTTTTCACACACACTATCTCAGGGATTTGCAGCATGGCTGCATGTGTCTTTTTTTCTATGTTATCCCGTGCTGAGGTCTCCAGATCATTTCCAAGCAGACAGGAGGCTGTGGGTTTTGGAGAGACCACTACCTGCTTCAGGTCAGCAAACCCCTGTCTAAAGTCACCATAGCCATGGCATGACACTGTCAGCATTGGTAACTGGATAGGTTTTTCCAGTTAGGTATTGCTCTGTGGAAACCAGTGTATTTTTCACCATGGTGACACTGACACATATGTATCCCTCAGGGCTTCTATCCTAGTCCCATTCACTAAGGGGTACTGCAGTTTTTTATTTAAATTAGGGGACCAGACAGCCAAAGTGGCTAACCCTCTTTCTCTTTCTGAGACTAAACCAGCCTCAGTGTGATCCCTGATTTGCTCTGGGCACACTATTGATCCCATCTGGACATTTGCCACACCAGTAGTACCTGGAGGAGGACTAGGGGTATTCTTGTTGGGACAGGCAGGATCTCCAGTTCGGTGTCCCCTCTTGTTCCAGTGGAAACACCAGGCCTTTGCAGGATCGCAATTTTTCCCATTGTACCCACTGATGGGCTGGGAAAGGTTCTTGGGCCCACCCCCTGGACAGGATTTTGGGGGCCTTTAGAAGACTCTTGATTTTTGTCTTTGGATTTCTCACCCTCTTTCCCCTGGGGAGACTTTGTAACCCCCTTTCTTTTGGTCACCCCCAGTGTTTGTCTTGGTCACCCTTGTCTTGACCCAGTGGTCCACCTTGTTTCCCAATTCTTGGAGAGAAATTGGACATAGGTCTACCAGATACTGATGCAACTTTTCATTGAGGCAGTTTCTTGAAATGTGTTCCTTCATGAACAAATTATAAAGTCCCTCATAATTCTGCACTTTACTTCCAGTCAACCAGCCACCTAGTGTTTTTACTGAGTAGTCCACAAATTCCACCCAGGGCTGACTCTGAGATTTTGAAGCCCCCCTGAATTTTATTCTGTACCCCTCAGTAGTAAGTCCAAATCCCTCAATCAGGCTGCCCTTGATGAGTTCATAGGACTCTGGTTCTGCCCCGGTAATGGCCAGAAGTCTGTCTCTGCACTTACCCAAGAACAGTTCACAAAGGAATGCCCCCCAGTGATTTTTCTTACTTTTCTGGCTTCACAAGCCCTCGCAAAGGCTGTGAACCACTTGGTGATATCATCACCATCCTCAAATTTAGGGACAATCCCTTTGGGGGTTTTAGGATCATAGGATCCTTCTCTCTCTTGGTCTTTATTATTGCTGCCACCATTGATTGGTCCTAGACCCATATCTGCTCTCTCTCTCTCTAGAGCTAGCAGTCTAGTCTCAAGCTCTGGCCTCTTGGCCAACCTTGCTAAAAGGTTGTCCTCTTCAGTTAAGTTGTCTTCATTGTCTTGTAAAGAGTCTAGCCTACCTCTGTAGGTTCTAGATCCTGTACTCCCTGACTTGGAGGTTGGGAGCTCAAGGTTGCCTTACTCCTGAATTAGTTGGGGTGGAGGGTTAAAGACTTCATCTCCCTTACTACCTTCCCCTTCTTCCTGTGAGTCTTCCCCATCAGGAGAGGAGTGGTTCTTTTCATACTCTGCTAGAAACTCCAGGAGTTTTAATCTGGTAGGGTTGGACCCTGTTCTTATTTTTCTAGCTTTACAGAGAAGCCTTAGCTCCCTAATCCTTGGTTTGCAGTAAGGGGTGAAGTTGAGCTCCTCAGCCATATTCCCTGGGTTACTCGTTATGTTTCTAAAGTGGGTTTCTTTTTAGAAGACCTGCACAAAACAAGTTCTAAGTACTTTCCCCCTCTAAAGTCAGTGACATTTACTTTTTCTAAAAGGGCTGCAGGGACTTAATTCAAAGCCCTATCAAGACTTTTAGTAATTTTGAAAAAAATAATCAGTTCAAAAAAGGAATTGAACTAAAGTCAATATTTGGATTCTTGTCGTGTGATCAGAGGTTGACTAAGTTACTCCAATAAATGAAAGGCTTTACATCCCACCACTGCCACCAATGTAGGAAGCTGGCTCTGTATATACTATACCAAAGTAAGATATAGTGTGCACAGAGTCCAGGGAGTACCCAGAGGTATAGCAGAGGCTAAATTAGACATGTACTAATAGCTCTCTTTATGGTAGTGTGGGCAAGCAGTTAGGCTTATGCAGAGGATGTGTTAAGCATTTATTGTATTCACTCAATCAAGGCTGAAGGCACACACTCAGAGATTGAATCTAGACCAATTGGGTATGCATAAAAAAGGTATACTAAAGTTTTATTTTCTAGAACCAAGAAGGCCTTGGTACAGGTAGGTAAAATATACTTTCAATCATAGAACATATCAAGATGTGTAAGTGGGAATGGATTTGCAATTGTTACGGGTTTATGTTGGTTCAAAAAGCAGTTTAAGTTGCACAGTAATTACTTTGCATTACTTTCTCGTTACGTTTAGATTACATAGACTACTCGGAGTGATATGCCTGGATATCACACCCTCGACTTTGTCCCTTGCAGGTAAGTACGACAGTTATAAGTTTAAAGCACAGTTAATTTCTCCCATACAAAACAGCAGTTCAACACAACATTTTTGGAACAAAAACTCATAACATTAGTTCCTATGGGACAAAAATGGTTATCGGTTTCATAGGTAAGTACTCAACTTACAGGTAGTGGCGGGCGGAGAACTCTGCTCTGCCCGCGGAGTGTGCGGAGATTTGCCTACTCCGTGTTCCGCGGAGAAGGCAAATTCCGCACACTCTGGAGCGGAGTTGGCCTGCTCCAGCCTCCACCCCCCTATTAACAATTAATTGTACATTAATTAAAAGTAAATTAAAAACCACTTACCTGTACTGTGGCATCCCCAGGCTGCCCTCCTCCTCTTCCTCGCTGTCTCTGGTAATCCTTGTGAAAACTGCACATGTGCGTGCGCCCGCGCATGCGCAGTTTTCTCAAGGATCACCAGAGACGGCGAGGAGGAGGAGGAGGGCAGCCCGGGGACGCCGCTGTACAGGTAAGTGGTTTTTAATTTACTTTTAATTAATGTACAATTAATTGTTAATAGGGGGGGTGGAGGCGGGTGGCGGAGCGGAGTTTGTTCGCAACTCCGTGGACCTCCGCGTAGCCCCGCTACGCCAACTATGCCCAGGGTTACTTACAGGTATGCCTTTTGGGGGTTAGGACCAAGGTCCAGGGAGACACTCAAATCGCACCACCAGCGGCCGTGGGGCACCTGGGTGCAGAGTCCAAGGGCACAATGTTAGCCAATGGGGCTAAAGGGACCTTCGTTGGGGGCTGCTTTCGGTCAGGCCACTTGACTGTGGGAGCAAAGCTCCTAGTGTAGGGATCAGCACTGCAGGGGCCAATAATTGACACAGGAGCTGCACCACCAGCAGCAAGGGGCAGCCAGATGCAGAGTGCCAAGTAGATATTGGGGACCCTGTGGATTGCAATGGAGAGCTCCGGTTCGGAAAAGATGCTGCAGGCTCTGTCTGGGAGGCTTCCTGAAGGCGACCACCAGCTGGAGAATTAAGTTGGGATCTTGGGGGATACCTGGACGCTGTCGGTTGGGCCACCCAAGACTGTGAGGAGTCGGGTGCAGGGGTGTCTTTAGTTGTCAGGTTTTCTCATCAGCTCGATCACGGACACCCTTCAGGTGGAGGCTGCAGGCGTCGACTTGAAGCTTGAGGGAGGTCAGGGATCACCAGATCCCAAGTCAGGATTGCTGGGGAGACCACCTTGCGGTGCTGGGCCACTCGAACTCAGGCCGTCGGGTGCAGAGTGGTGCAGAACTGCGGAGCCATCTGGTTCCGGGTTCTGGGTTGGAAGCCTTTGCTTGAGCAAATCCAGTACTGAAGGGAGACAGAGTCTTTACGTTAAGTGCATGACCGGTCTTACGGGCTCCTGGGGGGGCTGCTGGATGCACTAGGGTTCTCGCTGTAGGCAGGTTGAAGTCCGGACAGGCTGGTAGGTCTGGGGGCAAAGCAGTAAGGTGTCCTCTTCTTCCTGGGGCAGCATGGCTCTTGGGTCCTTCTTCTTTCTTCCTCGAATCTTGAAGAGGCAAGGTTCAGGGTCGGCCTTAAATACTAAATTTAGGGGCGTTACAGGGGTGTGCAGGTCCCTTCCTTTGGGTGAGTACACTCCCTATTATACCACCCTCCAGTGAGAGGGGTGCATGAGCCTGTTCCTAATTGGCTGGGTCCCCTCATCTCCAAGATGGAGGGGACTCAGATTTGTGTTTGACCTCACCTCCCCCACTTGAGGGATGGTGTTGGCAAAGGTAGTCACACCTCTCCTCCTAACTCTGTTTTCACACTGATTCGCCCACCCAAAGTTGGGTTGAGAACCGGTGGAAGCCAGTTGCTGGGAGCAGCAAAAGACAGGGACAGCTTGCAAAGGTGGCAGGCCTTTGAAGCTTCCCTTTTCGTGGACCCAGCCCATCCTGGGGGAGGAGGCATGACACCTCTGCCCAGGATGGGCTTTGTTTCTGGGCCCAGAGAGTGGAGGCTCTCTACCCAGGGGTCCAGAAACCTGTCTGGTGGTGGCAAATGGTGGGCAGCCTTTCAGGAACCACACCAGGGCTGGTCGTTTATCAGGGGCCTCTCTAAGATGCTCTCTCTTGTGCATTTTACATTAAATCCCACACCGGCATCAGTGGGGGATTAATGTGCTTAGAAGTTTGCTGCCAATTCCCACGTTTTAGTAAAGCCACTATGGAGCTGTGGAGTTCGTAATGACACACTCCCAGACCATATACTCTTTATGGCTTTACTACACTTACAATATCTAACAAGGGACTTAGACACTGTAGGGGTACAGGGCTCATGCCACTGTACCTTCACCTCGGGGCTAGTGCACCCTGCTAGAGGGGTGACTTACCTAGGCCTCAGACAGTTGGTTGCAGGCATGGCACACAGGGATGTGTGCCATGTTGACTTCACTTGTCTCTGCACCAAAACACGCAGCCTGCAATAGAAGTGTGTGGGTGTTAAGGTACAGGGCCTCTAAGGGTGGCGCAATAGGTGTTGCAGCCTGTAGAGGCCTTTCCTGGTGACTGTGCCTTTGGTACCCATGGTACCTTTTACAAGGGGTTTACCTGTGGCCAGAGATATGCCAATTGTGGGCACAAAGGTACAGCTTTGGGAAAGAACACAGGCCCTGGGAACCTGATTGGCAGGAGCCCAGGGCACACCAAGTCAAAGTGCATCATGCGTCACGCAAAAAGTAGGGGGTATCCATGCAAAAAGAGACACTTTCCTACACAAACCTTGGTAGGAGGGATTAATCATCCTCTAGGGCATAATTGCTGAACATTTTTCTCACATTTCATGTTCAGTGCATTCTCCTAGCCAAATAATCACTGCATAGGAGATCTCACATGAAGCAAAAGAACCCTTAGCAAGAGTTGATGGTTGTGGTAGACTTCAATCTTGCCCAGTGGTCATACCTAAGACCAGGATACAGGTCTCTAAACTGAGATTTTGCTTTCTCGTTTAAAAATTTTCAAATGCTTTGAACTCAGCTTAACACCTGTGTGCATCAAAAACTAAAAAAAGAACCCATACCTGTCTGTTACCACCACACTTACAAGACCATGGGGGAATTACTTGTGGGTCAACCCCAGGGCCGGACTGGCTACCGGGCGTTTTGGTGTGCTGCCAGGCTGGGGGCTGATTTCACTGCGGTGGGGGCTGATTTTGTTGATGGGGACCTGCGTGTGCTTCTAAATAAACAAAGCAAAACGAATGGTTTTAAGCAGACGCAGGTCCCCATCAACGAAATCAGCCCCCAGCTTGGCAGCACATCAAAACGCACGGTAGCCAGTCCGGCCCTGGTCAACCCATAAACCATTGGCAGGGATATGTGTGTGTGTGAGGGAGATTGGAGGGAATAATCATGTTTCTTAAAACAACTACTGAAAATCTAACAAAATGTTTTGTTCACTGCATTCCCCAAAGCCAAACAGTCAAGCGAGAGAGGTCTGCTTTCCACCTCTAGGTTAGTCAAAATTAAAGATCTACAAGGCCTGATTCACAATAGTAACTTACACTTTTGAGTAAGTTTGCATTAGGAGTAAGTTTACTACTTTCGGTATTAACAGACTTTGAGTGTAAACTTATTACAAATCCCAGAGAAAACAGTTGGAATATTTTTGTGTGGGTGGGTGACGACACCCCTAAACCCTCCCAGACCTTCTCTAAACTCCTCTTACTTCTCCCTAATTCCATCCTCGTTAGGAGTAAGGCTGTCCCTTTTCCCCCCACTCACTCCCCTGTGTCCCTCCCATATTTACTACTAAAATCGAGCCCCCCAATACATACGTATTGATAAAATGTACTACAAAATGCAGTTTATGAATCAGGCCCATAGCTTTTATACTTTCCATACATCCTTTCCCGTATTTGATACCTATCCTCTAATAAACATCATACCATAAGCAATGATTCTGCTACAAATTCAGTGATCTGCTACATATATAATAATTGACTGTGCAGATTACATTCCCATGGAAAATATCACGTATGTTGCCAGACATTGAACCTTTCAGGGTGACATTTCCAGGATTTATGCTTCCGTATTTTTAGAAATGCGACAAAAACATTGAACAAATTTGTTAAAAAGAGGTAAATATATCCACATAGTCCTTATATCTCCAGGTTGCAATAAGATGCTAATGTGGGGTTTGCATTAATGGGTATCTCTGACAAAGCTTATAGCTTGCATGTGTGTACAAAGAGACCAACAAGGCACATATTTGTACAACTAACAATGTCGTTTTAAAACAGTTTTAAATTAAAATAACTTTTACAGGAAAAACATGCGACTGTAGATGTCTTATGTACACGTTGAAATCAGTACTCGCACCACTGATTAATAGAATAGACAATATTCACGGTTGTGCATAAATTTCATAGAAATATCTTTACAACAAGCATTGATCACTCTTCACATGAATAAATAAAATACCGAAGGTGAACACCACTTCGCAAACTACACATGCACGTGTAAGCGTAAATAGTCCATGTTTTACACTTGTAGAGCTACACCTTTCTTGCTCACCGTAAGTCATTTAAGATGCCACAATGGCCAATCAAGCAATCTGAGAAGCCCAACTTGTGATAATGTGAGCTAAATCAAATAATGTTTCGAACCACCCTTTGACTAACTCATTCTATCCAGTGATTTACCTAATTTCTTTCGAGGGACGCCGTTGCCAACGCAGTTATGTTTTGTGCATTTTTTCTCGGGCTGCTTTTGGCTCCCTGGCCCGGAGAATCAAGCCACACACGAAACTGGATTCTGTTGTTCAGAAACACTTTCGCTTCAACAGGGTAGAGTAATGTAAGTGTTGTATGTGAAGACGATGCTTGCATTGATTTTTCTTAGATCTGTTTTTATAATTTATTTTAGAATTGCAATATTACTGTGAGAAGATTAGAGAAAATAGTCATTTTTCATATAATAAGAGCGATATTGCATTGATAGTGAGGTGAATGTTGCTAAACGATATGTTTGAACACATTCACGGGTGACGAGCCAAAGAACACGCCGTGAATCAAACCATCAAAGCAATTACTGATTCTTTGCAGTACATCGGAATAACTAAATCAAAAATCAAAGCTAGAAAATTAGATGTTGAAGTTTAATGATGGTATTGCAGGAAAGTATAAAGCGGTGGACTATGCAGAGTAAGATTGCATCTTCTGAGATGCAAAGGCATATATATTTTTTTAAACGTGATCTTATCAATTGTTTGCAACCTGTTACATGGAGAAATACATCGGAATGGATGAATTGACTTTAATCTGGTCAGTTCTTTTAAAATACTCAATAAAATTGCTGAGTGATTGATTAACATCATCAATTGATAAAGCGTATCACATAACGCGAGTATTGTGCGTGCTATTCTAAGTCTCTGCCACTGTTTTGGGCTGATTGTGTTAGTAGATGAAGCTGAGAGCATCACTTTTGTACTATCTTAGCGGTAGGTGGTTACTTGGCAGAGGAACCTTCCAGGCATATGCTGTTCTTGGCAGGAAATGGAGCCGAATTTTTGACTCCTCAGAACACAACACAATAACATACACAAACAACATAACACATTTAAGAAATAACAGGTTGCAGCAAACCAGTCCAAACAGAATACAACACAGCTGCAGTACAATACCACAAAATCACATAACAATATTGCAGCACAATACATAGCAAAATTAAGAAACAACAAAACACATCACTACCACAATAAAATAACACCCAACAAATATTTGTGCCACACACTGCCTTGCCACCAACTGCAATGATGTCAGTCAAAAATGTTTTGTGATCTGGCCTAGGGTCTCTGCCACAGTTTTGGTCCAGCTAGTCCTAAACAGTTAATGAGTTACAGTGCTATTTTGCCACTTTAGGTAGAGGTATATAGTTGTTTGTCATGACAATTTTGAAGGCATATGTAGCAGCATTGGTTGACATATCTAAAGTAAACAGTAGCACATAGCACAATTATATACACAAAGTAACACAATAAAAACACAACCATTCAGTCAAATCTGAACACATGACAACCACAGTATAACACAATATCACATTGCATTAATGCAGCACAAGCACACAGCAGTAGAAAAAGCACACCACTTCACCCCCACAACAAAATGTCACACAACAAATAATCAGAAACTTTCTTGCCACATAACATCACGTGTAGAAACCTGCTTAAAATACGGCTGTACAACTTGTTTTCACCAAGCACTGCCTTCACTTACCACCAAGTGTGTGAAATAGTGCTAGTGACAAATGTTTTGTGATGAGGCCCCATGTCTGTACTTACAACCGCTGACTGGCTGTGCAGAGTAGATCACACCAAACTCACTCAAGCAGTGGCACTACAAATACTGTGCGCGATGTGCACCATTTCATAACACTGCACCAGAGTTTAATTTGTTTTTGAATCTTTGGAATAACTGTATTAGTGTTGAACAATAAACATTTGTTCTACATAAGCAAGATACACTCCTGCACTGGATATGAAGCTGCTGAGGGAGCCAGTCAAAATATATTATTCAGAATGAGCAATATCACTGGTTCACAGGTCTAGAATGCTCAGGTTTTGGTAAATTAGAGAACAAGTGGGGCAACAATTGGGATGTTTGTTTTCAAACTCCATTTATGTTTCAGACAAGCTACATATCCAGGCATCAGGATAAAATGGGTGCCTTTTGTCTTCGCTTCTAAATGGAAAACAAAACATCTCACGCATGGCCACTTCTGTATGAGCGTTGAGGCTAGAGTTTAACAAGAACTCTTTGTGAAATACGTTATGAACTTTAAATGCAAAGAAAAGAAATAACCTTTTATTTAACAGGGTTAAACAAAGAAGTGGTTTAAAATTTGGAAACCCTAGGCGTAACTCTTGGGAAGCAAACAAGTGCAAATCTATCTATCCTTTGAAACCTACTTTTCTGGTTTGCAAACGTCTTTTTCGACTTCACAAAAAATCAGATTAACAAGGTTGCAACAAGTTCTGGCAGGGGCAACTATATATCCTAATTGCCTATGAATGACACTGTGAACCGCAACGAAACTGAACTCTGTATTGCAGTAAGTTAGGTGAGATTCCCGCAGCCTCTTTGTAGATTAACTTTTTATCGTTACACAAAACACGTCCTTTAAAGATGGGAGGTTTCTGTCCAGGCAGTGTCCAGACTCTGTGCACTCATTCTCCTGAAGACATGCATGCTCAGGTGCCCTAGATAGGTGAAGTATTCCTTACTATGGTATACTAAGAGTATGTTAAGCCTATTATGTCTAGTATGCCAAGAGTCCCTCTAGGTTCTAGTCAGCTCCATACCTTAAGAATGAGAGAGGTAGGAATCTCTTGCCAGACTCGAACTCCAACACCCCGCAAGGGAAGTCAGATCACTGGAAGCTGGACTCTCTGCGTGCAGGGATGACACCGTCTTCTCAGTGCGTCAGGCCGGGAAACGGGCTCCTCTGAAGTCGAGGTCTCCTCTGATTTACAGGGGCTAGGGAAGGTATATTTATACCTGAGAAGTACCTAAGAATGTTAGCATTGACGTGAATCGGACAGAGGAAGACGTCATGAATGAACCCCTAAGGAATAATGGTTCATGCATAATATATGAGTCCTTGAAGAAATCAATAGTCCTGTGCTAGGGAAACTCCCGCAGCCTAAGGGTCTGTTCTTCATGAACTCGTTGTAACGTTAGGGTGGACGGATGTCGGAGACCATGCCTGTATTTGGAGTGCACGGTTTAATGCCTAAATAAGGGCTGGGATTTTATGCCTATATAAGGGCAGGGCGAATTGTGCCTATATAAGGACATGATACAGGAAAGCCAGTGTATGGACACCCTAAGAGGAATACAACACCCACTCCACTTTCGTGTGTACGATAATACTAAAATGCTAGACATTTAAAAAATGCTAAACATAAAATGGAGCACCGCATATTTAAAAAATATGTCTTAAAAGCATTAAAAAACATAGTAAAAATGCAAAAAGGTACTGTACATATTAAGCAATGCTTTTCATTTCAGGCATAAAGTTCGAAATTAAATGCAATTTAAATGAAAATAAGCAGTAATATTTACATGTGACAAAAATGATCGATAAGTTGTTCAAAAATCAAAATCATTTCATGTCTTGAAAATTAATGAACTGTTTTAGACACACAAGATGACTAAGTGTCCGTGGAAGTACCGCGAAGTCTGTACTATAAGGCTAGTTCTACTTTAAGCAGATTGAAGTGCCATTTTAGTTCGAAAAAATGGGAAAAAGTTGAATTTTGGAAGAGTTCCAAGATTTTGAAGTATGAAGGCCAAATTGTTACTGCATCTCTGGAACACTGTATGCTGAATCAGAGTCAGTTTACGGGTCTGGTGTAAACATGAGATCATCTATTTCTATAGACAAAACATCATCCACTGAAGTTGGTGTCAGTTGGAACACCTCGTGTAGTAGATTAATTGCACAGAGATGTGAAGCATCGCTTTCAGCATAGGATGCCGTAGCAATGTTCGCGTCCGTTGTTACCTGTGTGCCTGTGGATCTTTCTCGTACCTCAGCAGCAGCCGGAAGCGTCTGTGAGATCTCAATGAATGCTGACATCAGGATTGGTAGCCTCTGGGGACAACACAGAGCATGGGCCGTTATCGGGACCAGCAGAGTATCGACGTCTGTTGGCGTTGCTGATGGAAATGTGAGACAAGTGTCTAACACGCATTCTTCACCGCATAGCAGGCATCGTAGAACAGGTAAGATGCAATCTTGCCTGATTGGTCTGAATGACAGGAACCACGTGGTATTCAGGTCCTGTAGACGACATGCCCAATAGCTGTACTATTCGCTCACGGCACTTTCTTTCAAGGAGAGCTTTCTCCATTTCGCTCGGAGTGATGTCTGCGAATAGGCTGGCCATAGCGCAATAGCAGGAAGAGAAATAGAATTCCGGCAACAAGTGCTAGAATTAATGGTATGCCACCAAACACCGAATGTGCAAAGTTCAGGATGATACCGAGTATTGCCTGGAAAGGTGCTAACAGACCGGAGCAGATGCTCTTAAATACATGTACAATTCCTGTTGTATCAGACATATTGAAGATATGTCCTATCATTTCCACGAAATGTATAGGGCAGTTTGTACGTATTAAAGTCTGTATCTCAGCCAAAGTCCTTGCTACTTGTAGATCATAGGTTTCTTTGGCCGAGGTCAAAGGCACTGTTTGCTGTAAAAGCATGGCTTTCATTCTGCTCAAAGTATCAAATCTTATAAAAGAGACGTTCAGCGAAGGCCATAGAGGCGACTCCCTGACTGTGTCTATTGTGGCAAACAATACTTGCATACAGCAAGTGACCCTGGAGTTGACTGTTACTAGATATGGGATGCCTGGCAGCATGCCGCAGCAACTCTGATCATTCAACATGAGGTAACTCCCATTAGAAAGTTGTCCAAACGTTGGATTAATCACAGCAGCTGGTGTACCCTGCTGATGGCAAGACAAATTTGCCACAGAACCATTACAAGCCCCGTGTAAAGAAATGTCCTGACATATAAGTGAACCGCTCAGTGCACGTTTACAGTGTGTACCGCTCAAAAACACTTCACGATCCCCACTCCAACATCTATATGTATACGGTAAATCCCAAGATGTCTTAATGTATTCCTTACCCAACCTTTCATATTTGCCTGCTTGCATTTGTCTGAGGCAATACTGAAACTAAAAAGTAGTCACAGGTAATGTTGTTTTGCCATGAATAAGCCATTCTGTAGCTGGTTTTTCTGCCACTGTGAATGGTAACTTTTCCAGTTTTTCAATGCTCAGCACTGTATACCTTGCTCCTCTTTGTGCCAACTCGATCTGTTTATCAGTTAGATTGTATTCTGCAACAGAGCTGACGTGTTGATAAAACGCCAAGGCACATAGCCCGCTCGCAAAGATTGCAGCGTCCAGCTTAATAACACAATAGAACGTAATTGAGACTGACCGTGTTGTAACATCGCCAAATCTTGTTCTAGTATGTCGATAGCAGAGGATACAATGCCATCCAATGAATATATTCTGGAAGACAAAGTTGTTAACCCATTGTCGACCACAGAGAGTGTTTTCTCTAAATTAATACGATCAAGTTCACGTATTCGTTCTGCGGCCTCCATCTGTGATACTTTCCATGCTTCATTATAGGCAGCATAAATGCCGGCATATATGAAACGTTTTTGACGTGGTTTTCTTGGTCCAAGCAAGAATTCCCTAAGGTCTGCGTCCTTTTTAAGTAAGGATAAGTGTTGTTTCACATCCTGTAGTGTAGACTTATGCAGCCAATCGAGGCATAATTTTCCTACACTGTATGTTGTTACTACCCCGGATGCTGTCTTTGGACGTATCTTGGGTCTGGCCTATTAATAGTAAAGCGCTGAGTTTTATTCAGGAATCTTTCCTGACAGTTATTTGTGTCTGTGGGCCAGATCAACCATTTTTTCCAATCAGGATTAGATCTGTTGAGTTGTAGTATATTGTCAACTGTCACCACTGCCTGTGTATCGTTATTACTTGCAGGTGTTGGTACAGAAGGTGTGTTCATCTCCTTGATCTTGGCTAGTCCAAGACAAGATGTTTGTTGGATGGTTTCATTCAAGAACATTATTTGTTCAGGGATGATACAGGCTCTAAATAAAGCTTCTATCCCCTGCACTTGCCAATCTTTAGTACCCCAGACAGTTTTTGTGTCTATTGTGTCTTTCCATAAGTCGAAACCCTGTCTAGACAGTTGGGCAATAAATGCTGCAGAGTAAATCTGTTTTGTGTTAGTTAACATAGTTTTCAGTCCTGTATTGTTTACATTTCTAAAGTAAAATGTTTCTGGGTCAGATGTATTGTAACCTGAAAAATATGGAAACTTACTAGCAAATGTTTTTGAACTACCTTTAGGTGGTGTAAGACAATGTTCCCATTGGTTAAACATAAACACATTTCTTGGATATGCAGATTTATGCAAATAATGATGACCATAGTGGTTATAACAATACAGTTGTTCATAGTCTGATGAACCCTCTAAATATTCATTTTTAGAAAATGCAGCAGATTTTTCTAGGTCATACATTATGTCGTTAACAGTCTCAAAGTCCCAATCATCTGAATAGGTACTGGACGTAATTAGATCACTTAGTGAATTTTTAAACAAACGTGGAATGTTCAATTGTTCCGTCGGACCGAAGATGTCAAAATCTGTTTTGTCCCACACTATACCATCCTGTATAGGAACAGCTGTGATGTTCACTGATGACAAGTCTCTTGCTTCACGATGGGAAGATTTATGAGGTTTCAAAAGTACGTTCACATTTTTTCCTTCAGTGTTCACATGGATGTATCTGCCACTTATAAGCACGCTCACAGTTGGACCAAAGCTAGCCAGAGCAGGAAAACAAATAGTCCAGATATAATCCAGAGTTCAATCCATGGAGAAACCAAATAAGTCTTTTTCAGAAAGTGAAGAAAGTCTTGTACTTGCTGCTCGAGTTTGAATGATGCTGGCGTCGTTTCAGGTTCACTCGGATCTTCTGAGAACGTATCAAAGTTAATGAAATAGCCAGAAGCAGTTCTATCAATTGTTGGAATTGCATCAGGATTTGTAGAAATCACTGGAACCAGTTGATCACTTGCTACACTGGTGTAGACAGGCGTATTTGGACGAACTGTTACTTGGTTTTCAAGAGGGATGAGTTCCATAGCGTTGTTGCTTAGTCCTCCATCTGTTACAGCTGAATTCTCGGTTGTTATCAGTCTTTCAGTCTGAACCTCTTGGATAGTAGCGAGAGGAGTGCGTCTGCTACTAGGTCAGAGTCCACGAGGCCTACTATTTAGTATTGGCCACATACTGTGGTTTGATCAGGTTGATGGACACAAATCTTTTCTCCTTTCTTCCAGCAAGGGGTGGCAGAAGTACTGTTCTTGTTCCTTGAACTGCTAGGACAGGTACTGGTTGTCTGTAAGAAGGTCCAAATTCCTTCTTGTCCGCAATCTTTTCTCTGACTAGATCCCCAACTTTTGGAATCCAGACAGGCCTTGCTGGGACCGCCGATTTTTTCCCAGTGGTGGTTGGCTGTAGGAATACGTTGCTTTGTTTCGTTCTTAACTCATCCAGTTCCTGTAAAACAGCCAAACGATCTTTGATATCAAACGGTTTATTTTCCACCACTGTGCCTACGTATTCAAGGTCTGGTACCCACATTCTTGTCCCAAATAGGACCTCATATGGAGTGACCCCCTCAGAGAACTTCTTGGCAGATTATTCAATGAGCGTTGGACCCCATTAAGGTGTTTGACCCACCCATCACCCGAACCTAATACCCTAGCTGTTATAGACTGCTTTATGTCCCGGTTTTTCCTTTCCACAACCGAATTTCCCTCAGGATGGAATGGAGAGGAGTACCGCAATGCAACGCCCAGACTGGCCATGGCTTCTTTGTAAGCCCGAGAGCTAAACGCAGGACCCTGGTCAGAATGTAGCGTGCCTATTGCGTATGTGCCGATAAAGACTCGCAAATCTTTTATAACAGTTCGAGCGTCAGCCGAGCGCTGAGGCCATATCCATAGGAACCTAGAGCATGAATCCACTGCAACCATGATATATTTATAGTTACCGTCCCTTTGCAAGGGACCGCAGTGGTCCAGGTAAACACAAGCTAATGGTTTGTCTGAAATTAACAGGAGTGTCTGCGCAGGACGTTTAACTGTTGAGACTTTCATCTGTTGGCAAATATATCACATTCTAAAACATAATTCTTAGTTTGTTTCCGAATGCCAGGCCACCAATATCTTAGCTTGAGTACAGATACTGTTGCAGAAACACCTGCATGTGCAGAAGCTATCCCTTCGTGTGCTGCTAGGATTAGTCCTAATCTGCGTTCCTTGTTTGGAATTACCCTATCCCCCACTCCAAGGATTCGAGCAAAAGGAACGTTGTTCGCATCAATTACATAAGAGTACTTGAGTGGAAACTTTTTGGTAACGCTGTACTGCTGCCCTTGCTTGAAGCATTGACAGCCAACATTATCTCACCGTCTATTTTCGTTTTTGAACGAGTGATCGCAGCTACGGAAGCCGTCTGAACAGCCCCCTTTGCGGCTTCGTCAGCCAATGAATTCCTTGCAACGTGAACGCCATCACGTTGATGACTCAGTGTGTGGATCACGTGAGCCTTTGGTAGTTCGTTTTTCAACTGAACTACTTGTTCCCAAAGCATTTTATGCTTTATTGTGCCACCTTTCGCATCTTTGAAACCATTTTCAAGCCAGTTTTGTATATATTCATTATACGACTGAACAGAGTAAAAGGAATCGCACACTATTAGTGTGGGGAATTCTCGATCTGTACTTTCAAGTGCCAGTTTGAATGCTTGTAGTTCAGCTCGCTGACTGTACAATCTCCTAGAGACTGAGTTTTTGTGACCATAGGTCTGAAGATGCCATTTCGCATGCGACCTTTAACGATCGCACATGCTGCACTGTAAGCTTGCTTACTCCCTGTTGCGGGTTGTGCGGATCGTCAGTGTAAATTATGAATTCGTACTGATCGAGTGGCAGAATTTCAGTAGGCAGAGGACATTCTTGTTCATATTGCAGGAATGCTTGTGTTTTTAAATCTGGATCAAAAACATATTCAACATCTGTTCCAGCAAGATAATTAACCCATTGTATCCATCTTGGATGTAATGCTTTAGCATTTGGAATGCTTGCTTTTGTGACCGCTTCTAAAGCTGGTACCGGGGTTACGACAATAATGCGTTTCCCTTGGGCTAAGGCTCTTTCTTTTGCTACAGCCGTTTGAACTGCTGTCAGAATTTTTTCAGTTGAACTGAAGCACATTTCCGTTTGTGTGTAAAAATGAGATTTGTATGCGATTGGTATTTTCTCACCCTCATTGAAGGTTAAGTAGGTGAATCCGCATTGACCCGAAATTATTCGGATCACCAAATTTCGTTGACTTACACGTGTTTGTAAGTGATTTGTTGCTAACATGTTAGCCTGTAGTGAACGCAAGATTTCTGTGTGTTCCTGTGTCCAGTTTCTGATCGAAAAATCAGGTTTGATTAATGCGTAGATATGTTTAACCCTTTCTGCGTAATTTAGAATGTATGTTCTTCCAAAATTTAGGAAACCCAGGATGGATTGTAAGTTTTTTAGCATTTTTGGAGGTTGGAGCAGCGCACATTTCTCTAGAAAGTTAGCTGCCAAGCTCTTGCCTTCACTTGAAAGCTCATATCCTAAAAATAGGACATTGAGATGGGCAATTCGGGACTTTTTAAAGTTGAACTTGTAGCCCTCAGAGGCGAAACCCAGTATAATGGTGCTCACCCTGTTCAAGTGTTTGTCCAGGTCATCGTCTGTCAGATAGATGTCATCGACATAGGACAATGCCTCATTGTCATAAATTTGTAGTAACTCCATTACCCTTGCTGAGAATAACCCTGGGCTGTTCTTGAACCCTTGTGGGAGTCGACAAAAGTGACGCTGGGTCCCCATTATGGAGAATGCTGTTAAGTACCAGCTTTCAGGTGCTATGTTTTAACAAAAGAAACCATTTGAGATATCTAATATTGTTTTATATTTTTTACGCACAATGTTGTTCATTAATGCTGTGCTATGTGCATTTTGCACTGCAAAAGTTTTAGAACAAGTGTTTAAATGTCTGTAATCCAAAACTAGACGATATGTGTTGTCTGGTTTGGAGACAGGAAACAAAGGATTGCTCATTGAGGAGGTGCATGTTTCAATCACCCCTTGATATTCAAGTTGATCTAAGATCTCCCTGACCTGTTTTTTAGCTTCTTGCTTTATAGGAGACTGCCTTTGTGCAGTTGGTTCATGTTTTAGATGTATTTTATGGTGAGGTGAGTCCTCATCCCATCCTACATGATTTTTATATAATGCTGGGGCCTGGGCCACTGCCCATTTCCTGGCATATGTATATTTTAGGTGAATTGGAATATGGTTGGAGAAGGCAGGCATAATAATGTCCTCGCCGTGTGGGCACTCCCTGACATTGTGGTGGCCAGTCTTTTTCTGCTAGAAGTATGTCATAGCCCCTTGATAGTCTTTCCCAAAAAAGTGCTTTCACCTGTCTAGGTATGTATCCCTCCATCCGGAGTGTTATTTCATATAACTTTTGTGGAGTACTAACCCTGGTGTCTACAGTCTCTACTGTAATGTACTCATTCAAGTCCACTATCTCCAGAAGTTCCTTCAGGTTCTGGCGAGCTATTGTGACTTCTGCTGCACTGTCCAGCATTGTCTGAGCCCATTCTCTGTTCTTGAGTTGTGTTCTCAGTATTCTCGGCATGTCTGATCTTTAGACCTGCTACTTTCTTTTTGGAGAATTGAGGTTTTGCTTTAGTTTTTGGAGCGTGTTTTTCGTCTTTCGATTTCACGCGTTCTTTTCTATGTTCCGATCATCCTCTTCTTTCCGAAGTCTGTGATGAGATCTGAAAGGTACGAGAGGAACGTGTATCAGTATCTTGATACCTGTCAGGCTTTCTCAAATTATCCCTATTCCTGAGGTTATACCTCCTTTCAGAGGGCTGCTTTTGAGGAGACCTACCTCGGGATTGAGAACGTTTCTCATTTGAATTTTGTTTATTAGTCTCCCACTTCTTTTTAGAAGATGTAGGAGTTTCTTTAATTGAGTCCTTCTCAGGACTTTCAGATAGCTTCGGCTTCACTGGTCTTCCACCCAAACTATCTCTGCCTAATTCTGCATAAGATTGTTCAATTATTCTGGGTAGCTCAGTTTGATGTTCTGTAACATCAAATTCCCTTAATTTTTGGCGGATCGCCACTGCTGCTGCCTCCCCTTTAATATTAGATAATATTATTGTTGAGACCTGGTCGAAATTTTTCAGTAATTTCATACCTAAATTTAGAGCAGGCTCTGCCCCGTATTCATTTTGAATTTGTTTCAGGACATCAGGTATTACCGCAATTGACGGAATGCCATGTGTTTTAGTATAGATGGCAGCAAAGACTGAGCCCCAAGTGGTGCAGTCTTCCAGTTGTGGTGTGATTCCCATCGGTAAACTGATTGTCAGTATTCTGTGTTTCTCATATGGGCTAGTATTTGGAAATACTGCTTCTATTTGAGTAATTTTTTGAGCTATGCAAAATGGAATTTGCTCACGTTTTGTGGGCATTTTACCCATGACTGCGTATAGAGTCTGTGGTGTAATTTTTAGTGTATTCCCTGGTTGAGGGGTTTGATTTGGAAGTGTCAGTGGTTGCTGGACTCTGAAAGTCCGCATGACATATTGGACCAATTGTCTGTAGATTTGTATTAACTCTGTGAGTTGAGTAAGTAGTTCCTCATCTGACATTTCTTCAATGTCAGGATGAGGTGTGTAGCCGGCTAGAATCGGCCATGTTGCTCCTGGTCTACCTAGTGGACCGAGCCTGGTAATGTTTTTGTGATGTTTTAGGGCGCCTTTAAACCAGAGCTGATGCTCCTGGTATGTTAATGGAATTTCAATATCCTCGAAAGGAATGTATTCCTCTGGTGGATCATCTTATTTGTAGAAGTGAAACATGTGTGTTACTGGATTGGATTCAGGAAATATTACCCATGAATAGAATACCTCTGTCTGAAAGGATTTGTGTGCCTCTATCACGAAAACTGCTCTACCTCCTCTTGGTGGTAGGCCATGTTTTATGAGTTTTAGAGTGATGGCTCTTAAGTTTGGAGTGATGTCTATAACACCCTCCTCGGTTTCAACAAAACCTGTAAAGTTAAAAACTGCTGCTTGGGCTGGATCAGCCGCAGCTCCACCGTTTCCGGCGTCATTGTCAGAGTCAGGCATTTTTGTTTTTTGAAAAATGTAGAACAAGTTTCAAGGAAACAAAGATAAGGTGCACAGTATTTTGGAACACTGTATCCTTCAACGTTGAGCAAACCAAACAGCTAATATATAGGGTACTGCCCTATGTAGCCGTGGTGGATACTTAACCCTGCCCACTGCAGATGTCTTTTGGAGTATATGGGTAGGGGTCTCTGAGAGAAAAAAGCACGGCTGAGTTACTCAGTATCTAACGTTGAATTACCGCCTTACCAAACCGTTGGGCGCCATGTAGTGTAGCTCCTATTTCCCTAATAGGCTCTGCGCATTGGAATAATATATCCTATAGGTTTGACATAGGACTAAGGTCAGTATATCCCTATCGAGTATATTAAACTTAATTACTTGTGCCAGCTAGCTCAGAGGCCACTAGAAACTCCTTGACGACAAGAAGGGAGTAGTTTCTGGCAGCCGCAAAACATGACCACTTTGTTTCCCTTTAGAATCAGAACGTGTCCCAGAGTCGTGGAAACAATAGATAACTATTTCACTCAGCTCAATCGTGCATGCTTAGTTTTCTCCAAGTTACACAGAAAGAACAGACGGGCGTTTCAATAAAAGATTTATTGAACAGTCTTGTTTCTGGTGTAAGTAAAATGTGCTGTTACGATCACAAGACAGTATGCGAGATAAATAATGTACAGTGTGAGCAGTAGAAATAAATAATACTGCGATAGCATTATCTTTTAGTATATATGCATTTACATAAATGACACAGACTAAAAATGCGAGTACTCATACGATGCGTTTCTAATCTAGTTCTACCCCAATGTACCTAACCTAACCTAGGTGTAGGGAGAGGTATGAAGTAGGTGAAGTATTCCTTACTATGGTATACTAAGAGTATGTTAAGCCTAATATGTCTAGTATGCCAAGAGTCCCTCTAGGTTCTAGTCAGCTCCATACCTTAAGAATGAGAGAGGTAGGAATCTCTTGCCAGACTCGAACTCCAACACCCCGCAAGGGAAGTCAGATCACTGGAAGCTGGACTCTCTGCGTGCAGGGATGACAGCGTCTTCTCAGTGCGTCAGGCCGGGAAACGGGCTCCTCTGATGTACAGGGGCTAGGGAAGGTATATTTATACCTGAGAAGTACCTAAGAATGTTAGCATTGACGTGAATCGGACAGAGGAAGACGTCATGAATGAACCCCTAAGGAATAATGGTTCATGCATAATATATGAGTCCTTGAAGAAATCAATAGTCCTGTGCTAGGGAAACTCCCGCAACCTAAGGGTCTGTTCTTCATGAACTCGTTGTGACGTTAGGGTGGACGGATGTCGGAGACCATGCCTGTATTTGGAGTGCACGGTTTAATGCCTAAATAAGGGCTGGGATTTAATGCCTATATAAGGGCAGGGTGAATTGTGCCTATATAAGGACATGATACAGGAAAGCCCGTGTATGGACACCCTTAGAGGAATACAACAGCTAGAGACTGGGACCCCTGACTTATTTGGGAGGCAAAACTGCAGCAGCACACAGCAAACCAACTGCCCAACATAGATTTCCATGTTCAGCTCCTGTGTGACAGACTGTTCTGTACTAGGTAATTAGAAGACCAAACCGACTAAAGAAGTTCAAGCTAACAGGAATTAGGCATACCAGAAGCTTTTCTGTGGCTACATAGAACGAGAGCAAAATAACATGATGTTATGAAAAGGATCTGTGGCTCTATCATGCATTAAACATCAGATAATTGTAAGCATAGTTTCTATGGTAAGAACATTAAGACATATATAATAAAAGACTCAGACAATTTTAGATATTTCTGTTATTGTATTTAAGATCCAAAATCAATGCATGCAAGTAATATTTTAAGCAGTTCAGTAATGAGTCTTACAGCTTGCAGTATAAAACCACACATTTAGTCAATGTAAATCTATTGATGAATAAAAGAATCCATTAAGAGGATGGTTCAGATCAGAGTTTTTTATCACCAGCAAAGGTGTGAGGACGATTTAAAAGAGAGAAAAGGGATCAGATTAGAGTCCACTAAGAAAAAATCCATTGATATAGGCAAGGGGAATGGAGTTATAATCAGGAAAGTTCTAGTCTGGTCTCTCACCAGACAGCTCTCAATCATCTAGCAGGCAAGTCCATCAGATAAGGGAAAAAGGCAAGGGGCATGGAAAGTTTGACACTATGGTAGGTGGGTAGGAAATCAAGAGAGCGATACCATCCCTCCTCCTTGGAAAGTCACTTTGTATACCCCAAATAGTTCATTTGTGACCTCAATTGTCACCATATGAAGGTCTGATCATCATGTGACCATTCTTCCACTCACCAGGTACAAAACTGATACTCCAACATATTTACCCATGTTGCTCATGAGAAAGGACTGTCTATTGCGTCCTCACTGGTTAGTTGACAAAATGCCTATTTACTTTGTTGCTTTTTACTCATTAAGTCACAGGGTCAAGTTCCCATCAATTCACTCACAACAAAGAATGGAAAAGTGTCTATTGATTTAAGAATGTTGTGTAAAAAGGACAGATAAAGCAACATTTGAGGAAACATAACAAAAGTCCATTACCAGGCTATGAAATAATGCAGCCTAAAGTCAACATTTCTTGCTTAGTAAAATGAGCTCATAATTAAGTTCAAGAATAATGAAATAAATCAAGCATATCATATAAAGAAATAATTGTAACATTGTCAGTGATTATTGCATAGAAATGTACAACTCTCAATATGCATACTACCACAATTTTAAAAGTTCATAAATGCAAACTATTAAAAATCATTATAATAAAACCGTTTTGGGAAATCTAAAACTAATAATATCAAGCATTCATGCTGAAAGTTTCAATCATATACAATGTAACAATTTTGATTTGCACCAGTTTTTCGTTTATGATGCATTGCAATGAAGGCAATAGAGATGGTACTTTCTATCATTAATACTTGCACAATTGTGCGTAAGACTCATTTGTTACATAGATATACTGCTTCAAGCTAATAATTTGTGTTATTTTGCATGATAGAATGCTTTTACATCAATAATCTTTAATAATGACTTTGTTAAAATAATAAGGTAATCAGTCAATAAACATATTAAATTAATTTTTCTCAAAATTCTTCATTTCTATTAATCCAAGCACATTTTTACGTGGATGGTGCTCCAGCTTTTCTCAGTTTCAGTGCTATTTTTCTAAACGTGTGCAAAGTGCACATTAGAGTTTCATTGTCAAAATCGTTTTTTATGTTGTGTAAAGAATGATCAGATTTTACTCTGCATCAGTTGTTCACTCTGCTTTCACTTGTCTCTAATGTTAAGATGAGTATTAGATAAACAAGATCTTTAAATCAGTTACAAGTCAGGATATAGGTCCCAGGGAATATTAACTGGTATGCCCTGGCACTGACCCATATTATTCGCCACCAGGAGCATGGTGACTTTTACTCAGCCACTTTTAGAATGAGTTCCCTACTGACAACTTGAAAACACAAACCATATATTAATCTAGCATCATGCAATCTAAACACTTTGACATTACCCATGCAGGCATAGGCAAAATACAAATGACACAAGAAAAACATACCAATAACCACTCAATGCTCTTTGTTAGATTTCACAACATGTTTTAAGCAGTATGTCTATGTTAGTACACTATATATCTAAAATACCTTTGCTAACGTCCCACCTTCTCCATCACCATTTGAATTTGAGCATGTCTTTTGCACAATGAGACAGTTCATCTGAGTGGATGAGTGAGAAACATGGCAATTAAATTCATAAAGTCTTCCTTTGACACTGTAACCTTTAGTGCACACATATCATTTATGTTGTGATTGTATGAATTCAATATTTGCACAGAAATGTGGGAGATCATTGTCAAAGCACCCCCCAAATCAAAGTCAAGATAGTCACCAAAGCATGATGTACTGTTTAATTGAAATGAAAGCTGCTGATAATTTAAAATTTACAAGTTTGGAGAGGTTACCCATTTCTTTGGGTAACACAGTATCATCTGCCATACAGGCAGACCGATCTTAGTCTCGTTTCAAGTACAAACCTAGAAATGATCATGAAGTCACTTCAAGACTTCTTTGAAGGTGGTAGGAGTAGGCTTTTTCTATTATGTTCCAAGGTGAAAATCGAAAGATAATGTGGTAACTTGACAGCTGATCAACCACCAAAACAGAAGGCTTGCCTATTGAGAGTTGGAAGGGAATGCCTAACAAGATGGAACAACCCACATGCACTGCCATCATTGGGCCCTGAGTGCCAAATGACTTACAAATTAGTTAAGAAGGCCATGCAGCAAGATTACTGGTCTTCTAGTTCATCGTATCAGTGATCTTCTTGCTTTGGATAGCAGTACCACTCTGTCCAGGACTTGACAATAAAAACAACTAAGTACCCTTGATTACCAAAGCAATGAGAAGCTTTCTCAGAAGCCACATTGCCACCCTGCATAGAATAGTACACATCAACGGTGTTGAGTGTCTCCTTAAAAGTCCCCAGTTAGGAGTAACACAAAGGGTAACACCTCTAGGCAATCTTGTAGCTCATGATTGAAGATGGTGATAAATGTTGAAGTGATTAGCATGGCATCACCTCTCCTAAACATCAGGTAACAGGAGTGAGGAATGTAAAAATATACAGAGATAGAATCCAGTAGAATTGCCAACTGCTAGAGAAAGAAATCAGAGAACAAATTAGCAGCAGGGTGCCAAAGAACGGCACTCAAAATCTGGAAATAAATGTGTTGCAATGTATCTATTACTCTGAAAAACCTCCTTATATATGATTCAAACAGTTCCTTGTTAACGAGAAAGCTGCCGCTGAGGGATCACTGACATAATATCGACAGACACAATATCGACCTACCAAAATATCGTGACAAAAATATCGATTACACTAATATCGACATCCTATACTTAATTAAAAAACCACACAAATATCGACTACAAAATATCGTGAAACATTTATATCGTTTTCAACATTATCGAAGTCAAAAATATCATTTTAAGTAATATCGCACATATTAAATAAACATACAAAATAACAAAAATATCGATCACAAAAATATAGACAACAAAATGATTGTTAAAAAAATATATCGACATGTTAAATAATTTATAATAACTCAATACATACCCGAAAAATATAAAAATAGCAATAACACACATAACATACATTATAAATTACTTAACACATATTTTAAAAAAATAACAAAACAATATCATAAACATTTATAAATACACAAATATTATTTACTACTCCAAACATAATATCAGAAATAAAATGTAACTCTTTAACATTTAAAAAGTTATAAATATCAAATAATGTAGTACACGGGCGTAACACAGGCCCCCGCAGCCCCCGCAGTGCGGGGGGCCCCCGAGCTGCAGGGGGCCCCCTCAGCACAGTACTCTGTAGCTGCTCGGAGTTCCTGGGTGTACGCTAACTGTTCAGCGTGTGCCATCGACGAAGACAGTGATTTACTTTTCAAAGAGGCTCTGTTGATGAATGGATTGTGTCAGTTTCCAGAAATAAGGACGCAGACAGCCCACGAGACAGGCGACGCTGGTTTATGTTAGTTTGAAGGTTAGGTGCTAACAAGCACGCTCTGTAGGACCAGTTGTTTTATGTTTTTTGTCTGTAAAACACGTCTCTAATTAAATGCTTTTAAAATGAATAGTTATACACTTCATATTTATTTGTCTTGCTTTCATTTTAAAAGATGGTTGCAATTAATGGGTCTTGTTAAAACGTGACGTTCATCAGCCCCAGAGTCTGGGATCTTTGAATGTCCTGCATACCAAGACTTGGCTCAATTAAGAAAATAGATAAGGAACTGCTGGGAGATTTCATTCAAGCTGCTGCATAAATGACACAGGTGGTCAGTGCGTAGCAAGGGTGCATATTGTCCTAATGCAAGTAAGGAAAACCATCCTCCTACTTACAGGGTGAGTAGTCAAATGCAGCCATTGTACAGTGCAGTGGGCCCCTCACGCCCCTGGTCACTAGTTCCACTGCACCGGCTCCACCAATGATAGCTGTGCCCCTGAGCCTGGTTAAGTCCTCTAGTGCTTTTACAGCCGGCATCGCTTACTGCTTGTTTAAAGAAGGCTCAGGCCTTCGATACATTTATGTAAGGTCACTCCATGTCAACACAGAATGCAGTTTTCCACTTTTAATGTTTGATTTAACAACCTAAGCAATTCCTAGCGCTTTATTTTATCACATCAATTGACGCTGAAAACAATTATCTGTATACACTACAGGTGCATTGTGTGCTTTGTGACAGGGAATCAACTAGTAACTTTACCCTTTTGTGAAATTCTGATAAAGTTCGTAGGTACTGTCATAGGTTGGCATTCAAAGAAGCATCCTGCATTTTGAGTTTTTTGCTGTTTTAGGACCTTTTTTTAATATGTGTCTTCTACTGTTACATGCCCATTCTACTGGGGAAGCTGGGTTGATTTGAGGTGTGTCACATCAGATCTCCCCTACTCTACCCCTCCTTGCACCATCTGACACCTCTTTTACCATACTGATCGCCCAAAACAAGCCTTTCTAAACTCTTCCCTCTGACTCTTCCCCTCCACATCCCTTTTCACTCATCCCAACCCTCCCACTACTGCTATGACCTCCAAAAAAAAAAAGTCTAAAGCCTTCACTCTTCTATCCCTCCACTATCCTTTTCAATCGAAATAACAGACTAACATGTCCACTTCTCAAATTTCGTATTTCACTATACTAATTAACCATTAATCCTTTATGGGTTCCAGAGTAGCGTGCTACTCGCCGAAAACGCTTCAACACCCCATTAGGGGTAACAAGCGCTATATATATATATATATATATATATATATATATATATATATATATATATATATGCAAACCTTTGTCCCTCTTCTATCCCCTCTGCTACCCTTCTCAATCCAAATAACTGGCTAACATCCACCACTCAAATTACTTTCATATTTCACTATACTAATTCAACACTAATCCTTTAATGGGTTCCGGAGTAGCGTGCTACTCGCCGAAAAAAGAAGTGCTTCAACACCCCATTAGGGGTAACAAGCGCTACATAAATGCAAACCTTTTTTCCCTCTTCTATCCCTCCGCTATCCTTCTCAATCCAAATAACTGACTAATATCCACCACTCAAATTACTTCCATTTCACTATACTAATTTACCACTAATCCTTATGGGTTCCGGAGTAGCGTGCTACTCGTCCAGAAAGTGCTTCAACACCCCATTAGGGGTAACAAGCGCTACATAAATGCAAACCTTTTTTCCCTCTTCTATCCCTCCGCTATCCTTCTGAATCCAAATAACTGACTAACCTATCCACCACTCAAATTACTTTCATATTTCACTATACTAACTCAACAGTAATCCTTTATGGGTTCCGGAGTAGCGTGCTACTCACCGAAAAAGCACTTCGACACCTCGTCAGGGGTAGTAAGCGCTATATTAATGCAATTACAATACAATATGCAGATACAGATCCCCTATGGGTAAGTGGCGTAACGATAGCCCCCGCAGTCCCCGCTGTGCAGGGGGGTCCCCTGAGCTCCAGGTGGCCCCCTCTGGCACTGTGGTCCAAAGCATGGGGCGCCCCCTCCATGTAAATTGCAGGGGGGCCCCCTCAAGTTTCGTTACGCCACTGGTAGTACACCATATTTTTTTAATTTTAAAAAGTATCTGAAACTTAATTAGCGTTTTCCATATATAGAAAACAACTGACAAATTAATTAAAACAAAAAGTAACAATCAATGAAATACACATACAATTAAAATAACCCAATAAGATAGAAAAAGTAATTAATAAAACACTATATAAACACACGCAAATTCAACATTATTTTACCTTGCAACCAAAAAAGAAACAATAAGGAGAAACTCTGCCGGATTGCTAACACAACATTGAACTGCATTACAGAAAACTCTGATTACATCTCCACAAAGTAAGTAAAATAGCATTTTAAAACAACTGCTACTAAAAATGCTCTCCAAAATATTTTATATGAACAAAATAATTAATATGTATTTTTCAAATTATATCTCCTCTACAGATAATTCTGAACAAACTCAAGGAACAGCAGAACAGTGTGAAAAGTCAATATGCAAATAAGGCAAATATTACCCTGAGCTTAACTGAAACAATTTTTTAAAATAAAAAACAGAAGAACTACCTAACCACAGCTCCCCCCATCTAAAAACACAATTAAACACATTAATTAATATTACTCTTTTTTTAACAGGAATCTCTACAGAAATACCCAAACCAAACAGCAGAGAAAAACAATCAACATTTAAAAAAGTCTTCAAATTCAACATTGTAAGTATAAAATTGACAATGTTCATTTTCAGAAAATAAAACATAACAGGAATTATTTTATTAATTTTTATATACATTTCTCTTAGCATTTGAAGCACCACCATGACTGAAGAGGCCCAATTCACTACTTCCCAAAAAGGCAAATTATTATTATGTTTTATGGGGTATGTGTACAGCCAAGAAAAGCAAACAGGGGACAAAGTCAACTCGAAATGTAGCAAATATTATTCTAACAAATGTTATGGAAGGGCTGCTACAAAGGAAACAACTGTATTATATGTTAGAGTGCATAACCACCCCCCTAACGTAGCTGAAATTGAAGTTAGAAATGCTATTGAAAATATAAAAGAAATTAGTACTGCATCTCAAAAGCCCACAACAGAAATCCTTAAACAAATGCTTCTCAGAGTTCCAGAGCATGCAGCTGGCCAAATGCCCTCAATATCCTCATTAAAAAGAACTATAGCTAGAACTAAAAAAGCTACTGCTACCACCACACCTATCCCCAAAACTTTTGCTGAAGTAGAAATACCACCTGAACTCACAGTTACACATACTGAAGAACAATTTCTTCTGTATGACAATAAATCCGCTAACAAAAGAATAATAATGTTTGGAACTCCCACAAATTTACTAAAATTACAAAACTGTGAGACATGGATGATGGACGGGACTTTTAAAATATGTCCCAAACCATTTTACCAGTTATATACAATACATGGACTATTGCAACATACAAACATCCCCTTCATATATGCTCTACTGCCAAACAAGCAAACAACAACCTATGTTGAACTTTTAAGCAAAGTAAAGGAAGAAATTAACTATTATTTTCCCCATAAAATAATAGTAGACTTTGAGCAGTCAATGATACAAGCAATACTAAAAAAAACTACCCTCACACAGCAATTCAAGGTTGCTACTATCACTTTAACCAATGCATTTGGAGGCACCTCCAAAAATGTACATTAAGGGGCTTATCACGATGACGGACGGAAAATCCCTCCGACCGCAGTGCCAGCGGGAAAAAAAACATCCGATTGTACCGTGGCATTCCCGCCGGTCAAATTACGATGGAAAGCACGTAAATTTAGTCCGCGGCGGACGGAATCCACAAAAGTCCATCCGCAACGGTCGGAAAAGCTGCAAATCCGACCGCTGCGGTCGGGGAAAGCTGATCAATGGACCAAAAAGGCTGCACCTCCCGCGGAATGACCTCATGGCTCATTACGATGAGAAAGCGGAACTGGTGTAACGATCATGGCTGTTCCGACCGCCGCGGTCGCGCTCAGGCAAAATGAATGGCAGATGGTACAAACTGCACTACAATGCTCAAAGTGTGCCTGTACTCTCCGCAGCCCTCAATCACATCAGACACGCACCAATGACACACCACAAATGCATTCCGGCTGGAGTAGAGGAGGCTGCGTCTGTTTACTCGGGATGGATTGACGCTGCATGCAGTAAACTTGTCCCGACTAAGCGATATTCCCCCAAGCGGGCCACCCCCTCAGCCCCCTGGTTCTCGGAGAACCTTCAAGAGCAAAAAACTGAATGTAAGAGGCTAGAACGAGCCTGGAGAAAAGGCTATAGCACCAGTGACAAAGTGGCCTATAAAACCAGTCTCTCAGGGTACAAAAAATTACTTGTGGAAACTAAGAGGATTTATTTTTCTGAGCAGATTAATAAGGCTAAATCCTCCACCAAAGAGTTATTTAAAACGATAAATTTACTTACTAATCCTACTAGGCCAAATGTACATACTAGCCCTGAGCTATGTGAAAATCTTGCCTCTTTTTTTCGGCAAAAGGTTGATGTTATTTTTCCTCCTTTAGTCCTCAGCATTCAAAGGCTAAGGAGGTCTTAGACGAGGCGGAGCCTATTGTAAGTAAAGCTATATCTACTCTAGTTGAGTTTACACCACTAGAAACTCAAGAGGTTATCAAGCTCTTGATGGCGAGCAGATCTGGATCTCCCCTGGACCCCTGTCCAGTCTCGGTGATTAAACTTTTTCCCAAGATTATTGGCCCGGTTCTGACCTCTATGATTAACTCTATTTTTGAGTCGGGCCACTTTCCCATAATGTGGAAACAGGCCTTTGATAAAAAAGCCTAAACTGGACCCTAGTGATCTGAACAGTTATAGACCTATCTCACGCCTCACATTGCCAGCCAAAATTATTGAGAAGGCCATGAACACCCAGCTCAGCACGTTTTGTCACACTAACTGTTCATTGGATCCCACGCAGTTTGGCTTCCGTGCTGAACACAGCACAGAGTTAGCCCTGATTAAAGCATCGGAGGAAATAAGAGAGGCCTTGGATCAAGGAGGTGCTGCGATTCTGTTTATGTTAGACCTCTCGGCGGTCTTCGATACGATCCATCATGAAGTATTGATGGACCGGCTAGCTACAGCAGGGGTTCAGGGCAGGGCCTGGAACCTTCTAAAATCATTTTTGACGGATAGAACCCAAACGGTGGACCTAGGCAAGAATTAGTCTAAGCCGTTCTCCTTTCCGTGCGGGGTGCCACAGGGCTCATCTCTTAGTCCCACGCTTTTCAATATATATGTGTCCCCATTGGCGGCCCTGATCGGATCCTTTGGGTTTCAGGTGACGTCTTATGCAGACGACACTCAAATTGTGTTGTCCCTTCAGCCGGGCAAAGAAGCTGAGACCAGCCTGAGATGTCACGATTGCATGAAATCCGTTGCAGGCTGGATGGCATCCAATTGCCTAAAGCTTAATGCCGGTAAAACGGAGGTTTTGATATTTGGGAATAATGCCAACCTCTGGTCACCTGATTGGTGGCCAGAGGAAATGGGTTTACCTCCAGCCCCTCCACGAAAGCTAAGAACTTGGGTGTGGTGATGGATAACAAACTAACTTTTGGTGATCATGTTAGCGGGTGGTTTCCACCAGTTTCTTTCTTCTCAGAAAGCTGAGAAAAATAAAAAAATTCTTCCTACAGATAACTTTAGGACAGCAGTCACGGCGCTCGTTTTGTCACAACTGGACTATTGCAACGGTCTGTATTTGAGTTTACAAAAGAAACATCTTAATAGACTCCAGATTGTGCAGAATGCGGCAGCAAGACTGTTAACGGGCACTCCCAGGTTCGTCTCAGTGGGAAAGGGTCTTCGAGATCTCCACTGGCTTCCAGTGAAACAACGGGCACGGTTTAAAGCATTGTGCATGGTCTTTAAAGCCCTGGAGGGCAGTGGCCCAGTGTACCTGAGAAATCGATTACTCTGGTATGTTCCTGGAAGAATGCTACACTCCTCGGAAGCAAAGTTAGTGACTATCCCCCGAGTTAAGAAAGCCAGCTGGGGTGGCAGGAGTTTCATTTATTGTGCCGCCAGGGCTTGGAATGATCTTCCGGTGCATCTGAGAAAGGCCACGGATCTCCTTTCATTTAGGAAAGGGTTGAAAACCTGGCTTTTCTCTGAATAATCCTCTTCTTAGGACACCCACCAGGTAGCGCTTAGCGCCAGGACGCCTTTGGGCAGCAGCTGCGCTCTATAAGCTTCATTAACATTAACATTCCTGAAATGAAAGCCATGGTCAGCATGTGGACACACCCACATACCACAGTACAAAACCAACCCCTTCCTGGACCAGCATCCTTTGCAAAGCAGGTGCTGAGACAGAGAGAGACAGGACACCAATTTGGCACACAGCACACCATCACACCCACACAACTCCACGCACCACCACTTCACATCCACACACCTGACACACCTCACACATCCTCATCACCACCTTGCACCCTGCACCTTTCGTTCATTTGCACCATGCCCAATCCCAAAATGCCAAAATACAGAGAGTTGAAAGTGCTGATAGATGAGATAATCCGGGTAGAACCACATTTGTATGGGAACCTGGTCCAACAGACACCCATTGTGCGCAAAAATCAGATGTGTGCTAGGATCTACAACAAAGCCAATACAGTAGGGACCACACTATGCACACTGCATGAGATCAAAAGGCGGTGGATTGACCTCAAGGCCCGGGTCAAGGCTCGGGCACACAGGAACCACGAGGCAGCCCAAAGAACTGGTGGCGGCCCTCCCATTCCACCACTAACATTCACCGAATGGGAGGAGAAGGTGCTTACCATACTGCATCCCGAGAGTCTCACCGGAATCGAGGGGGGAGTGGAGGCTGGTAGGTATAAACAAAATGATCACATCCCACTGTAATGTACTGTTGTGCACAACAAGTGAGCCTCAATTGCCAGACCAAATCAAACTCATGTAGAATGCATGCTTTCAATATGAATGTCTCACAAGGCTAGCATTTACTTCCTCTGCTACACCTCACAGGTAGGTAGTCAGCTCATGCACCCTGGCCTCCCTCCCAAACAGCATGGAGCACCCTCCCCACCCCACAGCCATGTGGCAGCCACCACCGTCGGCAGTGCCTCCTAACAGGTAGGTAGCCATCTCACTGGGGAGGGGGTTGTTGAGACCTGACAGCAAGACCCCTACTCCCACAAGACCCTCTGTACTCCCTCCCAAACAGCATGGAGCACCCTCCCTACCCCACAGCCATGTGGCAGCCACCACCATCGGCAGTGCCTCCTAAAAGGTAGGTAGCCATCTCACTGGGGAGGGGGTTGTTGAGACCTGACAGCAAGACCCCTACTCCCACAAGGCCCTCTGTACTCCCTCCCAAACATCATGGAGCACCCTCCCCACCCCACAGCCATGTGGCAGCCACCACCGTTGACAGTGCCTCCTACCAGGTAGGTAGCCATCTCACTGGGGAGGGGGTTGTCGAGACCTGACTGCAAGACCACAACTCCCACAAGGCCCTCTGTACTCCCTCCCAAACAGCATGGAGCTACATCACCACCACATTCCGCACTTGTCAGCCAACCCTGTAAAGCTCCATAAGTTGTAGCCAGTGCACACACAGCTAATCACATTGAAAGGTCACATTAATCACAGTGTCATTGAAGAAGTCACATGTAATTGCAAAGCAAATCCCTGAATCGCAATGGCCAAAATCCAATGTACAAGTCACATTGTCTCAAAGCATAAAGGCTCACATAAAAACAACACATGCATGGAGACTCAGTCACAAATCACTAAACACAGGAGGTCAGTGCAAAAAGCACAACAGAAATCTAGGATTTGCGGCATACTAGATAGTTACTCATAGAAAAGTCACAAATATCCAAGCATAAACTGAAGTGGATGAGCAACAAGTTGCTACCACAGAACATGTCCTTGTAAATACAATATTTCTACATATTAAATTGTTGCTTACGCCATGTCACATTGCCAATGAACAATGTATGTACCTCTACATCATGTTCGACTGCTGACAAACTGTTACGAATGCAAAGTAATGGCAATTTCATAAGTCAGGTTATTTTAAATAAAAAGTGCAGAATATGATCATTCAATTGGGGCCAATGCCGGGCCCCGCATTGGCTTAGCACGCCTACCGCGAGTTTAAAAAATGTAAGCCACTGGCGGTTCCCATTGCTGATGGCTATTCCTCACAGGAGGTGACGCACTGCGGAGGTCAGGAAGCAGCCACCGCTATCCTGCATCATTCAATTGGGGCCAATTCCGGGCCCAGCTGTGGCAGAGCACGCCTACCGCGAGTTTAAAAAATGTAAGCCGCTGGCGGTTCCCATTGGCTAAAGGCTATTCCTCATAGGCGGTGACGCACCACGGAGGTCAGGAAGCAGCCACCGCTATCCTGCATCATTCAATTGGGGCCAATGCCGGGCCCCGCAGTGGCGGAGCACGCCTCCCGCGAGAGTCAGTAAAAAACCAAACAAGAGAAATCATGAAGTGGCGGCATAGTACTCAGATACTCATAGAAAAGTCACAAATATCCAAGCATAAACTGAAGTGGATGAGCAACAGGTTGCTACCAGAGAACATGTCCTTGTAAATACAATATCTCTACATATGAAATTGTTGCTTACGCCATGTCACATTGCTAACGAACAATGTATGTACCTCTACATCATGGTTGACTGCTGACAAACTGTTATGAATGCCAAATAATGTCAATGTCAAAAGTCATGTCATCTCAAATGAAATGTGCAAAACATGAAAATCAAAGTTGTGCTGTGTACTGAATATGCTGACAATATAACCTTGGTGCAACAGGTGATTCACTATCAACACCAGGCGAAACTGTGACCAACGAGCCGAGCCAGTCTCCCCCCCAGGAAGGTGACTTCTCGGATGCTGATTCGCTCCGTTTCTCGGACGAGGAGGACCAACCTGGCCCCTCAGGCATGTCCGGGCAAGCTCAGTCTCAGGGCCTCACTGTCCCCACCACCACCATGACTCCCACAACAGCAGCAACAACGCTGACCCCTGCAACAACGACCTGTGTTGCCGCCACCTCCAACATCACTACCGCTGCCTCCAACACTGTCCCTGTGGCAGTTGCCAACAATACCACCAGCCAGCCTGGAAACGCTGGGGTCAGTGTGCGGGGTCGTCGACAGGCAACACCACTGGTCCGTGTCTGTAGGGCAGGTGGGATTGCAACTGGGGGACAGTCACAGGAGGACACTGAGACTGAGGCCCTAGCCACTGTCAACACAGTCCTTAGCGCATTCCAACAAAACCAGGGACAGATGGGCCAGGTTGTGGAAGAACTGCGGGAACTCCGCCTGCTGCAAAGGTCCAAGGACACATGCTTGGGACAACTTGTGGAGTACATGGGCCAGCTTGTGGGTGTTCTGAGGGACATCCATGCTGCTCAAATAGCAACACCCCCTCCCAGTGGCCAGCCTGATGATACTCATAACACCTCAACAGCGGCCACAGGGAGGGGTGAGGCAGAAGACACTGACTCCTCAGACACCTCTGAGCATGCAGCAGGTTCCCCCCCTGCCAAATGGCAGAGGGGACGTCTGAGAAAGACCACCGGAAGATCACGTGGCAAAGCACCTTGCAAAACAAGTTCTATGGGCCACCGTTGATGTCACCAGTGTTGCACAGAGCATTGATTACGTTGTACATATGATCCCACATTGCCACAATGATGGGAGTGTTCTGTTGGACTGTGGAATTCCACCATTGTGTGCTTCCCTGAGTATTCATGTACCAGCACTTTCAACTTCATCCCTCACCTGTCACTCATGTATAAATAAATACAATTCACACCAGTATGCCTTTGTGTCAGTACCATGTTTGTCATAGTAATTTGCATGTTAACTCACATTGAATGTATCACAAGATTTGAATGCAACGATCCATTGAGAGAGTGGAGGAACCTAGAACGACACAAGAAAATAACATTGAGTTGACATATGATGGCATGACAGCAAAGGCACAGCACTAGGCAACACTGTACAAGAAGCATTCCAGATCACACTGGACAACACCTTCACCATGGACAGAAGGGGGATGGGAGCACAGTACTTCACCTCCCAGCACAGTTCAACACTTAGCAGCATTGTAAATGCACTTCATTTGAAATGCTTACTTAACTTTCCGGCGAAGTGTTTCACCAAGGTTGTTGCAGATTACTGCTGTGAATCTCTACTCACATGTTTTCCTGGATATTATCCTTCATCAGTAGAGATAAGGAACTGAAAATAGTTGTCAGCTGAGAAAGCTGATACAATCCTCTCAGGTCTCTGTACCTCTCCCTGTCCAACTTTGGTGAAACACTTTCAGCTACATTTCAAGTAAGCAATTTTAACTTGTGTGCATTTACCCGGATGTCAAGTGGTGAACTGTGCAGGGAGGTGAAGTGTCCTACCATCCCCCTTACTACCCTCAACATGGACATGACGTAAATGGTAAAAAATCACACAGCGCTGCACAGTATAACCCTTAACAGTGTGCCAACAAGAGCCAGCATCCAAACACATCCTGTTAAATGTCATTTGGGGACATTGTTGTGGCCAGTAAGTCAAGTAGAGTCACAAGGGGCTTGTAAGTGACCATTGTTGTTTTTAGCCACTTTTTATAGATGGACACCAGTCCCAGCCAACAGTTCTACGCTAATTCCCCTTTTTTTATGAAAGTCATCTAATCCTTAATAACGTAAACAGCTGCGGTTTACGGGCAGGCCTCCCTTATACAGTATCAGTCTTGCAACGTGTCAGTTGCTGTAGCAATGTACTGTTCACTCCCCCATATGTGAGTTTTGATAGTTAGTTGTGGCCTCACATTCCCACTATGAAAGCATACTTCAAAGAGTTAAGCAGGCTGAAAGCGCCTTTGTTCCTACAAGAAGGCGCTCTCACATCAGCCTGGGAGACCTTCAAATTGCAGGTGGCTCGAATGTCCTGCGAGATCCAGTCAATGCTAAACAAGACTCTCCCACTCCATCTTGGCCAACTGATACACCAAATATCAAAAAATTCTGATACTGAAGGCCTTGCACATATCATGTTTAACTTGTGGGCTATGGCCTTGTTACTTCGTTTCAGTCTATTTTAGGAGTACTACCGTGGGTCATTCATACAATATTTCTAGTGCATTTGGCGGTTTAGCATCATTCTCTTGGCTGTTCTGCAGAGTGCTGGTTCTCATACAGCTCTTAAGCAATGGCTGCCTGTCCTGTGGTCCAGCCCAACCCCGGTCAGTTGCAACTGTACCGTGAACGAATGCTGCTTATTTTTGGATGTCTGCCATTAGCTGTGCTGCGCATCAGTTATAGGCTGACCTTCCGCTATGCCTATTTCACCTGTGTGCAACCTGTGTTCCACTGTTGCTGATGCCCCTTTCAGTGGGCCATGGATGTCTGCCTTTCCAACACATCTCTTGCTGATCTGTATTATGACCTGTGGGTGAGTCCTTTGTTGGCCCACGACCAGGACTGTTCCGGTGATAGCCGTTTATGGGATGCCTTACAACGTGGCAGAAGGGCTGCCAGCTGCGCCTGTGCATTTGCGCAACGTCTCCTGTGCCATGCCTACATCGAACCTCTTCCAGGTTGCCCTGAAATGCTCCTTTCGTCCACGGGGTGCGAGGAGCACATCTGTTCCTTCATACTACTGGATTGGATGGTGGTCCTGTTTGCTGAAGCTGATTCTGATCGTCTATTGGAGCTGATTGCCTACGAAGCTGCTAGTGCTTTCTTGAATTAGTAACCACTTACCAGCATCCGCAAAGCTTTGGAACAAAATCAATATTGTTTGACCTTTTCTCGCCTTCTTCTGAAAGTCAATCCGATTTATCTCAAACTTTGGCCCTGTCTGCATTCACTTTGACTCTGCTTACCTTTGCGGTCTGTTTCATTTGGTTCCACAGACCTGAGCAAGGGTAGTCTGTTATATGGCCGTTGTGGACATTGTCGCCTAGTACAAGCCCGGCTTCCATTATGCAGCTATTACGCACGTCAATACATGCCTTTGTTGTTTTGCAAGTTGCTTCGTTTATGTCTTTCACATGAGAACTGTCCGCAGAGCTTGTTCTCTGCGCTGTCTTGGAGTACAGTACATTTCACCATCTATGGGCTGAGGAATGGGCTCTGCTGACAAAGCACAGAGGGCTTTTGGGATACATTACATGATTTCTTCTAGCAAGGGGAGGGGGGATATGCCCGTAGGTCTTCCTCATGAGGGCTTATTAATATGACTTCTCCCTTCATGACATCTGGAAATGTGTCTATGCTGACTGTTTTTGTATGATGCATTAATCTGCTTGTTGTGGCACGTATACTGCATGTTAGGACACGTTATTTGAAATAAACATTTAGAGACGTATCTTGAATTCAACTGATATTATTGTGGAGAAGTATAAGAGTGAGGGCGACAGGGTAGGTCTTGTTACCGCGATTCCAGAGGGATGTGACAGTGTTGTGTTATGGGTTGTATAAGTGCTTGTTTCACTGTCAGTGAGTAGGAGAGCTACTGAGGCACGAGAGCTGTTTGGTCCTGTGCTAATGGGTACACAGGTGGTCGGTTGACTCAGTCCCTGCCTGCCCAAGTCCTATAATCCTGTGCATAGTTCTGTATGTGGGCAGACTCCCTGAAACAATCCACAAAGTTTGGGAGACAACAGCATAGCGCACAGACACAGTCACAGTTAATCAATGCTAACTTACACTCAATGGAAGTAGTTGGCGATGAGCTGTGCACTCAGGTCAAGGTCTTCTTCCTAACCACTATCATCATCACTGGGCGTGTGTAGGTTTGCAGCGGGGGCTGCTGCTGCTTATCATCGTCCTGAATCAGGGGGATCTTTTTGCGCAAGGCCAGATTGTGGAGCATGCAGCAGGCGACTACTATCTGACACACTTTTTGGGGAGAGTAGAGTAGTGCACCACCACTCTTGTCCAGACACCTAAATCTAGACTTTAGAAGTCCAAATGTGTGCTCCACCACACGACGTGTCCTCCCATGGGCATCATTGAAGTGGACTTCCCCGGGCATAGTAGGATTCCGCAGTGGGGTCAGCAACCACGGACGATTGGGATACCCTGAGTCACCTAGTTGTGAGAAACACAGACCAACAATGTAACAGTAATATGTGAGGAGAGCAGCATGTCACACATACATCACACTCATTGACAAGGCCCACTCACCGACAAGCCAGGCACGCTCTGGGTGAAGATTTGACATCAATTGTGGTATGCTGCTGTTCTGCAGAATGTAAGAGTCATGTGCTGAGCCGGGATACTTTGCACACACGTGTGAAATGATCTGATCCGCTTGGCATGCCACTTGCACATTAATGGAGTGCTTGCGATTTCGATATATGTGTTCACGTGCCTGTGGTGGAACTAGGCCAATGTGTGTTCCGTCAATGGCTCCAACAACATGTGGGATGCGTCCAAGTTCATAAAAATCCCCCTTCACAGATGCCAATTTATTGCGCCTTTGGAAGTGTATGTAGTTGTCCTTATATGTCATCAATGCAGACAGGACATCACGCAACACCATGCTGAACATAGGCTGTGACATCCCACCGGCGCTGGCCACGGTGCACTGGAAAGACCCAGTGGCAAAGTAATGCAGTGCAGCCATCACTTTGACTGTAGCAGACAGTGCAGCAGGATATGTTCTGTTGGTGCTTCAAATGGGGCTTCAACTGAGCACATAGCTCTCGCAGTGTGAGGCGATCCAGACGAAATTTCCTAATGATTTCAATGTCCTCCATCATTGCCAGGACTGGTACAGGGTGAAAGATAGGTGGTCTCGTTCTACGCACTCTGGCAGGGTACACATGCAAAAGATGAGAAAAAGATGATATGTGTGAAACAGCTTAAACAAAGACTCACACAAACACAACATTGACATGACTCTTGAAGACGTTAAATGCACAAGTGACCCGCATACAGACCTTCATTTCCTACCCTCACTCGACATACTAACTACTACAACATCAAAATAAGTCAAAGTGTATGCCATGTGGTACGATGATTAGGCCTGGGTGGTAAATTCCGTTCCGCTCGCGGAATTTGCGGAATTTGGGTAATTTCGCGTTCCGCGGAGAAGGCGGAATTGCCCAAAATTCCGCGATCCGCGGCTTCGCGGAATTTTTTGCTTGTTTGCGCTTTCAAAGTGCGTGTTCGCGAGATATTTCCCCCCGAGCACGCAAACAGCATTCGCGAACAGGAAAAAAGCATCGCGAACGGGCGGAACAAGCAATTCCGCGTGTTCGCGGAACTTTTGAATACTCGCGGAGATTTTTTACCGTTTCGCGGAACTTTGCGTAACGCGACTACGCAAATTCCGCCCACCCCTAACGATGATACATCAAAGTGTGAGAAGCCCTGTGGGTGTATGGCACAGCACATGTGGGTAACAGCATCAATGTTGAGTTGCACTCTCTGCTGTCATCTCACGACCTCAAGCTTCAGTCCCACAATACACATCAACTTTACGAAATGAGATCACTGAGTGTCACCTGGAGCAACAGTACTTGAATAAGCAGCACAGTGGACCGACAAATATGAACATTATGTGATCAGTACATCGTGACTGTGTGAGGAGTTAGCGTGACAGACATTGCCATGGTCACCAAAATGGTAAACAAATACACATGGATTGTGTATACATGCACACATGGCTGAAAATGAGCATTTAGGTCGGACAAAGCGATGTTTGTTTGTAACACATGTGCTCTCCTCTGACGTGTGAAAACATATGCAGGCAATGGCATGTAGGCACACAGCATGCCACAGCAGTACGTGTGTAGAAAGACTAGAGCTTACAAGTATGTCTGATTTCCGTCCAATGGACAACACAAAATATCAGTCAACATCACTGGCCCTTCAAGAGACAACCCATGGCCAAAAATCAGACAGTCAATTAGCAAGTGATATTCAAACAGTGTTCACAGGTTCAATGTTTCAATACACAACATTAGTACCGTGCGAAAGGCCTTTGTCCTTTTCGACTCCTTAACTCATTTCATACCATGCTGGGCACAAGACATAACGAAGATTGTCATTTCACTCTCCTCTTCTTGGACATACCATGTGTGTGAAGACTTAAACTGAAAGGTCACACTCTATGATACCTTAACAGGGTGCACATTTCACTTAATGCGAATGTGTTTGGATGAGTGATGTAATCAGCAAAGCGAGAATGGAAATGAAAAATGTGTTTACAGGCGCGGTAGCTGGCATCCACAGCAGTAACACGCATTGGCCCCAATCGAATGATGCAGGATAGCGGGGGCCGCTTCCTGATCTCCGCTGTGCGTCACCGCCTATGAGAAATAGCCTTTAGCCAATGGGAACCGCCAACGGCTTACATTTTTTAAACTCGCGGTAGGTGTGCTCCGCCACTGTGGGGCCCAGGATTGGCCCCAATTGAATGATGCAGGATAGCGGTGGCCGCTTCCTGACCTCCGCAGTGCGTCAATGCCTATGAGGAATAGCCATCAGCCAATGGGAACTGCCAGCGGCTTACATTTTTGAAACTCGCGGTAGGCATGCTCCGCCACTGCGGGGCCCGGCATTGGCCACAATTGAATGATGCAGGATAGCGGTGGCCGCTTCCTGACCTCCGTGGTGCGTCACCGCCTATGAGGAATAGCCATTAGCCAATGGGAACCACCAGCGCGCTAGTGGCGAACATATTTGAACGTCGCGGTAGGCGTGCTCCGCCACTGCGGGGCCCGGCATTGGCCCCAATTGAATAATGCGAACGAGGCTGGCCAATGGTATCAGCAGAGCAACACTGGAACGAGCCTGGGGACCTATATATATGTCTGTGAAATGTCTACACCTGTCACTTGCCTAGAGACACTGCTGCCTGCCATTCCTCACCACGAACTGCTGTTGTACCTCATCTCTGGACTAGTCATGGCTCATACTGAGAACCTGAGGGCCCTTCCCTTCACCACAAAGGAGCTGGAGATCCTGGTGGACAAAGTGTTTGGACAGTACGGCCGGCTCTCTGGGGCTCCCAAGTTACTGGTAAGTGAATGCCAAACTTACTTAGGGTGGTCCGAAGGCTCACAACATGTCACTGTACAGTGCTCTGTGCCTCAGACTGCAAGCCTATATTTGTGCTTTCTGATTTAGTCGCCTGCATTTCCCATACATGACGTACAACTTGATGCACTTCAGTTTATGAGGAGGATGGAACACTCGTCAATGTTGCAGCTCCATAGTTGGGAAACATCACACATGTGAATCTCAGAAAGTATAATGTATACGTGTTGGAGTTTGTGTAGCCAAACAAATTCAAGTGCATGGTGTTGAGCCTTGTTCCCCCTGACCCCTGAGTGCCTGCAATGACGATTTAGCCAGAACCAGGTTTATCTGTAGTACAGTTACAATGATGAGTCCATGGAATCTCTTTTAGGACACACATTCCCTGTGCCATGTCCTCTATGAGTTCAGTACGTGTACATATGTACACTAGTGAGATGGTAATTTTCGATTGGTCAGGGGTTTGTGATTATGGGGTGTGCTCATTCTACAGGGATACTATGGAGGTGAGCCCAGTATGCACGAGAGTACAGGGCCTGTTAATGTCTCGATTAGTGTGAAATAACCTCTCGCATCTGATAAATGTACAGTGGACATGCCATCCTTCTTTTAGTGTCATTATGTGTAGACTCGCTCATGTGTATGCACTGTGTACTGACACACAATGCACCACTACAAAGTGTTACAAATGTCTCCTCTTGCTTACCATACCTACAGCTCAAGGTCCATCAGCGGAAGGCAATATGGAGGACCATCGCCTGGAAGGTGCGGGCCCTAGGGGTCTCTAACCGTCGACACAACCACTGCCACAAGAGGTGGGATGACATCTGCTGCCTTAGCAAAAACGTCGCCGAAATGACGCTGGGCCTGGTTCCCCGGACTGGTCATTTGGTGCGCCGGAACATGACCCCACTATTGGCCCGCATCCTGGCAGTGACACAGCCAGAGCTGGACGTGTGCCTGAGGGCCCAGCAGCAGCAAGTCAGGGGTGAGTATTGTACAAAGTGTGATGTTGCGCATGAAAGACTGCTCGAATCCCAGCTCAGAGCAAGGCAGTAACCTCTGAGTTGTCCCTAGTGTGGTGTTATAGCCTCTGAGTTGACTCAGTGGTGAGTGCAGATATTCTGCGCCTCTACAATGTCTGCATTGTCATGTGGCTAGGTAACATCAGCATGAGTGTCAGTCTCTGTGGCATCAACTGGAAGTGTACATCAGTAAGCATCATCTCAGCCTGATTTTCGAGATTGATGTTGTGCATTTCCATGTAATTGATACATCTACAGATTGCTTACCAATGCTCAACAGTAGTTGTGTTGCAGTACCTACATTAGTGGATGGAAGGATGTCATGTCACTTAACAATAGTTTCCTTTAACTTACTATGAGTGTGGTTCTATCACCTCAAAATTCCTGTGTGACATACACAGTTCATTCAGATGTGTAGCTCTCTTAGCTGAAGGCATGTCGATGTGCCTTCAGACAATATGATGTGATGTTGAAATGCCTACACATGCCTAGCAATTTTACAGTATGGAGGCAACATGGAGCAGGACTGTCCGATAAGCATGTTAACATGCATCAGCAGATCATAGCAATATTTAGACTTATGCAGACAGTACATGGAGAGTCAAATGTGTGCCTTGAGTTCAAGCGTTTCAATTGGTATTGCCTAACATGTTTGTGGTCCGGCCAATTCACTGAACAGTGTCTATGTCTCCCACAGAATCTACCAAGGTCGGAGAGGGGCACGAAACCATTGGTGAAGCTACTGGCATCACTGCTGCCCGGGAGTACAGCGACACTGAGGGGACCAGCGCATCGGAGGGGGACAGGAGTGCCCTGGAGGAGTCTGCTCCAGAAACGCATACCTCCACTTCCTCACACTCCAGCGGTGACTCCTCGGTGTTGTCGGGCAAAGGCGGATTGACCTCTGCTTCATCGCCCGCCACACCCCATCCTGTGTCCACCCTCCCTGATGCTCCCCCAAATGTTATCCGTGCCCGCTGCCCTAAGAAGGGTAGGGTATCTTTTCCCCCAGGTACCGCTGCCCCAGCCCCTGTGTCCCCTGCTGCCCTCAGTGTGGAGGCCATAGACATCTTGTGTCAGGTGTCTGTGGGGCAGACTGTGCTCCTGAATGCCCTCCAGGATCATGGCAACAAGTTGTCACAGGTTGTTGCATTCATGGAGGGCATCCATTCTGACGTCGGTGGCCTGCACAGGACTGTCCAGTCTTTGGCCCCCACACTGACGGCAGCCATTCTGCAGTCACAGGCTCACAGTCCGGCTCTGGTCCCTTCTGCAACCACCCTGCCTGTGACCCCACCTGACCACAGAACACACACACCAGAGCACTCAGGCCCCAAGTCATCCCCACGCAGCACCCGACAACAGGAGTCCAAGCGACAAAGACACGAGACATCATCAGCAAGGCACACCAGGAGCACACATGCCAGCCCCACCACAAAGACATCACAGGACACAGAGAAGCCGAAACTCAAAAAACATGCATCCACATTGCAGACCTCACATTCCTCGCTGTCCAAGAGCCCTCCAAGATCTACAGCTGATCCTGAATCAGAACAGGAAGTTGCCCTGGCTGCCGTGGGCCTGTTGCGTGCCACAACTGCACCCCCCCCAGTTCAGAGGGCTGTTGTGCCCAGGACTTCCACTCCCACCAAGCCACCCCCTAGGAAGCATGGACAGAGAAACAGTGAGGTAGTGGTAGCTCCAAAACAGGGGAGGCAGGGTAGAAGCCCATCCCCCCAAGCGTACAACCAGATCCAAAAGTTTTTCCCTGGAAGGATCCACGAGCACCTGCTCCACTTTCTGGGAAGAAGGAAGCTGTTGTGGCCACCTCACCTATCCCTTGGCCCAAAACACTTGTGGGCTATCGTATCCCCAAGCAAGTGAGGCCCAGCCCTCCACATGCAACATCAGCCACTGAGCCTCACCAGCGCATTTCACCGCCTCCCCGTGCAACGACTCCACCAGGTCCAGCCAGCCCTCAGGCTCCCACATCCAGGGATCCTTCTACATCAACCAGTTCTCCCCCTCCCGGGTCCAGTCCTCGGACTACCCCAGACAGTCATCCACCACCCAGTTGCGGTTCTCCACAAATTTGAAGCAGAGTCCCCCTTCCCACCCCATTCCTCCCAGAGTGGTGCCTGAGCTGCCCATTTGCTGGCCCTATCCTGGAGATAGTCCCATGGCTGTGGACTGTGTTTAAATCATCATCTGTGTGGAATTTCAAAGCACACAAGTGCGGACTTGAGTATGGACTGGCCTTTGCCTTTAATGTTTTGCACTTTACATGCTGATACTGAGTGTATGTAATAAAAAAATATATTTATGTTCTGAGCATTGTCGCTGGCCTTACTAATGATGCTGTACAATGTATGTGTATCTGTTCATCGGTTCCATGCTCGGAATTCACACTTTCCCATTGGCATGTACTTCAGTTGATATTGCATGTGTTCCCAGAGGTTACGGCAACTAATGTCCACTTTTGACTCTGAGGATTGATGGGGGCGAGTTGCTTGTCTGTGATGGTCCACTCTGGTCCAGTTCATTATGTGAGATGAGCTCTACTTATTCACACATGTCAGATTTGTTTGATCTCTATCATGAGAATCTATTCCAATTTACATGTTGACTTGAGGGGTGGACAGGGTACAACATATCTGTGTGATCTATCTTGATGTGTACACACCTGTGTAGGTGTGTAGTCATCTTGGATAGGCATGGCTTCATAGTCAAATGGATGGATGTACATATGCTTAATGAAGTCATCAGACGGTGTGAGTGTCCTGTCATTAGCAGAGGTGTTGATGTGTATGTGCCCTTGAGCATTGCCCTTTCACACATGTGTGATCCAGTTGATGAGTGCTTGTTTGTTTCCATGAGAAAACACCTTGTGTAGTGTTTGTGGACATGTTGGGGTTGTTGCCGTAGCAGTGTGCAGTGTGTCATTGTAACCTCACAGTCCTAGGGTACACCTACATCTTATCCACATCATTTGTGAGTATGCAGAGTGTATCACTGCAATGTCTGTGTTGTGTGTCTTGGGATCCGGCCTGGCTCTTGCTTACCTTTGTTCTCACTGTGCAGCATGTCTCTGGGATACAAACATGATATGTGTGCTTTGGCATGCATTGCTGTCACTTTCCACTTTATGGTCTCCAATAGATGTTGGTCTGATTCCTAGCAGTCACAGTCATACCATTGTGGCCTACACAATGTTAGATAATCCACTATGGTTTTTTGCTCTGTACACTCCTCACCTGTGCAATTCTCGTGTATACGCCACTTCAGTCAATCCATGTGCCACTGCATGCCATGCACATGTTTAACCCTCCCCACCACTCCATGTTGTGACACTGTACTGTGTGCAAATGATTTGTATCCAGAAGCATTGTGGCCCTCAGCACTGTTTCAGTAGGTGATATGTGCTATTTGAGCCTACTTGATTTCAGTCATGGCTGATGAGGTACAGTACAGATGTATTTCCAGCACAGTCCTCTTGTCTTGTTCCAGCATGGATGTTTGCCTGGGTTGTGCAGCAGTAGGTGATAGCAAAAGTGTGTAGCTGTTTGCAGCGACACTGCTACCCATCCTGGGCATGCATCTTCTTCATTTTGCAGTCTGCATTGTATACACTCCCATCCCCCAAGCAGATCTGCCACCTTGAGCCCGATCGGAGCTCTGTGAGTGGTACGTGTAGCTGGTTTAGAGGGAAGCAGCGTGCCTGGTAGAGTCAGCACAGGGCAGCCTTCGGGGCCCTGAAGGTGTCACTAATGTAAATTGAGGGAGCCTCACACATTGCATTTCGCATGTTTCCCCAAACATCGTAGAGCCGGCCCTGCTTGCACGCTTGCTGGGAGTTGTTGTTGTACCGGTGTTGCATGCGTGGAAATGTTTTGGACGTACCTCTGCTGAAGAGCGCGGCGGCATCTTATCTGCTGGTGATGCATCAGGTAGAGCAGCGGAAAGGCCAGTAGAGCAGGATACATGGCGGCTCTGGTCGTGTGCAGGTGTTGTGCTTCGACTTTTCCTCTCCGTAGTTGTGCTTCCGCCATCCGCGATGAGGTCGTATTTACGCTACTGTGGGATTGGCTGTTTGATACATCGTAACCTGGTTGGTGGACGGAACGTGATTCCGCACATAGTTCTTGCTCTATTGGCTCTGTCCGCCACCCTTGCATAAGGAAAAAATGTGCGGAGCCTGAAACACTGCGGCGGTCGGGAAATGGCCTATGTTAGCCCATCGTAATATGGTGGCCGCAATCACCGCATCAGGAGCGGGAGTATCTACGGTTTTCCGCCATCGCCACCACTACGGATGCACTTCCGTCTGGCATCGTAATCGACCCCTAAGTGTAGAATATGCAACAAATAGCAGCTCTGCATATCAAATAAAAAAATTAATAGCACTAGCATATGTTCCTATTACTGACGTAGCTGAGCACTACAATTTATTAATTGAAAGTCCCTACTACCAACAAAATGAGCAAAAATTAAGTCCCCTACTTGACTACTTTGAGGATACCTGGGTGGGAAGGCTACACAGATCTGGACACAGAAGACAGCCTAAATATCACATTCCATGGTGGAATGTATATAACAGTACCCTAAATAAAGAAGCCACAACTAACAATGCTGTGGAAGGATGACATAACGCCTTTCAAGCCACAATAGGCAGAACTACACCAACTCTACAAAAACTATTGCAATCTATCCAAAAAGAACAAAGCTACCAACAACTAAGGGGTCGATTCCGATCTGGGTCGGAAAGCCCTCCGACCGAGCCGGATCCGGAGTGTTTTCCAACCGAGCCGTACCCCTGGAGTCCGACCGAGCGAGTACGATGCTGTCGCATGCTGACGGACTCGGCTCGGTCGGATTCCCATTGAAGTCAATGGGAGCCGGTCGTACGACTCGTGCATGGCCTCGCATCAGCTGAATAGGTACGTCTCGCAAAAGGGCGCCCCCTGTAGTGGGTCCGCATTGGTGCCATCCACACCGTACATGCATGTGAAGGGGGACCCTTGGGTCCCCCCTGTGTTCAACTCGTTAGGCTACGGGTGAAGGGGGTCCGGCACGGACCCCCGAAGTCCGCTTCCTGGAGCTTTTTCGTTCCAGAGACTCCGACTCGATCCGGCTGTCCGAATCGTGCATTGTACTGGCTCGGTCGGAAATCGACTCCATTGCGCGGTACGGTTCGTCTGCGACCGAGTCGTACGGAGCGGTTCGGACCCGGAAACGAGTCAGTCGGCGATTTCGCGTTCATTCGCATCGTACTTGGGCGTCTGGACCTCTGTATGACTCAGTCGGAAACAAAGCCTCCGACTCGGATCCAGTAAGGCCGAATCCGATTCGGAGGCCTTCCGGCCGAGATCGGAATCGACCCCTTTGAATGGAACAGTCTATAACTCAACTAGGCTCAAAACTAACCAAGCAAACTAAACAAATGTTTGAGTACTTACAATTCAAAGTAAGACTCTTCCTAACAACTAAAGGATTAGAGTATCTAGAAACAATAGCTAAAAGCCTACTTTAAATAAATGTACCTCCAAACCACAAAAAGAATTAACCTAAAAAAAAACAGTCAAATAATTTTTTTATTCAACTCCAAAAATATAACTATTTTGTCAATTATTTTAATTAAGATTCTAAAAATAAATTGACATAATAATTATATTTTATATAATACAAATAACTATAACAATTACAATATAAACTTTTCGCTCCCACTATAAATAATTTAAACTTACTTACAATTTTCGTTGCTGAAGAAGAGTAATCCAAAGTTCCATAATAAAATCCACAGTTGTGTAAAAAATCAATATTTAAAAAATAAACCCCCAAAAAATGGAAAAATTCAGCTGTATAAAAAGTAATCCATCAGCAATAGGTCCACCAATGATAAACCATAAAAAAAAAAAAAAAAAAGTTAAAAAAACGAAACGCTCAAGGAAAACTCGAAAAATTAAGGAAGCGTAAAATAATCATTAGTTTACTAAAACTAATACACACTTCCTTAAAAAAACGCATTCTTCTCCCCACGATAACTTCCAAACGACAAAAACCTATTAGAAAATAAAACAATCCCTCCCGCACAAAAACGCATATACACTATATAATATTACAAATAAATACAGTACTAACAACAGACTTTAGACATAATTACACATATCTATTAAACTCTAACACGGACCGTTCAACAAACCAACCGCATTTCGCACACTTCTAATTTAAACATACAACTCACCTAAAATTACAAAACTTAACACAACATACACTATATAGTACTACACTACCTTCAAATTACACTTATATTAAAGTTTAATTAAAGAAAATTAAACTTACCTTAACCGATACGACGCAGCTTCCAACCCCTCACAAATGACCTAAAACAAAACCAATAGCCTACAAAATACAACTTTAGTTTAAAAATGGCTGCCTTAACTAATAAAAAAATTCCGTTATCATTCTTACAAATGTTATATATTACAAATGCCTTACTAGAAATGTTTAAAAAATACTACAAAATGTTACTAAATTATAAAAAAATGTTTGACATATTTGTAATGTAAAATCATAATAAATATTATAAGAAAAATAATATTTATTATTATAATTAAAAAAATATACATGTAATGTGCAATGTATATTTAAAAATGTTAATATGTTTTACTAATATGAAAAAAATGTAATGTTATAAAAAATGTTTGTCTACAAAAACAATTATGTACTAATTAATATTATTTATATAAAAAATATAAATAATATTACAAAAATAAAACACGATATGTTAAAAATACAAACAATTATAAATATGTTTACAATAATTTTTTTGTTAAAGTACATATATTATTAATAATATTCACTATATGTATGAATGTAAAAAATATGTATAATATAAAAAATGTATGTATCTACTGTTACCCAAAACATTAAGGTGCCGATTCCGATCTCGGCCGGTAGGGCACCGAATCGGATTCGGCTTAACCGGATCCGATTCGGAGCCCTCTTTCCCGACCGATTCGTACATGCATCCGGGCGAGCGAGTACGATGCGAGTGCACGCGAAATCGCTGACCGACTCGTTCGCGGGTCCGAAGCGCTCCGACCGACTCGCACGGACACGACTCGCACCGCGCAATGGAGATGTTCCCCGGCCGGGCAAGTACGATGCGCGCCTCGAGCAGTCCGACCGACTTGCGCCGTCCGGCTCGAAAGAGCAGTCGGAGCCAGACTTTGGGGGTCCGTGTCGGACCCCCCTGTACGCGTAGGTGCGCGAGTCGCACACAGGGGGGACCCATGGGTCCCCCCTATCTGTGCATGTATGCCGCGAGTCGCATTGAGGCGTACCCGCTGTAGGGGGTGCCCTTGTACGCCTCGCACCCATTGAGTCAATGAGAGCCCACGTACGCGCTGTACGACCGGCTCCCATTGACTTCAATGGGAGTCCGACCGACTCGAGTCCGATTGCATGCGTGCGCATCGTACTCGTTCGGTCGGACTGCTAGAGTCCGATTCGGTCGGAAATCTCTCCGGGTCCGGCTCGGTCGGAGAGATTTCTGGCCCGAATCGGAATCGGCCCCTATATGTTTTAAATATTGTACAAAAAGTGATTAATAACTACTTATTTGTTTTTCCAAAAATATAAAACTGAATAATGTAATAAAACAACAATTTGTAATACTATTTTTTCAAAGATGTTATATCTAAATATATAAATATCTACCAAATATGTAATATGTGAACAATTAACAAAATGTATTTTTTTCCTGTTTAGAACAATAGAAAATAAATATACTTTATAAAAAATGCTTTTTCTAATTTTTTATTATCAATGTTTTATTATCAATGTTTCATTATAAATAAACATATAAATAAAATATAAGATGTTTCTGTGTTTTTTTACATTATAAAATATTGTATCTGTAATAGGATATTTATATTGTATCAATGTACTTTAAAAACTATTATATTTGTTCAAATATTTATAACTATATCTGTATCCTTACACCATAATATATTTTTATTTCTTCACTATTCCCACTATAAACTACATTAACTCAGGGAAGGTGCTAAGTAGCAAACATTATAATTTACTACTCCCACTTCAATTTATATTAAGTCAGGGAAGACGCTGGACACTAACCTTATATAATTTACTATTCCCACTCCAAACTACATTAAGGGGCCGATTACGATGGCGGAAGAACCGTCACCGCCAGCCCGGCGGTGGCGGTCCTTCCCCCATCGGACCGCGATTTTCCCACCGCCAGATTACGATGGCAGTGGGATCCAGACCGCTACCGCGGCAGATGCAAAGACCGTCCGCCACGGAACCGCCACAGGCAATCGTTCCGATTGCCTGGCGGAGCAGTCTGCATTCATAAAATGGTGGCGGTGCCTAGCAGGCACTGTCCTCCAAATTACGATGCGGTCTTCGGCCAGCCTTTCCGCGGTGGGTAAACCGCCATTGAAAGGCTGGTGGAGATTGGTTTCGGGGGCCCGTTGCTGGCCCCCAATGTGTTGGGGGGTGTTTGTGCACTGGGGGAGTACCCATGGTACCCCCCAACATTTCACTGCACCAAGTAAAAAACCTGGGTGTAATAGTGGACGAGAGACTTACCTTCGGGCCCCAAGTAAATGCAGTGGCATCAAAAACAATGTTTGTCATGAGAATGCTAAGGAAAATATTGCCATTCTTGCCCCTGGAAAGTAGACAAACTGTGGTCACGGCTCTCGTGATGGCGAGATTGGACTATTGCAACAGTCTTTACCTAAATGCTCAGCAGAGATCCTTGAACAAGCTACAGGTGTTACAGAATGCAGCAGCTAGACTGCTCACAGGAACATCGAGATTCTCTTCGGTATCTAAAGACATTAAAAAATTGCATTGGCTCCCAGTAAGGAGTCGAGTACGCTTTAAAGCTTTATGTATTGTTTTTAAAGCACTCCAGGGCACAGGGCCGGAGTACTTAAAGCAGCGACTCCAATGGTATACTCCGGAAAGAACATTACGATCAAAGGGGGCCAAGCTGGTCGTAGTGCCACGTGTAAAAAAAGCCCAATGGGGTGGCAGAAGTTTCCTTCATTGTGCGGCAAAAGCTTGGAATGATTTGCCGTTTCATTAAAGAAACACCATGGATCTTCTGTCCTTCAGAAAGGGCTTAAAAACATGGCTCTTTTCACAATGATCCGGTCACAACGTTCTTTATTCCGCCTACGGCCCTCAGAAGATTAAGCTAGCACCAGGACACCTCCGGGTAATCGACGCGCTTTATAAGTGTCATTAACATAACATAACATAACTGTGTGGTGCCTGCCACGTAGTGCAGTGAAATGCACAACATGCATTTTTGACATAGCGGCGGGTGCTGCTGTCAGCAGCACCCGCCGCAATGTTAACAGTGCAAGGTGCGACCGCCATGGTGGTGGTCACATCCTAATTTGGTCTGCGGAACTGCCGCAGGTATTGCGGATGGTCCCGGTCGCCCGCACCATGGCGGACGGACTCCATTCCGTCCGCCATAGTAATCGGCCCCTAAGGGGTCATTACGATGTCGTAATGTTCGCCACCACTGAGCCGGTGGTGGCGACCGTTACAACATCATAACGAGTAATACCCCTGCCATATTATGATGGCAGAGGGTATCGCGGTTGCGTCTGCCTCTTTTCCACCGGTTGGCAATCGTACTGATTGCAGGGCGGACTTGGCCCCTAATATGGTGGCGGTGCCCAGCAGACCCCACCATCCTTTCCATGGTGGCGATGCCGCCATGGAAAGGCTGGCGGGGATTAGCTTTGGGGGCCCGTTGCGGGCCCAGGGGGTTGGGGGTTTGGGGGGGTGCACTTGGTGCACATGTCCATGCACAAGGTGTCAGGCACCACGCGGTACCTGCCACGTTGTGCATGGAAATGCACAGCACAGTATTTCACCATTGCGGAGGGTGCTGCAGCCTGCAGCACCCGCCGCAATGTTAAAACGCCAGATGTGACCACCGCGGTGGTGGTCGCATCATGATTAGGGTGGCGGGACCGCCGCATGTCTGGCGGCCGGTCCCGTTACCGCTAGGGTCACGGGCGGACTAAAGTCCACCCGCCATCCTAATAGGCCCCTAAGTTAGGAAAGAAGCTGGACACTAAACATATATAATTTACTATACCCACTGCAATTTATAATAACTCAGGGAAGGCATTGGACACTAACCATATATAATTTACTATTCCAACTCCAAACTACATTAAATCAGGGAAGGTGCTGGACACTAAACATATATAATTTACTATTCCAACTCCAAACTACATTAAATCAGGGAAGGTGCTGGGCACTAAACATATATAATTTACTATTCCAACTCCAAACTACATTAAATCAGGGAAGGTGCTGGACACTAAACATATATAATTTACTATTCCCACTCCAAACTACATTAAATCAGGAAAGTTGCTGGACACTAAACATATATAATTTACTATTCCCACTCCAAACTACATTAAATCAGGAAAGGTGCTGAACACTAAACATATATAATTTACTATTCCCACTCCAATTTATAATAACTCAGGGAAGGTGCTGGACACTAAACATATATAAGTTACTATTCCCACTCCAATGTATAATAACTCAAGGAAGGCGTTGGACACTAACCATATATAATTTACTATTCCAACTCCAAACTACATTAAATCAGGGAAGGTGCTGGACACTAACCATATATAATTTACTATTCCCACTCCAAACTACATTAAATCAGGGAAGGTGCTGGATGCAAAACATATATAAATTACTATTCCCACTCCAAAATACATAAAACCATGGAAGGTGCTGTACACTAAACATATATAATATACTATTCCTAATAGCAATTATATTAACTCTTGTAAGATACTACACACTAAAAATATGTATTTTACTATAAATAAATATACATTGCATAGTAATTTTTTTTTAAATATATGTTAAAATATATGGCATAAATATTAATATCAATTTTTTTTTTTAAAGTGCGAAAAAATTGTTAACATTTTTACCAAATACAAAATTATAACCAATTAAATACAAAATAATTACTCTCATTAATAAATAATATTTTTTAAATAAATATATAAATTTTAATTTAACAAAATTAAATTTTAATGAACATAAAACATACTCAACTTCAACCACTATAAACACAACATCCCAGTACTCCAATAATTACATTTAAAAAATAGATTATGATCAATACATTTTAAAAACACTCACCACCCTTAAACACAATAAACGCCATATTACACTCATAAATTTATTTATATAGTTTTTTTTTAATTTTCAAAATTCTTTCTAAATTTTGTAACAAAAAAATACCCACCCTATCTCCTATTAACACAAAATCCCGCTCTTAAAAAATTATGAAATTAAAATTCAATTTTAGAATATTTTTTTTTAAATTTCAAAAAAAAATATTTAAAACACTCCCCACCCTTATCCCCTATAAACCCAACAACCCGCACCTGGAAATTAAATTTATAATTTCATATAAAAAATATTTAAATTTTTTTACAATTTACATTTCAAATTTTAAAAACATTCCCCACCCTTATTCCCTATTAACCCAACATCCCGCTCCTAAAAAAATATTATACATTCAATTTAAATTTTTTATTAAATTTTAAATTTTTCCCCAATTATTTTTTAAAACACTCCCCACCCTTATCCCCCATAATCCCAACATCCCACTCCTAAAAATTATTATACAATTTTTAAAAAATATATTTAACAATTATTTAATCATTTACAAACATTTTACAAAATAAAAAAAAATAGTAAAACGATATATTTTATGGACGATATTTTAACAATCGATATTTTATACAACAATATTTTTTACAAAGCACAAAGTCGATATTATATACACAGATATTTTTTCCATCGATATTTTAAACTAACCATATTTTTAACTCGATATTATGTCAAAACGATATTAAATACTCAATATTCTGACTTCTTACCCCCTCTGAGGGTCTGATTTTTGAATTGCTTTAAGACAAATTACTTTCAATAAATAACAAGGGGTAGAAAAGAATTAACTTCATATAGGGCATACAGCAAAAATGTAATACAAATAAATGATCAAATATATATAATTACATTTCATTTTGTAGTGATTTGTTTTGCAAAAAGCAGTACAAGGCAAGCTACATAATAAGACAGAATCAACATCTGTACCTATAACTTATATACATCACTCAGACATAATAAAAACATTGTCGGAGCCTCATACTATTCTCATAAAAATGAAGATGCTAGAGAGAGTTCATATAATTTGGTCCAATAAGTGCTGAAATGTTGATTTTTTGGTCCATTTAGCAGATTCTAAGGACCATCATCAGGACTGTCAAGTTAGCCCACAAGCACTTCGGTCTCACTGCCAAGTTGCTTTCACAATAGTTACAAATATGCGAACATGAATTAGCATAAAAGTACTCAGGATCCTAAATTATTCTGGCTAAATATGCCTATGCTTGAAATCCCTACACAAATGGTGTCTGAACTTATCAAGTTCCATTCATACGAGTAAAAGCAATGTATTGCCTACATCAAAAGATCATGATATTCAAGAGTTCAATGGGCAAGTCACAGTTGAAGAGGAGCCCCTAAATGATTGCTGATTGTGAAAATTCCAAATAAAAAGCTTCACACATAAAAGTTACTATAAGCAGGCATAAAGTCGAAGAGCAGAATGTCAAGTAGGCACTCCCTATATATATATATATATACATATATATATATATTCACTGAAAAAACCATAGGTCGATAGGGAAGTCAACATCAAAGAGGTAGTACGCATTACCAATGAACTTGAGCTTCTTACCACTGTTAACAACAAGGAATACATTGACAAATATACCAAGGAAATGAACGACAGAATTAAAAAACAAGAGGATGTCATTAAAGCGAGAAAAGTATGGAAATTTGCTCGGGACAAGAACGATTATGAGCAGGGGCAAGTATTCACGTTTGCACGAAAATATGACCATGTAAAAAAACAGAAAGTACTTACTCAGTCCGACAACCAGCAGGTCCATGTGAATACTGGCGATAATGCCACTGCCTCTACCTCGGATTTAAGTATGATTTCCAGTGACACTGAGTCCGATCTCAGCAACAACACAGAGGGCAATGCCAGACCGAGATTGGGCCCTTTGTCATATGCAGAGGAAATGGATCAGTGATGTCATTGAGATGTCATCAGTGATGTCACTGACCATGTCATGAATGATGTAATATGTGATGTCATCAGCAGTGCATTGCGGGGGCGCGAGTTATAGTTAGCTGAACTAACTATAACAGTGGAATTTCTATGGTTTTGTACGAGTGAAATGTCCAGCTAACTATAACGTCCCTGAAACCTATGGTTTTTTCAGTGAATTTCAAAGGTTTTTTTAAATGCTACTTTCGAACTATAACGTCCCTGAAACCTATGTTTTTTTCAGTGAATTTCAAAGGTTTTTTAAATGCTAATTTCTAACTATAACGTGCCTGAAACCTATGGTTTTTTCAGTGAATTTCAAACGTTTTTTAAATGCTAATTTCTAATTATAATGTTCAGTAAACCTAATGGTTTTTTCAGTGATTTTAAATTATCATTCCATTCTCAACCTAGTGAAAACAGCCGATATCGCCAGTTTTCCAACAATAGCTTCCACAAAAAAATCGCCACAAATGAGAGCGACAACTAACGCTAATAATATGCAGAGTAGGCGTTCCTGTGCAAAAATAACACGAAAACACCACTTCCCGATATTTTCAACGAGCAGCCAAATCTGGGGTGGGATCTAAAACAGGCGATAAGCTGCATTAGCAGTAGGAATTTAACATCTGCCTTTTACTGGTGTAAAACAGGACGACTACCTACAGTGTGAAAGGGAGCCCAGCCCAGAACCACATCTGAAGACCAACACATGTCATAGAACTACTGACCATGCAGCTCTGACACCCAAGAAGGCCACAACACCCACTGCCATCACCCTCAGGACCTCCCCCCGGACCACCCCCCTCCCTACTACCACCAAGACAGCGCAAAACAGGACAGCGGACCTTCCAAAAATGGCATGGTCCCTCAGCCACACAATAGCTGAATCATGGGAGATGTGGCAACCAAGTATGTGTGAAGGACGCAAGTCACCCATCAATAAAAATGCACACAATACCAAGTGTAGCGGTCATGTGGTGGACAGACCTCACTATGCAGAGCACAAACCTCTCCATGTGGACATATACTGCTGGTGCTTGTAGTGTTGTGGACAATAGACGCAACCATGTTACCTCAGGCAGTGGGGAAGATCTCGGTCATGTAGCTGTGTTTTCCCCCCCTGGAAGCGGAAGCGGAGTGGGCTGGTCCAACGTACGCCACTCCAGCATAGGAGTATGAATAAATAGGCTGGGGCTCTGGGCGTGGTTCACTTGTGGGAAGGCCAAAGCGTCTGCCAGGGCGGCAGCCCTCACCCTGCCACGAGGCCTCCGCCGTGACCGCCGGCCTCCTCGACACAGGCCCCCTGCGAACCCAGCAGTAGAGCACCACAGACTTATGTCTGTACAGACTACTGCCTTCGATCTACACTGCAGATAGCAGGGCTCACAATTCACATCGAGTTGCGATTGCAGATGGCGCAGTCCAGTAGGCAACAGACATTGCATGATCGCTGGCTGCGCACACGCTGAGCGCCACACCTACCACTAACTCTATGCAGCTCAAGTCAACGCCACGTTGCTCTGGACTCTTCCTGACCACTGCCTCCAACCTACACTGCGGTCAGCAGGGCTCACAATTCAGATCGAGTCGCGATTGCAGATGGCGCAGTCCAGTAGGCAACAGACATTGCATGATCGCTGGCTGCGCACACGCTGAGCGCCACACCTACCACTAACTCTATGCAGCTCAAGTCAACGCCACGTTGCTCTGGGCTCTTCCTGACCACTGCCTCCGGCCTACACTGCGGTCAGCAGGGCTCACAATTCAGATCGAGTCGCGATTGCAGATGATGCAGTCCAGTAGGCAAGAGACATTGCATGATCGCTAGCTGCGCACACGCTGAGCGCCACACCTACCACTAACTGTATGCAGCTCAAGTCAACGCCACATGGCTGTAGGCCCTTCCTGACCACTGCCTCCGGCCTACACTGTGCTCATCAGTGCTCACAATTCAAATTCAGTCTTCATTCATTAATTTCAGAGTCCAGTAGGCAACTAACTATAACGTCCCTGAAACCTACATATTTCGACAGTGTATTCCATAAATGTTTCATCTTTTGTTCCATACACCTACACTGCGGTTAGCAGAGCTCACAATTTAAATTGAGACATGATTTATTTATTGCAAAGAGAATTGTACTCTATGTCCTCGAATTTTGTAAACAGGAAGTGACTAAAAGCATTCTTCGATGTCTGTGCTGACTACTGCCTTCGATCTACACTGCAGATAGCAGGGCTCACAATTCACATCGAGTTGCGATTGCAGATGACTCAGTCCCGTAGGCAACAGACATTGCTCCCTGTGCGGCTCGCCCGCACCACGCATCATCGCTGGCTGCGCACACGCTGAATGCTTCTGATGCCCCTTTCTCAGTGCAGCACAACTCATGGACCCTTTATGATACAATGATTTGTGTATAATTTCACATCTGCTGCCCCTACCTCAGTGTACCACAAGTCATGGACCCTTTACGATACAATCTTGTGTGTATTATTTCACATCTGTTGCCCCTACCTTAGTGCAGCACAAATCATTGACCCTTTATGATTGAATCTGTGTGTCTGATCCAATGATTACTGTTGTACTTGTTGCCAGCACCAACCATCCCCGGAGGGCTGGCTTACACTCACCCCACACGCATCCAGCACAGACGTCACTGGACATGTGACCCTGGTAATAAAAATGAGTCGAGCGCACGTGCCCGTTCCCAGTTCCACTATCTATCTGTGTCTGTGTGTTCATTATGTATGCAAGATGCCGCCCCTGGGCCCTACCACATTACGTTGTGCTGTGGACAGCGTATGCAACCATGTTACCTCTGGCAGTGGGGAAAACTTTGGTTATGTAACTTTCTCTCGGTCATTGTACAAGTACGTACGTAGAGACTGGATCATTAGAGTACTGCAAGGAGAGTGTATAGTGAATTTATAAGTGCTTGGGGATTGGCGGAGTAATTGTATAAGTACATATGTTGGCACAGCCTAACCCCGAACACAAGCTTGGCTCCAATTGTCTGCCCTCCATGTGCCAAAAACTGAAACTTGAACTTTGCATGGCCCTGTATTGCTACAGCTGCAACACTCCACTGAATGTGCAATAAACATTCATATCCACACAGATGTGTCATGTCCACCATCTTTCATGTGTGGAACTATGGATGAACGTAGGGTCAGTGATTCCCTGTACCTTCCATGTTGGCCATTTTGTGGGACTTGGCTCACAGAGTGACACATTGGCGCTTGCGACCCGGGTGACGTCAACACTACAACAGGGACACCCGCATCAGTTGATTCCTCATACAGCCCAGGACGGAGCCACGCCCATAGCTCTGGAGTCATTCTTCACAGCCTCATGCAGGACTGGCATACGCCAGGCCAGCCCACTCCGCTTACGCTTACAGGGAAGGACAACAACGCTACATGGCCCAGATTTTCATTGCAGTGATCTGCTGGTCACACCCTAGTTGTCAGTACGCCACAGCCACTCCCTCACGGCTAGTATACACCCACACCACACCCATCCAGCACAGGCATCACAGGACACGTGACCCTGCCAATAAAAAAGACTGGGCGCACGTGCTCGACGCCATTTCAGAGTTGCTTGCACCGGATACACTGCGGCCGGCACAGGCACACCGGCACGGGACGGTGACTTTCGGTCCACTGAGGTAAGGGTACCGTAACTGCTGAGCGGGTGTGCAGCCTGCGGTGATGGCCCGTCCCGGCGGTGTGGACAGCTCAGGTTTTGTGTGCCCTGCTGGACCGCAGTGTAGGCCTGAGCCATCAGACAGCGCAGGCCTACCGCCACGTGGCGTCGCCTCGCTGGTCACAGAGTTAGTGGCACTGCAAGGGCTGAGTGGGTGTGCAGCCTGTGATGAAAAGCCTGGTGCACTGGTATGTCCTCTGCCATGGCGAAATCAAGACCCAGCACCAAATGTGAGACCAGGTGGCCTGCGGAGCGGGGGTGCATGGTATGCAGGGTGCCGTGTCCGCGGGCCCCGGGCTTGGGGCTTGCAGTGGCACGTGGTAGGCCCTCTTTTCTACACGCAGGTTGCGAAAGGTGAGCAGAGAGGCTTGTTAGCGCAGCGGCGGGCAGTCACCTCCGAGCAGTGGGAGTCGATGGAGTGCAGCAGCCTGGGTGCGCAGCGGCGGACAGTCCCCTCCGGGCAGTGGGAGTGGATGGGGTGCAGCAGCCTGGGTGCGCAGCGGCGGACAGTCCCCTCCGGGCAGTGGAAGTGGATGGGGTGCAGCAGTGGCGAGCAGACACCTCTGGGCAGTGGAAGTGGATGGGGTGCAGCAGCCTGGATGCACAAAGGCGGGACAGAGAATTAGGTGTGTGCAGTTGTATGTACTCTGCCATTACTGATTCCATACTACGTTTCAGATGAGTAAGCTTGAGTGCTCCACTATGTCCCGGCACGTGGTTGGAGACACACTGGTTACGGAAAGGTGAGCTGTGAGGATTTTGTCCACAGTGTGGGCACTCACTGTCCCTTTCCATCTCTTCCTTTCTCTCCCTCACACTCTTTCTCTCTCTCTTCCTCTCTCTCTCACTCTATCGCTTCCTCTCTCTCTCACACTGTTTTTTATTTCTCTCTCTCTACCTCTCTCTCTCTTTTTCTCTCTCTCACTCTTCCTCTGTTTCTCTCTTCCTCTTTCTCACACTGTTTCTCTCTTTCTCTCTCTCTTTCTCTATCTCAGTGTTTCTCTCTCTCTTCCTCTCTCTCTCACTCTTTCTCTCTGTCTACCTCTCACTCTTTCTTTCTCTCTCTCTTCCTCTCTCTCACTCTTTCTCTCTCTCTCTCCTTTGATGGATGCATGACGCACAATCTTATCTTGCTTTTTGTCTAGCAGGCTGTGATTCACAGATTGACGACCCCCCCGACACGGACCTCCCGCCACGAGGCGATGACTTCAGTTCCACTGAGTTAGTGCCACCAGAGCTGAGCGTGTGTGCAGCCTGCGATGATGCGTGGCCATCCTGCAATCAACACCCACTTTGAATTGTGAGCTCGGCTTGACCGCAACGCCTGAGGAGGTTGCTTCGGCACGTGGTGGACCCTCTTAGACACACGCCGGTGGCGGAAGGTGAGCAGAGAGGCTTGTTTCCGCAGCAGCGAGCAGTCACCTCTGGGCGGTGGGAGTGGATAGTGTGCAGCACCCTGGGTGCACAAGACCGGGCAGACACCTCAGAGCAGTGGGAGTGGATGGGGTGCAGCAGCCTGGGTGCACAGGAGCGGGCTGACACCTCTGGGCGGCAGGAGTTGATGGGGTGCAGCAGCCTGGGTGAACAGGGGCGAAACAGAGAATTAGGCGTGTGCAGTTGTATGTACTCTGCCATTACTGATTCTATACTATGTTTCAGATGACTAAACTTGAAGACTGCACTATGTCCCGGCACGTGGTTGGAGACACACCGGTGGCAGAAAGGTGAGCTGTGAGGATTTTCTCCACAGTGTCAACACTCCCTCTCCCTCTCCATCTCTTCCTTTCTGTCACTCACACTCGTTCTTTCTCTCTCTCTCACTCTCTATCTCTTCCTTTCTCTCTCTCACACTCTTTCTCTCTTTCTATGTCTCTTCCTCTCTCTCTCATTCTTTCTTTCTCTCTTTCTTCCTCTCTGTCTCACTCTTTCTCTCTCTCACTAATCTCTCTCTCACACTGTTTCTCTCTTTCTCTCTCGCTTCCTTGTATCTCACTCTTTCTCTCTCTCTTCCTCTCTCTCTCACTCTTTCTCTCTTTCTCTGTCTTCCTCTCTGTCTCACTCTTTCTTTCTCTCTGTCTTCCTCTCTCTCACTCTTTCTCTCTTTCTCTCTTTCTCTCTCTCTCTCCTTTTATGGACGCATGACGCACAATCTTATCTTTCTTTTTGTCTTGCAGGCTGTGATTCACAAATTGTCGAGGGATGACACGCCATACCTGTACCTACTTTTATTTTGTTGTTTTGTTTAAATAAAATGTTTTATATTTAAATCCATAGATGACTGAGATTCTTATTTGTCCAACCTCACATGCATCTTCTTTACTATAATTGTGCGACATCAGCCAATTTGTTACGTTCCAGATTTCCTAAGGTTGCTGTCACATTTGTTTGTGTGGCGGGGAGGTGAGGGGGGATGGCGGACAAGGGGCTGGTGGCAGGGGGTGTCGGAGCAGTGTTGGGTGTCCGAGCTGCATGATCTTTGGCTCCATTGCATCTGTTGTCATTCACGTGTGGCTCTGGGCTGGGCTCCCTTTCATATTGCAGGTTGTAGTCCGACTTTACACCAGCTCAGAGCAGGTGTAAAGTTTCTGCTACTAACGCACCTTATCACCTGTTTTGTACTCTCTTCAACGATCTTGCTGGTGGTTGAGACACTTGCGAAGTGATATGTTTGCTGCTTTTTGCACGGGAACGCCTACTCTACATTTCATTAGCAATATTTGCCGGAGTCATCCGTGACAATGCTTTTTGAGGCTGCTATCGCTGGTAAACTGGTGATATGGGCTGTTTGCTCCAGCTTGTGAATGGTGCGTTAAATTTATCACCATTTTGGTTGCGATAAAGTGCCATTAACTCGGCGATATGTCCTTGAGAATATACCCCTCGGTGTTTGAAAGACTTAAGAAGTAGTCAAGTGCCGCGCTGAGAGTAGCGCACACATCACTTTCACAAGTTTGCTATGACAGGGCGGGAGAGAGCGAGGGAGAGAGACGGAGTGAGATAGCACAAGCAGCGCAAGGCCGCACGGGCACCTGGCTCCACATTCCAACATGTGTGTGTGTGTGCATCACCATCCGTGCACAGGCAATTCCCCCACAATGCAGCCCACACACATAGCAATCACAAAACATCAGCAATGAAGGCAATGTGGTACAAAACTCCCCTCATACGGGTTCTGTGTCCGGTGTGTGTGGCGGGGTGATGGCTGCATGGCTGTGTGCCCCTGACACATCAGACTGCGTAGGTGATGGGGCTGCATCAGATGTCGTCCAGCACCTATGCAAAAACAAAGTCTGGCTCACAGAGGCGGAGCTTGCCAAAGGGATACACCCCCGTTGCACATGCGACAGTCAGTTCTTCCCTGTGTTGGGACGAGGCTCATTGTGGCACACGAGTGGACAATCTTTACAACAAACCTTACAGTTAGACACCAGTGGAGTGGCATAGGCATTATTGGCATGTGCGTGTGAGTACAGACGAGGCAACGGCCACAACAGGCACGGACATGCTTAAGACACTTACACGCAGCATGGGTACATGTCGAGGGGCAGATGATGTTGGGGCTGAAATGGACAAGATTTATCACATATGGCAACGCTCACAGCCCACCTTGCCTTGCTCCCCAACAACTTAGATTTCCTAAGAACACCCAAATGCAAAGCCTTGCAGTACCACACCAGCCTTGACTGACATTGAAATCTACCTCTCACTGTAAAAAATGAGACCACAAAGTGTGCACATAACATTTCTTCTTTTTTGTGTGGAGGATATGCCACAGCTCTGAGCAATGATTTGAATGTGTTCAACATTGTGGGACATGGGTTGCTGTTTTCGTGGGTGTCAAGGCCATCCCATGCGGGGGTACCACAGGCAGGGGCTTCTATGTGTGGGCTGTGGATAAGTCGGATGGTTTATTTGGCGTCTGCACAGTGCCCCGTGTGAGGGGGCACGACTCACTGTACGTTGGGTCTGCATGGTGCTCTGCCTCCGGGGTGCGGCAATTGTCTGCTCTGCCGACAGTGATGAGGTGTGAGGGTCCGACAGGTTCACATGTCGTGCTACATCACCATGTGTGTGCTCTCACTGAGCAGTGTGTCCGAATTGGCAAAGTTCCCAAACAACGCTGTGTTGCTCGGACTATGGACCTGCGTCGCCTTGGACAGGTGTGTGTGCACACGCGTTATTCCACGCACATGCATCCAGAGGTCGACCGAAGGGAGAGGGGTCCTCTGTTTTGGTGGGCTATGTGAGCAATCCCCACTGTGCAACAAGTTGGTGGTCCATGTGCTGTGGGTGGCAATAGGATGTGGCTGCAGGTACGTAGTTACTCGTCCATGAATGCCCGTGCAGCTTCATGTGCAATGTGTTCCAATAGTACGTCATTGTCGTGTTCAAGGAACACCAGGGTGAGCCAATCCATTAGGTGGTCATGGGAAGGTGTGCTCAGCCCACGCCGTCTCACCGACTCGCAACACAGCCCAATAGGGGAGCGCCTCGATGTGGACATGCACATGAGAAATTGTGCCATCTTCCATGCACAACTACCAATACATACACAGTATGTCAAGGCATCCCATGCACGGCTGTCTCGGTTACACTCCTGTTCGTTATCAAACAGGGGGCGCAAACACAAGTCATAGTCCAATTCATCAACAGTTGTGTTGGATAGGCAGACATCCATGGGACACTCGAATGTGCATGTTCGGCAGTGGAACCAGGGCTGGACGCAGGTGACGTGGGCAATGCGGAAGCTGAGCCTGTAACTGATCCACATTCCATCTCTGTTAAGTTAATAACACATGAATTTTCTACTGTCACCCCTTCTCCACTATTTCCAGACTGAGCATAATTTCCAAACGCGCCACATTCTGTTTATCTCGCCAGAATAGATATACAAATGGAAATTAACGCTACATCGAATTTTCAAAACCATACAGGGCCATATTCACAAGAATGGCGATAACATTATCGCCGCTTTAGCGACAGAAACTGCCGCTAAAGCGGCGATAATGTTTTCGCTGGTCTTGAGAATATAGCCCACAATCTTTACAGATGACAACTTACACTTTTTCTTTGTGAAAAACTCCTAAACATATATAAAGTACTTGTTTAACAACTAGTTACACATTATGCATATTTTAGAACCAATAAAACACCAGACTTTACTAACACTATGGGGGCCATTAGGATAGTGGGTGGATCGCCACCGCCCATATGGCGGTGGTGATCCGCCCGCTATTTCCTACCGCCCACCTCACATTTTCCCACTGCCATATTAGTATGGCGGTGGGGACCCAGGCGGACGGCAAGACTGTCCGCCGGTTTTCCGCCGGTCAACCAGTCAACCGGGCGGAAACGGGGCTGGATATGGTGGCGGTGTCTGCTAGACACCGCCATCCATATTATCATGGGCAGCGGTGCAGGGCTTTCCATGGCGGAGACCCCGCCATGGAAACCCATGCAGACTTTGCTTTCGGGGGCCCGTTGTGGGCCCCCAGGGTATTGGTGGGGTGGGGGGTGCACATGGGGGTACCTATGGTACCCCCCTGCATTGTCATGGACATGGTGGCAGGCACCTCGCGGTGCCTGTCACCTTGTGCATGACGATGCACACAGTGCATTCCCAGCATTGTGGCGGGCGGTGCTGTGAGCACCGTCCACCACAATGCTGGGAATGGAGGATGCTACCGCCACGGTGGCAGTGGCATCCTAATCGCCTGTGCGGGACTGCCCCACCACTGGCGGCCGGTCCCAGCACCGCTAGGGTGGCGGGCGGACGAAAGTCCGCCCGTCATCCTAATAGGCCCCTATGTTATTTAGAAATAAAAAATACTTTCAAAGTTAAAAATATTGTCTCAAATACTTAACCACTACCACAAAACACATAACACACCTTCTTAATTTCTAATTTACCTTCCTAGTTGGTATGCAGATTTCAAATGTCACAAACGCATGCAATTCTTTTCTTGTCACACAGTACATGTAATGTACCGCTTTCATTAAGAATGGAACCAGTAATGGCACAATTTCCCTGTTGCTCCACACATAAATCCATGTAAGGAACAAATCAGAATAGTTCCTTATTTTTTTTAGATTGCAAAACCTCTCTTTATTGGTTATTTTTTAACTTTCCATATAAACAGTTTTTTTAAGGACACATACAGTTGAAAAGTTCAAGGTATTGTATCAACACTTTCTAGAACATTCTACAACACGTGCAGGTTAAAAGTTCATCATTTTTTTAAACCTACCGATATTTTTTTTGCAACATTTTCTTCAACATTTAACGGCACGTGGAGCTCAAAAGTTCACCATTCTTTCAAGTTTGAACTGCACTTCCAAATACAATTAGCAGGTGTGGTTGAGCTGAGCAAATTTCATCCTATAATATGTACACCACGTCTAAACTGCTTTTTTATTAACCAATCACAAAGATGCTTTTCATCAAAACTAATATACACCCTACTTTTTAGGACACAATACATTTCATCTCCCAATTTGTTAACGTTTTGTATGTAAAAAAAAAAGTAGTTCCCCATGTTTAAACATATCTCTTATTCTACGAACGGACTGCATGAGCTACAGACATTTATCCATATCTTCTAGCCATACCTTCAAAATGCTAGTGTGGATTGTAGGACATAGCTATGTTTTCTAGTGCAAGAGATAAGCAGAACAGAGACGTATTGACTTAGACCTAGGTTTACAAAATGTGCACATTAAATGGTTTGCACAGAGAGGATTGAAGTGGCACCAATTGCTCCCTTTGGTTAAAACCTGTTTGCATCTCCAACACCCTGATCTCATGATTGTGCACTGTGGTGGTAACGACCGAGGCACATTGTCTGGGGTAGGTTTGGAAATGCTTATGAAGGACACCTTTGGACAATTGATGTTACTTTTGCCTCAAACTGTCTTTGTATATTCCAATATATGCCAAAGACAGAAGTGGAAATGGTCAAACTAATTTTGTCATAAGATTGAAAAATCTAGGAAGGATGTCAACAAAGCTGTGTCTGCATACCTCAGAGACCATAGAATGGGGTCGATTTACAACAACATACGTTTTGATATGGCTGATATCTACAGAAGTGATGGAGTACACTTCACAGATGAGGGAAACCGAGTTTTCCTGATTAAACCGAAGCTGTGCATTCGCACTTACATGTAGCTCCAACTAATAAACACAAGGGCTCTTTTTAGAGCCGCCTTATATTCCCAATTTCGGCTTGCAGAGTGTCAGCTGCGGTTCGGCTAGCAGAGGGACACCTGCGGGCCGTCGGGCTGGCTCGCAGAGGAAGAGCTGCGGTCCTTGGGCTCAGCTCGCAGAGGGAGACCTACGAGCCGTTTGCTCGCAAAAGCACAGCACCGTACTGGCTCGCAGAGGGAGAGCTGTGGCCTGACTCACAGAGGGAGACCAACGGGCCAACAGGCCTGCTAGCAGACACACAGCTATCAGTTAACGGGCTGGCTCGCAGAGATACAGCTGCGAGCCCTCCGAGCTGCAACCCGACGGGCTAACTCGCAGAGGGAGAGTAACGGGCCGACGGGCCTGCTAGCACAGACACAGCTACGAGCTAACGAGGTGGCTCACAGAGGTAGAGCTGCGGGCTCAACGGCTCGCAGACACAGAGCTGTGAGCCAATGGACTGGCTTCTAAAGGCATAGCCGCGAGCTGATGATGTGGGGAGAGGGAGCGTAAAAGGAGTATCTTGCACACACAGACCTGCGGGATATTTTCAGTATTGCCTCGCAGAGGTAGAATTACGGATCCGATGCCTTTTCGAGAGAGAGATGCGAGCTGACGGACTGGCTTCTAAAGGCATAGCCGCGAGCTGGTGATGTGGGGAGAGGGACCGTGAAAGGGGTATCTCGCACAGACAGAGCTGCGGTATATTTTTAGTGTTGCCTCGCAGAGGTAGAACTACGGACCTGATGCCTTGCAGAGGGAGAGTTGTGAGCTGACGGACTGAATCACAAAATGGCTGCCAACACTTCCTAGTTTCAACAGTTCGCAGCCAATGAGCCGCAAGCTCGTGCTCGTAACGCTTCAGCCAATCAGATGTCAGAATTCTTAAATATCGATATCTGGAAAATTTGATATTTCTCTAAAACTACTGAATAGATTTACCCAATTTAAACAAAAGCGTGCTTTCTGGACCAAGACCTTTCTCTGTGCCAAATTTGGCGTAATTCCGTTCAGCAGTTTGACCTGTAGCCTTGTCTAAAGTTTCCTATGGAAATTGCATGGAGAAAACAAGTTTTGGGACCCCCATTTTTTCTTAGCCCCCCCTTGACGAATCCCCCCCAAACTTTTAGGATAGGAGCTGACCTGAAAAGAGAAACTTTTTGGAAAATATCGTAAAGATTCGTCAAACGACGCCAAAGTTATAAGCACATCAAAAAATGTTTTTCCTATGGAAACGTGGTCCTAACTATAACTACCTACTGGCGACCGCCAGTAGGTAATATATATATATATATATATATATATATATATATATATATATATATATATACATATAAATATATATATATATATATATACATATATCACCTAATTCAAAGCATGTAATTCATCCAATTGGTGGACAACTCAAAGTTGTTTGGGAGCGCTGAACAATTGCAGATTCACACGATGCAAAATCAAAAGCTTAAGGTGGCAAATAAATTTACGTACCTGGGCATAAATTCATGCAGCTAATATAAACAGCATGTACTGACATCACTGAAAAAGACTCGTCTTAATCTTGGATTGGAAACCTCAGATAGCATTCGATGGACATCCCACCCGATTAGAGGCAATTTATATTGCTTGCCTAAACCTTGTTCCTGAATTTCTCTGGGTTAATTTGACAGATAAAGAAGTCCTAGTTTGACAATCTGTGCCCAGCTCTGAGTTCCACAGACCTGACTTATTTCTCACATCACCCCTTTTATGTTTGAAGCAAAGCCCTAAGTTGGCAAGGGTATGCCATTGGAACTAAGCTATACCTGACTGAAAAAAATGGTCTCTGGGTATTTGTGTTCTGGTAAAGAGAAGATCTGGTTTGTCATTTTGGGCTGGACAGTTCCCTTTGGAACAGGAACAAGACTTATTTGCATATGACTGGTTCTAAGCTAAGGTAGCATGATGAGCAAAAGGACAATGGTTTGGAATGCTACCTCAAATGATTGCAAGTGGTTGGACTTATCGCAAGCCTTCCATCCATCATCCAGTGTGTGTTTGATGGAATGCCCTAAGTGTCCAAGGGTATACCCAGACATGGGTCCATTACACATTGTGCTACTGGAAAAAAGCTACATCCAACTGAAGAGCCCCAGTCTGGAAAAAACCATTCTTGGGTGGCTTGTGTTCCGGTTAGGAGAGGACTTGGCTGGGCACTTTAGGCTGGACTATTCCTATTGGAACAGGACCAAGACTGATTTGCATACACAAATTTCTTATTCTTTCTTAACATTTGCTTCAGTGGTCCCATTATCATAGCATAGCCTTCCACAAATGTTGAATAATAATCACTTAGTCCTATGAATGACTCAACTGGTCTTTATATTTAGATTCCAGGGCCTCCTTAATAGCCCTTATCAAAAGCTTTTTTGGTTGTATACCATCTGGTGTGATTCTGTGCCCCAGGTAATCCACTGACTGTGTCAAAAATGTGCAATTGCCTCTATGTTGAAAAACAATTTGTTTGAATGGAGTAGGCCTATCCGTATCGAAATTATTTGGACTAGGTGATAAGTTATATAAATTACATATTTACCAAAGACTGACAGTGAATGTTAGCTGCAATGGACACATTTCAGAGGCAAAAGTGATCAAGAGAGGCACTGAGTAGAGATGCCCCCTGTTGCAGTTGCTTTCTTGATTGTTGTAGAGCCCCCAAAGATTGCCACTAGAGTATCCATAATTATTTAAGCATAAAGACACCATTGGAACAATTCAAACTAATGCTCTATGCTGAAGATATCCAGTTATCCATTAGCAAACCAGTTTCTTCCCTTCCAACTATGATGCAACTGATATCCTTATTTGTGATATTCTTAGAATGCATAATAAATTGGTCAAAGTGCGAAGTGGAAAAAACCAAACTACTACATGCAGATAACCCATTGGAAAGATTGGGAAGCAAACAGATTGCATACATCACATCATCTTTTTCAAAATTGATAATCTGAAATCCTTCCAAGAGCAGCTAAGGACATAACTTAAGCTAGAAAATGCACACTTTTGGAAATACCCTCAACTACGATATGTTGTTACTAACAAGCTTGGGCCCACATCGTACATCTTGGAGAAATCTCAGCTACATTCCTATCTTGTCAAATGTGGGCAATATTAGGATTTGTATTCCACTTCTTAAGAAGCACTAATAACTGAGTCATTTTCCAAGATCACAGAATGTACTTTGAAATTGAAATGGAAGGCCAGGCTGAATAAGGAATGCAGAGAAGAAGATTGGACAGAACTTTTAGTAACACATGATAAAGAATTGAGTATGCCAAACTCAATTTTAATTTGCAAGAGTTCCACTGGTCCCCTCACAAATTATGAAGAACAAACTTATTGCTAATGGATCTGTGCTTGAGACGTCAACAACTCAGGACAAATATTTCTCATGTAGTAAGCTACTGTGACAAATACAACCATTCTGGCAGCATATATGGCATCCATCTTGATCAAGAGCCAAACAAATATCATCACCTTCTACACTAACAAGATATACAAAAATATTGAGAACAAAAATGTCTCTAATATATTATAAACATTAAGTATAACTAAATATTGTTAAAACATTAAGGGCCCGATTCCGATTGTAAAACATCCCGACTGACAAGAACCAGGAATGGCTTCCGACCTACACGTACGTGCGCTGTCCGACTGACGTAATACGATCCAACGCGTGTCAAATACAATGACTCGCACGGAGCACTATACGGATGAGCTACTCGGTCGGGAATCAATCCGTCCGAGCGCGAAGTACCGGAAAGAGCCGGACGCGACTGACTTGTACGCGAACGATGCAACATAGCATAGCGTGAATGGGACCGACTCGGACTACCCCGCAAATACATGAAAAAGCATCCGTTGCAGTCAATGGAACGTTTCCTTCATGCTCAACAAAATACAACAGAAACAGACAGATATTGTCCAAACAAGCATTGTCAAAGGCAAAAAAAAAATTCAAATGAAGACACACCCACAACTTTGCCTATATAAAGGGCCAAAATCCTTACCAAGATCCTTTGCAAATTCCACAGACCTGGCAGCAGATACCACCACTACACTGATACATACACTCAAAACAAACACAGCACACAACTTGTACACCACCGTCACCTGTCAAATACCACACTCACACACCTTTATTCATACTCACCCACCCTCACCTTCACACTCACCCACACATCCATCTCCACCACCACCCATATTCATGCCCCAAAAGAAGAATCCAAAGTTCACAGACAGTGAGTTGGAAGTCCTGGTAGATGAAATTCTCAGAGTAGAGCCACATTTATTTGGCACCTTGGTCCAACAGACTCCCCTGTCCCAGAAAACCAAGATGTGGGAGAGGATTGTCAACAAAGTGAAAGCTCAAGCACCTTGTCCATGCACAACGGAAGACATCAAGAACAGGTACTACGATGTGCGAAGGAGGGTCAAGAAGCTCATCAACAGAGAGCACAAACTGAGTCAGCGGACTGGCGGTGGCCCTCCTGCAACAGCTGTGCACTTCACTACCTGGGAGGAGAAGGTGCGGGCCATCCTACCACCGGAGGGCGTACATGGAATATCAGGAGTACCAGAGCCTGGTGAGTACACACTCAAATTGCCAAAATTGATAGCAAATACACAGCCGCAGACATCACTGTCAAGGACACAGCAATACAAATCTGCGTCAGCAAAGCCACTACAACAGTAAGCAAATGAACCTGTGACGTGTATGCCAGTTAGACAAACAAAATACCAGCAATCACAGAGTAAAATGTAACTATTTCATGATATGTAACAACTTACCAAATAACACAGCAAGGCTTTGGGCTCAGAACAGCAACCACCACTGTCAGCCATCTAGCCAGCACTGTTTCACTAACTCACAGGGAAGCAGAGTCAAATGGAAGGAAGTCTGGGTTTGCTGGGAAGGTGTGTGTAGCTGAAAGCATGATGGGAGTCGTAGTCACAGCCAACAGTCCCCCTCCCACATGGTCCCACAAGCCCACCTTAAACCATGCACATCTCACAGGGAGTGAAAAAGTACTGGCAAGATGGCTGACCCTGGGCTCTGGTGTGTGAAGCACAAGGCCCTGTAGGGAGTAGTGCTCAAACAAACACCAGGCCACACAGTCAGACATCTTGAACCTAAAGTTTGACTCCCTGTCATGGAAGCATGGTTCATGGTGTCCTATCTGGTCTGGGGGGGAGGAGTAGTGCTAGCTCTGACTACATCTACCAGCAGGCCCTGTCACACACACACCTCCCACCAACACCAAACAGCACACCTGGGACTATGCTCTCCATGAGAGTGAGGCAAAATCTACTCCCAAGATGTCTGACACTGGGCGCTGGTGTGGGGAGCACAAGGCCCTGCTGGGAATTGTGCACAAACAAACACCAGGCCACCACTGTCAGCCATCTTGCCATTAGTGTTTCACTCACTCACAGGGAAGCAGAGTCAAAAGGAAGGGAGTCTGGGTCTGCTGGGAAGGTGTGTGCAGCTGAAAGCATGATGGGAGTCATAGTCACAGCCAACAGTCCCCCTCCCACATGGCCCCACAAGCCCACCTTGAACCATGCACATCTCACAGGGAGTGAACAAGTACTGGCAAGATGGCTGACCCTGGGCTCTGGTGTGTGAAGCACAAGGCCCTGTTGGGAGTAGTGCTCAAACAAAGACCAGGCCACACAGTCAGACATCTTGAACCTAAAGTTTGACTCCCTGTCATGGAAGCATGGATCATGGTGGCCTATCTGGTCTGGGGGAGGAGTAGTGCTAGCTCTGACTACATCTACCAGCAGGCCCTGTCACACACACACACACACACCTCCCACCAACACCAAACAACACACCTGGGACTATGCTCTCCATGAGAGTGAGGGAAAATCTACTCCCAAGATGTCTGACACTAGGCGCTGGTGTGGGGAGCACAATGCCCTGCTGGGAATTGTGCACAAACACCAGGCCACCACTGTCAGCCATCTTGCCATTGCTGTTTCACTCACTCACAGGGAAGCAGAGTCAAAAGGAAGGGAGTCTGGGTCTGCTGGGAAGGTGTGTGTAGCTGAAAGCATGATGGGAGTCATAGTCACAGCCAACAGTCCCCCTCCCACATGGCCCCACAAGCCCACCTTGAACAATGCACATCACACAGGGATTGTAAATGTACCAGCAAGATGGCTGACTCAGGGCTCCGGTGTAGGGAGCACAAGGCCCTTTTGTGATATATGATAACAAATTGAATTAATCATAACAACACACCTGCAATGTACCAGGAAAGGTCACCATTCACAAAAATGTACTAACTCAGCACCAACCCACAGCAAGGCAATGTGATCCAAACACCAGTCACATGCAGCAGCCAACTTGTTTGCACACATTCACTCCCAGGAAAGCAGAGTGACAAGAACGAAAGTAGGGTTTGCTGGGAAGGTGGGTGTAGCTGAAAGCATGATGGGAGTTGTAGTCCCAAACAACAGTCCTCCTCCCACATGGCCCAACAATCCCACCTTCAACCATGCCCATCTCAAAGAGAGTGGAAATGTACCGGCAAGATGGCTGAGACATGGGCCTTATGTATGAATTGGCTACAAGTCACAACTAGGCCATGAGCCGCTCACACCAGTCCCCACTCACAGCCATCTTCACTGTACATTTCCAGTCACTGTCTGGGGATGCATTGTCCCAGGTGTGCTCCCTGGGCTGTCCGGGAAGGTGTGTGGAGTACAGGACATGGTGTGAGTTGCAGTCATAGCACTCATCACTACCCACACACAAAGCAAAATGTCCTTCAGTGAGAAGGGATACCTGACAGTGAATGGAAGGGCAACAACAAGATGGCTGACACTGTAGCATGGTGTCATGTACACAAAGCACTGTTGGGAGTAGCATTCAACTCCTACATCATGCAGCGTTGTCAGCATCCCTGCCACAACACCCCCCTCACTGTCCTTGATACTTTGTCCATGAAGAGTAAGCTGGACTGGGTGGGAGGAGGGGTACAACTTCCAACAGCATAACACAAGCACACAAACAACTGTAACTCACAGCTCTGACCCTTAAAAAGCTGGAAAGCAGCCTTGGTTAACTCATCTGTCCATGGAGGACAAGGACAAAATACATGATGTGAGCAGGCACAAAGCAAAGCAGTCAAACCATTTGCTACTGACAGCCATTCACATGTGTGCAATGAGATAAGAACTAGCAACAAATTCATCGAAATACCATAACCCAAACGCAACATACATTCCGGGCTGTGATTGTGTAGGTAGCCACACCTATTTGCCTGCTAACTACATGCACAAACGCCAGAACACATGCACATGTCTTGAAACAAATCGTAAGAGGAAGAGTACGCATATCATTTTAAAAGCACTGATGTGGGAAATACCAACACACCTATGTCATGCACAGGGTGTCGCTTGCCAGTCAATGCCTATGTACAGTCAAATGAACAAAACATGCACATTCATGCACAGAGCTGGACATGCTCAGCAAAACACTTCTTGTTAAAATCACTATGTTTGCTGGAAACCTAGGCCTGGGTCTGTGACGATACAGGACTAATTAATGTACTGCCACTCATCATAATGTACAATAGCTAATGTAATGTGTATGATACGATGAACTGTGCAAAAACACAACAAACATTGTGTCTCTCATCTTACCACAGGGCCTTCGGGGGATACTGCAGGAACAGAACACCAATCCCAGTCCCAGACTCTGGTTGACCCAGGGCTCTCCGGTGTGGACGTCTCTCAGCCCGCAACGGATGACGAGGACCTACCTGGCCCCTCCGGCATGGATCAGCATACAGCACCAGCAGCTGTGCCATCAGCACCACCTGTGACCACTCCTGCAACATCTGTCAACACCCAGATGACCACTACCCACACAGACACACAAAGACAACAAGACCCAGAGAGCACAGCAGCACAGGGCACTCAGGAGTTGGCAGACAACAACACCACTGTCAACGATGAAGGAGGCCCAGTGTTGTCTGTGCCTGCAACAACCGGTCCTGCTCGTGTGGGTAAGGGTGGTGGGAGGGGTCATGGGGAGAGGACACATCAGGCAGCTGGTGCAGAAGAACAAGCTGACCCACAGTTGGCAAGCATTCTCCATGCCTACAGAGATTGCACCGGAGACTTTGGCCAGGTAGTTGGGATCCTCAGGGACATCAAACAACAGCAGGCTGCCCATCATGCCAACATGGAACAACACATGGCCAGGATGGCGGCCAAAATGGACAAAATTGATGACCTGGCAGCGGTGCACAGGGAGATACTCACCTGTCTCCGCCAGATTGCAACCAACATTACCCCACCTCCCTGTGTGCCCAATACATCAGTTGCTTCTACATCTGCAACTGCCACAGGGAGGGATGAGGACTCTGGCGGAGAGTCCCCTGCACCGCGGCAGCCTGCATCTGAGGATCCCCCCCAAAAAAAAGAGGGGTCGTCCTCCGAAGGACAAATGAGAGAGATGGCTATGCATCCCCCCCAGGGAGTGACAACCTGCTCCTGATATCCTCCATTGTGTGCTGAGCGTTCACTCAGTTGACAGTCCCTGAACTTTCACATTTGGGATGGAGGGTCTAAGTTGGACCAATCACTCAAATGACTGTGGACTTGGCTCTGAGAATTCCATCTACTGGCACTAACAACTCCTCTGTGAACTTTGGACTTCAAACATTTGTACAGCACTATACCTTTCATAAAAAAAAACACACAGGCACTGTAATAAATCAATAGTCACACAATACTTTCTTCTGTCGTTAATGCTAAACTGTTTTCAGATTGAAAAGATTATCAAAAAAGCTAGGAATTGAATGACAATGACATTGGCTGACATACAAGTACATCAGTCTATCCAACTGTCATGTGAGTATATGTAACCTGACACATATGGGAGATACACACAAGGTCATCACAACACACATAGTACATGGCATATATCCTCATAGCCTCCACAAATCCAAGATGAATGCACCTTCATATGCACAAACAATATTCATCGGTCAATGAACAGCACATCTGGGAACATATACAGTATGTAAATGATTGTTGGATGTGTGGAAACAGACAAGGCACACCTCAATGTGGAGCACACGTTTATTACACAGGCCCAACATGTTGCCTCAACAAAAAATGCTAACTAATCACACTGTGACAATAAGTGCCAATCATACAACACCTTGTAAATAATTCTGAAGTGAGTGTGTGGCACAGATTCATGATCCCAAGAAAAGTTCCAATCTGCAACTGCATTGTGTGTCTGGGAGGTCACATGTCTCCATACAACAGCCAAAGGACCCTGTAAAATAGAGACATGGAAGAGTATTTACATACCAAATAAATTGCATACATCTCCAAGAGACATTTCATACTTCAAAATTGGGAACCTGTGCACACTGGCTAGGAGTCATCTCACCACTGTACTGGTGAACATACTAACAAATTCGACACTAAACTACTCCAAGGATCATGTGAAGTATCATACATCCACACGTATACAAATATATTGTACAACAGACACATATCATGCAAACACATTCCTTTATCAAATCACTATTGCATACTCACAATCATGAGAAGAAGTTGTTGATGAGCTGTCTCCGGACATCCTCCTCCTCCCCATCACTGGCAACATGCCCCAGGCCTGGATCCTCCCCTGCTGGAGGCTGCTGGTTCCCGTCATCTTGAATGAGAGGGAGCTCATTTCTCACTGCCATGTTGTGTAGCATGCAGCACACGATGATGATCTTACACACCTTTGCTGGTGCATATTGGAGGGCTCCTCCTGTACGGTCCAGGCAGCGAAATCTGCTTTTCAGTAGCCCAAATGTCCGCTCAATCACTCGCCTGGTCCGCCCATGTGCCACATTAAAACGAAAATCAGCATGGGTGACAGGGTTCCTGAGTGGGGTCAGCAACCACGGCATGTTGGGGTATCCAGAGTCTCCTAAATTAGAACAGAAAAGACTTCATGTGTCTGAAAACAGGGTACAACCTGACATACAAGCAACACCCAACATAGACAGACAACATTACCCACCAACAAGTCAGGCACACTGATTTGGCAGCTGAGAAATCAGCTGTGGGATCCTACTGTTTCTCATAGTGTAGGCGTTGTGTGCTGATCCGGGGAAACGCGCACAGACATGTGAGATTGTCATGTCAGGCAGACATACCACCAGGGCATTTATAGAGTGGAAATGCTTACTGTTCCTGTATGTTAGTTCATTGGCATGTGGTGGAACCAAAGCCACATGTGTAGCATCAATGGAGCCAATGACATGTGGCATTCTGCCAAAAGCATAAAAGTCACTCTTGATGTCGGAAAACTGCCCTGGTGTTGGGAACTTGATGTATGTGTTCAGGAAATTTAACATTGCCTCCAAGAAATCTCTGAGCACACAGCTAAACATTGTCTGTGACATCCCACCAGCAGTAGCCACAGTATACTGGAAGGTTTCCGTGGCAAAGAAATGTAGGGCTGCCATCACCTGCACCTTGGGGGTCAGCGCAGTAGGATATGGGCGTCCAGGCAGCAAATGTGGGGCCAACTGCTCTGCCAATTCCTCAATGAGTGGTCTGGTGAAGCGGTAACGTCTGATGCAGTCACGTTCTACCATGGTCTCTAGGTCGGAGAAGGGTCTGTGGACAGCTGGTCTCCTGCGGTACATAGGTGACAAAGAAACATTATCAATTCAATTGCTATTGTGGCAAGTAACATGCTAAATATCATATGCAACATCAAAGCAAGACTCCATGAAGTCAGGTGGGTGATGTTGAGCACTGACACAAAGGCCAGCTATGTGACCCTCACATAACATTTCATGTCATGATGGTTTTACAACAAGTGCAATGCTGTGCTTTGACCAATCAATGGTGTCTGTCACAGTCCATGTTAACAAACATCACATAATAAACACACACCTAAGAAACTATCAAAGATAGATGTGTGGAACAACTGACACGTGGTGGAAATGTACACACACAGGGATCATGTAATGCCACCTGGACACTGTCATGATGTAATGTCTGACATACATGTACCTTCACACACATTAAACACCCATGATGTGTATCACTTTCTGATTGCATAACAAACAGGTATGTCTGAGACACAAACACACAACAGCAACTCACATGCCAAATACAGATTGATGTTTAAAGTGAATATCATCAACAACCTAAACAATGTAGTATGTGCATTGTACAATACTCAGATTCTGTGGATACACTCCAAAAATACTGCATCCAAAGCACTTTGTAACACACAGTCTAATACAGCTGTGATTCTGGGTGTATGTAACATGTGATAACACAATGGGCCCCTGGGACTGTGTCCAGGCCTAGGAGGGTGACCTGTAAAGTTAACACTCACAGTTGTGGGGTGCATCACAAACAATGTATTTGGTGCACATGAAGGTTATCTCATCATGGGAGTGTGAGCTATGAAGAGCTCTGTCCAATATGACATATTAATCTATGTACCCACACATGTCATAAAGCAGGAATTGAAGTTTCCTAAACTGTCTGACATGCTTATTGATTGGTGTAGGGAACCTGAGCCTCAGCCAAAACAGTGTGGTTTGCATCCTTTGGCTGTTGACTGAAATAGGGACAGACGCGGGTGAGTATTCAAAAGACGCATCCTACACTTCCGAACCAAGCCGGATGCACACATTGGCTATTGACTGAAATAGGGACAGACGCGGGTGAGTATTCAAAAGACGCGTCGTACACTTCCGAACCAAGCCGGACGCACACATTGGCTATTGACTGAAATAGGGACAGACGCGGGTGAGTATTCAAAAGACGCGTTGTACACTTCCGAACCAAGCCAGACGCACACATTGGCTATTGACTGAAATAGGGACAGATGCGGCTGAGTATTCAAAAGACGCGTCGTACACTTCCGAACCAAGCCGGACGCACACATTGGCTATTGACTGAAATAGGGACAGACGCGGGTGAGTATTCAAAAGACGCGTCGTACACTTCCGAAACAAGCCGGATGCACACATTGGCTATTGACTGAAATAGGGACAGACGCGGGTGAGTATTCAAAAGACGCGTCGTACACTTTAGAAACAAGCCGGACGCACACATTGGCTATTGACTGAATTAGGGATAGACGCGGGTGAGTATTCAAAAGATGCGTCGTACACTTCCGAAACAAGCCGGACGCACACATTGGCTCTTGGTCGTCATGGGTACAGACGTGTTTTTGCGCGTGTGCGAATCGCGTGCAAACAAATTCTGTTGGCTTATAAGAACAATGAATCAAACTCAATAGTGTCACGATGCGGAATATTTGAACGACGCGGTAGGCGTGTCTGATGCGTGCAATGGTATGGATTGGCCAAAATCGGATAATACGAACGTCTCTGACCTATCTCTTTGGATGCATGGAACAGAATCCGCCTCTGCAGCACAGATATAAGGCAGTCTGTTGCCAAGAGACATCACTTGCCTGCACTACATGCTACTTGCCTACATCTCAACCTACCACTGCTGCTGTCTCTGCATCCTCTGGGATCTGCAATGGCACGTACTGTGGAGAGGGCACCTGCATTCACAGAGGAGGAGAACCAGGCCCTGCTGGACAGCCTCCTTCCACAGTACATCAAGCTGTATGGAAAACCAGGGGAGCAGGTGAGTGTTGATTACACTGCCATTTCAATTGACCATGTTTTAAAACAGTGTTACGGCAAACAAATGATGGATGGAATGCTGACAATGCAAACATTCTCCCCCAGTCAAAAGATCTGGGTTAAATCCATCGTTCTTTTGCCCACTATGCCACCCCAGTTTGGACCCAGCCATATGCAAATCAGTCTTGACCCTGTGCCCCATGGGAACAGTCCAGACCGAACTGCCAGGCCAGGTCCTCCCTGGATCGGAAACAAGCATCCTGGGACCGGTTTCAGGGTATGTCACCCTTCTTCAGCCAGGCTAGCTTGAATCCAGTGGCACAGTGAGCAAGGGACCCACGTCTGAGCATACCCATCCCACTTAGGGCGAAAAGTGTTACGGCAAACAAATGATGGATGGAATGCTGACAATGCAAACATTCTCCCCCAGTCAAAAGATCTGAGTTAAATCCATCGTTCTTTTGCCCACTACGCCACCCCAGTTTGGACCCAGCCATATGCAAATCAGTCTTGACCCTGTGCCCCATGGGAACAGTCCAGACCGAACTGCCAGGCCAGGTCCTCCCTGGATCGGAAACAAGCATCCTGGGACCGGTTTCAGGGTATGTCACCCTTCTTCAGCCAGGCTAGCTTGAATCCAGTGGCACAGTGAGCAAGAGACCCACGTCTGGGCATACCCATCCCACTTAGGGCGAAAAGTGTTACGGCAAACAAATGATGGATGGAATGCTGACAATGCAAACATTCTCCCCCAGTCAAAAGATCTGGGTTAAATCCATCGTTCTTTTGCCCACTACGCCACCCCAGTTTGGACTCAGCCATATGCAAATCAGTCTTGACCCTGTGCCCCATGGGAACAGTCCAGACCGAACTGCCAGGCCAGGTCCTCCCTGGATCGGAAACAAGCATCCTGGGACCGGTTTCAGGGTATGTCACCCTTCTTCAGCCAGGCTAGCTTGAATCCAGTGGCACAGTGAGCAAGGAACCCACGTCTGGGCATACCCATCCCACTTAGGGCGAAAAGTGTTACAGCAAACAAATGATGGATGGAATGCTGACAATGCAAACATTCTCCCCCAGTCAAAAGATCTGGGTTAAATCCATCGTTCCTTTGCCCACTACGCCACCCCAGTTTGGACCCAGCCATATGCAAATCAGTCTTGACCCTGTGCCCCATGGGAACAGTCCAGACAGAACTGCCAGGCCAGGTCCTCCCTGGATCGGAAACAAGCATCCTGGGACCGGTTTCAGGGTATGTCACCCTTCTTCAGCCAGGCTTGCTTGAATCCAGTGGCACAGTGAGCAAGGGACCCACGTCTGGGCATACCCATCCCACTTAGGGCGAAAAGTCTTACGGCAAACAAATGATGGATGGAATGCTGACAATGCAAACATTCTCCCCAAGTCAAAAGATCTGGGTTTAATCCATCGTACTTTTGCCCACTACGCCTCCCCAGTTTGGACCCAGCCATATGCAAATCAGTCTTGACCCTGTGCCCCATGGGAACAGTCCAGACCGAACTGCCAGGCCAGGTCCTCCCTGGATCGGAAACAAGCATCCTGGGACCGGTTTCAGGGTATGTCACCCTTCTTCAGCCAGGCTAGCTTGAATCCAGTGGCACAGTGAGCAAGGGACCCACGTCTGGGCATACCCATCCCACTTAGGGCGAAAAGTGTTACGGCAAACAAATGATGGATGGAATGCTGACAATGCAAACATTCTCCCCCAGTCAAAAGATCTGGGTTAAATCCATCGTTCTTTTGCCCACTACGCCACCCCAGTTTGGACCCAGCCATATGCAAATCAGTCTTGACCCTGTGCCCCATGGGAACAGTCCAGACCGAACTGCCAGGCCAGGTCCTCCCTGGATCGGAAACAAGCATCCTGGGACTGGTTTCAGGGTATGTCACCCTTCTTCAGCCAGGCTAGCTTGAATCCAGTGGCACAGTGAGGAAGGGACCCACGTCTGGGCATACCCATCCCACTTAGGGCGAAAAGTGTTACGGCAAACAATTGATGGATGGAATGCTGACAATGCAAACATTCTCCCCCAGTCAAAAGATCTGGGTTAAATCCATCGTTCTTTTGCCCACTACGCCACCCCAGTTTGGACCCAGCCATATTCAAATCAGTCTTGACCCTGTGCCCCATGGGAACAGTCCAGACCGAACTGCCAGGCCAGGTCCTCCCTGGATCAGAAACAAGCATCCTGGGACCGATTTCAGGGTATGTCACCCTTCTTCAGCCAGGCTAGCTTGAATCCAGTGGCACAGTGAGCAAGGGACCCACGTCTGGGCATACCCATCCCACTTAGGGCGAAAAGTCTTACGGCAAACAAATGTTTTTGCATGTTTTAAAACAGGCACTACTAGCATTGTGATCCCCAAGGTCAAGCATGCACACATAGTTATTGTAAGTCTCACAGTGTGTAGCTTCATGTTCTGGGCAGGTACAGTGATATAAAAGTGTATTTTGTGGAATATATTTTCATGCACTGTTCTCATGTTGTTAAGGCAGCCTTGCACACAGGACGACTGCCCCTGATGATACTTGTACAACCTTTATACATTATATGCCCTTCTAACAATGACCTATATGTCCAAGTGTGTGAAGAACAAACATGTAGCATGTGTAGTAATGGTGTGTCACTATGTCATCCTTACAGGTCAACGCCCATCAGAAGCAGGAAATTTGGCTGACCATCGTCCGGGCTTTGAGATCTGTGGGGGTCTTCAAACGCCGCAACTGCCACTGCCAGAAGAGGTGGTACGACCTCCGTGGCTGGACCCGGAGGATTGCAAGAGTCCAGCTGAAGCTGTCACCTCCTCGCAAAAGGGGTGGACGATGGACCCCGACCCCCCACATGCTCCGGATACTGACAGTGGTCTTCCCTGACCTGGATGGGCAGTTGAAGGCCAGACAGCAGCAAGGAGGGGGTGAGTTTGTGCCATTTTGCTGAACTATGTCTGACATGCATGTTGCACTCCCTCAGCCTGGTAACACTCTCACAGGTCGTCTGTCTGCTGAGACAACACTTATGTGGCAAAATGTAATGATGCCCCATTCTCATCTAATGCCCAGGTGTGTCCCTTTCCGTCTGTGACATGTCACTTGTATCTTGTGTATTTGCTGTAGTCCAAGGTTAATGTGAACAACACCATATACAACAGGTGCATTGAGTTGACCATCATGAGTGAGGTAATTGTCTGACATGTGTCAGCACATTGTCAGAAATATGACCTGTACTCTGTGTGGTCCATACATAAATGTTAGATTTGCTGATCTGGGTCAACACAGGTTTGTGAGAAATATACTACACACCTGTGCAGCAGGTAAGACCAATGTTGATGCCTCAGACAAATTAAATGGATAAGCGTTCAAAATGTGTAGTCACTTGCCTAGTGCTCCGGGTAATCCCATGTTTCACATGGACCAAGGACAGGTATGCCAACTCAGGCCATCTGAGACACTGTCACATCCTATTTTGGGTGTCAGGCAACACTTTAACCATTGCAAAATTGAACTACATGTGTCTGACTATGTGTTAGTGTGTACAGGCAGAACTTTTATATTTACACATGTGACAAATATGTCAAATATGGACAGACATCTAATGTATGGAAATTGGCTCAGTACACAGGACACAACATGTGTGTGTTATCCCTTGACTCTGGATAATGGTGGCTTCGACATATATGTCTATGCTGCATTACTTTGTTCTTGGGAGCTTAAAAAATGTTCATGTATCCAGATTTGTGAATTCATATACTCCAATGTCTCAGTAGAACAACGTGAGCTTGTCAAAGTGTTTAAAATGTGTGTAGCACGTAGGGGACATGTATACTTGACCACTACAGATGTTGCTTTAACAGTGAATACATGGGTGTGACCAGTAGCGGTCCGTGGTAGGAGTGCCGGCCGGGCGGTGACGTGTTGCGGGGGAGGGGCAGGGTGGGGGGTAGAAACCACGGATTACGGCCGAATACAGGTAAGTAAACATTTAAATAAATAAAACGAATTTCGTTGCACGCACTGCATCGCATTTGGCTAGCCAGACTGGGTCCAATGTGGAGGAAGAGGAGGGACCCAGTGGCATGGAGGGTGAGGGGAGCCACACTGAGGGCTGCTCAGAAACATCAACATCAACTGAGGACCAATCCAGCTCCAGTGATGACTCCCTTGTGGTGGTGGGTGTTACCAGAGCAGAGGCCACAACAACAGAGTCTGTCCCCGCCACCACCACCATCTCCACCCTCCTAGCTGCTCCCATTCCAAAGGTGCGTGGACATTCCTGTGTTAGGGAGCATGTCTCCTTTGGTCCAGGCACCACACCCTCTGCATCTGTCACCCCTGCTGCCCTGAGTGTGGAGTCTGTGGACTTGCTCAAGCAGATACATGTGGGGCAGACATCCATGCTGAGTGTCCTCCATGCACACACCAGTCTATTGACACAATTGGTGTCATACATGGAGGGCATGTCATCAGACATGTCTTCCCTACAGCGGACAAATCAGTCCATGGCCTCCTCACTGATGGCAGCAGTGTCCCTCCTACAACAGTCCCTCACCCCTCCTACCTCTGCCCCATCCACAGTCCACACTAACCTACCTGCCCAAAGCACACTCACACAGGCACATGCACACACCCCAACTGACACAAGCAGCACACAGCCACCGAAAACAAAGTCCAAACAAACACGCATGCACACTCAGGGGACTGACATCACACACACAGTGGATAGGGCAAAAAAACACACACACCCATCCACAACCACTCCGCATTCCTCATCTACCTCTCCCTCCAAAACCCCTACCCTTGACTCTCCTGCAACCCCCCCTTCCCAGAGGGTCTTCCTCTGTGACCTTGGCCTCTTCCCCACTGAGACATCAGACCGGACTCGCAAGGGGAAGAGGAAATCACCACGCACAGAGAGGAGAACCACCACAGCATGCACACCCTCTTCTAAGAGTAGGAACACTGAGGCCCCCACCCATACATCCCCCAGGACAAAGAAAAGCAAAACCCCACCACCAACCCACACTTCCACCACGAAATCTACATCCTCCCGAGCCCAGGCCAACCCTCCCAAAGTTCACACATCACAAGCCATCCCAGGTTCACCCACACACCATTACACAATCCCCAAGATGATAAGGCCCTTCCCCCTACCACAAGCACTTCCACTCCCACAACACCACACCCTCAGTCACTTCCAGACACTGCAGTGGAGCCCCCACCCCCTCTATCAGTTATGTCCACTGCAATGGAGCCACAACCCCCTCAATCAAACATGTCCACTGCAGTGGAGCCACAAAGCCCTCAATCCGACATGTCCACTGCAGTTGATACGGACACTCCAGTAGCGCCATCCCTCCCATAACCCATACTGGTACACCCTAATCCTGTCCCTGCGGTGCCTGGCCTGCCCCTAAAGATGCTCCTCCAAGGGAAGATGTCCCCTAGTTATGTCAGTGCAGGCAAGCAATGGATGACGACTCATCATGTTTACCCCCTGAAGGACTCATTAACATGGACTAGCCATTGGCCTTATTGTTAATCTGGATTACTGAATGTTCATATGCAAATGCTGAATAAAGCTTATTTTTGTTATTTTGTTGATTTGCATTTCGTGTACATAATGTTGCTGTTGAGTGTACTGAAATTGCTGTTGAAATCTTGTTTAGTGACAAAAATGATATAGTGATGTAATGGACTGCATGTTGGCCATGGTATATGTGTCCTTTTACAGTATGTATCAGAGTCATCATTGACTGCAATTGCAGGTTGTCAGGATCCACATTGTTTTGGACAAGGAGTGTGACATTCATTTCAAAACATCCCATCTTTGGCTTACACTTTTGCACATATGTCGGGCTGACATTTGTAGACATTGTAAATGTTTTTAACGGTACGCCCGTCTCCAATGGTCATGCAGAATAGCGCATTGATGATGAACAAGTCATCTGTCCCATCAGTGCAACTTGGTAAACATGGATTTTGACTACGTGCAGATGACTTTGGAGACACACCTGTACACAGGCTGATGGGACCAAAGTATTCTGTGTGTTGTAATGGTTGGATCGATGACCGAGTCTCATTCTGACATGGTAGACCCCTGCCAAGACCAAGCTTGACACAGCTGAGCTTCCCCAGTAGTGAAATCACCTCATGGCAGTGTGTTAATCTGTGACATTTCCTGAGCCCATGGTGTGTGTTCTGTTAGCATGACTTCTCTGTGTTCCAAGCCCTTTTTCTACCAAGACTGTAGTCCCTGCAGATGTTCCTGTTTGCGTGGCTTGCTGTGTTGTCCAGTGCTTTGTCAACCTATTTGACTTTGAGTGTCCAGGATGTGGGTACATGGGAAACATTGAGTCATTATGGTGTCATCCCTGGGTAGGGTTGATATAAGGGCCTGCACTGTGGGCAAACACACATGTGACATAATCTGGATTCCCCGAGTCACATTTGTGCTATCAACATCAGCGTGCTTTTATTCTGTAATCTGTTTTTGGGAGTTTGGCACTTGTATGTGTGTATGACTGCTCACACTCAGCAGATTCTACCCTTCCCTGTCGGCTGATGGCAACATGTCTTCTTTGTAGGTCTCCTTGAGTATTTCATTGTTCTGGGACAGTGTTAAATTTCCCTATGTGCCTGATACATTTCACGTTATGCACATGTACTCCATCCTAAACGGTGGGACAACTTTCACCAGGTGTAATGACTAGCTATGTGTATTGTGTTTGTAAAACACAGATCCCACCACCACCCCTGGGATTGTCATGGGTGCATGTGCAATGTCACCAGTCAATGTAGGCTTGGCTGATGCACATTGCTGCTGATCAAGGTGTGTGGTGTTTAGACTGGCCAAATGTGACTTGTCTCTTGGCAAGGCCCCTTCCTACATTGTGGCCTTACATTACAGGCCATGCCCTGTGAGTAATGTTTGGGTATGTGTGATGAAAGTTGTTCTGTCAAGACATGTGACACAGTGCGCAAGAGTGAGTGTGCTCCGAAGTATGGGCCACATCCTCATTTATCATCACAGAGAGTCATCAGACAGGATACTGTCACCACAGTGTGGTGCCCTTGAGGGTACTGCGGTAGAGAATCAGTCTCTTTATGTATTGTTTGTTGTTCCACCAAGCTTATTTCACATGTGACTGTTGTGAACCTGCTCATTAAACAATGCCTGATTGCCCACATTCAGTAACACAATTCTGGGGATACTTCTGGATTATACTCAACAGGCATATGTCTCAGTGGAGTTCAACCCCCCCATCATGTGTGTTGGTGTAGCCTAGAGACACTTCCACACACACACACACACACGCACATGTTGTGTTTGTTCTGCAGTGTGTGGCTGGCTGGTTGTCTTAGTGCATCTTCACCCATGTATTTAGACTGGCTTTGAGGGGCATTGAGTGCATGTTTGTTTGAGGTTTTTTATCTACTGGCCCTGGGACTCCTACATCTTCAGTCTGCACATTCATCATGTTTACAATTTGCCATTGCTGCCACAGTGTGGAACAGGATCTCGTAAAAACTGTGGTTTCCAAAGGATCCCTTTGTATGTGTGTCTGTTTGTGAACATATGTGTGTTTATGCATTTTGATGGTCACTTCTTACATTGTCCAATTGAACATTGGTGGCAGTGTTAGCCCCCAATTGCAATGATTGCTGCACATGGATGAGGGTATATTTTTAAGCCCAACAATGTTTGCCTCAACAAATCTGTGTTTGTTTGGCACACAACCACTACTTTGTCACTACATTGCTTGTGGTTTTAGGCCCAATGATCATACATGATTGTTTGCACATGCTATTATTTTGAACCCCGCACTCACCTTTTGGTCACTGCAGTGATGGGGGGGGGGGTTAGACCCCATTTACCCAATGTGCCTGACAATGCTGGGGCTTTGAACCCCACACTCACCTTTTGGTCACTGCAGTGAGGGGGGTTATACCCCATGTCCCCAATGTGCCTGACAATGCTGGGTTTTGGAACCCCCACTCACATTTTGGTCACTGCAGTGAGGGGGGAAGGGGTTATACCCCATGTCCCCTATGTGCCTGACAATGCTGGGGTTTGGAACCCCCAACTCACATTTTGGTCACTACAGTGATGGGGGTTTCTGTAATTTTTTCATTTATGTGTCACTATTGCAGGCAGTTTTCACACAAAACACAATCTTGGCATGACAGTAGTGGGGGAGTGTTCGGCCTCCAGCCTCTATGGGGTGGACAATGCTTGTAGGGATGGACTTCCACCCCCTATGGGATGGACATTGCTGTTGGGGATAGACATCCACCCCCTGTGGAGTGGACAGTGCTGGTGAGGATAGACATCCACCCCCTATGGGGTGGACAGTGCTGATGGGGATAGACATCCACCCCTATGGGGTGGACAGTGCTGGTGAGGATAGACATCCACCCCCTATGGGGTGGACAGTGCTGGTAGGGATAGACATCCACCCCCTATGGGGTGGACAGTGCTGGTGAGGATAGACATCCACCCCCTGTGGGGTGTAGACATTGCTGGTGGGGATAGACATCCACCCCCTATGGGGTGGACAATGCTGGTGAGGATAGACATCCATCCCCTATGGGGTGGACAATGCTGGTGGGATAGACATCCACCCCCTATGGGGTGGACAATGCTGGTGAGGATAGACATCCACCCCCTATGGGGTGGACAGTGCTGGTGGGGATAGACATCCACCCCTATGGGGTGGACAATGCTGGTGGGGATAGACATCCACCCCCTATGGGGTGGACAGTGCTGGTGGGGATAGACATCCACCCACTATGGGGTGGACAGTGCTGGTGGGGATAGACATCCACCCACTATGGATGTGTTGCCTTTCGCAGGATCGTGCCGTTTTTGTGTGTGGTAGGTGTCTGACTTACCGTCTGTGACGAATCCATCGGTTCCGGTTGTTGATTCAACCATAGGCGTACAGTATGGGGATGACATGCGCGATCGGATACATGGCTGCTTCGTCTCGTACGTGGTGATCGTGTTGTGGCGCGAATCGGAGCTGAAATACAGCTCTTCTGGATGCTGTGATGTGCTGGAGGTGGCGACCTGTTCGGCATGTAGGAAGTACGCATCGTACTTGGCCGGGCGGAAACTGCTTCGGAAATGGCTCCGGGCGACTCCATTCAGCGTATACGGAGCCGGCTCGTACGGAAAATATCGCTGGATTCGGAGCGTGCGTCTCGCTCGGGAATTTGACACATTTGCGCATCGTACTTTGTCGTTTGGACGGACCGACTACCGGAACGAGTCGGTCGGCAGGTAACACTACGGACGGCTCTAGGAGGGCCTTCCCAGCGAGATCGAAATCTGCCCCTAAGTATACACAAATGACAAAAAACAGCACTATTGTCCATAAACATATTGTTCAAATACACTAAAAAGAAACCAATTAATTTAAATTTAATAATTGCAGTTAAAAACACTAAAAGTAATGCCAATAAAACATTTTAAAGTGTTCCAATAACCAAACAAAGAAAACATAAAATATTTAATATTATATTTAAAACCGTATTTACTACATAAACAACTTAATTAAATATATAATGATTTAAGGGATTAAACACACAAAAGTAGTATACAACTAATAAACTAACATATATAAACAAAACCTTACTAACATAATATTCTTGTGTAAACATTTAAAATAAATAACCTTAGTACATATAAATGTATGTTACAGTTAAATATACACCTTAGATAGCTTACACTAAATAAGGAAGAATCTGCAAGTAAGAAAATTAAATGTAAAACAAAGTAAGCAATAGAACTTTTACAATAATTAAATAAGCACTATAAAAATGACAAAAAAGATCATATAAACCTAGTAGTAAAATGCTACACCAAGAGGAAACCAACACTCTTCCAGATTCTTCATTGAAATTCCAGGAGCAACCCTGCAAAGATTGACCCATAAGTAAAATAGACCGACTAACTAAAAATTAAACCAAACTATTTGCCTAATGTTTAACCTAAAATAAACCTCAAAATTAAATATGTTTCTTTATATCTCCAAATTTCGGGTAAATTATTAAGATTATAAACAAGAAGGTCATGCTGGTCACCAGCTATATCAATGTCCGAAAACAACAAAGCCAACAAACAGATATTAAATATTTGCCAACTCCAAACCTCTAAACGTTAAAAACAAACTAATAACCAATAACCCATAAAACAAATGCATCTCATGTTTTAAAAGTAAAACTAAAACAAACCATTATAATTACTACACCAAAAAAAAGTGATAACACACATCAAGCAGCCAATGATACAAACAATTTTAAAAATCTACCCCGACACAGCTGTACATGGCTGCCATTACCATTTCAATCAAAGCAACACCTAAACTAAAAAAATCTGCTCTAAGTGTACCACATGCAACTAACAGACTTTTTGTTTACAATCAAAAATGAATAGTCCTAGCAGACCGCCAGTCACAGACTTAGCTAATATGAAAGGAAATCTCCGAGCACTCAATGAATCACCAATGATGTAGTAGTTGCGGTATCAAATGTCCTTTATTTTTTGCATCCAAAAAGTCATTAACAATGCTGCTTGTCCATTAAATTCCTTGCCAACACGTCTTTCGTCTGATACTTTAAATATTAACAGCAGACTTCATCAGGGCTGAAAATATAAAGATAACGATATCATAATAAATTGGGAAAAGTCAAAAGGTAAGACGTAAGGAGGGATTTTGTAGTATATCCAGTCCCATCACCAGGGTCAATCACCCAAGTGGTACCCAATATATTCCAGTCGATATTACAAGACTGAGATTCGAGAAATATGTGGTGGGGGACGAGTAAGATGTGAGAAAGTAGAAAAGATGTATTAGTACCAGAGTCTCCTCGACTTGTTAATAAAAGTGCAAACTCAACACTGATGTTCAGGGAAGACCTGGCTTGGGAGTTCGGGCTGGACTGTTCCCATGAGGCACAGGGTCAAGACTGATTTGCATATGACTGGGTCTGAACTGAGGTGGCGAAGTGAGCTAAAGAATGATGATGGATTCAACCCAGATCTGCGACTGGGGGTGAGTGTCTGAAAAGTTTCAGCGCTCCGTCCATCATCTCCTTGTGTTTGCTTTGTTTGCCCTAAGTTGGCAGGGTATGCCCAGACGTGGGTCCCTTGCTCACTTTGCCACTGGATTCAAGCTAGCCTGGCTGATGAAGCATGTTACCCAGAAACCAGTCCCAGGATGCTTGTTTCCGGTTCAGGGAAGACCTGGCTTGGCAGTTCGGGCTTGACTGTTCGCATGAGGCACAGGGTCAAGACTGATTTGCACATGGCTGGGTCTGAACTGAGGTGGTGAAGTGAGCTAAAGAATGATGATGGATTCAACCCAGATCTGTGACTGGGGTGAGTGTCTGAAAAGTTTCAGCGCTCCGTCCATCATCTCCTTGTATTTGCTTTGTTCTTCCTAAGTTGGCAGGGTATGTCCAGACGTGGGTCCCTTGCTCACTTTGCCACTGGATTCAAGCTAGCCTGGCTGATGAAGGGTGTTACACAGAAACCGGTCCCAGGTTGCTTGTTTCCGGTTCAGGGAAGACCTGGCTTGGCAGTTCATTCTGGACTGTTCCCATGAGGCACAGGGTCAAGACTGATTTGCATATGGCTGGGCCTGAACTGAGGTGGCGAAGTGAGCTAAAGAATGATGATGGATTCAACCCAGATCTGTGACTGGGGGTGAGTGTCTGAAAAGTTTCAGCGCTCCGTCCATCATCTCCTTGTGTTTGCTTTGTTCGCCCTAAGTTGGCAGGGTATGCCCAGACGTGGGTCCTTTGCTCACTTTGCCACTGGATTCAAGCTAGCCTGGCTGATGAAGGGTGTTACCCTGAAACCGCTTCCAGGATGCTTGTTTCCGGTTCAGGGAAGGCATGGCTTGGCAGTTCGAGCTGGACTGTTCCCATGAGGCACAGGGTCAAGACTGATTTGCATATGACTGGGTCTGAACTGAGGTGGCGAAGTGAGCTAAAGAATGATGATGGATTCAACCCAGATCTGTGACTGGGGGTGAGAGTCTGAAAAGTTTCAGTGCTCCGTCCATCAACTCCTTGTGTTTTCTATTTCCATTTCTTCACAGATTTGTGACTTTTGTCTGGATACCGTGCCATGAATTTTCTTCAAAGTACTGTTTGAGACTACTTTATGGTGAGTTCAGACTTGACACTGTATGTGGCGGCCATGCCCAACTAATGAAGCATGTAGCAACTGAATGAACCATATCACAGGCTCAACACACATAGCCGCTACTTGTCTTGTGTTTAAAGACATTAGGGGTGAGTTTGCACTTTTATTAACAAGTTGTGGAGACTCTGGTACTAATACATCTTTTCTGCTCTCTCACATCTCACTTGTCCCCCACCACATATTTCTAGAATCTCAGTCTTGTAATATTGACTGGAATAAATCGGGTACCACTTGGGTGATGGACCCTGGTGATGGGACTGGATATACAACAATATCCCTCCTTATGTCAACCTTTTGACTTTTCCCCATTCCTTATGATATTTTTATCTTTATATTTTCAGCCTTGATGAAGTCTGCTGTTAATATTTAAAGTAACAGACGAAACACATGTTGGCAAGGAATTTAAAAGACAAGCGGCATTGTTAATGACTATTTGGATGCTCAAAATAAAGGACATTTGATACCGCGACTACTACATCATCGGTGATTCATTGAGTGCTCGGAGATTTCCTTTCTATATTGCGGAAAAGTTTATTTTCCAATTGAGGAAGATTGGGTGGCTCTCTCTCCTCCTGAGCACCAAAAGACAAGATATATGGACAGTAGCTTATACACATTTTGTAACAATTACTTGTACCAATAGTGTGTTGTGTGCGCCTATCTTACCAAGCAACCACGTCGTGTTATACAGACTTAGCTAATCACTACAACCTTTTTATAGGATACCCCAACTTTCAAACCACTGCAAAAACATTCCCCCTTATGGATTATTTTGAGGACACTTGGATTGGCAGACTGCACCGCTCTGGCCACAAGTGCCAACCCAAGTTACAAGTATCTTGGTTGAATGGCTATGAGAGAACCTAAAATATTCAGTCAGACCAAATAAATATATGAAATGATACAATGCAAAGTAAAATGCTTTATATATAACGAAGACCTACACTACCTAGAAAGCACAGCATGTGCACTACTATACACCACCTAACAATCCAAAATAAATTCACATCCAACATAAACCTACAGAAAACCATGCAATATATTTATTTATAAATAATATTGAAATTATTTGTATTAATCAGTGTAAAAGGGTAAAATAAAGGCAATAATCAAACAATATCCAATTTCACTGACAAAAAATAATTTACAATAAAGTTAATGAATAAATACATTCATATTAAAAAACACAATTACACATATTTTCAGATATGCAAAATAGCAAGAATAATATAAAATGCATACCATACATAGCATTTTTTTTAAAGACACTATTATACAAAACAACTCTGAGGGGTGGTGCCAGAGAGCCAGCTGCAAGATGGACACCCATTATGGAGACTCCACTGGCTGATACGAAAATCCACTCTGTATACTGTTGCGGGGCCTGTAAGTGCAGGGTCTGGGGAGTGATGAGGTTCCCCACAGAGTGGGGGACTGGCCCATGGCTTGATTGTTGCAGTCGGGGAGCAGGGCTGCCCAGCTCCGTTGCAGTCTTTGTGCTCGGCCAGGCACCCCATTACTGTAATACGATGTGCTGCCTGAGGTGGGAGAGGAGGTGGGTGGCACTAACTATACAGGATCTGGGGTGCGGAGTTGGCCCTGGTCCTGCTGTGGAGGCCGGGAGTGGCGGCCCTGGGTCGCGGGTTGCCCCACCAATGAATTGAGGGGCCAGCTTGCTACCTCACTGTTCATACCAGAGGAGATGGGGCTGCCAGGCTCAAATACGGCCTGTAACTCAGCCACACACCACCATTATGTTGAGGCACTGAGCTGCCCTGATTAAGAGGAGGCAGGTGATGCTCACAATATGAGCTGAGACCTTTTCGGACGCCCGGCTCAGCATGCTGAGGGACTGATGCTGCCCTGTGGGGGTTGCACTCAAGAGGCTCTACGGCCTCTGTGAACTGTGGAGCTGCATTGAACACCACTGCCCTCTATGCGTATGGCCTGAAAGGTAAAAATAGCTGTTTGTTTCCCAGCGCCTACCCTCCGGAGTTAACCTGAAGTTATTGGGGCTGTCATAGACTTGTGGGGAAGTTTAATGCAAGGGAATCCAAACTGTAGAGTGCCCAGATGCACTAACCTGATGTGGTGACCCGGCGCAGTACTGGGACACTGTGACTCCTGAAGTTTGGCAGCAACCTTGTCCATAATACCCTAGCTTTGTACTGACCTTGTGCACTCATTTGACTCTGATAAGCCCTGCCACTATCTGATCGGACCTGTGGTGATGCCACTAGTCTGAGCCTAATAGGGACACCAGTCTACTCGTGCCCCCGGCGGTCTGGGGTGTGGCAAAAATGACTGGAGCTGCGGTTGGCCACCCCCCCACATCATACTCACTGTGTCTGTGATTGGTGTGATGACAGAGTCTGGTGCACTGCATTTCTGTGCCCATACATGAATCAGCAGTAGTGGTGCTGCCTTCCTGGCTGGGCCCGGCTTGAGCATTGGTGGAGGGGCCAACATTGAGAAGCATGACAGCGGGCAGGCAAAGTTTCCTTTGAGCACAGAAAAACAACGCAAATAGTTGCAATGGACCCGAGTGAGGAGTCATCTGCTGCAGAAGATTACTCCGAACTAGATGTCAGGTCCCTGCTGGCAGAGATGAGACAGGGCCTGCACACCATCAACACAAAAACTGATACACTCACCATCAGGGTGGATCGAATGGGGAGAAGGTGGACAAACATGAGTCTCCCCTGACTTACCTCAAGCAGAGGGTATCGGACGCTGACGACAATGGGGTGGCCAGGAACAAGCTGCACATGGAGAAAGTACTGGAGGTTATCAAGGCCAAAAATGAAGACCTGGAGGCTCGCTCCTGGAGAAATATTATGAAGGTCCTGGGCCTACCTGAGTCCACTGCCATGGGCAAAAATGGAAGTCTTCATGGAAGACCTACTTCTCTCCCTTTTTGGTGACCATCTTACCACCTTGTCTTAGATCAAGTGAGCCCACCACTCTCTGGGCCCACAGGTTCCCCCAGAGGCCCATCACTATCCATCATAGTGTTCCTCCTGCATTACAGGTACCGGGTCACCATACTACGTGTCTCCAGGGAGAACAACAGACATTCAGCACCAGGGAAACAAGCTCTTGTTCTACCCTAGCTTCCCCTTGGCAGTACAGAGTGCCCGCTATGACTTCTTCCCTGTCAAAAGGTTACTTGCCAAGGTAAGACTGACCTATGCCCATCTATACCCGGCAAATTCAGGGTCGTCGGCCGAGGAAAGACTCACTGCATGGATCCTAAACTAGCACTTAAATTTGGGTGCATGCATCTACAAACACCTGCACCTGAGAACGACTCCAACACTTCGGGCCAAGGAATCCAGCCTGATGACCATAATTAAGGCAGGAGCTGGGGCAGCCTAACTAAACTTCATTGACTGATGAGGTTATTGCTAGCTGCGTAGTTGGGATGTGGCCAGCTTACTGCGGCTCGGACGGGGATCACATCACCTGTGCAAGCATCTATTTCTTTGATATTTGCCCCATCAGAACTGAGATATGGTATCAGCTGCTCTCCTGAGTTGGCCCTGGAGCACAGGGATTGTGGCTGGCCCCCCTAGACTCCTGCCATGCTGCCCTGTATAGTGCCACACACCAAGATTGTCTTCTACTGTCCCAGCCACCCACTGGCCTTGAGTTGCACGAGTATCATCTGTCTCTCTGAACACTGTTGGGATGGTTCCCATACAGGGCTCAATGCCTCGCTTGTGGGCCTGGTTGAATGTTCCTAGGTTTTGGGATAATTGGGGAGGGGGTATTTCTTCAACAAGTTGGTTTAGTTGGGAGGGTGGGTTTGTTGATGGTTTCCTCTTACACTACAAGATGAAGCCCTACCAGACACCTGAGAGATCCTATTGCTTTACTGCCACTGACATCTGTGACTTGGGCATCCCTCTGGGAGTACATGTGGTCCTGGGAGAGACAATGCTATAATGATGTGTACTACCCTTTTGACATGGAATGTCTGGGAGAGGTTGACTCATGAAAGGTCAGGCAATCCCTTGCATATTTTAGATGCCAGGGGGTGGACATAGATTTCCTCCAGCAGCTCATCTCACTGAATGCTTCTGCACTTGACTCCAATCTGTTTAGGTTGGCGAGATTTACATTTCCCCATACTGTGAGTACACCAGGGGGTTGGTGATCATTATGTGTAAAGGGCTGAGGTGGCACGCACTTTATGAGATTGTGGACTGTGAGGGGTGCTACCTGATCCTACATGGTCTACTCGGGGCAAAGAATTGGTACTCGTTTGTCCATATTACCCCAATACAGACTGTCCCGATTTCTTACTCTTACTCTGAGGCAAAGTGCTGGGCTTAAGTTGCTTGATCATTATTTGTGGGGGTGACCTCAATGTGATGGTAGATCCGGTACTAGATATATCGCAGACGGGATGTCAGTCCTACTCCAGGGATGCTGTGTAGGTTCAAGCTAACATGCGGGACCAACCGCAGTACGATGTTTGGTGGGATTGACACAGGGGGAATGAAAGGCACATGTGTCTCGACCTTGTGGGGATCGTGGTTGCATATTGACTACTGGCTAAGACGGTCAATTATATGCCCTGTACTCTCTCTGATTACCCCCTGGTGCAACTGACTTTGGAGCTAACGAGAGCAGACACCTGCCAAATGCCCTTAGAGACACACTATTCCTGGCAGACACCAAAAAACAATTTTTGAGTACTTTTTCATTAATGCTGGATCAGTGAATTCCCCGGGATTGCTGTGAGAGGCCTTTAAAGCTTATATACATGGGGTTTGTATGGATACCCAGAGAGTCGTACTGACAGGCCTACAGAGGCAACTGGCCTGCCTGGATGTGGAGCTGAGAGAGCTCAATTCAACTTATATAGCTACTGGCGATATACATATACTTTCACAGTATCGCAGTAAGCTGTCGGAATACCAGGAAGAGGCAGATAGGGAGATGTATTATTTACATAAGTAGGGCTGCTGCTGGATGATATGGAGAGAGCAATAAATCTAGCAAATCCTTAGCATGACTGCTATAAGCTGCATAGACTAGCCCATACGTTACACTACCAAAGACATTACCGGGTTCATGACACAGTATTACTCTCAGCTGAATACCTCAAGTTTCAGAATCATTCCAAGTTTGCTCAAAGAGTATCTTAACACTATTCAATTGTTATAGCTGGACGAGGCACACAGACAGTAAGTGGACATACCGATTGAGGTGGAGGATATAGTGCAGGTGATGCGTGGCATGCCTAGTGGTAAGGCACCCGGCATAAACGGCCTGACGGTACATTTTTAACCCCTTCGCTGCTAGGCCTTTTCCCCCCCTGTGCTAAGCCTTTTTTTGGCTATTTGGGGTAGTGCGCGCTTAGGCCCCTGTAACTTTTTGACCACATAAGGTATCCGCGCCAAATTTGCGTCCTTTTTTTCTAACATCATGGGGATTGTAAAGGTACCCAGGGTTTGTGGATTCCCCTGGAGGGGACCCAGAAATTAGCCAAAATACAGCAAAATTTTGTTTTTTGGGGGAAAAATGCGAAAAAGGGCTACAGATGAAAGCGTCTTGTTTTTTCCCTGCAAATGGCATCAAAAAAGGGGTTGTGGTGCTGAAATCACCATCTTCCCAGATTTCAGGGACAAGCAGACTTTTGTCAGAAAACCAACTTTTTTACACAGTTTTGGCATTTTTCTGGCACATAGCCTATTTTTGCTATTTTTTGTGCTTTCAACCTCTTTCCAGTTAATGGTAGAAATGGGTATGAAACCAATAATGGATCCTAAAAAGCCATACATTTCTGAAAAGTAGACAAAATTCTGAATTCAGAAAGGGGTCATTTGTGTAGATCCTTACAGTTTTCCTTATAGAAACTAACAGTTAAATGAAGGAAAAATTGAAAATTAGTTGAAAAAAACAGCCATTTGTGTCAACGTTTTCACCTGTAACTTCTTCTAATTATGACAGCTATTTGAAAGCAATATACCGTTATATCCACTGGACGTTTCTGGTTGTGGGGATATATAGGACTTGTAGGTTCACCAAGAACCCAATGAACCCAGAGCCAATAACTGAGCAGCATCTTGCAATGGTTTTTTATTATGTACCGGGTATATAGCAATTATTTTGGGAAAACGTATACATGGAAAAATTGTTATGAAAGACACCTATGTATTTCTGAAATGGGAACAAAATGTAGATTTTAGAAACAGTAGATATTTGCACATTTCCGAAATTGGGAGTACCCATACTAGCATGAGAATTATAGGTCATTTTTCAAAATGACTTATTTTTTACACATTGTCTTTCATTTGGAAGGCAGAAATGCATCGAAAGTCAATAGGTAATAACAGTTGCTCTACAATTCTGTGTTACCCTAAGTTAAGTCTCCCGATAAAAATGGTACCTCACTTGTGTGGGTAGGCCTTGTGCCCACAACAGGAAATGGCTCAAAATGCAACGTGGACGTACCACATTTTCACAATGAAAAATGACCCTTTTTTTGCAAAGTGCCTAGCTGTAGTTTTTGAACCCTAGCTCTGCCGGCACCTAGGGAAACCTAGCAAACCTATACATTTTTGGAAACTAGACACCCAGGGGAATCCAGGATGGGGTGACTTGACTGCCTCCCACCAGGTTCCGTTACCCAGAATTCCTCGCAAACCTAAAAAATTGTCCAAAAAAACACATTTTCCCCACATTTCTGTGGTGGAAAGTTCTGTAATCTGCGTGGATCCACAAATTTCCATGCACCCCGCGTTCCCCAAAGTCTTACGAGAAAAATGGTACCTCACATGTGTGGGTCAGCCTAGTGCCTGCGACAGGAAACGGCGCAAAACGCAACGTGGTCACACCTCAATTTCGCAGTGAAAAATGACCCTTTTTTGGCAAAGTGCCTAGCTGTAGTTTTTTAACCCTAGCTCTGCCGGCACCTAGGAAAACGTAGCAAACCTATACATTTTTTAAAACTAGACACCCAGGGGAATCCAGGATGGGGTGACTTGACTGCCTCCCACCAGGTTCTGTTACCCAGAATCCCTCGCAAACCTAAACAATTATCAAAAAAAACACATTTTCCCCACATTTCTGTGGTGGAAAATTCTGGAATCTGCGTGGATCCACAAATTTCCACCCACCCCGCGTTCCACAAAGTCTTATGAGAAAAATGGTACCTCACTTGTGTGGGTCGGCCTAGTGCCTGCGACAGGAAACGGCGCAAAACGCAACGTGGTCACACCTTAATTTTGCAGTGAAAAATGACCCTTTTTTGGCAAAGTGCCTAGCTGTAGTTTTTGAACCCTAGCTCTGCCGGCACCTAGGGAAACCTAGCAAACCTATACATTTTTGAAAACTAGACACCCAGCGGAATCCAGGATGGGGTGACTTGACTGCCTCCCACCAGATTCTGTTATTCAGAATCCCTCGCAAACCTAAAAAATTGTCAAAAAAACCACATTTCTGTGGTGGAAAGTTCTGGAATCTGCGTGGATCCACAAATTTCCACCCACCCCGCGTTCCCCAAAGTCTTACGAGAAAAATGGTACCTCACTTGTGTGGGTCGGCCTAGTGCCTGCGACAGGAAACGGCGCAAAACGCAACGTGGTCACACCTCAATTTCGCAGTGAAAAATGACCCTTTTTTGGCAAAGTGCCTAGCTGTAGTTTTTGAACCCTAGCTCTGCCGGCACCTAGGGAAACCTAGCAAACCTATACATTTTTGAAAACTAGACACCCAGGGGAATCCAGGATGGGGTGATTTGACTGCCTCCCACCAGGTTCTGTTACCCAGAATCCCTTGCAAACCTAAAATTTTTTCAAAAAAACCAGATTTTCCCCACATTTCTGTGGTGGAAAGTTCTGGAATCTGCGTGGATCCACAATTTTCCACTCAACCCGCGTTCCCCAAAGTCTTACGAGAAAAATGGTACCTCACTTGTGTGGGTCGGCCTAGTGCCTGCGACAGGAAATGGCGCAAAACGCAACGTGGTCACACCTCAATTTCGCTGTGAAAAATGACCCTTTTTTGGCAAAGTGCCTAGCTGTAGTTTTTGAACCCTAGCTCTGCGGGCACCTAAGGAAACCTAGCAAACCTATACATTTTTGAAAACTAGACATCCAGGGGAATCCAGGATGGGGTGACTTGAATACCTCCCACCAGGTTCTGTTACCCAGAATCCCTTGCAAACCTAAACAATTGCCAAAAAAAACACATTTTCCGCACATTTCTGTGGTGGAAAGTTCTGGAATCTGCGTGGATCCCCAAATTTCCACCCATCCCTTGTTCCCCAAAGTCTTATGAGAAAAATGGTACCTCACTTGTGTGGGTCGGCCTAGTGCCTGTGACAGGAAACGACGGAAAACGCAACGTGGTCACACTTCAATTTCGCAGTGAAAAATGACCCTTTTTTGGCAAAGTGCCTAGGTGTAGTTTTTGAACCCTAGCTCTGCCGGCACCTAGGGAAACCTAGCAAACCTATAAATTTTTGAAAACTAGACACCCAGGGGAATCCAGGATGGGGTGACTTGACTGCCTCCCTCCAGGTTCTGTTACCCAGAATCCCTTGCAAACCTAAAAAATTGTCAAAAAACCACATTTTCCCCACATTTCTGTGGTGGAAAGTTCTGGAATCTGCGTGGATCCACAAATTTCCACCCACCCTGTGTTCCCCAAAGTCTTATGAGAAAAATGGTACCTCACTTGTGTGGGTCGGCCTAGTGCCTGCGACAGGAAACGACGCAAAACGCAACGTGGTCATACTTTAATTTCGCAGTGAAAAATGACCCCTTTTTTGCAAAGTGTCTAGCTGTAGTTTTTGAACCCTACCTCTGCCGGCACCTAGGGAAACCTAGCAAACCTAAACATTTTTGAAAACTAGACACCCAGGGGAATTCAGGACGGGGTGACTTGACTGGCTCTCACCAGGTTCTGTTACCCAGAATCCCTTGCAAACCTAAAAAATTGGTAAAAAAAACAAATTTTCCCCACATTTCTGTGGTGGAAAGTTCTGGAATCTGCGTGGATCCACAAATTTCTGCCCACCCCGCGTTCCCCAAAGTCTTACAAGAAAAGTGGTACCTCACTTGTGTGGGTCGGCCTAGTGCCTGCGACAGGAAACGGCGCAAAACGCAACATGGTCACACCTCAATTTCGCAGTGAAAAATGACCCTTTTTTGGCAAAGTGCCTAGCTGTAGTTTTTGAACCCTACCTCTGCCGGCACCTAGGGAAACCTAGCAAACCTATACATTTTTGAAAACTAGACACCCAGGGGAATCCAGGATGGGGTTACTTGACTGCCTCCCACCAGGTTATGTTACCCAGAATCCCTTGCAAACCTAAATAATTGTAAAAAAAATACATTTTCCCCACATTTCTGTGGTGGAAAGTTCTGGAATCTGCGTGGATCCACAAATTTCTGCCCACCCCGCGTTCCCCAAAGTCTTACGAGAAAAATGGTACCTCACTTGTGTGGGTCGGCCTAGTGCCTGCGACAGGAAACAGCGCAAAATGCAACGTGGTCACACCTCAATTTCACAGTGAAAAATGACCCTTTTTTGGCAAAGTGCCTAGCTGTAGTTTTTTAACCCTACCTCTGCCGGCACCTAGGGAAACCTAGCAAACCTATACATTTTTGAAAACTAGACACCCAGGGGAATCCAGGATGTGGTGACTTGACTGTCTCCCACCAGGTTCTGTTACCCAGAATCCCTTGCAAACCTAAATAATTGTAAAAAAAACCACATTTTCCCCACATTTCTGTGGTGAAAAGTTCTGGATCCTGCGTGGATCCACAAATTTCCACACACCCCGCGTTCCCCAAAGTCTTACGAGAAAAATGGTACCTCACTTGTGTGGGTCGGCCTAGTGCCTGCGACAGGAAATGGCGCAAAACGCAACGTGGTCACACCTCAATTTCGCAGTGAAAAATGACCCTTTTTTGGCAAAGTGCCTAGCTGTAGTTTTTGAACCCTAGCTCTGCCGGCACCTAGGGAAACCTACCAAACACACACATTTATGAAAAGTAGACACCCGGGGGCTTCCAGAGAGGTATGGCTTGCGTGGATCCCCCAACGTTTCCTTACCCAGAATCCCCTGCAAACCTCAATATTAGCTGAAAAAATCACTTTTTTCACACATTTTTGTGTGGGAAAGTGTGGCATCACTGGCCTCACACAAATTTCCTACCACCCAGCGTTCCCCCAGGTCTCCCTATAAAAATGGTGCCTCACTTGTGTGGGAGGCACAAGTACCCGCGACAGGCAAGGGCCCAAAACGTAGTGAGGCAACATCAAAATTGCCTATCTCAAAACCACCTGGTTTTGCAAGGGGGGTCACCTGGGTTTTTGGCCCCGTGCTCGGTGGCCATCTAGGGAAACCTACCAAACCCACACATTTCTGAAAAGTAGACACCCTGGGGCTTCCAGGGAGGTATGGCTTGCGTGGATCCCCCAACGTTTCCTTACCCAGAATCCCCTGCAAACCTCAATTTTAGCTGAAAAAATCACTTTTTTCACACATTTTTGTGTGGGAAAGTGTGGCATCACTGGCCTCACACAAATTTCCTACCACCCAGCGTTCCCCCAGGTCTCCCGATAAAAATGGTGCCTCACTTGTGTGGGAGGCCCAAGTACCCGCGACAGGCAAGGGCCCAAAACGTAGTGAGGCGACATCAAAATTGCCTATCTCAAAACCACCTGGTTTTGCAAGGGGGTCACCTGGGTTTTTGGCCGCGTGCTCGGCGGCCATCTAGGGAAACCTACCAAACCCACACATTTCTGAAAAGTAGACACCCGGGGGCTTCCAGGGAGGTATGGCTTGCGTGGATCCCCCAACGTTCCCTTACCCAAAATCCCCTGCAAACCTCAATTTTAGCTGAAAAAATCACTTTTTCACACATTTTTGTGTGGGAAAGTGTGGCATCACTGGCCTCACACAAATTTCCTACCACCCAGCGTTCCCCCAGGTCTCCCGATAAAAATGGTGCCTCACTTGTGTGGGAGGCCCAAGTACCCGCGACAGGCAAGGGCCCAAAACGTAGTGAGGCGACATCAAAATTGCCTATCTCAAAACCACCTGGTTTTGCAAGGGGGGGTCACCTGGGTTTTTGGCCCCGTGATCAGCGGCCATCTAGGGAAACCTACCAAACCCACACATTTCTGAAAAGTAGACACTCGGGGGCTTCCAGGGAGGTATGGCTTGTGTGGATCCCCCAACGTTTCCTTACCCAGAATCCCCTGCAAACCTCAATTTTAGGTGAAAAAATCACTTTTTTCACACATTTTTGTGTGGGAAAGTGTGGCATCACTGGCCTCACACAAATTTCCTACCACCCAGCGTTCCCCCAGGTCTCCCGATAAAAATGGTGCCTCACTTGTGTGGGAGGCCCAAGTACCCGCGACATGCAAGGACACAAAACGTTTTGAGGCAACATCAACATTGCCTATCAAACAATGTTTATCGGGAGACCTCGGGGAACGCTGGGTGGTAGGAAATTTGTGTCAGCCCGGTGATGCCACAACTTTACCACACAAAAATGTGTGAAAAAAGGGATTTTTTCAGCAAAATGTCAGGTTTGCAGGGGATTCTGGTAAGAAAACGTTGGAGGATCCACGCAAGCCATACCTCCCTGGAATCCCCGGGTGTCTACTTTTCAGAAATGTGTGGGTTTGGTAGGTTTCCCTAGGTGGCCACCGAGCCCCGGGCCAAAAACCCAGGTGACCCCTTGCAAAACCAGGTCGTTTTGAGATAATGTGTTGTTTATTTCTGCAGCGTGAAAATTTTGGCACAATATTGCAAGGAAAATGTGACAGACATTTTGAGGTTTGCAGGACATTGTGGGTAACATAACTTGTTGGGATCCACAAGAGAGATATCACCATGTACTCCCATTGATGTTTCGTTTACGACAAGATCTACAGTTGGTAGGTTATTCTTAGACGGAATGTACACCTTGGCAGACAGACTAAAAAGACAAAGATTACTGCACAGCCATCTATTCCTCAAGCACACACACATACTGGTTGGATTTGGCACGAGGGCAAGTGATGGTTCAGTATATACAATTTTATTAACAAGAGATTTCACAAAAATGAAATGCACTGTCAATAATTGAAAGGACAAAAAACTGAACCAGTGACTCGCAGCTCGTGAGCTGTAAAGCCACGTCAAGGCCCCAACCGCTTTACAGGCCATTCACACACCTTTCATACGTGATACACACAAGACCATTCACACCACCAGGCACGAAATAAACACATTACAACATTCACAAAAAGGGACAAGGTACACCCTGCTTCAGAAAGACAAAAAAAATATATTACTGCACAGCCATCTAATCCTCAAGCACACACACATACTGGTTGGATTTGGCACGAGGGTGAGTGATGGTTCAGTATATACAATTGTATTAACAAGTGATTTCACAAAAATGAAATGCACTGTTAATAATTGAAAGGACGAGAAACTGAACCATTGACTCACAGCTCGTGAGCTGTAAAGCCACGACAAGGCACCAACCTCTTTACAGGCCATTCATACACCTTTCATACGTGTGACACATACAAAACCATTCATACCACCAGCCGCGGGCCCATCACATTACAACACTCACACCAGCAGACAGCGCCATTCAAGGGTCCATCACTTTCACACGCCCACATTCCTAAAACAGCAACCACACAAGCTGATGGATTGCGTGGAGTGTCGCTCGGCTAGCAGTGTGTGTAGTGACCAGCAGCAAGTCACTACTCACACACCTCCAGCCGAGCGCCAGTCCACGCACACCGCCAGCCAAGCACCACTACATGCACACCGCCAGCCAAGCGCCACTCCACGCACACCGCCAGCCAAGCGCCACTCCACGCACACTGCCAGCCAAGCACCACTCCACGCACACCGCCAGCCAAGCACCACTACACGCACACCGCCAGCCAAGCGCCACTCCACGCACACCGCCAGCCAAGTGCCACTTCACGCACACCGCCAGCCAAGCGCCAGTCCACGCACACCGCCAGCCAAGCGCCACTCCACGCACACCGCCAGCCAAGCGCCACTCCACGCACACCGCCAGCCAAGCGCCACTCCACGCACACCGCCAGCCAAGAGCCACTCCACGCACACTGCCAGCCAAGCGCCACTCCACGCACACCGCCAGCCAAGCGCCACTCCACGCACACCGCCAGCCAAGAGCCACTCCACGCACACTGCCAGCCAAGCGCCACTCCACGCACACCGCCAGCCAAGTGCCACTCCACGCACACCGCCAGCCAAGCGCCAGTCCACGCACACCGCCAGCCAAGCACCAGTCCACGCACACCGCCAGCCAAGCGCCACTCCACGCACACCGCCAGCCAAGCACCACTCCACGCACACCGCCAGCCAAGCGCCACTCCACGCACACCGCCAGCCAAGAGCCACTCCACGCACACTGCCAGCCAAGCGCCACTCCACGCACACCGCCAGCCAAGTGCCACTCCACGCACACCGCCAGCCAAGCGCCAGTCCACGCACACCGCCAGCCAAGCGCCACTCCACGCACACCGCCAGCCAAGCGCCACTCCACGCACACCGCCAGCCAAGAGCCACTCCACGCACACTGCCAGCCAAGCGCCACTCCACGCACACCGCCAGCCAAGTGCCACTCCACGCACACCGCCAGCCAAGCACCAGTCCACGCACACCGCCAGCCAAGCGCCACTCCACGCACACCGCCAGCCAAGCGCCACTCCACGCACACCGCCAGCCAAGCGCCACTCCACGCACACCGCCAGCCAAGCGCCACTCCACGCACACCGCCAGCCAAGAGCCACTCCACGCACACTGCCAGCCAAGCGCCACTCCACGCACACCGCCAGCCAAGAGCCACTCCACGCACACTGCCAGCCAAGCGCCACTCCACGCACACCGCCAGCCAAGCGCCACTCCACGCACACCGCCAGCCAAGCACCAGCCTGCACACACCACCATCACATTTAGGATTTTTTTATGCAAAAAAGAAAACGCAAACAAATTGCAAATAGATACAAATCTACAAACACAAAATCAGAAACTAAATACATTGCACTAATGCCAACCTTGAAACAGAACAACAATTCTTAAACATTACAGACCAGGCAGTTCACTTTACCACTCATGGTTGCTCCCAATAATTATTTTGCTTGTGGTACGCTCTATAACAAGCAGGCACACACAGCCCAGGGTTAGAAGGACACTCAGGGCAGTACATACGAGTCTCCTTCCGCGCACCTCTTCGCCAACAGACTCTACATCTCCTAGTGGGAAAGTCTTTTGAGGGTGTAGGAGGAATGTGATCAGGAAAGTGGCGATCTTTCAATCGAGCCACATCCTCCACCACTCCAACTCTAGGAACACTTGCCTGTTCCACAACAACAAGGCTGCCTATGACAGACTGCTGAAACTGAACAAAAGTCAACTTTGACGCAGGAGAACACTCCTTGAACACAACAAAAGCATTGAAAGTTGCTAAATTGAAGAGATGGATGGCCAACTTCTTATACCAAATGTAAGCCTTACGAATAGCAGTGTAAGGTTCCAACCTCTGATCTACTCTATCAACACCACCCATGTGCTTATTGTAGTCTAAAATGCACACAGGTTTGCGCACTTCAGCAATCTGACCCCAAACAGCCACAGGTGAAGTACTCTCATCACGGATGGTAGTCAGCATGTACACATCCCTCCTGTCCACAAATTTCACAGCTAGTAGTTCATCACTACGCAAGGAACTGCACTGTCCCCTCTGAAGTTTTTTGCAAACAAGCTCTTTTGGATAACCTTTACGGTTAGAGCGGATTGTGCCACAAGCAAAAGTATCCACTTTGAACAATTCCTTAAACAATTGCACAGCAGTGTAGAAGTTATCAAGGTACAAATGGTGGCCTCTGTTAAAAAGTCCTCTAGCAAGATCCCACACAATTTTCTCTGAAACTCCAAAAGTGGACGGCAACCAGGGGGGTCAATAGTGGAATCCCTACCAGTGTACACACGCAAATTAAAAACATATCCTGTCCTACTGTCAGACAACATATACAGCTTAATTCCATAGCGTGCCCTCTTGCTAGGAATGTACTGCCTAAAAACCAAACGGCCCTTGAACAGGACCAAAGACTCATCAATAGATATTTCTTTCCCTGGAGTATAGATCTCTGAAAATCGATCTACAAAGTGATCAAGAACAGGCCGAATCTTAAAAGACGGTCACATTCAGGGTGATCTCGTGGCAACGCCAAACCATTATCAACAAAATGCAGCATCCGAAGCAAAAGTAAATACCGATCACGAGTCATAACTGCAGGAAATATGGCCGTTGCCATCAAGGGACTGGTAGACCAATATGAACCCATGGACGGCTTCCTTATCAAACCAATCAAAAAAGTCAAACCCAAAAACTTCTTCATCTCTTCCAGATTTGTGGGACTCCACCGGGTAGCTCTAGAATGGGGCCTAAGTCTGGCACTGTTGTCCCTCAAAAACTGTTCAGCATACAAATTAGTCTGCTCAACAATCTCACCCAAAAATACATCATCCATAAACAACTGAAAATACTGTATAGGCAAATAATGTTCACAATCCACTCTACACCCTGCATAACCACTAAAGGCAGGCAACACCGGCTGCACCATGTTTGGATCAACCCAGAGTCCAGCACTTCCAGTAGGAAGCCTAGCAGCCCCAGGCTGCAATACAGATGCCTCTTGCACCATCGGCACATTAGTATCCTCCTCTAAAACAGGCACTTCATCTGCACTGAGAGTACCTTCATCATCCGATGATTCCATGTGGAGAGAAAACTCACTGCCTGAATCTTCCCCTCCCTCCTCTCCCTCAGACGCACTGTCAGTCTCATAATCCTGCTCAGAGGAAGATTCAAGAAGCAAACCAACCACCTGCTGAGCAGGCATTCTACGGCTAGCCATAATGCTTACTAATAAAGGTTACTTGTCAAACAAGTCAACAACAACAAACCCTTTGTAAAAAAAAGAAATAAACAAAATGTAGCTTTATCACAAAGACCTATATACTCCAACACTATACCACTCACGTGACAGAAGCAGCTAGACTTACCACCACCTACTCTGCACAGACACAGTAAGGATCAACAATATCCCACTAAAAAAGAAGAAAAAAAAAATTACACATAAGACAATGCAAAACATCGCAAAGAATTTCATGCTCTGAACACTAACAAATATGCTGCCATTATGACACCACTTACAAAAAAATTCATTCATGCATGACAATAATACTCATTTGGAGTACACACAACAAAAATATTTTTCTTACCAAATAAATGCAATTACGCAAAACTGCAGAACAACCACTGCCGAAACCGCAAACAGGAATCAAAAGCTTTACACTAGAATAAAAAGGAGAAAAAAACATTACAATCACATATGCAAATAATGCAACAGTCCACACACAATCCACCAGCCAAGCTAAGGGGTAGGTGGGCCAAAGAGTATAAATAAAATATTCACCCCCGTAAAAGGGGAGAAACCCTTGCCCTTTTGGCCACTCCCCAACACAAATTTTTTTTTAAAAACCTGGTGTCTAGTGGCTTCTGCCCTCCTTGGGGGCAGATGGGCCTAAAAACATACTGCTATTCTGCCACCCAAAGAGGGCAGAAATGGCCACAATCATCCTCCCATAAAGGGGAGCGACCCTTGCCCAAGGGGCCGCTCCCCAACATAAAAAAACCCCTGGTGGCCTAGTGGACCTACAAAAAAACAAATCAGCCGATCTGCCCCTCAGGATGGCAGAAATGGCCAAATTAATGCTCCCCAAAGGGGAGCAAACCTTGCCCAAGGGGCCACTCCCCAAAAACAAATCCCTGGTGGTCTAGTGGGCCAAATATAAAAAAAATGGCGACATCTGCCCACCCCATGGGGGCAGACAGCCACAAACAATGCCCCCAAGGGGGAGCGACCCTTGCCCAAGGGGCCACTCCCCACAAAAAAATCCCTGGTGGCCTAGTGGCCATACAAAAAAAATCAGCCGATCTGCCCACCCAGGGGGGCAGAAACGGCCAAATTAATGCTCCCCATATGGGAGCGACCCTTGCCCAAGGGGCCACTCCCCTCAAACAAATCCCTGGTGGTCTAGTGGGCCCAATTTTTAAAAATAACATGGCGATCTGCCCTCCTGGGGGGCAGACACAGCCACAAATATTGCCCCCAAAGGAGAGTGACCCTTGCCCAAGGGGTCACTCTCCACAAATAAATGCCTGGTGGACTAGTGGGAAGATACCTTTATCTTCCGCACATGATCTCTCCCTACTCAACTCTACTCTCAACTCTATTCACAACTGGATGTTAGCTCACCAACTCATTCTGAATCCCACCAAAACCGAATTCCTCCTCCTCTCTACCTCTCTCTCACCTCCTCCTGTTCAATCTTGGATGGATCAGCTGAACCTACTCAACAACAAACCCATCATTGTCGACAGCGCTAAATCCCTAGGTGTCATTCTTGACAAAAGACTCAACCTAATCTCCCACATCAACTCTATTGCTAAGAACGCACGTTACCAGTTGCGCCTTCTATGGGGGATCCGTCGGATCTTCACGGAGAAAGACTTAAAAACCTTGGTACAATCTCTGGTTCTCTCAAGACTGGATTATTGCAATTCTCTTCTGACGGGCCTACCCAAATCCCACCTCTCCCCTCTCAAATCCATCCTCCATTCAGCAGCTCGCTTCATTTCAGGGTCTAAACGAAGCGACCACGTCACTCCTATCCTGTCCTCTCTTCGATGGCTTCCGATCGAGGCAAGTTCTATTTACAAAACTGCCTGCATCACACACAAAGCCTTACACACGTCCTCCCCTCGTTACCTGGCGAATAAATTGAAATTGTCCGGTGGCTCTCGCCCTTCTCGCAATGCGGAAAAACTTCTGCTTGAGCCATCCCCCCCGTCTTCAAAAGGGAAAGATCGATGGCGCAATCCTTCTCAGGCAATGCGGTGAGAATCTGGAACTCGCTTCCCCCATTGCTCTGTGCCACCTCCTCTACCCGGATCTTCAAAGCTGACCTCAAATCTCTTCTCTTCCAAAGACACTTTCAGAACTAATACTTTCACTCTCAGCCCCCTCTAGGAAGTTCGCTCTTCATTGTAAATTTGTACTTTTTCCAGTACATTCATCACCCTTGCGTGCTGTGCTGCATTTGTGTACCCTTCATTTTAAGTCTCCTGTTTAATTCACGCCCTCTCTACTCCCTCAAGGAAGTTCTTCCACTATAGGAAACTCTGTACTCCATGCCTATAGAAGTGCCTTCCCAGTGTGTTCTGAGTGACTGCCACTTATTGCAGTATTATACCTCTATTTGTATTTTGTATCTCATGTATCTTGTAACGCATACCTCTTTTTGTATCTTGTTTGTTTTATTTGCACAATTGTCACTTTTTCCACATGTAATGTAACGCTTGCTTTTGTATTATGCTCACTTGTAACCTTCTCCTCATGTAATGTTACTGTTCCTATTGTGAAGCGCTCTGACACCTTCGGGTAAAGCCTGCGCTATATTAAATAAACTGCCCCCCCAGGGGGGCAGACCACTAAAAACATATGGCCCCCAAAAGGAGAGCGACCCTTGCCCAAGGGGCCACTCCCCAAAACAGTATTTTCACTTTAAAAAAAAAAATATATATTCCCTGGTGTCTAGTGGGCATTCCTGCTGCACGATCGCATGATCGTGCAGCAGGAATGCACAAAAGAGGCATGGGGGAAAGGAAAACCCTTTCCTTGTTACTGTTCCTATTGTGAAGCGCTCTGACACCTTTGGGTACAGCCTGCGCTATAATAAAAAAACTGCCCCCCCCCAGGGGGGCAGACCACTAAAAACATATGGCCCCCAAAAGGGGAGCGACCCTTGCCCAAGGGGCCGCTCCCCAAAACAGTATTTTCACTTTAAAAAAAAATCCCTGGTGTCTAGTGGGCATTCCTGCTGCACGATCGCATGATCGTGCCGCAGGAATGCACAAAAGAGGCATTGGGGGAAAGGAAAACCCTTTCCTTTCCCTCGATGCCTCTTTTCTTTGAAACCCCCCCTCCCCGGAGCTAAAACTCACCTTATTCCCCGACGCGTTGGAAGCAAATGGCTTCCAGCGCGTCGGGGAACAAAGGGAAACCCCCAATGACGTCAGCGTGCCTTGCGCGCTGACTTCATTGAGGGGGGGGGGCGGGGGAGGCAGGGGAAGCCCTTCCCCTGCCAGCCCCCCCAAAAAAACAACGATCGGATTCTCACGGGGGGAGCACCAGCGCTTTCCCCGTGGGTGGTCTTATGACGAGCTGGACTCGTCATGAGCACACGACCACTGTGTGCCATGATGAGTCCAGCTCGTCATAAGCGTCGAAGGGGTTAAAAGAGTATGTTGACATTTCGGCCTCACACCTTAGGGCAATGTATGAGGAGGCATGGAGCACTGATGTGGTGCCTCTGACTCTTCAAGAGGAGTTCATAGTGACTATACTCGAGCCTGATAAATTGTTCACCAAAACCCATATTGCACACCCGATAGAATAATATTTTGTGGGCCCATTGTAGGAAAGTAGGATCTTCTGGCATAGTTACCCCCCTTTTTGCCTGGAGTCAATGTGTTTTGACTGTAATACACTGGGATACTGCTAATCAGGACCCCAGTGTCTGTGCTTTCTCACCTCAATTTACATGTAAGTACTTTTTGCGCACCACAATTGGCACACTAGTGTACCCCTGTACGTCCCAAGTATATGGTACTAAGGTACCTAGGGCATTTGTACACCAGGGACCTCCCATGGGCTTCAGCTTGTATTATGCCACCCATGGGAGCCCATGCAAAAAGCGTCTGCAGGCCTGCCCATGCCGACTGCTTGAAATGGTGCATGCACCTTTCAATTGTAAAATAAGGCTTTCCCTATATCCCGGTCACTTCACTTAAAACTTATAAGCCACCCCTAAGGTATGCCTTACAACCACAGGCAGGGTGCTGGTTCTAAGTGTGAGGATGTCCCTGCATGAGCAGAGACACCCCTACAAACCCTGGAGTCCATTCCCTGGCTTTGTAAGTTTGGGGAAGCCTTTTTAAGATATCTAGGTGGACACTGGCCAAGTCAAGATGTCCACCTACATAATGGCTTCACCAAACCCGGCCGTGTTTGGTATCAAACATGTTGGAATCATGCAACTACACCAATTCCAGTGTTATTTGCATGATACCATGTTCTGGGGGAACTGCTTAGAGGACTCCCCTATGTCTACCTGTGTAGCCTTGCAATGTGTGCGTGCAAACTAGTGCTGCTGCCGACCTCACACACTGTTCTGCCCTCCTGCTGCTGAGCTTAACTCAGGCAGGGGAAGGCAGAACAAAGGATTTCCTGTAGAGGAGAGGTGTAGCCACCTCTTCTTTAGAATTAGGTGTCCTATGCCAGGGTGGGGATGCCCGAGCGCCTCCAGACTGTTTTGAAGGGCACATTTGGTGCCCTCCTTGCATAAACCAGTTTCCACCAGTACAGGAGCCCTTTGCTCCTGCTCTGGCGTGAAACTACACAAAGGACAGGTGAGTGACCACCACCCTGTCCAGCTCCTCCCCTCGGAGGTACCCAGAGCTCCTCCTATTGGCAGCTTGATTCTACCATCTTGAATCTTGGCCCCTGGGAGCATCTGACTGGTTAGGTCCACAGAGTAGCGTCCCTGAACCCCTCTGATAAGTGGGTCACTGCAGAATGTGTCCTTCCCCCTTTTAGGTTTACTTAAGGGCTCCCATGAGGGTGGGTCCCTAGGTTCGTCCTGGACACCATCAAGATTCATCAAGACCTCTCTAAAGACATTTCTGTTGCTGGACACTGGCCTCTGCTGCTGTATGGAGCCAGAAATCAAGACAAGACTGCTCCTGGTAGGACGATTCCTACTGCAACTTCGTCTCCATGCTCTTCCAAGTTTCTGCAACTCTATGGCTGTGCGTCCTCCTGAGTCCCCCTACTCTGCATGCATCCAAGCAAGAAGGAATCTCCCTTGGAGTGAAGGAGTCACTCCCCTGCATCCGCAGGCACCTCATCGTAGACGACCGGTCTGCTGATCCTGCTGTCCCACGGACACCTCCTGGCTCTGCAACAGAAGTCATAGTTTGTTGTCTCCCCAGAGGCCTGACCAGTCTTCCCTGCAAATTGGGAGACGGTAGTCTCTCTCCAGCCAACCTGGACTGAATCCCTGTGCACCATGTTTGTTTGTCATTGCCAAGGCTTGTCGACTCTCCTGACTGAAGATCTTTGAGCTTCAAGAAGCCAGAGTCTCAAGCATTGCACAGCTCCAAGGGTGTTATCCTCCCTGCATCTCCTCCGACGTGGGCATCCATCTTCTGTATGCTGCAGAGGACACCTTGTGACTCCCTGTGCCTGCTGCTAGAGGGTCCTCCTGGGATCTCCATAAATTCCTGCTGCCTCTGCTGCATGCTGAGTGCTGGCCCTGACTTACCCTTGCGGGGTCAGTCCCACCAAGCATTGTTTCCTGCAACCCAATTGTTGTCTTTGCCAAGGCTTGTTGGTGGTCTTGCCAGGCACTGACCCTCCTGCCATCTTCAACCATCGTGGGACAGCTCGTGGATAGTTCCTGTGCTCCTGCATCATTGTCTGGACTCCACAGCTGCTACATCAAGACCTGCATGCTACAGCCAGCACCTCTGACAAAGAGTGGCATTGTGCTCCTGCTCCTCCTCGACGTCTCTGGTTGGTTTCGACTCTGTCCCCTCTGAATTCAGGTACTTCTCATCCAGAATCCATGGTTGGGTTCCACGGACCTGGTCCACGAGATGCTGTAGCCGTCGGACTTCCAAGATCCTCCGTTGACATCGATGGGCTGTACCGTCACCAATTCGCACCTAAGCATCTTGGCTCCCTGATATAGGAATCCTAGTTCCCAATGTATCCACGGGTGGGGTGGCTCTCCAACCTTGCTTGATCCAATGGGTTTCCTCTGGATCCTTTGGAAAGGGTCCTGAAACCGTAAAATACCAACCAGGACTTTTCCTGTGTTTTCCTATGGATGTTTGACCCGGTGTAACACCTCTGCACCCGTGCGCCTGGGGGTCCCTAGCTACTTACCTTTGGTGGCGCTGTGCTTCCTCTGGCTTCTTCCTCCTTGGGTATTAGTCCTGGTTTGGTACTCACCTGGCATTCCATTTTCTTAGCATATGGTTAGAACCCCCCCCATAAGGACCCATGTGATTTCTATGTTTTACTTACCTGTTTTGAAGTAGATTTCTATGTGTATTGATATCTCTGGGTAGGAGATATACCAAGGTAGTTTTAGTGTTGTGTTTTATAAATGCAGAAGTATTTTTCTAACATTGTTGTGGTTCTTTCTTGTGTGTAATCTTCACTGACTGACTAAATAGTAATGTACCCCTTTTACACCCTTCTGAATAAGCCTTAGCTGCTCTCCACAGCTACCTCTTGAGAGCTTTGGTTATCAGGGACCACTACTATTATCACTAAGGGCTGATTTGACTCAGTACACGGTGCTTCACCAATAGGCATACACCATAAACTGAGCCAGCCTCCTACACCCATGTTCCCAGTTTCTGAAGCAGAACCCTTCCTGCCACTTATGGTACAGAGTTTAGTAGGGTAATCAGTGTGTAGCATACACAGTCAGCCTTATTCCCCTTCTTGTAAATGGGTATTATTATCGACTCAGGCCAATACCTGGAGGGTTGGGTCTTTGCTGTAGCTCTAAGAGCATTGATAAGTAATGAGCCCAGAGGTCATGATAGTCTTTAAAAAGATCAACTGGGACTCTGTCAAGGTCAGGTGATTTTCCACCCAATCTCTAAATCATAGCGTACTTGACCTCAATCACTTCGAACTCCAGTGTACCACGTGGTCTTTTAAAGAATGCTTCCTGAGTTGTATTAGCCAGAGGAATGACTGCTGTAGGGGAAGAGACATTTCTAAAGTGATCTACACACTGAAAGTGAAATGACTGTTGCTAAACATGGGGCTGAGGTATCCCTAAAATAGGGGAACTTTACAACCCTCCAAACTTCAGAATTATCTCTAATAGCGCTAGCTAACTATATTGAAGTCCATGCTTCTTCCCTGATTACGGTCTTCCTATTTTCAAGGGCCTTTTAATATGGTAGCCTGCATGCTTGAATCTCAGCAGTTATGCAAGGGTTTTTATTTAGCTAAGCTTTAAGAATGTCGTGTGAAACTGAACATGTCCGGTCACACCAGCTCTGTGCCCTGTCCCTTGGGTCACCCCCAGGAAGAGCTATACCTTCCAGGCATATCAAGTGGTTCTGTGCCCTGTGGGCTGCCTCCTGGATTTGCCATGCCCCTGTTATCAGGGCTTTACTTGGTGACTCCAGATTCCTGGTTGGCAGCAGAGCTCTTGGCACGATGTTGATTTGAGGCGAAGCTGCAGTGGTGCCTTGGGCCTGCGCTGAAATCATCGCTGTCTCCCCCTGAAGCTGGGATTTAAGGATCCAGGTGGCCACCTTGTCAATTGAGAGATGCGGTACTGGACTGCTGGTTCTATGGGTGCTGGACACTAAGGGGATGTTTCACAGAGGGCCCTGGCCCATGCATAAGGCCAGGCTAAACAGTTGCTGCTCCCTCCTTTCCCTGTGATTCTCAACTCCTTGAGCACTGGATTGTTTACAACTGTGCTTCCCTATTCACTTGTCTCTGCCCTCTGTAATTCTCTGGCCCTTCCTGGACTCTACACATCATCTCAGAGGGCCTGCCCAGACTTCCTTGAGCCCTACTGATGCTCTTCTTCTGTATGTTGCTTGGCTCGATGGCATGGCCTAGTCCTGGATCTTGGAGGTTCCACTTTGCCCCTCCCGTTACAGGGGGGTCCTGGACCACCATGATGGGGGGTTCCTAGGTCTCCTGCATGTCACCTATGCGCCTGGACACCGGCTTTGCTGGGGCTGAGAGGTCTGTAACTTCTTCTCCTTTCTCTTTCCCCTGAATGACCTGTGGCCCTAGCTCTTGCTTTTGGAGCTCCCTATTGACTGTCTCACCTCTTTGCCCTGCTGGGGGACAGGAACTATGGGTGAGTGTAGGTGGTTTGGGGGTAGCCATCCCCCTGAAGTCCTCCGCCTCCATCAGCTCCCTCCCCTACTCCAATTTTGGTGCTGCCAGTGAACTAACCTACTCCTGTGCAATGTGTCGGAGCAGCAGATTCAGCTGTAGAACAGTGACTGCTCATGATGCAGGTGCTTAACTGCCTCACTTTCACCTTCCCCTGGGGAGGTGGCTTTACTCCTGTAAGCATGCCCACAACCTGGCAGCTCGCACAGCTCTGGCTGAACACTCAAACGCCTCCTTGTTATCTCTTCATTGCACCACTAAAGTGGGCAACTCCCACAACGCGGTGACTACCTGTCAGACTGCTATTCAGGAGGGTCCCCCTGTCACTGAGCTCAATAAGAGATGTTCCTTCGGTTAGGACCCCATGAAGCCTTTCTATTCATTGGACTCCATTCTAGCTGCTATAGCAGGGACGTGTTCCTCACTGGAGTCTAAGATTGATGCTGTGTCTGTTGAGCTCATCTTGCTCCTCAATTGCTATCGCAAGTTGCCTGAAGAAGTGTCCTGCACTGAAACTACGTTATCAGAAACTAAACCTCCCTTCACTGAGGTTTAGACTACTCTCACAGACTTCATAGACAGTGTACAGATCTTGGAGTGCAGTTCTGAGGCTGCAGAGGGTTGAGCTTGTAGGAGCAACCCCTGAATGATGGGCTTGCTGAAAGGAGTAACCTGGATCAAAGGTTTAATGCCTCTGCTCAAACTTACTCCCTGCTTTTCCATTGAGAGGGCTTACAGGGTCACATCACAGTGGCTTCCTCCTGGCTTAGCACCATGTCCCATGGTGGCCATGATCCTCCATTAGAAAGACTAAGACAAGATACTTTGTGACGCCCGGAAGCATTCTCCGCTTGAAGCAGACAATCAATGTGTCATTCTGTTCCCAGATAATGCAATATTTGTCCGCCATCAACATTCCTCTTTCCCCGGCAGGAAACAGAGACTCCGAGAGATGGACTTGCAGTACTCCTTGCTTTTTCTGGCTAATCTGAAAATTATTGACACCCAAACTACCTATTTTTTTGACGACCCCCATGGAGGCATCAGTGTGGGTGGAGTAAAGCTCACCCCAGAATGGGAAGGTGACTACTGAGGGTTTGGAGTGCCTCCCACAGAGGAATCAGCATGCTTGACACTGCCCTGCTTAGGCCTCCCACAGTGTTCACCTCCCCTCGGGTTACCAGGCAGCGGAGGGCAGGAGACTGGTGATAGCTGCTGCAACTGTTTTCCCCACCATCGCTCCTCTACACTAGTGACTCCGGAAGAGTCTTCCAGCATAGGTTGACTCTGCCACCCCACACCTCTGCGGTCTGGAGATGGAGATGGAATACCCCCTCTGTTTACTCTACAGACTGCAAATTATGTGTTTTTAGCTGGACTGCTAGGTGGGACATTCCACACTCTTCTGCTTTCATCATACCATAACGATAGCCAAGCAGCAGCTATAGTTTCTTATTGTGAGGTATGCTCATTAGACCTCACGGCAGCTCAATTAATTTGGCCTCCCCAAGCTTTGCTGGCTTACGGTTTATCCCAGTTTGATGGGGAGCCATTTTCTCCCTGCCCTCAGAGTGAAGTATTGTTCTGATTACCCAGTAGGTACTTGGTGGAATTTCTTTTTATTTCACTGTGATTGATGGGGTAGCGTGGGCCGATATTGCAGCCCTTGGGCAGGTTCTACTTTGCACTTCTCTGCACTGATATCTCACCATTACCCCATGGCTGCTAGAAAGCTGCATCCCTCAGTCGAGGTGAACATAGTCACATGAAACGTTAAGGGCATGCACACAGCAGCTAAACACTTTTAAGTCTTTGCCTACCCAAAGCACAGGAACACACACATAGCAATGCTAAAAGAGACACAATTTATGCAGACAGAAGCGCAGAGACTCCAGTGGCGCTGGTGAGGACAGATGCTCTCAACTGGCCACTTAGCTTTTTATGGAACCATTCTCATTGATATTGAGAAAGGATACATGCTGATGCATGGACATCAGGACAGGATTTCAATAGTAAAACATTTTGGTCGGTGGATTATGTAGGGTAATGGCGCTCCTGGGAAATACGCAGTGGGTGTATACTAGTGTGTAATCAGGATTGTGGTGCATAAGGGTGGGGAGAGCCACCCTCCTCCCCAATGTGTGGATAATCACTGATAAACTAAAACAACAATCCCTTGCACACGCCGACAGTGTGTATTGTGACAAAGTCCCTATCTTCCCTTTATTGTGTTTAGGGCTTGCGTTTACGCCAGCAAAGTCTTGGTTGCTGGTACAAGGGACTTACTTAGCCCCCAAGAGTGGTTTTACTACACCACTCCGTTGTTCTTCTTGATGGATTAATGATTCATACACACAAGATCCATACTTAAGGTACGTGGGGCTTCCTGACAACATCTACGTATGGGGCCAGAACATGCCCTTGCTTAAGTGGGGTGTAATCACAACTGTAACTGGGCCTGTTCCATCTTTCTTTTTCGTTTATCCCCAGTAAAGACTTCTGGAATACACTAAATTTTGGACACAGTATACCCTGATGCCTTTTACTGTGTAATTATCCCTGGAGCTCTAGAACCCATTCCGGGTTGGAAATACAACCGGAATTAAGATTGGTTTCCCAGCAGTATTTGTTCACAATTATCACTATTCACCAGTCCTGGTTGATTTGAAATTCTAATACTACGGTATTTTTCTTCCTTTTTACCTTTTCTCCATGTTGGGTCCATACAAAGAGATTATAGGTACTTTTTCATTAGGAATATGCCTTTTCCTGATCTCAGGCAACACTGAGGGGGTGCTGTGTTTCTTAAAATCACCTTAGAAAAGTCACTAGTAACTGTTCGGAGATTGGATGTCACAAAATAAGTCACCAGAAATAGGCTTATCTTCCATTGCGGACGATTTTGTTTGGAATAGCAATCATTTTAAACTGCACAAGTCTGTCTTCTGACAGCAATGGTGATATGTTTTTTAAAAAACAGCATGTGTTTCCACAGGCTCGAGGATTAGACTTGAGCCGCTCTTTACGATAGACATACTGTCACAAAAGGTAACTGACACCAGATGTTAGTGATGGATATCTTTTACTTCCAACTTCTATACACTTGTTTGTATCTTAGCCCTGAAGAAGTCGCTGCGCACAACCATTAAGCGCAATGAAACACGTGTTGGCTAAGGATTTCAGGATTAAAATGAAGTGACTGTTTCAACGGAGGAACAAGAGTGTGTTTTGTTACTGTTAATGATATATAATATACACTGTTGGCGTGTGCAAGGGATTGTTGTTTTAGGATTTCAATAGTCCTGGGGAGTGTATGTACCCCAAACATGGAACAGCCTTCTTTTCTAGTCAAACTCTTCAACCGCCTAGAGCAATGGATGTCCCCTGGATATTGGGTGGGGACTTCAATTGTACAATAGGCATTTCTCTGAATAGGTCATTCCCCCCTCCTCGCCGCAAGCTCAAACAGAGCACACTGCTAAGAATTTCACGAGCTGGCTGCAACATTGGTGCCAATGTAACGCACAGGCCAAGATATACTCCTTTTACACTTCTCCGTAAGACCTTCACATTAGGCTTGATCATATTCTCTGCTCTGCATCAATATGAACCTCATTCTTGCACATGCGTTACCTGGATAGCCCGGTTTTGGACCACAACCCTCTCCTGGTAGGGCTTGGTTGGGGTATGTTGCTCCCCTAAATACCAACCTAGTGCATGCAGTCTCCTCTACTAGAGAATGCTCCCTCTAGCACGCTGTAGTGACAGACTCATTTGAGCTTAACACTGATAAAGCACCTTCCAGTACAATGGATTGAGAGGCTTTATAGTCACAATACACAGGCACAGCACTAATGCAGTGGTGGGTATATGGATTGCTTTGGCTACTGAACTATAGTCCATGCTCCACCTCAAGAGTGCAACTGCTGTTTCTGGGGCTGTCGTTCAGGCTCTTACCGCTGCTCATGCTTGCCATGATTGAAAGGTTACGTTGCATCAACTGAGCAGTGCATGCAGCGAAAATTTACTCCTAACAAGACAAACCCATGACCCTGTTAGCCTGACTGGTCAGACAGGTAGATGTGCACAGGCCCATTACCCCCATCCATACAGCTTACATTGTCTCATCATGAAGCTGACCTTGTGAGGACTTGAGTCCCTGCTCAATGAAATCGTCCTACAACATAATTCTCATCTCTCTCGCGACTAGCTGCTGGAACTTGACAAATCTTACACTTCGGAGGAAATACAGGGGTCTCTCCTCTCTCTGGCAACAGGCAAGACACCAGGCAAGTGGCCCTTAGAGTTCTACCTGACACATTTTGACTTCCTTCTCCTGAAGCTCCAGCAACTACATAAGACAGCCCTTGATGAGGGTAGACCCCCCCCACTAAGGAATGCTGTCCTTATGTCTATCCCTAAGTCAGCTAAGGACCCTACTGACCTCTCCTCTAATAGATCGCTGACCATTCTAAACACAGATTACAAAATACTTAGTAAGAATCTAGCTAACCGATTCCTCCATCCCCTTCTCCCTCGCTTGAGCAATCCAGATCAAAATGGCTTTATCCCAGGTAGAAGTACCTCATTGAAACTTTGCAGGTTTTATCGTCTTTCGGAATCAGTGTCCAGCCTTTACCCCTGAGCAGTAAGCATGGCCTTGGAACTTGAAAAGACCATTGACTCCCTAGATTGGTCTTATCTGTTTGGGTGTTAAGGAGATTTGACTTTGGCAATTGTTTACTGTGATCGATTGGTATGCTTTACATGAGCCCCTTGTCGAGGGTCAGGACTGGGCGCTTTATCTGTGATCCTATAGTCATTTATCCTGGTACCAGGCAGGGTTGCCCATTCTCCACTTTCATTTTTGCTTTGGCTACAAAACATATTGATATCAGGTTGCACCGAGGTGGTAAGAGTTGATGCAGCCTCCTGGCTGATGTCTTACATGCTGCCTCCCTATAAGAAGATGATATGCTGCTCTATCTTAGGGATTTCAGACCCAACCATGCATATACAGCGCAGGTCCTAAGCATTTTCTACCACATAAAAGGGCTCTGGGTTAATGGTGTAAATCGTTGTGTATTTTTACTCTTTCTTAGTACACCTGAGACTGCCATCAATTGGGGAGGGGCGGGGTTTCAATGGCAGTGCATAATGTTCCACTGTTTGGGGGAATGTGTGTACCATAAGTAGTAAAATTTGCTAGACGATAAAATCACTAAAGCAGTGGCAGCATTCAGAGGCCAGGTGGCTTTCTGGAGAAGCCTACCCCTATCTATTATTGGTAAGGTCGTTCTTTCGACAGTGGTTATGGTTCCCAGACTTTTATACTATTTTGCCAATCTGCTCGCATTTCTCTCTTGGTCATTCTTTCGCACACCACACACTCAGCTGGGCAATTTACTCTGAAAGAATGGCCACCAACGGGTGACACTTGCCAAGATGTGATGCCCGATGGACAGGGAGGTTTGTGGCACCAAACTTGAAACATTACTATTTCGCTTTCCAGCTGCAATGAGTTTGCTGCTGACTCTCTGAAATCTACTTGGCAGATAAGACCACTCTAGTGGCCTCACTACAAGTGGAGGCACTCCATGTACATTTTTCTCCCCAAGGTGCCACCAAACTGCCCCACTCCCACTAACTTGGTGTGGCTCATGCATGCTTTAAGAGAGGACAGCATCTCACAGCCCTGGCCCTCCCCTACGCACCTACCCTCTTCATGTTGGGGGACAGGAACATACAGGCTGCTTGAAATTTTCATTATTGGGAGCGGCAGGCCTTGTGACCCTTGTTGACCTTTTTCAAGATGGAGAGTTCCACCCTTTTGAAAAGATCACTTAACGATGTGTAACTCCTGCTGGCCATGCTTTGGCACACCAGCTCTGCTTGGAAGGAGGCATAGATGTGGATGAAACACCTCAACATGCAGTTTTCCAGTATCTGAATGTCCTGGAGCATAGCAGATACCTCATCGATGGTTGACCAAGGGCTTCGGAAAACACACCTTGGTGCCCCTGACTGCCCCAAAGACTAAATTGGAAGAGACCTATGTAGGGTCCTCTCAGATCAGGAGTGGGACAGAGGCTTTGCATATCCCATCAAGGTGACCAGAAAACTTCAGATTCAAGCTTACTCAATTTTTCCTCCGACATAGAGCTTACCTCACTCATGCAAAACTAAATGAGTACTTCCTTGGTTCAGTTCCTTCAACCCATGCAGCCATTTACTCAGCATTGACATGCTCCACATACTTTGGTCCTGTCCCCCCTTCCACTATAATGGCAGGGGTTCACCTAAAATATTGGTCGCATCACTGGTGGTGATGCCTTTCACAGCTGTGAGGTTTGTGCTCTGGGGCTTTTCTGCATTATGCTGCAGAACAGGCTTGAATTTCGCTTCCTAGATCTAGTGCTGTTGCTGGTGAAGTACATGGTGACTATGCTCTGAAAGTTCAGTGTGCCACCTAAGGTGTCTATGTGGCGTCAATTGGTGTTGGTCCTGGTGGGGGTGGAGCATGGCACACTTAGGCATGTGGAAGTCAAGGGCCGGAGAAAGCATCCCCTATTACATGGATGGGAAGCATTGCTTACTGCTTTCCAGACTCATCTCAGGGATGACACATATGCACCATGACTGTGTGGCTTGCAGAAAGATAACGTAGCTTACCTCCTCGACTGCACTTGTTTGCAAGCAGGTGACCCCGGTAGACGCACACAGCCTGTGCATTGTCTCATCGTTCACGTATCACATGGTTGCAGACATTTGCCCATGAGCATTTAAACTTAGATTTACTTCCTTACCCATATAGCCCTCCCTATTCCCCCTACTATGCCATCCACCCTTTTTATTTTTGGTAATACCATGCCACCCATCGCCATCCATTGCCGTTTTACGAGGAATTTTTTATTGTTTCCTTCTAATTCTTTGGAGTGGGGTGACTCATTCCCCAGTTTTCACTAGACTGGCACGCACAAAGCATTTAACATTATTGGAGCATAATTGCATGGGTTGGCATTCTTGATACCTGCCTATATGCTTATGACCCCCTTTGTGTGTGTCATGTAATGCTTTCATTATCTTCTTTTGAATGTATTTCTTGCGAGTCGGAGTGTGCTCGCCCTAAATTACTCATAAATTTTAAAAGTCAATAACATATTTTTAAAAACAAGTAATAAAATCTATCTATTTATCCTATCCCTCCCTACAATACATTATCCATTAAATTATATAATACATTTTTTAAATATAGCACACCCACTAAAATAAAAATCTTCATGGGAAGATGTGTACATTAAAAACATAATAAAACCTATTCCCACTCCAGTGTAATGCACTTTGGGGACTATGTTGCATAATGATGGGGTCACATTTGTTACTCAAACTCTAATCTATACCATTTTGGTGAAGGTGTTTGACAGTGAAGGAGCCAGATTTACTATTCCCACTCGCATCTAAACCACCTTGGAGAACATGTTGGACACTAAAGGGGCCGAGATTAATATTCCTACTCCAGTTTAGCTATTTTGGGGAAGGAGCTGGACTCTGAAGGAGTCCAATGTACTACTCCCACTCCAACCTACACCATTGCTTGATGGTATTACAAATAAAAACAAACTAAATCCACATTATAAACCATTTATATATACAAAGGCCTCGCAAGGGCTGAAACTCGTTGGTGTGAGCCAGTACAGCTGACAAATAAAGGAAGCTTACAACTGGATCTGAAGTGCATCGTAATTTTGTTATATGGAATTAATTGGGCTTGGATTCAGCCCCATCACGATTGCACCAGGCTGTGAGCGCGCTGCGAAAGGAATCCATTTGTGTTGGAATATATATATATATATATATATATATATATATATATATATATATATCAAAAAACAGGTGCCCTATGCACAAGAGCGCACTCGAGTCAGCGCCGGTCTGTGGCAAACCTTTATTCAGGGAAAACAGTAAGCAAGCTGTAAGTAAATGGATCCATGTGCTGTGTAATTCACGACGCGTTTCGGGCGGAACGCCCTTCTTCTTGGTGTATCACAGTCACATAACAGCATCACGCAGCTATCTCTATTTCTGCCCTCCAATGGGCCAATCATGTGAGTTTTCAGTCCCAGATGCATTCTGGGACTTACAGTGCGTGTAAAAATTCCTGGCCACAATATCATTTGCTGCAATAGTTGGAATCAAACCCTGGATGGGCCCCACATGAATGCTCCTGTTCATAATCCTCCCAAACGCTGCTCCACGGAACCCGGCAAATGCTGAGTCCCTCGGCCCCCTTTCCAATCCTCGGGGTGGTGCTGCACTCGAGTCAGCGCCGGTCTGTGGCAAACCTTTATTCAGGGAAAACAGTAAGCAAGCTGTAAGTAAATGGATCCATGTGCCGTGTAATTCACGACGAGTGCGCTCTTGTGCACAGGGCACCTGTTTTATATATATATATATATATATATATATATATATATATATATATATATATATATATATATATATATATATATATATATATATATATATTACCTACTGGGGGTCGCCAGTAGGTAGTTATAGTTAGGACCTGTTTTCCATAGGAAAAGCATGTTTTGTTTTCCCAATAACTTTGGCGTCGTTTAACGAATCATCGCGAAATTTTCAAAACTAGTGGGGCGCTCTGGTCAGCTCCTGTCTTGAAAGTTTCGGGGTGATTCGCCAAGCGGGGGCCAAGAAAAAAGGGGGGTCCCAAAACATGTTTTCTCCATGTTATTTTCCATAGAAAACTTTAGACACGGCTGAACGGAATTACACCAAATTTTGCAAGAAGGTAGCCCTTGGTTCAGAAAGAGTCCTTTTTGTTAAATGGTGTAAATCCGTTCAGTAGTTCCTGAGGAATTCAAAAAATAGAGGTCAGAAAATCAATTTCCCATAGGAAACTTTAGACACGGCTACAGCCCGAACTGCTGAACGGAATTACACCAAATTTGGCTAAAAGGTAGTCCTTGGTTCAGAAAGAGCCCTTTTTTATAAATGGTGTAAATCCGTTCAGTAGTTTTTGAGATATTAAAGGAAAAAAATCTTTATATATGTGGGCGGAGCCTAACACTCAGCACGAGCTTGGCTCTAATTGGCTGCCAACACTATAAACCAGGAAGTGTTGGCAGCCATCTTGTGCCTCACATGGAGAGAGAAATTGTGTCTGCATCGGAAGCCTTCTGTTTTCAGAGTAAAGCCTTCCCACAGCGTGGGGTGGGGCATATAGAAGAGCTTTTAATGTTGTAGAACTCTGCGGTGAGGTTAAGCGCCGGTCGGGGGGCCAGAGGGCACATTGTAGTTCAAAGCGCCACTGTTTGTCAGATGACGAACTCTCTCTCTCTCTGGCGGGGACAGGGGAAGTGGAGACACTTCTCGAAGGAGCTGGAAGTCATGTGCAAGGAAGCAGAAGATCCCTTGGGGAGGGATGGGGGCCAAACTGTGCCAACGTAGCCTGACCAGGGTGGATCCAGAGGGGGAAGGGGCGAGGGCTGAGCTGGCTTGCAGAGTACGGCCATAAATAACTGCCTGGAGCTGACCTTGGCCATGTTTAGGTGGCAGGGGTTGGGTGGGGCCTAAGATGGGGGTGAACTGGAGAGGGGGGGTCCCTGTGTCTAGGGCAGCCTCGGGTCCTCTCCAGGACATGGTGACTTCCAGGCGCAGCCCACCGCCATGACCTTGGCTGTGCTTGGGAGAGGGGTTTTGGAAGCCTCGGATGCTGTCTGGGGCTCTGGGGCTTCCAGGCGGCAACCCTCTGCCACTGACTCATGGGCCAGGATTTCCACCTTCGGACCCGCAGCATTTCTGGGCTGAAAAAAGTGTTTTCGGGGCTTCTCAGACTGATTAATGAAACATTGCAAGGTCCTCTTTTCTGAAATGATGCGCTCCCTCGAGTTTGTTTTCTCTTGCTGTGGTGAGCGCTGCCTGTGCTCAGACTCAGTGCCTAGAAGCCCTCGATGTTATTGGCTGGGAGAGGATGGGTCATTACAGAGCTGCTGACTTTGGAACTAGGCAATCAGACTGGAGTCCCGGCGCCGGCTTAGCACCCTGTGATTCCAGGCAAATCGCTTCACCTTCCCTTGTTCACAATATGAATGCGTCCCTGTGTTATGTAACTGGTGCTCGTGTAAAGCGCTCACTCGGGTTTGTTTTCTCTTGCTGTGGTGAGCGCTGCCTGTGCTCAGACTCAGTGCCTAGAAGCCCTCGATGTTATTGGCTGGGATAGGATGGGTCATTACAGAGATGCTGACTTTGGAACTAGGCAATCAGACTCGAGTCCCGGCGTCGGTTCAGCACCCTGTGATTCCAGGCAAATCGCTTCACCTTCCCTTGTTCACAATATGAATGCGTCCCTGTGTTATGTAACTGGTGCTTGTGTAAAGTGCTCCCTCAGGTTTGTATTCTCTTGCTGTGGTGAGCGCTGCCTGTGCTCAAACTCAGTGCCTAGAAGCCATCGATGTTATTGGCTGGGAGAGGATGGGTCATTACAGAGCTTCTGACTTTGGAAATAGGCAATCAGACTGGAGTCCCAGCGCCGGCTCAGCACCCTGTGATTCCAGGCAAATCGCTTCACCTTCCCTTGTTCACAATATGAATGCCTCCCTGTGTTATGTAACTGGTGCTCGTGTAAAGCGCTCACTCAGGTTTGTTTTCTCTTGCTGTGGTGAGCGCTGCCTGTGCTCAGACTCAGTGTCTAGAAGCCCTCGATGTTATTGGCTGGGAGAGGATGGGTCATTACAGAGCTGCTGACTTTCGAAGTAGGCAATCAGAGTGGAGTCCCGGCGTCGGCTCAGCACCCTGTGATTCCAGGCAAATTGCTTCACCTTCCCTTGTTCACAATATGAATGTGTCCCTGTGTTATGTAACTGGTGCTCGTGTAAAGCGCTCCCTCAGGTTTGTTTTCTCTTGCTGTGGTGAGCGCTGCCTGTGCTCAGACTCAGTGCTTAGAAGCCCTCGATGTTATTGGCTGGGATAGGATGGGTCATTACAGAGATGCTGACTTTGGAACTAGGCAATCAGACTCGAGTCCCAGCGTCAGTTCAGCACCCTGTGATTCCAGGCAAATCGCTTCACCTTCCCTTGTTCACAATATGAATGCGTCCCTGTGTTATGTAACTGGTGCTCGTGTAAAGCGCTCCCTCAGGTTTGTTTTCTCTTGCTGTGGTGAGCGCTGCCTGTGCTCAGACTCAGTGCCTAGAAGCCCTTGATGTTATTGGCTGGGAGAGGATGGGTCATTACAGAGCTGCAGACTTAGGAAATAGGCTATCAGACTGGAGTCCCGGCGCCGGCTCAGCACCCTGTGATTCCAGGCAAATTGATTCACCTTCCCTTGTTCACAATATGAATGCCCCCATGTGTTATGTAACTGGTGCTCGTGTAAAGCGCTCACTCAGGTTTGTTTTCCCTTGCTGTGGTGAGCGATGCCTGTGCTCAGACTCAGTGCCTAGAAGCCCACGATGTTATTGGCTGGGAGAGGATGGGTCATTACAGAGCTGCTGACTTTGGAAGTAGGCAATCAGACTGGAGTCCCGGCGTCGGCTCAGCATCCTGTGATTCCAGGCAATCGCTTCACCTTCCCTTGTTCACAATATGAATGCATCCCTGTGTTATGTAACTGGTGCTTGTGTAAAGCGCTCCCTCTGGTTTGTTTTCTCTTTTTTTTTTTTTTCTGTTTTTTTAAAAAAAAAGTAGAGCTGGTCAGTCCGATATATCACAGCCCAGTGTAACCATGAAAAATTTAGGGAAATAGGAGGCCCGGTCGCTTCTCATTGAAGGATGGGAAAGTTTAACCCCCGGGCACTTCCCCCTTCTCCCCTTTTCAACAAGGCTTATCGGAAGTTACCAAGGCCCCTCTTCTTCTTTAATGGGCCGTTCCCTAGCCTTAGCTAGTTACTCACCAACTCGGCCACACAAGCAGGTTCATAATCATTGGACCACCAGAAAAAGTGTAAAACTTAGCAAAAGCCGGATATATCTGCACCCAGAGTTAGTTTAAAAAGAAAATGAAAAGCATATTCCCATAAGGGGTGACTCCAACTAAATTTACCCGCTATAATAAAACAACAATTTTAACCAAACTAATTAAAAGCGAAAATTGTGAACCAGCTTTCCCAAAGATCCCAGAACTTTGTTTTTTTGGTCCTACTACTTGCTCGGTCAAGGGTTGAGATGCGTTGTACCGAGCTTATCCATTCTAGTTTAGTCGGTGAAACAGATGAGATCCACTTAATGCAGATCTCCCTGCGTGCCAAGAGGATTAAGACAAAAAGTAATGCCCTCTGGTTTCTTGAAAAAACAGTATTATCCATCTCACTTGAAATTACCCCAAAAATAACTAATGATGCTGTTAACCCAACCTTTCTCCCCAGAATTTCAGAGATGCTGTTACTCACGTGTACCCAGAAGAGCTCGATCGAAGGACATTGCCAAAACATATGCACCTCGTTTACATTGATGTCGTCACATTTCGAGCACCTCCGTGTCGCTCGACTCCCCAACTTAGACAGCTTCAGAGGCGTCCAATAAGCTTTATGAAGAGTGAAAAGATGATTTCTTTTTAACGGGGCAGCTTTCACATATGACCAAAGGGTAGACATAGATACTTGCCCGAGAATCTCGATATCTTCATCCGGCATGTCCTTCTTCCAGCTCTCCGTGAATACATTCGAGTTTTTATCTCCAGTCTCGATCATTTTCCAATACCATACTGCTACTTCCTTATGTGTTGGTCTTGCACGGATTGCTATTATTGAATCTCCATCCCCGGCTAGTTCTTTACTTAGTGATTTTGTCCAACCAAGAAGTTGCAAATATTTAAATCTTGATACTGCATTATTTGTTAAAGCAGATAGACATTGCCATGGGATTAATTCTTTTTCCACTATTAATTCTCCCCATCTTGCTATCCCTGCTCTGCGTAACGGGAGAGCCAGGGCATCTTGCAAACAACTCGGTGTACCCGGGGAGTCCCAGATTGGTGTTTCTTGATTGTAATAGGGTATATCAAATAATGTCCTCAGTTGTATCCAGACTCTAATAGCGGCTCTCAATATCTTCAATCTAACTTTCTTAAAAAATTTGGGGTGGCCAAACTTTAAAAGAAAAAAATCAGCATGTGTGTTATGTGCCTTTGTTAGGGCTTTAAATAGAGGTTGGTAAACCTGACCATCATTTAAGAGTTGTCGTGAGTTTTTAAAGTGGAAAGCGCAATAATAGAAGTATAGGTCAGGTGTAGCTATACCGCCATTGGGTTTTTTCCTCCTTAGTTTTTTTTGAGAGATTCTAGGGTTCTTCCTACCCCATATAAATGAGGAAAATAGCCCTTGCGCTTTCTTAAACCAATTTTTAGAAAATTCTAAGGGAATGGTATCAAAGAGAAAGGTAAACTTAGGCAAAATAGACATTTTTAACAAATTGGATCTCCCTATGATAGAAAGAGGTAAAAGCTCCCATACCTGTAACTGTTGTCGTACACTAACCATGATCTTATCGAAATTTAATTGAGCAATTTTATCTATGTTCTTGGTAATTTGAATCCCGAGGTATCTTATTTGTTGTTTTTCAAGCATATTTTTGTAAAGAGAATTCCATAACATCAGCTCAGTCTTCTGCTGATTTACAGAGTATCCAGCAATCATCCCAAAATTCTCCAACTGATTGCAGATCTCTGGAAATGCCTGTTCTATATTTCCTGTCAGGATCATGAGATCGTCTGCATACAGACCTATTTTCTTTTCCCAGCCCGCACATCTAAAAGGGGAAATAATATGACTTGATCTCAATTTACATGCCAAAGGCTCAATATAAAGATTGAAAAGAAGAGGGGATAGGGGGCACCCCTGTCGAGTCCCTCGCGAGATTTTTAGTTGTTTAGTCAAATTTCCATTAACAAGAATGCTAGCTGAGGGGTTCTTATAAAGAGCCTTTACTGCCGCCACAAAAGTTTCTCCCAGATTGAAGCGGTTAATTACCTCAGTTAAAAAAATCCAATTAACCTTGTCGAAAGCTTTGGCAGCATCGAATGTTAAAACTGCCAATGGAGTTTGATATAAACTTGCCAAGTCTATAGCCCCAATAAGATCTTGCGTTAATTCTTTCAACTGTCTTCCCGTCATAAAACCCTTTTGATCAGAGTGTATAATGGACCCTGCTACTTTATCTAGTCTTCTGGTAAGAATATGAGTATAGATTTTATGATCGCTATTTAAAAGTGAGATGGGTCTATATGATTCACAGTACTGTGGATTTTTATTTGGTTTTAAAATTATTGTAATTGTTGCCTCATTCCAAGATGCCGGTACCGCCTGTGCACCTAAGTACACTGAGGTAAAAAGTTGGAGTAAAAATGGTGCTAGTTCCTCTTTCAAAATAAGATACACTTCATTTGGAATGGCATCGGGGCCTGCCGCTTTCTCTTTTTTTAGCGATGTAATAGCTTGCAAAACTTCTTCTAAAGTGATGCATTCGCTCAGTTTATCCCTATCGGTAGCTGATAAGGTAGGAAGTTGAAGATCCCGAAAGAAGGCTTCCATCATATCTTCAGATGGAATTAAATCTTCAGAATATAAATTTGAGAAGAAATGAGAAAAAGCCTCCTCTATCTCCAGATCGTCTTCAATAATCCTCCCCGTGTTTGGGCATTTCAGACTTTTCACGGTATTTCTAACGAGGTCAGATTTTGATTTCCACGCTAGAAATTTTCCGCACCCTTCTCCATACTCATGGTGGGCAAGTCTACTTGCCTCCCATTTTTCTTATTTAATGCCTCTAGATAATCGATCAATTCATTTCTAGCTAAAGCTAACTGTTGTATTTCAACTGTATCGGTTGGCATAGATTCTAACGCTATGGATTTATGGGCAATTTTTAATTCCATTATTTTAATGGCCTCCTTTATTTTTTTATTGTGTATAATAGAAAGGGAGGTTAATAAACCTCTTAAAAAAGCTTTGTATGTGTCCCAGACAATAGGGTGAGCTGCTGAGTTTATGTTAATTAAAAAAAACTCTTTTGTCGCTGTTTTAATCTTATCAATAATTGATAACTCAAGAAGTATTACCCGGTTCAAAGTCCATCTAGGTGGAGTAGAACAGTGAGTTAAGGTAATTTCTAGTAAGACGGCAGAATGGTCGGATAAATGTTCCGGCAGATGAGTGATTTTAGTCGTGTCTCTGCTAGTAACACGATCCACCAGAAAAAAATCGATTCTAGAACGGTGAGCATTTTTCTTGTTGTGATAAGTGAAGTCCCCCCCTGTCAACCCCCGAACCTGCCTTTTTTCTCCCCATACATCGAATAGACCACCCTCTGTCATTAACCGTTTCAAAATTTTTCGGGTTTTTGGTGTGGCCTCTGCAGCTTTTTTTGACGTGGAGTCAAAGTTGGGATTTAGCACAACATTAAAATCTCCTCCTATTATAATTTGGTCGTTTACCTCTCCCAAATTAAGAATTAGGGACTGAAGACAGGACGGGTCATCCGTATTAGCGCCATAGTAACTAACAAAGGTTACCCAAGTTGCATTGATCTTAGCCCTAACGGTTACCCATCTGCCATGAGTATCTGCAGCTACCTTGCCGATGACTAATCGGTTGATTCTCCTAAAAATAATAGCAACTCCCTTTGTCGGTACCGTCTGTGTTGAGACAAAACAATGTTCTATCCATTTATGTTTTTTTAATATTCCTGCCCACTCTTCTTTTACAAGATGCGATTCTTGAATGAGTATGATATCGTAGTTTGTGTATCGCAGATATTCCAAGATTTTCTCTCTTCTGGCGGGAAACCTAAGCCCGTTCACATTCCAGGATAGGGTCTTTAAAGGTTGGGAACTACCCATAATTACTTATAAGACAGATTTTAGTCAAGAAACCTTCCAGCCATAAAAACCTACTTCTTAATGTATTATGTGAATGAGAACTCTTTTTATTTTTTTTACCCAAAATGCTCCCCCACCCTGTGATCCATATTTTTTCCTAGTGTTTTGTCTTTGGTGCTTTCCCTTGACCCTACCCTCCCCTTCCCTCCCTGGGGAACCCTCCCTCATCTCTAGAGGCATACTAAAGCCTCTCTTTTTTGTCTCTCACACTCTCAGACGGATGAGGAAAATGAGAAAGAATTTAAAAGAATCTTATTTGGATGAGCTTTTGATCTGCTGTATCAAGGAGCCAACCTCTACAGGATCTCTGAAGGTGTACATTTTATTCCTCCACATCACCTTCAGGGAGGCGGGAAATTGGAGTTTTGCATTGGCTCCTAGACTATTCAACTCCTGTATCTGTTTCCCCAATTCCCACTGCCTGTCCTGTGTGGTGCGTGATATATCTGATCTTATGCGAAATGTCCAGTCTCCCCTATTGTACGCTCCCCTTTTTAGCCCCTGAGATAGAACCGCCTCTTTTATAGAGTATGACTTAAAATTCACTAAGATTTTCCTAGGGGTTTTCTTTCCTACCCGTCTATTGAAAGGGTCCCGGTGGATCCTTTGGATATCATTTTCGAGGGTCGCCTTCTCAATTTCTGGATGGAGGTCATTTAGGAGATCAATTATAAAGGTTTTAATATCTCCCCCTCAAGATCTTCAGGGACATTTAAAATCCGAATGTTGTTTCGTCTGGCGCTATTTTCCAAGCTTTCCAGCTTGTCTGCCCAGAGTTTATCTTTCAATTTTAATTTCTTGATCTCCTCTGTGTTTTCAGTAACCTTTTTCGAGAGATCTTCTACTGTGGCTTCTACCACCTCCACTCGGCCCATAATATCGTTTATTTTAGTTTCCAGTGCCTCACAGGCACCTTGAATCTTCAATTGATTATTTTCAGAGATTGTGAATTTTTCTCTCATCTCCGAAATCAAGTTCAGAAGTAAGTTGTCTGTTATGGAACTGGCCCCCGCTGTCTGTTTTGCTGGCCCCTCCCCTTGGTCAGCCAGTTGTGTTGACGGTCCGGCTAAAGTGGAGACAGTACTAGAGGGGATATTCAAAGAAGTAGAAGAAAGGGAGCTAGCAGTAGTTGTGGTAGTATTTGCGATAGTGGAGGTTTGCGCAGTTTCTAATTGCATACAGTCATTTTTTGATAAGATCATATCCTCTGCTAAACAGGAAAAACTGTTCTCCAATAAAATTAAATTACTACCTTGCTCCATGACCCCTAAATCTCTACTAGTACTAGATTTTCTAGTAGATACAATGAGTGGTCTCTCGGGATTCTCCAGATTTCGGGTTGACTGTATACCTGAAGTTTTAGTTTGGGCTTGTACCTTAAAATAAGTACGCAGGGAGGGTGTAACACGGGAACTCCCTGATTTAAGTGATTTATCTTGTTTGTTTTTTGTTTTTATAGTTTTTTTGCCCCTCACTTGTGATCTGGTGGTCCCTTTCTCCACTTGTGTTACTTTGGGCTGAGTACTACCTAACAGGCTCTCTATAGGCAGCAAGTCCGGCCCCCAAATACCCTTACTGCGAAGGGTGTATCTATTTAAGGTATTGAGGCTGCCACTGCTTGTTTGAGGTGTGTTATGGCCCCCACTAATACCTTCTAAAATTTTCAGACGACTCTCTTGCTGAGGTGGCCCGGGGGGAACTAACTTGCTCACACTGGTGCTGTTTTCCTCTATAGAAAGCCCCCGCGTCACCTTCTTCTTTCTCCTTACCGGGGTCATCGGTGGGGAGATCTCATTTTCCGCTGTCTTTAACTCTTTTCTGCCTCCAACCGCGGCCAAGACCGGTAACGGGCTTCCCATGCAAGGAAAACCCACTCTAGCCGCTGCCCGCCGCCCTCTCGCGAGTTGCAGTACCGCTTCCGCCCAGACTCCACCCCCGCCTCGCGGAGAGGACGAAGCAGCTTCCAGCGCTGCGAACACCGCCACCCTGGGAGTCAGAAAGGACAGGGTTCTGGTTCCAAGCCGACAGCCCCCCTGGGAGTCAGAAAAGAACAAAAAATCGAATTTAGCCAAAAAAGATCGTGACCGCTGGTGTGCCGCTTGATTCCGACGTTACTCCGCTTCAGATGCGCCCATCCTGCATGCCTAGCTCCTCCTCATTCGCTAGAGAGGTGAGAGTCCCGACCGGTCAGTGCTTACTGACGGCCGCCATGTTCCCCTGGTCATTACAGAGCTGCTGACTTTGGAAGTAGGCAATCAGACTGGAGTCCCGGCGTCGGCTCAGCATCCTGTGATTCCAGGCAATCGCTTCACCTTCCCTTGTTCACAATATGAATGCATCCCTGTGTTATGTTACTGGTGCTCGTGTAAAGCGCTCCCTCTGGTTTGTTTTCTCTTGCTGTGGTGAGCGCTGCCTGTGCTCAAACTCATTGCCTAGAAGCCCTCGATGTTATTGGCTGGGAGAGGATGGGTCATTACAGAGCTGCTGACTTTGGAACTAGGCAATCAGACTGGAGTCCCGGCGCCGGCTCAGCACCCTGCGATTCCAGGCAAATCGCTTCACCTTCCCTTGTTCACAATATGAATGCGTCCCTGTGTTATGTAACTGGTGCTCGTGTAAAGCGCTCACAAAGGTTTGTTTTCTCTTGCTGTGGTGAGCGCTGCCTGTGCTCAGACTCAGTGCCTAGAAGCCCTCGATGTTATTGGCTGGGAGAGGATGGGTCATTACAGAGCTGCTGACTTTCGAAGTAGGCAATCAGAGTGGAGTCCCGGCGTCGGCTCAGCACCCTGTGATTCCAGGAAAATCGCTTCACCTTCCCTTGTTCACAATATGAATGCGTCCCTGTGTTATGTAACTGGTGCTCGTGTAAAGCGCTCCCTCGGGTTTGTTTTCTCTTGCTGTGGTGAGCGCTGCCTGTGCTCAGACTCAGTGCCTAGAAGCCCTCGATGTTATTGGCTGGGATAGGATGGGTCATTACAGAGATGCTGACTTTGGAACTAGGCAATCAGACTCGAGTCCCGGTGTCGGTTCAGCACCCTGTGATTCCAGGCGAATCGCTTCACCTTCCCTTGTTCACAATATGAATGCGTCCCTGTGTTATGTAACTGGTGCTCGTGTAAAGCGCTCCCTCGGGTTTGTTTTCTCTTGATGTGGTGAGCGCTGCCTGTGCTCAGACTCAGTGCCTAGAAGCCCTTGATGTTATTGGCTGGGAGAGGATGGGTCATTACAGACCTGCTGACTTTGGAAATAGGCAATCAGACTGGAGTCCCGGCGCCGGCTCAGCACCCTGTGATTCCAGGCAAATCGCTTCACCTTCCCACGTTCACAATATGAATGCGTCCCTGTGTTATGTAACTGGTGCTCGTGTAAAGCGCTCCCTCGGGTTTGTTTTCTCTTGCTGTGGTAAGCGCTGCCTGTGCTCAGACTCAGTGCCTAGAAGCCCTCGATGTTATTGGCTGGGAGAGGATGGGTCATTACAGAGTTGCTGACTTTGGAACTAGGCAACCAGACTGGAGACCCGGCGCCGGCTCAGCACCCTGCGATTCCAGGCAAATCGCTTCACCTTCCCTTGTTCACAATATGAATGCGTCCCTGTGTGATGTAACTGGTGCTCGTGTAAAGCGCTCCCTCAGGTTTGTTTTCTCTTGCTGTAGTGAGCGCTGCCTGTGCTCAGACTCAGTGCCTCGAAGCCCTTGATGTTATTGGCTGGGAGAGGATGAGTCATTACAGAGCTGCTGACTTTGGAACATGGCAATCAGACTGGAGTCCCGGCGCCGGCTCAGCACCCTGTGATTCCAGGCAAATCGCTTCACCTTCCCTTGTTCACAATATGAATGCCTCCCTGTGTTATGTAACTGGTGCTCGTGTAAAGCGCTCACTCAGGTTTGTTTTCTCTTGCTGTGGTGAGCGCTGCCTGTGCTCAGACTCAGTGCCTAGAAGCCCTCGATGTTATTGGCTGGGAGAGGATGGGTCATTACAGAGCTGCTGACTTTCGAAGTAGGCAATCAGAGTGGAGTCCCGGCGTCGGCTCAGCACCCTGTGATTCCAGGCAAATCGCTTCACCTTCCCTTGTTCACAATATGAATGTGTCCCTGTGTTATGTAACTGGTGCTCATGTAAAGCGCTCCCTCAGGTTTGTTTTCTTTTGCTGTGGTGAGCGCTGCCTGTGCTCAGACTCAGTGCTTAGAAGCCCTCGATGTTATTGGCTGGGATAGGATGGGTCATTACAGAGATGCTGACTTTGGAACTAGGCAATCAGACTCGAGTCCCAGCGTCAGTTCAGCACCCTGTGATTCCAGGCAAATCGCTTCACCTTCCCTTGTTCACAATATGAATGCGTCCCTGTGTTATGTAACTGGTGCTCGTGTAAAGCGCTCCCTCTGGTTTGTTTTCTCTTGCTGTGGTGAGCGCTGCCTGTGCTCAAACTCATTGCCTAGAAGCCCTCGATGTTATTGGCTGGGAGAGGATGGGTCATTACAGAGCTGCAGACTTAGGAAATAGGCTATCAGACTGGAGTCCCGGCGCCGGCTCAGCACCCTGTGATTCCAGGCAAATTGATTCACCTTCCCTTGTTCACAATATGAATGCCCCCATGTGTTATGTAACTGGTGCTCGTGTAAAGCGCTCACTCAGGTTTGTTTTCCCTTGCTGTGGTGAGCGATGCCTGTGCTCAGACTCAGTGCCTAGAAGCCCACGATGTTATTGGCTGGGAGAGGATGGGTCATTACAGAGCTGCTGACTTTGGAAGTAGGCAATCAGACTGGAGTCCCGTCGTCGGCTCAGCATCCTGTGATTCCAGGCAATCGCTTCACCTTCCCTTGTTCACAATATGAATGCATCCCTGTGTTATGTAACTGGTGCTCGTGTAAAGCGCTCCCTCTGGTTTGTTTTCTCTTGCTGTGGTGAGCGCTGCCTGTGCTCAAACTCATTGCCTAGAAGCCCTCGATGTTATTGGCTGGGAGAGGATGGGTCATTACAGAGCTGCTGACTTTGGAACTAGGCAATCAGACTGGAGTCCCGGCGCCGGCTCAGCACCCTGTGATTCCTGGCAAATCGCTTCACCTTCCCTTGTTCACAATATGAATGCGTCCCTGTGTTATGTAACTGGTGCTCGTGTAAAGCGCTCCCTCAGGTTTGTTTTCTCTTGCTGTGGTGAGCGCTGCCTGTGCTCAGACTCAGTGCCTCGAAGCCCTTGATGTTATTGGCTGGGAGAGGATGAGTCATAACAGAGCTGCTGACTTTGGAACTAGGCAATCAGACTGGAGTCCCGGCACCGGCTCAGCACCCCGTGATTCCAGGCAAATCGCTTCACCTTCCCTTGTTCACAATATGAATGCGTCCCTGTGTTATGTAACTGGTGCTCGTGTAAAGCGCTCCCTCAGGTTTTTTTTCTCTTGCTGTGGTGAGCGCTGCCTGTGCTCAGACTCAGTGCCTAGAACCCTCGATGTTATTGGGTGGGAGAGGATGGGTTATTACAGAGCTGCTGACTTTGAAACTAGGCAATCAGACTGGAGTCCCGGCGCCGGTTCAGCACCCTGTGATTCCAGGCAAATCGCTTCACCTTCCCTTGTTCACAATATGAATGCGTCCCTATGTTATGTAACTGGTGCTCGTGTAAAGCGCTCCCTCGGGTTTGTTTTCTCTTGCTGTGGTGAGCGCTGCCTGTGCTCAGACTCAGTGCCTAGAAGCCCTCGACATTATTGGCTGGGAGAGGATGGGTCATTACAGAGCTGCTGACTTTGGAACTAGGCAATCAGACTAGAGTCCCGGCGCCGGCTGAGCACCCTGTGATTCCAGGCAAATCACTTCACCTTCCCTTGTTCACAATATGAATGCGTCCCTGTGTTATGTAACTGATGCTCGTGTAAAGCGCTCCCTCGGGTTTGTTTTCTCTTACTGTGGTAAGCGCTGCCAGTGCTCAGACTCAGTGCCTAGAAGCCCTCGATGTTATTGGCTGGGAGAGGATGGGTCATTACAGAGCTGCTGACTTTGGAACTAGGCAATCAGACTGGAGTCCCGGCGCTGGCTCAGCACCCTGCGATTCCAGGCAAATCGCTTCACCTTCCCTTGTTCACAATATGAATGCGTCCCTGTGTTATGTAACTGGTGCTCATGTAAAGCGCTCCCTCGGGTTTGTTTTCTCTTGCTGTGGTGAGCGCTGCCTGTGCTCAGACTCAGTGCCTAGAAGCCCTCGATGTTATTGGGTGGGAGAGGATGAGTCATTACAGAGCTGCTGACTTTGGAACTAGGCAATCAGACTTGAGTCCCGGCACCGGCTCAGCACCCTGTGATTCCAGGCAAATCGCTTCACCTTCCCTTGTTCACAATATGAATGCGTCGCTGTGTTATGTACCTGGTGCTCGTGTGAAGCGCTCCCTCGGGTTTGTTTTCTCTTGCTGTGGTGAGCGCTGCCTGTGCTCAGACTCAGTGCCTAGAAGCCCTCGATGTTATTGGCTGGGAGAGGATGGGTCATTACAGAGCTGCTGACTTTGGAACTAGGCAATCAGACTGGATTCCCTGCGCCGGCTCAGCACCCTGTGATTCCAGGCAAATCGCTTCACCTTCCCTTGTTCACAATATGAATGAGTCCCTGTGTTATGTAACTGGTGCTCGTGTAAAGCGCTCCCTCAGGTTTGTTTTCTCTTGCTGTGGTGAGCGCTGCCTGTGCTCAGACTCAGTGCCTAGAATCCCTCGATGTTATTGGCTGGGAGAAGATGGGTCATTACAGAGCTGCTGACTTTGGAACTAGACAATCAGACTCGAGTCCCGGCGCCGGCTCAGCACCCTGTGATTCCAGGCAAATCGCTTCACCTCCCCTTGTTCACAATATGAATGCGTCCCTGTGTTATGAAACTGGTGCTCGTGTAAAGCGCTCCCTCGGGTTTGTTTTCTCTTGCTGTGGTGAGCGCTGCCTGTGCTCAGACTCAGTGCCTAGAAGCCCTCGATGTTATTGGCTGGGAGAGGATGGGTCATTAAAGAGCTGCTGACTTTGGAACTAGGCAATCAGACTGGAGTCCCGGCGCTGGCTCAGCACCATGTGATTCCAGGCAAATCGCTTCACCTTCACTTGTTCACAATACGAATGCGTCCCTGTGTTATGTAACTGGTGCTCGTGTAAAGCGCTCCCTCAGGTTTGTTTTCTCTTGCTGTGGTGAGCGCAGCCTGTGCTCAGACTCAGTGCCTAGAAGCCCTCGATGTTATTGGCTGGGAGAGGATGGGTCATTGCAGAGCTGCTGACTTTGGAACTAGGCAATCATACTTGAGTCCCGCCGCCGGCTCAGCACCCTGTGATTCCAGCCAAATCGCTTCACCTTCCCTTGTTCACAATATGAATGCGTCCCTGTGTTATGTAACTGGTGCTCGTTTAAAGCGCTCCCTCAGGTTTGTTTTCTCTTGCTGTGGTGAGCGCTGCCTGTGCTCAGACTCAGTGCCTAGAAGCCCTCGATGATATTTGGCTTGGAGAGGATGGGTCATTACAGAGCTGCTGACTTTGGAACTAGGCAATCAGACTGGAGTCCAGGCGCCGGCTCAGCACCCTGTGATTCCAAGCAAATCGCTTCACCTTCCATTGTTCACAATATGAATGCGTCCCTGTGTTATGTAACTGGTGCTAGTGTAAAGCGCTCCCTCTGGTTTTTTTCTCTTGCTCTGGTGAGCGCTGCCTGTGCTCAGACTCAGTGCCTAGAAGCCCTCGATGTTATTGGCTGGGAGAGGATGGGTCATTACAGAGCTGCTGACTTTGGAACTAGGCAATCTGACTGGAGTCCCGCCGTCGGCTCAGCACCCTGTGATTCCAGGCAAATCGCTTCACCTTCCCTTGTTCACAATATGAATGCGTCCCTGTGTTATGTAACTGGTGCTCGTGTAAAGCACTCCCTCGGGTTTGTTTTCTCTTGCTGTGGTGAGCGCTGCCTGTGCTCAGACTCAGTGCCTAGAAGCCCTCGATGTTATTGGCTGGGAGAGGATGGGTCATTACAGGGCTGCTGACTTTGGAACTAGGCAATCAGACTCGAGTCCCGGCGTCGGCTCAGCACCCTGTTATTCCAGGCAAATCGCTTCACCTTCCCTTGTTCACAATATGAATGCGTCCTTGTGTTATGTAACTGGTGCTCGTGTAAAGCGCTCCCTCGGGTTTGTTTTCTCTTGCTGTGGTGAGCGCTGCCTGTGCTCAGACTCAGTGCCTAGAAGCCCTCGATGTTATTGGCTGGGAGAGGATGGGTCATTACAGAGCTGCTGACTTTGGAACTAGGCAATCAGACTGGAGTCCCGGCGCCGTCTCAGCACCTTGTGATTCCAGGCAAATCGCTTCATCTTCCCTTGTTCACAATATGAATGCGTCCCTGTGTTATGTAACTGGTGCTCGTGTAAAGCGCTCCCTCGGGTTTGTTTTCTCTTGCTGTTGTGAGCGCTGCCTGTGCTCAGACTCAGTGCCTAGAAGCCCTCAATGTTATTGGCTGGGAGAGGATGGGTCATTACAGAGCTGCTGACTTTGGAACTAGGCAATCAGACTTGAGTGCCTCCGACGGCTCAGCACCCTGTGATTCAAGGCAAATTGCTTCACCTTCCCTTGTTCAGAATATGAATGTGTCCCTGTGTTATGTAACTGGTGCTTGTGTAAAGCGCTCCCTCTGGTTTGTTTTCTCTTGCTGTGGTGAGCGCTGCCTGTGCTCAGACTCAGTGCCTAGAAGCCCTCGATGTTATTGGCTGGGAGAGGATGTATCATTACAGAGCTGCTGACTTTGGAACTAGGCAATCAGACTGGAGTCCAGAAGCCGGCTCAGCACCCTGTGATTCCAGGCAAATCGCCTCACCTTCCCTTCTTCACAATATGAATGCGTCCCTGTGTTATGTAACTGGTGCTCGTGTAATGTGCTCCCTCGGGTTTCTTTTCTCTTGCTGTTGTGAGCGCTGCCTGTGCTCAGACTCAGTGCCTAGAAGCCCTCGATGTTATTGGCTGGGAGAGGATAAGTCATGACAGAGATGCTGACTTTGGAACTAGGCAATCAGACTCGAGTCCAGGCGTCGGCTCAGCACCCTGTGATTCCAGGCAATTCGCTTCACCTTCCCTTGTTCACAATATGAATGCGTCCCTGTGTTATGTAACTGGTGCTCGTGTAAAGCGCTCCCTCTGGTTTGTTTTCTCTTGCTGTGGTGAAAGCTGCCTGTGCTCAGACTCAGTGCCTAGAAGCCCTCAATGTTATTGGCTGGGAGAGGATGGGTCATTACAGAGCTGCTGACTTTGGAACTAGGCAATCAGACTGGAGTCCCGGCGCTGGCTCAGCACCCTGTGATTGCAGGCAAATCGCTTCACCTTCCCTTGTTCACAATATGAATGCGTCCCTGTGTTATGTAACTGGTGCTCGTGTAAAGCGCTCCCTCGGGTTTGTTTTCTCTTGCTGTGGTGAGCGCTGCATGTGCACAGACTCAGTGCCTTGAAGCCCTCGATGTTATTGGCTGGGAGAGGATGGGTCATTACAGAGATGCTGACTTTGGAACTTGGCAATCAGACTTGAGTCCCGGTGTCGGCTCAGCACCCTGTGATTCCAGGCAAATCGCTTCACCTTCCCTTGTTCACAATATGAATGCGTCCCTGTGTTATGTAACTGGTGCTCGTGTAAAGCGCTCCCTCTGGTTTGTTTTCTCTTGCTGTGGTGAGCGCTGCTTGTGCTCAGACTCAGTGCCTAGAAGCCTCTCAATGTTATTGGCTGGGAGAGGATGGGTCATTACAGAGATGTTGACTTTGGAACTAGGCAATGAGACTCGAGTCCCGGCGTCGGCTCAGCACCCTGTGATTCCAGGCAAATCGCTTCACCTTCCCTTGTTCACAATATGAGTGCCTCCCTGTGTTATGTAACTGGTGTTCGTGTAAAGGGCTCCCTCGGATTTGTTTTCTCTTGCTGTGGTGAGCGCTGCCTGTGCTCAGACTCACGGCCTAGAAGCCCTCGATGTTATTCGCTGGGAGAGGATGTGTCATTACAGAGCTGCTGACTTTGGAACTAGGCAATCAGACTGGAGTCCCAGCTCCGGCTCAGCACCCCGTGATTCCAGGCAAATCGCTTCACCTTCCCTTGTTCACAATATGAATGCGTCCCTGTGTTATGTAACTGGTGCTCGTGTAAAGCGCTCCCTCGGGTTTGTTTTCTCTTGCTGTGGTGAGCGCTGCCTGTGCTCAGACTCAGTGCCTAGAACCCTCGATGTTATTGGCTGGGAGAGGATGGGTCATTACAGAGCTGCTGACTTTGGAACTAGGCAATCAGACTGGAGTCCCGGCGCCGGCTCAGCACCCTGTGATTCCAGGCAAATCACTTCACCTTCCCTTGTTCACAATATGAATGCGTCCCTGTGTTATGTAACTGGTGCTCGTGTACAGCGCTCCCTCGGGTTTGTTTTCTCTTGCTGTGGTGAGCGCTGCCTGTGCTCAGAATCAGTGCCTAGAAGCCCTCGATGTAATTGGCTGGGAGGGGATGAGTCATTACAGTGCTGCTGACTTTGGAACTAGGCAATCAGAATGGAGTCCCGGCGCCGGCTCAGCACCCTGTGATTCCAGGCAAATCGCTTCACCTTCCCTTGTTCACAATATGAATGCGTCCATGTGTTATGTAACTGATGCTCGTGTAAAGCGCTCCCTCGGGTTTGTTTTCTCTTGCTGTGGTAAGCGCTGCCTTTGCTCAGACTCAGTGCCTAGAAGCCCTCGATGTTATTGGCTGGGAGAGGATGGGTCATTACAGAGCTGCTGACTTTGGAACTAGGCAATCAGACTGGAGTCATGGCGCTGGTTCAGCACCCTGCGATTCCAGGCAAATAGCTTCACCTTCCCTTGTTCACAATATGAATGCGTCCCTGTGTTATGTAACTGGTGCTCCTGTAAAGCGCTCCCTCGGGTTTGTTTTCTCTTGCTGTGGTGAGCGCTGCCTGTGCTCAGACTCCGTGCCTAGAAGCCCTCGATGTTATTGGGTGGGAGAGGATGAGTCATTACAGAGCTGCTGACTTTGGAACTAGGCAATCAGACTTGAGTCCCGGCGCCGGCTCAGCACCCTGTGATTCCAGGCAAATCGCTTCACCTTCCCTTGTTCACAATATGAATGCGTCCCTGTGTTATGTAACTGGTGCTCATGTAAAGCGCTCCCTCAGGTTTGTTTTCTCTTGCTGTTTCGAGCGCTGCCTGTGCTCAGACTCAGTGCATAGAAACCCTCGATGTTATTGGCTGGGAGAAGATGGGTCATTACAGAGCTGCTGACTTTGGAACTAGGCAATCAGACTGGAGTCCCGGCGCCGGCTCAGCACCCTGTGATTCCAGGCAAATCGCTTCACCTTCCCTTGTTCACAATATGAATGCGTCTCTGTGTTATGTAACTGGTGCTCGTGTAAAGCGCTCCCTCTGGTTTGTTTTCTCTTGCTGTGGTGAGCGCTGCCTGTGCTCAGACTCAGTGCCCAGAAGCCCTCGATGTTATTGGCTGGGAGAGGATGGGTCATTGCAGAGCTGCTGACTTTAGAACTAGGCAATCAGACTGGAGTCCCGGCACCGGCTCAGCACCCCGTGATTCCAGGCAAATCGCTTCACCTTCCCTTGTTCACAATATGAATGCGTCCCTGTGTTATGTAACTGGTGCTCGTGTAAAGCGCTCCCTCAGGTTTTTTTTCTCTTGCTGTGGTGAGCGCTGCCTGTGCTCAGACTCAGTGCCTAGAACCCTCGATGTTATTGGGTGGGAGAGGATGGGTTATTACAGAGCTGCTGACTTTGAAACTAGGCAATCAGACTGGAGTCCCGGCGCCGGTTCAGCACCCTGTGATTCCAGGCAAATCGCTTCACCTTCCCTTGTTCACAATATGAATGCGTCCCTATGTTATGTAACTGGTGCTCGTGTAAAGCGCTCCCTCGGGTTTGTTTTCTCTTGCTGTGGTGAGCGCTGCCTGTGCTCAGACTCAGTGCCTAGAAGCCCTCGACATTATTGGCTGGGAGAGGATGGGTCATTACAGAGCTGCTGACTTTGGAACTAGGCAATCAGACTAGAGTCCCGGCGCCGGCTGAGCACCCTGTGATTCCAGGCAAATCACTTCACCTTCCCTTGTTCACAATATGAATGCGTCCCTGTGTTATGTAACTGATGCTCGTGTAAAGCGCTCCCTCGGGTTTGTTTTCTCTTACTGTGGTAAGCGCTGCCAGTGCTCAGACTCAGTGCCTAGAAGCCCTCGATGTTATTGGCTGGGAGAGGATGGGTCATTACAGAGCTGCTGACTTTGGAACTAGGCAATCAGACTGGAGTCCCGGCGCTGGCTCAGCACCCTGCGATTCCAGGCAAATCGCTTCACCTTCCCTTGTTCACAATATGAATGCGTCCCTGTGTTATGTAACTGGTGCTCATGTAAAGCGCTCCCTCGGGTTTGTTTTCTCTTGCTGTGGTGAGCGCTGCCTGTGCTCAGACTCAGTGCCTAGAAGCCCTCGATGTTATTGGGTGGGAGAGGATGAGTCATTACAGAGCTGCTGACTTTGGAACTAGGCAATCAGACTTGAGTCCCGGCACCGGCTCAGCACCCTGTGATTCCAGGCAAATCGCTTCACCTTCCCTTGTTCACAATATGAATGCGTCGCTGTGTTATGTACCTGGTGCTCGTGTGAAGCGCTCCCTCGGGTTTGTTTTCTCTTGCTGTGGTGAGCGCTGCCTGTGCTCAGACTCAGTGCCTAGAAGCCCTCAATGTTATTGGCTGGGAGAGGATGGGTCATTACAGAGCTGCTGACTTTGGAACTAGGCAATCAGACTGGATTCCCTGCGCCGGCTCAGCACCCTGTGATTCCAGGCAAATCGCTTCACCTTCCCTTGTTCACAATATGAATGAGTCCCTGTGTTATGTAACTGGTGCTCGTGTAAAGCGCTCCCTCAGGTTTGTTTTCTCTTGCTGTGGTGAGCGCTGCCTGTGCTCAGACTCAGTGCCTAGAATCCCTCGATGTTATTGGCTGGGAGAAGATGGGTCATTACAGAGCTGCTGACTTTGGAACTAGACAATCAGACTCGGAGTCCCGGCGCCGGCTCAGCACCCTGTGATTCCAGGCAAATCGCTTCACCTCCCCTTGTTCACAATATGAATGCGTCCCTGTGTTATGAAACTGGTGCTCGTGTAAAGCGCTCCCTCGGGTTTGTTTTCTCTTGCTGTGGTGAGCGCTGCCTGTGCTCAGACTCAGTGCCTAGAAGCCCTCGATGTTATTGGCTGGGAGAGGATGGGTCATTAAAGAGCTGCTGACTTTGGAACTAGGCAATCAGACTGGAGTCCCGGCGCTGGCTCAGCACCATGTGATTCCAGGCAAATCGCTTCACCTTCACTTGTTCACAATACGAATGCGTCCCTGTGTTATGTAACTGGTGCTCGTTTAAAGCGCTCCCTCAGGTTTGTTTTCTCTTGCTGTGGTGAGCGCTGCCTGTGCTCAGACTCAGTGCCTAGAAGCCCTCTATGATATTTGGCTTGGAGAGGATGGGTCATTACAGAGCTGCTGACTTTGGAACTAGGCAATCAGACTGGAGTCCAGGCGCCGGCTCAGCACCCTGTGATTCCAAGCAAATCGCTTCACCTTCCATTGTTCACAATATGAATGCGTCCCTGTGTTATGTAACTGGTGCTAGTGTAAAGCGCTCCCTCTGGTTTTTTTCTCTTGCTCTGGTGAGCGCTGCCTGTGCTCAGACTCAGTGCCTAGAAGCCCTCGATGTTATTGGCTGGGAGAGGATGGGTCATTACAGAGCTGCTGACTTTGGAACTAGGCAATCTGACTGGAGTCCCGCCGTCGGCTCAGCACCCTGTGATTCCAGGCAAATCGCTTCACCTTCCCTTGTTCACAATATGAATGCGTCCCTGTGTTATGTAACTGGTGCTCGTGTAAAGCACTCCCTCGGGTTTGTTTTCTCTTGCTGTGGTGAGCGCTGCCTGTGCTCAGACTCAGTGCCTAGAAGCCCTCGATGTTATTGGCTGGGAGAGGATGGGTCATTACAGGGCTGCTGACTTTGGAACTAGGCAATCAGACTCGAGTCCCGGCGTCGGCTCAGCACCCTGTTATTCCAGGCAAATCGCTTCACCTTCCCTTGTTCACAATATGAATGCGTCCTTGTGTTATGTAACTGGTGCTCGTGTAAAGCGCTCCCTCGGGTTTGTTTTCTCTTGCTGTGGTGAGCGCTGCCTGTGCTCAGACTCAGTGCCTAGAAGCCCTCGATGTTATTGGCTGGGAGAGGATGGGTCATTACAGAGCTGCTGACTTTGGAACTAGGCAATCAGACTGGAGTCCCGGCGCCGTCTCAGCACCTTGTGATTCCAGGCAAATCGCTTCATCTTCCCTTGTTCACAATATGAATGCGTCCCTGTGTTATGTAACTGGTGCTCGTGTAAAGCGCTCCCTCGGGTTTGTTTTCTCTTGCTGTTGTGAGCGCTGCCTGTGCTCAGACTCAGTGCCTAGAAGCCCTCAATGTTATTGGCTGGGAGAGGATGGGTCATTACAGAGCTGCTGACTTTGGAACTAGGCAATCAGACTTGAGTGCCTCCGACGGCTCAGCACCCTGTGATTCAAGGCAAATTGCTTCACCTTCCCTTGTTCAGAATATGAATGTGTCCCTGTGTTATGTAACTGGTGCTTGTGTAAAGCGCTCCCTCTGGTTTGTTTTCTCTTGCTGTGGTGAGCGCTGCCTGTGCTCAGACTCAGTGCCTAGAAGCCCTCGATGTTATTGGCTGGGAGAGGATGTATCATTACAGAGCTGCTGACTTTGGAACTAGGCAATCAGACTGGAGTCCAGAAGCCGGCTCAGCACCCTGTGATTCCAGGCAAATCGCCTCACCTTCCCTTCTTCACAATATGAATGCGTCCCTGTGTTATGTAACTGGTGCTCGTGTAATGTGCTCCCTCGGGTTTCTTTTCTCTTGCTGTTGTGAGCGCTGCCTGTGCTCAGACTCAGTGCCTAGAAGCCCTCGATGTTATTGGCTGGGAGAGGATAAGTCATGACAGAGATGCTGACTTTGGAACTAGGCAATCAGACTCGAGTCCAGGCGTCGGCTCAGCACCCTGTGATTCCAGGCAATTCGCTTCACCTTCCCTTGTTCACAATATGAATGCGTCCCTGTGTTATGTAACTGGTGCTCGTGTAAAGCGCTCCCTCTGGTTTGTTTTCTCTTGCTGTGGTGAAAGCTGCCTGTGCTCAGACTCAGTGCCTAGAAGCCCTCAATGTTATTGGCTGGGAGAGGATGGGTCATTACAGAGCTGCTGACTTTGGAACTAGACAATCAGACTGGAGTCCCGGCGCTGGCTCAGCACCCTGTGATTGCAGGCAAATCGCTTCACCTTCCCTTGTTCACAATATGAATGCGTCCCTGTGTTATGTAACTGGTGCTCGTGTAAAGCGCTCCCTCGGGTTTGTTTTCTCTTGCTGTGGTGAGCGCTGCATGTGCACAGACTCAGTGCCTTGAAGCCCTCGATGTTATTGGCTGGGAGAGGATGGGTCATTACAGAGATGCTGACTTTGGAACTTGGCAATCAGACTTGAGTCCCGGTGTCGGCTCAGCACCCTGTGATTCCAGGCAAATCGCTTCACCTTCCCTTGTTCACAATATGAATGCGTCCCTGTGTTATGTAACTGGTGCTCGTGTAAAGCGCTCCCTCTGGTTTGTTTTCTCTTGCTGTGGTGAGCGCTGCTTGTGCTCAGACTCAGTGCCTAGAAGCCTCTCAATGTTATTGGCTGGGAGAGGATGGGTCATTACAGAGATGTTGACTTTGGAACTAGGCAATGAGACTCGAGTCCCGGCGTCGGCTCAGCACCCTGTGATTCCAGGCAAATCGCTTCACCTTCCCTTGTTCACAATATGAGTGCCTCCCTGTGTTATGTAACTGGTGTTCGTGTAAAGGGCTCCCTCGGATTTGTTTTCTCTTGCTGTGGTGAGCGCTGCCTGTGCTCAGACTCACGGCCTAGAAGCCCTCGATGTTATTCGCTGGGAGAGGATGTGTCATTACAGAGCTGCTGACTTTGGAACTAGGCAATCAGACTGGAGTCCCAGCTCCGGCTCAGCACCCCGTGATTCCAGGCAAATCGCTTCACCTTCCCTTGTTCACAATATGAATGCGTCCCTGTGTTATGTAACTGGTGCTCGTGTAAAGCGCTCCCTCGGGTTTGTTTTCTCTTGCTGTGGTGAGCGCTGCCTGTGCTCAGACTCAGTGCCTAGAACCCTCGATGTTATTGGCTGGGAGAGGATGGGTCATTACAGAGCTGCTGACTTTGGAACTAGGCAATCAGACTGGAGTCCCGGCGCCGGCTCAGCACCCTGTGATTCCAGGCAAATCACTTCACCTTCCCTTGTTCACAATATGAATGCGTCCCTGTGTTATGTAACTGGTGCTCGTGTACAGCGCTCCCTCGGGTTTGTTTTCTCTTGCTGTGGTGAGCGCTGCCTGTGCTCAGAATCAGTGCCTAGAAGCCCTCGATGTAATTGGCTGGGAGGGGATGAGTCATTACAGTGCTGCTGACTTTGGAACTAGGCAATCAGAATGGAGTCCCGGCGCCGGCTCAGCACCCTGTGATTCCAGGCAAATCGCTTCACCTTCCCTTGTTCACAATATGAATGCGTCCATGTGTTATGTAACTGATGCTCGTGTAAAGCGCTCCCTCGGGTTTGTTTTCTCTTGCTGTGGTAAGCGCTGCCTTTGCTCAGACTCAGTGCCTAGAAGCCCTCGATGTTATTGGCTGGGAGAGGATGGGTCATTACAGAGCTGCTGACTTTGGAACTAGGCAATCAGACTGGAGTCATGGCGCTGGTTCAGCACCCTGCGATTCCAGGCAAATAGCTTCACCTTCCCTTGTTCACAATATGAATGCGTCCCTGTGTTATGTAACTGGTGCTCCTGTAAAGCGCTCCCTCGGGTTTGTTTTCTCTTGCTGTGGTGAGCGCTGCCTGTGCTCAGACTCCGTGCCTAGAAGCCCTCGATGTTATTGGGTGGGAGAGGATGAGTCATTACAGAGCTGCTGACTTTGGAACTAGGCAATCAGACTTGAGTCCCGGCGCCGGCTCAGCACCCTGTGATTCCAGGCAAATCGCTTCACCTTCCCTTGTTCACAATATGAATGCGTCCCTGTGTTATGTAACTGGTGCTCATGTAAAGCGCTCCCTCAGGTTTGTTTTCTCTTGCTGTTTCGAGCGCTGCCTGTGCTCAGACTCAGTGCATAGAAACCCTCGATGTTATTGGCTGGGAGAAGATGGGTCATTACAGAGCTGCTGACTTTGGAACTAGGCAATCAGACTGGAGTCCCGGCGCCGGCTCAGCACCCTGTGATTCCAGGCAAATCGCTTCACCTTCCCTTGTTCACAATATGAATGCGTCTCTGTGTTATGTAACTGGTGCTCGTGTAAAGCGCTCCCTCTGGTTTGTTTTCTCTTGCTGTGGTGAGCGCTGCCTGTGCTCAGACTCAGTGCCCAGAAGCCCTCGATGTTATTGGCTGGGAGAGGATGGGTCATTGCAGAGCTGCTGACTTTAGAACTAGGCAATCAGTCTGGAGTCCCGGCGCCGGCTCAGCACCCTGTGATTCCAGGCAAATCACTTCACCTTCCCTTGTTCACAATATGAATGCGTCCCTGTGTTATGTAACTGGTGCTCGTGTAAAGCGCTCCCTCGGGTTTGTTTTCTCTTGCTGTGGTGAGCGCTGCCTGTGCTCAGACTCAGTGCCTAGAAGCCCTCGATGTTATTGTCTTGGAAGAGGATGGGTCATTACAGAGCTGCTGAATTTGGAACTAGGCAATCAGACTTGAGTCCCGCCGTCGGCTCAGCACCCTGTGATTCCAGGCAAATCGCTTCACCTTCCCTTGTTCACAATATGAATGCGTCCCTGTGTTATGTAACTGGTGCTCGTGTAAAGCGCTCCCTCGGGTTTGTTTTCTCTTGCTGTGGTGAGCGCTGCCTGTGCTCAGACTCAGTGCCTAGAAGCCCTCGATGTTATTGGCTGGGAGAGGATGGGTCATTACAGAGCTGCTGACTTTAGAACTAGGCAATCAGACTGGAGTCCCGGCGCCGGCTCAGCACACTGTGACTCCAGGCAAATCGCTTCACCTTCCCTTGTTCACAATATGAATGCGTCCCTGTGTTATGTAACTGGTGCTCGTGTAAAGCGCTCCCTCTGGTTGGTTTTCTCTTGCTGTGGTGAGCGCTGCCTGTGCTCAGACTCAGTGCCTAGAAGCCCTCGATGTTATTGGCTGGGAGAGGATGGGTCATTACAGAGCTGCTGACTTTGGAACTAGGTAATCAGACTGGAGTCCCGGCGCTGGCTCAGCACCCTGCGATTCCAGGCAAATCGCTTCACCTTCCCTTGTTCACAATATGAATGCGTCCCTGTGTTATGTAACTGGTGCTCCTGTAAAGCGCTCCCTCAGGTTTGTTTTCTCTTGCTGTGGTGAGCGCTGCCTGTGCTCAGACTCAGTGCCTAGAAGCCCTCGATGTTATTGGGTGGGAGAGGATGAGTCATTACAGAGCTGCTGACTTTGGAACTAGGCAATCAGACTTGAGTCCCGGCACCGGCTCAGCACCCTGTGATTCCAGGAAAATCGCTTCACCTTCCCTTGTTCACAATATGAATGCGTCCCTGTGTTATGTAACTGCTGCTCATGTAAAGCGCTCCCTCAGGTTTGTTTTCTCTTGCTGTGGTGAGCGCTGCCTGTGCTCAGACTCAGTGCCTAGAACCCTCGATGTTATTGGCTGGGAGAGGATGGGTCATTACAGAGCTGCTGACTTTGGAACTAGGCAATCAGACTGCAGTCCCGGCGCCGGCTCAGCACCCTGTGATTCCAGGCAAATTGCTTCACCTTCCCTTGTTCACAATATGAATGCGTCCATGTGTTATGTAACTGGTGCTCATGTAAAGCGCTCCCTCAGGTTTGTTTTCTCTTGCTGTGGCGAGCGCTGCCTGTGCTCAGACTCAGTGCATAGAAGCCCTCGGTGTTATTGGCTGGGAGAAGATGGGTCATTACAGAGCTGCTGACTTTGGAACTAGGCAATCAGACTGGAGTCCCGGCGCCGGCTCAGCACCCTGTGATTCCAGGCAAATCGCTTCACCTTCCCTTGTTCACAATATGAATGCGTCCCTGTGTTATGTAACTGGTGCTCGTGTTTAGCGCTCCCTCTGGTTTGTTTTCTCTTGCTGTGGTGAGCACTGCCTGTGCTCAGACTCAGTGCCCAGAAGCCCTCGATGTTATTGGCTGGGAGAGGATGGGTCATTGCAGAGCTGCTGACTTTAGAACTAGGCAATCAGTCTGGAGTCCCGGCGCCGGCTCAGCACCCTGTGATTCCAGGCAAATCACTTTACCTTCCCTTGTTCACAATATGAATGCGTCCCTGTGTTATGTAACTGGTGCTCGTGTAAAGCGCTCCCTCGGGTTTGTTTTCTCTTGCTGTAGTGAGCGCTGCCTGTGCTCAGACTCAGTGCCTAGAAGCCCTCGATGTTATTGTCTTGGAAGAGGATGGGTCATTACAGAGCTGCTGAATTTGGAACTAGGCAATCAGACTTGAGTCCCGCCATCGGCTCAGCACCCTGTGATTCCAGGCAAATCGCTTCACCTTCCCTTGCTCACAATATGAATGCGTCCCTGTGTTATGTAACTGGTGCTCGTGTAAAGCGCTCCCTCGGGTTTGTTTTCTCTTGCTGTGGTGAGCGCTGCCTGTGCTCAGACTCAGTGCCTAGAAGCCCTCGATGTTATTGGCTGGGAGAGGATGGGTCATTACAGAGCTGCTGACTTTAGAACTAGGCAATCAGACTGGAGTCCCGGCGCCGGCTCAGCACACTGTGACTCCAGGCAAATCGCTTTACCTTCCCTTGTTCACAATATGAATGCGTCGCTGTGTTATGTACCTGGTGCTCGTGTAAAGCGCTCCCTCGGGGTTGTTTTCTCTTGCTGTGGTGAGCGCTGCCTGTGCTCAGACTCAGTGCCTAGAAGCCCTCGATGTTATTGTCTTGGAAGAGGATGGGTCATTACAGAGCTGCTGAATTTGGAACTAGGCAATCAGACTTGAGTCCCGCCGTCGGCTCAGCACCCTGTGATTCCAGGCAAATCGCTTCACCTTCCCTTGCTCACAATATGAATGCGTCCCTGTGTTATGTAACTGGTGCTCATGTAAAGCGCTCCCTCGGGTTTGTTTTCTCTTGCTGTGGTGAGCGCTGCCTGTGCTCAGACTCAGTGCCTAGAAGCCCTCGATGTTATTGGGTGGGAGAGGATGAGTCATTACAGAGCTGCTGACTTTGGAACTAGGCAATCAGACTTGAGTCCCGGCGCCGGCTCAGCACCCTGTGATTCCAGGCAAATCGCTTCACCTTCCCTTGTTCACAATATGAATGCGTCCCTGTGTTATGTAACTGGTGCTCATGTAAAGCGCTCCCTCAGGTTTGTTTTCTCTTGCTGTGGCGAGCGCTGCCTGTGCTCAGACTCAGTGCATAGAAACCCTCGATGTTATTGGCTGGGAGAAGATGGGTCATTACAGAGCTGCTGATTTTGGAACTAGGCAATCAGTCTGGAGTCCCGGCGCCGGCTCAGCACCCTGTGATTCCAGGCAAATCACTTCACCTTCCCTTGTTCACAATATGAATGCGTCTCTGTGTTATGTAACTGGTGCTCGTGTAAAGCGCTCCCTCTGGTTTGTTTTCTCTTGCTGTGGTGAGCGCTGCCTGTGCTCAGACTCAGTGCCCAGAAGCCCTCGATGTTATTGGCTGGGAGAGGATGGGTCATTGCAGAGCTGCTGACTTTAGAACTAGGCAATCAGTCTGGAGTCCCGGCGCCGGCTCAGCACCCTGTGATTCCAGGCAAATCACTTCACCTTCCCTTGTTCACAATATGAATGCGTCCCTGTGTTATGTAACTGGTGCTCGTGTAAAGCGCTCCCTCGGGTTTGTTTTCTCTTGCTGTGGTGAGCGCTGCCTGTGCTCAGACTCAGTGCCTAGAAGCCCTCGATGTTATTGTCTTGGAAGAGGATGGGTCATTACAGAGCTGCTGAATTTGGAACTAGGCAATCAGACTTGAGTCCCGCCGTCGGCTCAGCACCCTGTGATTCCAGGCAAATCGCTTCACCTTCCCTTGTTCACAATATGAATGCGTCCCTGTGTTATGTAACTGGTGCTCGTGTAAAGCGCTCCCTCGGGTTTGTTTTCTCTTGCTGTGGTGAGCGCTGCCTGTGCTCAGACTCAGGTCCTAGAAGCCCTCGATGTTATTGGCTGGGAGAGGATGGGTCATTACAGAGCTGCTGACTTTAGAACTAGGCAATCAGACTGGAGTCCCGGCGCCGGCTCAGCACACTGTGACTCCAGGCAAATCGCTTCACCTTCCCTTGTTCACAATATGAATGCGTCCCTGTGTTATGTAACTGGTGCTCGTGTAAAGCGCTCCCTCTGGTTGGTTTTCTCTTGCTGTGGTGAGCGCTGCCTGTGCTCAGACTCAGTGCCTAGAAGCCCTCGATGTTATTGGCTGGGAGAGGATGGGTCATTACAGAGCTGCTGACTTTGGAACTAGGTAATCAGACTGGAGTCCCGGCGCTGGCTCAGCACCCTGCGATTCCAGGCAAATCGCTTCACCTTCCCTTGTTCACAATATGAATGCGTCCCTGTGTTATGTAACTGGTGCTCGTGTAAAGCGCTCCCTCTGGTTGGTTTTCTCTTGCTGTGGTGAGCGCTGCCTGTGCTCAGACTCAGTGCCTAGAAGCCCTCGATGTTATTGGCTGGGAGAGGATGGGTCATTACAGAGCTGCTGACTTTGGAACTAGGCAATCAGACTGGAGTCCCGGCGCCCGCTCAGCACTCTGTGATTCCAGGCAAATCGCTTCACCTTCCCTTCTTCACAATATGAATGCGTCCCTGATTTATGTAACTGGTGCTCGTGTAAAGCGCTCCGTCTGGTTTGTTTTCTCTTGCTGTGCTGAGCGCTGCCTGTGCTCAGACTCAGTGCCTAGAAGCCCTCGATGTTATTGGCTGGGAGAGGATGGGTCATTGCAGAGCTGCTGACTTTAGAACTAGGCAATCAGTCTGGAGTCCCGGGACCGGCTCAGCACCCTGTGATTCCAGGCAAATCACTTCACCTTCCCTTGTTCACAATATGAATGCGTCCCTGTGTTATGTAACTGGTGCTCGTGTAAAGCGCTCCCTCGGGTTTGTTGTCTCTTGCTGTGGTGAGCGCTGCCTGTGCTCAGACTCATTGCCTAGAAGCCCTCGATGTTATTGTCTTGGAAGAGGATGGGTCATTACAGAGCTGCTGAATTTGGAACTAGGCAATCAGACTTGAGTCCCGCCGTCGGCTCAGCACCCTGTGATTCCAGGCAAATCGCTTCACCTTCCCTTGTTCACAATATGAATGCGTCCCTGTGTTATGTAACTGGTGCTCGTGTAAAGCGCTCCCTCGGGTTTGTTTTCTCTTGCTGTGGTGAGCGCTGCTTGTGCTCAGACTCAGTGCCTAGAAGCCCTCGATGTTATTGGCTGGGAGAGGATGGGTCATTACAGAGCTGCTGACTTTGGAACTAGGCAATCAGACTGGAGTCCCGGCGCTGGCTCAGCACCCTGCGATTCCAGGCAAATCGCTTCACCTTCCCTTGTTCACAATATGAATGCGTCCCTGTGTTATGTAACTGGTGCTCCTGTAAAGCGCTCCCTCGGGTTTGTTTTCTCTTGCTGTGGTGAGCGCTGCCTGTGCTCAGACTAAGTGCCTAGAAGCCCTCGATGTTATTGGGTGGGAGAGGATGAGTCATTACAGAGCTGCTGACTTTGGAACTAGGCAATCAGACTTGAGTCCCGGCACCGGCTCAGCACCCTGTGATTCCAGGAAAATCGCTTCACCTTCCCTTGTTCACAATATGAATGCGTCCCTGTGTTATGTAACTGGTGCTCGTGTAAAGCGCTCCCTCGGGTTTGTTTTCTCTTGCTGTGGTGAGCGCTGCCTGTGCTCAGACTCAGTGCCTAGAACCCTCTATGTTATTGGCTGGGAGAGGATGGGTCATTACAGAGCTGCTGACTTTGGAATTAGGCAATCAGACTGGAGTCCCGGCGCCGGCTCAGCACCCTGTGATTCCAGGCAAATCGCTTCACCTTCCCTTGTTCACAATATGAATGCGTCCCTGTGTTATGTAACTGGTGCTCATGTAAAGCGCTCCCTCAGGTTTGTTTTCTCTTGCTGTGGCGAGCGCTGCCTGTGCTCAGACTCAGTGCATAGAAGCCCTCGATGTTATTGGCTGGGAGAAGATGGGTCATTACAGAGCTGCTGACTTTGGAACTAGGCAATCAGACTGGAGTCCCGGCGCCGGCTCAGCACCCTGTGATTCCAGGCAAATCGCTTCACCTTCCCTTGTTCACAATATGAATGCGTCCCTGTGTTATGTAACTGGTGCTCGTGTAAAGCGCTCCCTCGGGTTTGTTTTCTCTTGCTGTGGTGAGCGCTGCCTGTGCTCAGACTCAGTGCCTAGAAGCCCTCAATGTTATTGGCTGGGAGAGGATGGGTCATTACAGAGCTGCTGACTTTGGAACTAGGCAATCAGACTTGAGTCCCGCCGTCGGCTCAGCACCCTGTGATTCCAGGCAAATTGCTTCACCTTCCCTTGTTCACTACATGAATGCGTCCCTGTGTTATGTAACTGGTGCTCGTGTAAAGCGCTCCCTCTGGTTTGTTTTTTCTTGCTGTGGTGAGCGCTGCATGTGCTCAGACTCAGTGCCTAGAAGCCCTCAATGTTATTGGCTGGGAGAGGATGGGTCATTAGAGAGCTGCTGACTTTGGAATTAGGCAATCAGACTTGAGTCCCGCCGTCGGCTCAGCACCCTGTGATTCTAGGCAAATCGCTTCACCTTCCCTTGTTCACAATATGAATGCGTCCCTATGTTATGTAACTGGTGCTCGTGTAAAGCGCTCCCTCGGTTTGTTTTCTCTTGCTGTGATGAGCGCTGCCTGTGCTCAGACTCAGTGCCTAGAAGCCCTCGATGTTATTGCCTGGGAGAGGATGGGTCATTACACAGCTGCTGACTTTGGAACTAGGCAATCAGACTGGAGTCCCGGCGCCGGCTCAGCACCCTGTGATTCCGGGCAAATCGCTTCACCTTCCCTTGTTCACAATATGAATGCGTCCCTGTGTTATGTAACTGGTGCTCGTGTAAAGCGCTCCCTCGGTTTGTTTTCTCTTGCTGTGGTGAGCGCTGCCTGTGCTCAGACTCAGTGCCTAGAAGCCCTCGATGTTATTGGCCGGGAGAGGATGAGTCATGACAGAGATCCTGACTTTGGAACTAGGCAATCAGACTCGAGTCCCGGCGTCGGCTCAGCACCCTGTGATTCCAGGCAAATCACTTCACATTCCCTTGTTCACAATATGAATGCGTCCCTGTGTTATGTAACTGGTGCTCGTGTAAAGCGCTCCCTCTGGTTTGTTTTCTCTTGCTGTGGTGAGCGCTGCCTGTGCTCAGACTCAGTGCCTAGAAGCCCTCGATGTTATTGGCTGGGAGAGGATGGGTCATTACAGAGCTGCTGACTTTGGAACTAGGCAATCAGACTGGAGTCCAGGCGCCGGCTCAGCACCCTGTGATTCCAAGCAAATCGCTTCACCTTCCCTTGTTCACAATATGAATGCATCCCTGTGTTATGTAACTGGTGCTCGTGTAAAGCGCTCCCTCGGGTTTGTTTTCTCCTTCTGTGGGGAGCGCTGCCTGTGCTCAGACTCAGTTTCTAGAAGCCCTCGATGTTATTGGCTGGGTGAGGATGGGTCATTACAGAGCTGCTGACTTTGGAACTAGGCAATCAGACTGGAGTCCCGGCGCCGGCTCAGCACCCTGTGATTCCAGGTAAATTGCTTCACCTTCCCTTGTTCACAATATGATGCGTTCCTGTGTTATGTAACTGGTGCTCATGTAAAGCGCTCCCTCGGGTTTGTTTTCTCTTGCTGTGGTGAGCACTGCCTGTGCTCAGACTCAGTGCCTATAAGCCCTCAATGTTATTGGCTGGGAGAGGTTGGGTCGTTACAGAGCTGCTGACTTTGGAACTAGGCAATCAGACTGGAGTCCAGACGCCGGCTCAGCACCCTGTGATTCCAGGTAAATCGCTTCACCGCCCTTGTTCACAATATGAATGCATCCCTGTGTTATGTAACTGGTGCTCGTGTAAAGCGCTCCCTCGGGTTTGTTTTCTCTTGCTGTGGTGAGCGCTGCCTGTGCTCAGACTCAGTGCCTAGAATACCCTCGATGTTATTGGCTGGGAGAGGATGGGTCATTACAGAGCTGCTGACTTTGGAACTAGGCAATCAGACTCGAATCCTGGCGTCGGCTCAGCACCCTGTGATTCCAGGCAAATCGCTTCACATTCCCTTCTTCACAATATGAATGCGTCCCTGTTTTATGTAACTGGTGCTCGTGTAATGTGCTCCCTCAGGTTTGTTTTCTCTTGCTGTGGTGAGCGCTGCCTGTGCTCAGTCTCAGTGCCTAGAAGCCCTCAATGTTATTGGCTGGGAGAGGATAAGTCATGACAGAGATGCTGACTTTGGAACTAGGAAATCAGACTCGAGTCCCGGCATTGGCTCAGCACCCTGTGATTCCAGGCAATTCGCTTCACCTTCCCTTGTTCACAATATGAATGCGTCCCTGTGTTATGTAACTGGTGCTCGTGTAAAGCGCTCCCTCTGGTTTGTTTTTTCTTGCTGTGGGGAGCGCTGCCTGTGCTCAGACTCAGTGCCTAGAAGCCCTCAATGTTATTGGCTGGGAGAGGATGGGTCATTAGAGAGCTGCTGACTTTGGAATTAGGCAATCAGACTTGAGTCCCGCCGTCGGCTCAGCACCCTGTGATTCTAGGCAAATCGCTTCACCTTCCCTTGTTCACAATATGAATGCGTCCCTGTGTTATGTAACTGGTGCTCGTGTAAAGCGCTCCCTCAGGTTTGTTTTCTCTTGCTGTGGTGAGCGCTGCCTGTGCTCAGACTCAGTGCATAGAAGCCCTCGATGTTATTGGCTGGGAGAGGATGGGTCATTACAGAGCTGCTGACTTTGGAACTAGGCAATCAGACTGGAGTCCAGGCGCCGGCTCAGCACCCTGTGATTCCAAGCAAATCGCTTCACCTTCCCTTGTTCACAATATGAATGCATCCCTGTGTTATTTAACTGGTGCTCGTGTAAAGCGCTCCCTCTGGTTTGTTTTCTCTTGCTGTGGTGAGCGCTGCCTGTGCTCAGACTCAGTGCCTAGAAGCCCTCAATGTTATTCGCTGGGAGAGGATGGGTCATTACAGAGCTGCTGACTTTGGAACTAGGCAATCAGTCTGGAGTCCCGGCGCCGGCTCAGTACCCTGTGATTCCAGGCAAATCGCTTCACCTTCCCTTGTTCACTATATGAATGCGTCCCTGTGTTATGTAACTGTGCTCGTGTAAAGCGCTCCCTCTGGTTTGTTTTCTTTTGCTGTGGTGAGCGCTGCATGTGCTCAGACTCAGTGCCTAGAAGCCCACGATGTTATTGGCTGGGAGAGGATGGGTCATTACAGAGGTGCTGACTTTGGAACTAGGCAATCAGACTTGAGTCCCAGCGTCGGCTCAGCACCCTGTGATTCCAGGCAAATCGCTTCACCTTCCCTCCTTCACAATATGAATGCGTCCCTGTGTTATGTAACTGGTGCTCGTGTAAAGCACTCCCTCGGGTTTGTTTTCTCTTTTTGTGGTGAGCGCTGCCTGTGCTCAGACTCAGTGCCTTGAAACCCTCGATGTTATTGGCTGGGAGAGGATGGGTCATTACAGAGCTGCGGACTTTGGAACTAGGCAATCAGACTGGAGTCCAGGCGCCGGCTCAGCAACCTCTGATTCCAGGGATATCGCTTCACCTTCCCTTGTTCACAATATGAATGCGTCCCTGTGTTATGTAACTGGTGCTCGTGGAAAGCGCTCCCTCGGGTTTGTTTTCTCTTGCTGTGGTGAGCGCTGCCTGTGCTCAGACTCAGTGCCTAGAAGCCCTCGATGTTATTGGCTGGGAGAGGATGGGTCATTACAGAGCTGCTGACTTTGGAACTAGGGAATCAGACTGGAGTCCCGGCGCCGGCTCAGCACCCTGTGATTCCAGGCAAATCGCTTCACCTTCCCTTGTTCACAATATGAATGCGTCCCTGTGTTATGTAACTGGTGCTCGTGTAAAGCGTTCCCTCGGGTTTGTTTTCTCTTGCTGTGGTGAGCGCTGCATGTGCACAGACTCAGTGCCTAGAAGCCCTCGATGTTATTGGCTGGGAGAGGATGGGTCATTACAGAGATGCTGACTTTGGAACTAGGCAATCAGACTCGAGTCCCGGCGTCGGCTCAGCACCCTGTGATTCCAGGCAAACCGCTTCACCTTCCCTTGTTCACAATATGAATGCGTCCCTGTGTTATGTAACTGGTGCTCGTGTAAAGCGCTCCCTCTGGTTTGTTTTCTCTTGCTGTGGTGATCGCTGCTTGTGCTCAGACTCAGTGCCTAGAAGCCCTCGATGTTATAGGCTGGGATAGGATGTGTCATTACAGAGATGCTGACTTTGGAACTAGACAATTAGACTCGAATCCCGGCGTAGGCTCAGCACCCTGTGATTCCAGGCAAATCACTTCACCTTCCCTTGTACACAATATGAATGCGTCCCTGTGTTATGTAACTGGTGCTCGTGTAAAGCGCTCCCTCGGGTTTGTTTTCTCTTGCTGTGGTGAGCGCTGCTTGTGCTCAGACTCAGTGCCTAGAAGCCCTCGATGTTATTGGCTGGGAGAGGATGGGTCATTACAGAGCTGCTGACTTTAGAACTAGGCAATCAGACTGGAGTCCCGGCACCGGCTCAGCACACTGTGACTCCAGGCAAATCGCTTCACCTTCCCTTGTTCACAATATGAATGCGTCCCTGTGTTATGTAACTGGTGCTCGTGTAAAGCGCTCCCTCTGGTTGGTTTTCTCTTGCTGTGGTGAGCGCTGCCTGTGCTCAGACTCAGTGCCTAGAAGCCCTCGATGTTATTGGCTGGGAGAGGATGGGTCATTACAGAGCTGCTAACTTTGGAACTAGGCAATCAGACTGGAGTCCCGGCGCTGGCTCAGCACCCTGCGATTCCAGGCAAATCGCTTCACCTTCCCTTGTTCACAATATGAATGCGTCCCTGTGTTATGTAACTGGTGCTCCTGTAAAGCGCTCCCTCGGGTTTGTTTTCTCTTGCTGTGGTGAGCGCTGCCTGTGCTCAGACTCAGTGCCTAGAAGCCCTCGATGTTATTGGGTGGGAGAGGATGAGTCATTACAGAGCTGCTGACTTTGGAACTAGGCAATCAGACTTGAGTCCCGGCACCGGCTCAGCACCCTGTGATTCCAGGAAAATCGCTTCACCTTCCCTTTTTCACAATATGAATGCGTCCCTGTGTTATGTAACTGGTGCTCGTGTAAAGCGCTCCCTCGGGTTTGTTTTCTCTTGCTGTGGTGAGCGCTGCCTGTGCTCAGACTCAGTGCCTAGAACCCTCGATGTTATTGGCTGGGAGAGGATGGGTCATTACAGAGCTGCTGACTTTGGAACTAGGCAATCAGACTGGAGTCCCGGCGCCGGCTCAGCACCCTGTGATTCCAGGCAAATCGCTTCACCTTCCCTTGTTCACAATATGAATGCGTCCCTGTGTTATGTAACTGGTGCTCATGTAAAGCGCTCCCTCAGGTTTGTTTTCTCTTGCTGTGGCGAGCGCTGCCTGTGCTCAGACTCAGTGCATAGAAGCCCTCGATGTTATTGGCTGGGAGAAGATGGGTCATTACAGAGCTGCTGACTTTGGAACTAGGCAATCAGACTGGAGTCCCGGCGCTGGCTCAGCACCCTGTGATTCCAGGCAAATCGCTTCACCTTCCCTTGTTCACAATATGAATGCGTCCCTGTGTTATGAAACTGGTGCTCGTGTAAAGCGCTCCCTTGGGTTTGTTTTCTCTTGCTGTGGTGAGCGCTGCCTGTGCTCAGACTCAGTGCCTAGAAGCCCTCAATGTTATTGGCTGGGAGAGGATGGGTCATTACAGAGCTGCTGACTTTGAAACTAGGCAATCAGACTTGAGTCCCGCCGTCGGCTCAGCACCCTGTGATTCCAGGCAAATCGCTTCACCTTCCCTTGTTCACTACATGAATGCGTCCCTGTGTTATGTAACTGGTGCTCGTGTAAAGCGCTCCCTCTGGTTTGTTTTTTCTTGCTGTGGTGAGCGCTGCCTGTGCTCAGACTCAGTGCCTAGAAGCCCTCAATGTTATTGGCTGGGAGAGGATGGGTCATTAGAGAGCTGCTGACTTTGGAATTAGGCAATCAGACTTGAGTCCCGCCGTCGGCTCAGCACCCTGTGATTCTAGGCAAATCGCTTCACCTTCCCTTGTTCACAATATGAATGCGTCCCTGTGTTATGTAACTGGTGCTCGTGTAAAGCGCTCCCTCGGTTTGTTTTCTCTTGCTGTGGTGAGCGCTGCCTGTGCTCAGACTCAGTGCCTAGAAGCCCTCGATGTTATTGGCTGGGAGAGGATGGGTCATTACACAGCTGCTGACTTTGGAACTAGGCAATCAGACTGGAGTCCCGGCGCCGGCTCAGCACCCTGTGATTCCGGGCAAATCACTTCACCTTCCCTTGTTCACAATATGAATGCGTCCCTGTGTTATGTAACTGGTGCTCGTGTAAAGCGCTCCCTCGGTTTGTTTTCTCTTGCTGTGGTGAGCGCTGCCTGTGCTCAGACTCAGTGCCTAGAAGCCCTCGATGTTATTGGCCGGGAGAGGATGAGTCATGACAGAGATCCTGACTTTGGAACTAGGCAATCAGACTCGAGTCCCGGCGTCGGCTCAGCACCCTGTGATTCCAGGCAAATCGCTTCACCTTCCCTTGTTCACAATATGAATGCGTCCCTGTGTTATGTAACTGGTGCTCGTGTAAAGCGCTCCCTCTGGTTTGTTTTCTCTTGCTGTGGTGAGCGCTGCCTGTGCTCAGACTCAGTGCCAAGAAGCCCTCGATGTTATTGGCTGGGAGAGGATGGGTCATTACAGAGCTGCTGACTTTGGAACTAGGCAATCAGATTGGAGTCCAGGCGCCGGCTCAGCACCCTGTGATTCCAAGCAAATCGCTTCACCTTCCCTTGTTCACAATATGAATGCATCCCTGTGTTATGTAACTGGTGCTCGTGTAAAGCGCTCCCTCGGGTTTGTATTCTCCTGCTGTGGGGAGCGCTGCCTGTGCTCAGACTCAGTTTCTAGAAGCCCTCGATGTTATTGGCTGGGTGAGGATGGGTCATTACAGAGCTGCTGACTTTGGAACTAGGCAATCAGACTGGAGTCCCGGCGCCGGCTCAGCACCCTGTGATTCCAGGTAAATTGCTTCACCTTCCCTTGTTCACAATATGATGCGTTCCTGTGTTATGTAACTGGTGCTCATGTAAAGAGCTCCCTCGGGTTTGTTTTATCTTGCTGTGGTGAGCACTGCCTGTGCTCAGACTCAGTGCCTAGAAGCCCTCAATGTTATTGGCTGGGAGAGGTTGGGTCGTTACAGAGCTGCTGACTTTGGAACTAGGCAATCAGACTGGAGTCCAGACGCCGGCTCAGCACCCTGTGATTCCAGGCAAATCGCTTCACCGCCCTTGTTCACAATATGAATGCGTCCCTGTGTTATGTAACTGGTGCTCGTGTAAAGCGCTCCCTCGGGTTTGTTTTCTCTTGCTGTGGTGAGCGCTGCCTGTGCTCAGACTCGGTGCCTAGAATACCCTCGATGTTATTGGCTGGGAGAGGATGGGTCATTACAGAGCTGCAGACTTTGGAACTAGGCAATCAGACTCGAGTCCCGGCGTCGGCTCAGCACCCTGTGATTCCAGGCAAATCGCTTCACATTCCCTTCTTCACAATATGAATGCGTCCCTGTTTTATGTAACTGGTGCTCGTGTAATGTGCTCCCTCAGGTTTGTTTTCTCTTGCTGTGGTGAGCGCTGCCTGTGCTCAGTCTCAGTGCCTAGAAGCCCTCGATGTTATTGGCTGGGAGAGGATAAGTCATGATAGAGATGCTGACTTTGGAACTAGGCAATCAGACTGGAGTCCCGGCGCCGGCTCAGCACCCTGTGATTCCAGGCAAATCGCTTCACCTTCCCTTATTCACAATATGAATGCGTCCCTGTGTTATGTAACTGGTGCTCGTGTAAAGCGCTCCCTCAGGTTTGTTTTCTCTTGCTGTGGTGAGCGCTGCCTGTGCTCAGACTCAGTGCATAGAAGCCCTCGATGTTATTGGCTGGGAGAGGATGGGTCATTACAGAGCTGCTGACTTTGGAACTAGGCAATCAGACTGGAGTCCAGGCGCCGGCTCAGCACCCTGTGATTCCAAGCAAATCGCTTCACCTTCCCTTGTTCACAATATGAATGCATCCCTGTGTTATTTAACTGGTGCTCGTGTAAAGCGCTCCCTCTGGTTTGTTTTCTCTTGCTGTGGTGAGCGCTGCCTGTGCTCAGACTCAGTGCCTAGAAGCCCTCAATGTTATTCGCTGGGAGAGGATGGGTCATTACAGAGCTGCTGACTTTGGAACTAGGCAATCAGTCTGGAGTCCCGGCGCCGGCTCAGTACCCTGTGATTCCAGGCAAATCGCTTCACCTTCCCTTGTTCACTATATGAATGCGTCCCTGTGTTATGTAACTGTGCTCGTGTAAAGCGCTCCCTCTGGTTTGTTTTCTCTTGCTGTGGTGAGCGCTGCATGTGCTCAGACTCAGTGCCTAGAAGCCCCCGTTGTTATTGGCTGGGAGAGGATGGGTCATTACAGAGATGCTGACTTTGGAACTAGGCAATCAGACTTGAGTCCCAGCGTCGGCTCAGCACCCTGTGATTCCAGGCAAATCGCTTCACCTTCCCTCCTTCACAATATGAATGCGTCCCTGTGTTATGTAACTGGTGCTCGTGTAAAGCACTCCCTCGGGTTTGTTTTCTCTTTTTGTGGTGAGCGCTGCCTGTGCTCAGACTCAGTGCCTTGAAACCCTCGATGTTATTGGCTGGGAGAGGATGGGTCATTACAGAGCTGCGGACTTTGGAACTAGGCAATCAGACTGGAGTCCAGGCGCCGGCTCAGCAACCTCTGATTCCAGGGATATCGCTTCACCTTCCCTTGTTCACAATATGAATGCGTCCCTGTGTTATGTAACTGGTGCTCGTGGAAAGCGCTCCCTCGGGTTTGTTTTCTCTTGCTGTGGTGAGCGCTGCCTGTGCTCAGACTCAGTGCCTAGAAGCCCTCGATGTTATTGGCTGGGAGAGGATGGGTCATTACAGAGCTGCTGACTTTGGAACTAGGGAATCAGACTGGAGTCCCGGCGCCGGCTCAGCACCCTGTGATTCCAGGCAAATCGCTTCACCTTCCCTTGTTCACAATATGAATGCGTCCCTGTGTTATGTAACTGGTGCTCGTGTAAAGCGTTCCCTCGGGTTTGTTTTCTCTTGCTGTGGTGAGCGCTGCATGTGCACAGACTCAGTGCCTAGAAGCCCTCGATGTTATTGGCTGGGAGAGGATGGGTCATTACAGAGATGCTGACTTTGGAACTAGGCAATCAGACTCGAGTCCCGGCGTCGGCTCAGCACCCTGTGATTCCAGGCAAACCGCTTCACCTTCCCTTGTTCACAATATGAATGCGTCCCTGTGTTATGTAACTGGTGCTCGTGTAAAGCGCTCCCTCTGGTTTGTTTTCTCTTGCTGTGGTGATCGCTGCTTGTGCTCAGACTCAGTGCCTAGAAGCCCTCGATGTTATAGGCTGGGATAGGATGTGTCATTACAGAGATGCTGACTTTGGAACTAGACAATTAGACTCGAATCCCGGCGTAGGCTCAGCACCCTGTGATTCCAGGCAAATCACTTCACCTTCCCTTGTTCACAATATGAATGCGTCCCTGTGTTATGTAACTGGTGCTCGTGTAAAGCGCTCCCTCGGGTTTGTTTTCTCTTGCTGTAGTGAGCGCTGCCTGTGCTCAGACTCAGTGCCTAGAAGCCCTCGATGTTATTGGCTGGGAGAGGATGGGTCATTGCAGAGCTGCTGACTTTAGAACTAGGCAATCAGTCTGGAGTCCCGGGACCGGCTCAGCACCCTGTGATTCCAGGCAAATCACTTCACCTTCCCTTGTTCACAATATGAATGCGTCCCTGTGTTATGTAACTGGTGCTCGTGTAAAGCGCTCCCTCGGTTCGGTTTCGCGTTAAATAAAACTGCTCTGATGAGAACTAAACGAGATCTGAGCCCAGCCCGTCCCAGACCTTCAAGGCTGAGACGGAACCCACCAATCAGAAGGCAGAACAGCAGCGCGTCATCACTCACCAGGTGGATCCTGGCTTCTGTCCTTTTATGTTCCTGTCTGATCCTTTTCACAGTGCTTAAAAGCCCCCGTCACCTGTCCTGGCTGCAGACGACAACGAGCTGTCTGGACAGGGTTGTCACCCCCAATCCCAGTTGCTTTTTTGTTTTAAAACCCCCTTTATATGTACTGTATCAGCTTGTCACACCTCCGTGGCATAAGAACCTGCCTGTAAGAAATATCTTATTGTTTGAGAACGCACCAGGCCTTCACAAGACTGTGAATAAACAGGACGTTTTCCTTTTGATAACGATAAAGACGACCGACCCATGCCTCTCTTGTGTCTGAATAGCATGTTTTGCCTCTCACTCAAACATCTCGCCGTCTGTTCAGTTCACAAAACAATCATAGTGCTATACGTCTGTACGTTTTTTAAATGACAACTACATTTTGGGGCATTTTGGAAAACACTTGCTTTTTGTAGCTTAACATCTCGGTGGTGTCGATAAATCGGTTTCAAAGTTTTCATTTAGCTGAAAGGCGTGTTTCTTTTTTACGTGCAATACCAGGCTTATGTACATGTCAATTCAATCCCCATTCATCGCAGTCTCATCATATTTTGTGCTGGCTATATGATCTGCTCACACCTTCAGCTTTAGCATACCAAATAATCCCATATTAAAAAGTATATAACAAGCATTTGCAATACAATAGGTCTCGCATTTACGCGAGTTTGAGATATTGGCATTGTAAATGACAATGCGTTTTTTTATGCTTCAAAAACCAAAACATAAATAAAAGGCATTGTCATTTACAATGCCGATAGCTCAAACTCGCGTAAATGCGAGACCTGTTGCATTGCAAAAGCTTGTTTTTCTGTGTATTCTGTCTTGGAGTTCCACTTCCCTCATTGTGTGCCAGTGTCAAGGGGCTCGGCGCTGTCACATGGCCACAGATATATTGCTGGTTTATGGCCGGTTGTATCCTGGGGGCAACGCCGGGGCACCGGGGGGCAGCGCTGGGTCATTGTCACAGCCTCTGGCTCTGTTCCTCTGTGTTTTGGCTGTTGCTCCACAGATGCGAGATCTCCCTGCACGCCCCCAGTCAGCAACGTTTCAATCGTAACATCTGGAGCAGAAGTGTAAGTGGCGGGTGGGGGGGAATGGGGGTGGCGAGGGAGGAGGGGGGGCTGCAAGGAACTGATGCATTTGGTTTCACCAAAGCAAGGAAGGAAGCCGCATTAGGTGCTGTGATCAGGCCAGATTCTGTGGCTCCTGACGTTAGGCGCTAACAATTGGGGAGGTCAAAGGACAACTTAGTGGGGTCAACGAGACACCGTGGGGTGTATTTTGTGACTGTGTAAAAGGGGGAGCCTCCTGAGGCCACGACTGAGTCCCTCGAGTCGAAAAGCCTGTGCCGTGAGAAAGGGTTTATTGGCCTGTGGGCGCAGAGCATGGCTTTATCTAAGGAATGCTTGCTTTTGTCGAAATGAAAGGCTAATCCGCCCAAATTCTGGCAGCCGTGAGCGTGCTGTTCATACCGGCCTGGGAAGGACAGTTGAGGGGCTGGAGTGTACTTTGGTTTCCCAAATATTTATCATATCAATGGCTTTTTGCAGAGAGAAGTGGGGCTGGGGGGGTTAGAAGAGACAGCCAAAGCGGTCAAATGGCTTTTTATTTTTTAAGAACACTACATCTTGCTCTCTAAATGTAATGAAACAACCCGAAAAATGTTTTTTTAAAGGATGTATTTTATAAACTAGGAGTTTTGTAGAGGCGCATGCTGGCGATCTCAGCAACACCGGTCCCCGGACAAGCACAGAAACGATTAAACTCGGTACCTGGAAGTTGCTAGTTGAGTAAAGCAACATTGGGTCTTGTAGGATAAGTGAACTCCCTTGGTTCTCTAGCTCACTAAAATGTGAAAGAATTTCAATGTCAGAGGGGAGACTTGAGGGGCTGGGGTGGAACATTTAAAAGAGAAATAGGTTTTGATACGAGAACCTTATACATGTGTCCGAACTCTTCCCACATAGAGCACACTGCATCCATGCACACTTTGATCCATGCATGCATGCACGATCCAGCCGGCAACTTCTCAGACATGGTGGGGTGCGACGAGGCTATTTATACATTTGTCAAGTAACAGTGACCGCTACATTTCCGCTAACTGGGAAGCCACGGTCAATATATCAAGTGTACAGCGCTAACAATGCCTTGCAGTTACAAATGGTTGTTTCACTCCAGACTGTATCATGCCACAATAGCGCTGGTCCATTGTAAATCCTTTAGTCGTGGCATTACTGTGGTGGCCAGATAACAGTTTGAAACTGCAGCAGGCACTAGCACAACACGGCTGGAAGTTGCAGAGTGGTCTCCAGCTGACAGAGAGGAACCAGTGTTCTGCGCTTTGTTGCACAGCGCCTTCTCCTCGGTTGGGCTTGAGCATGGTCGGTTCCTCATACCTTTGTTGCCCAGCTGCTACAGAAGCCAGGCTGATTCTCGAAGAAGGTATATGATACTCTGTGGACTCCTACTCTGTTGGATTGTCCAGTGACGAACCCACAGTACCTCACTAATGCTCTGCACACCAATGGGATTTAAATGGCCTTCTAACCATGGTCACTAGTTGCCTGCACGAACCCATGGGAGCCACACCATTCAGTTGTGGACCTGGACAACTGGATTTTCTGATGCCAACATCTGACCAAGAAAAGGAAGGAAGGAAATCCGAATCCCACTCAGCATCTGAATTAGAGGGTGCAGAGCATATGGTGCTCTTTTAGTTAATCACTTTACTAATCCTGTCCCCAGATACACAAGCACAAGGCGGCGCTTTGGGAATTCTTCCTTGCTCGTTCTCAAACCTCCATATGCCTCAGAAGATGTACCTCCTTCATACCCTAGTTTGGATGACTTACTACCGACAAGCTAGGGACACATAAAAGGCTAGGTGTGGTGAGAGCCCTGAAATTCTGTCTGAGTAGGCCAGGTTTTGCAGCAAGGAGAGTCCTGTGCTGTGTCGTCAGTGGTGCTGGGGGTGAGTGGGGCCTGTTCACCAGCCTTGCCACCCATACATGCTCTTTGGAGTGGTCTCCTACTTGTCACATGCTGCACCTCTGGGAGTGCTCGTCCGCCCTCTCAGAAGATTTATTTAGTCACTCAGTCACCACCAGCGCACCTTCAGTGGCTTTCTGGATTTATTGTCCATAGATGGAATCACAGTGGTGACCCACAAGCCCCGGAGCTGAACTCCTGGTCCATGGGTGGCAAACTGGGCAAACAAAGGATTAGGACATCGAGCTGTCAGTATCTCTACCTGATCACCACCTTTTGTCGACACTGGCCTTCTGGTCGGTTTTGTTTTGTAATCCCCTTAAATGTTGGCGGTGGTGGCAGCTAGTGCAATGAACAAAGACTCTTCAATACAGTTAGTCTATGGTCCGCTCTGTTAACAGTGAACCATCAGGTTGTGCTAAATGATCATAGTTAGGTTTTGGGGGTAAAGCATAAGTGTTGACGGGGCGCACTAGCACTTGGCTGTCTTTGGCACGGCTTCTGGATCTATCCATAAAGTTAAACATGCCCTGCTTGTTAGGAAGAGCCATATGATGAGCAGCCTTTATAATACAGCCAACAAGATGGGGTCAGTAAGTTAACCTTCACAGTGATCTGAAGGTCACGTGTTCGAATCTCGGAAAGGCAAACTCGACCATTCATGGTTCCCTTCCACAAAACAGTGAATTTAGTACTTTTAAATTGGGTAATAGTACATCTTTTATTTGAAGCGCTGAGTTAAAAATACGTTTACATTATTGTTCGATCACTTGCATGACTGGCCCAAGCTACACCATAAACATCCCAACACAGCTCCCACTTATCAGGGAGAACTGGACATTTTACCAGAAAATCAAGGCAATAGCAGTTTTCACCAAGGAGGAGCCGCTGATGTGCTTTAGTGATTCATATCAAACGCTCCGAATAATGTCACAAAGTCAGGACGTGGTGACTTAAATATGGCCCATCACATAACAAAATATGCCTGTATTGCTTGGTGACAAGGACACAAACTTATAGACTGAAACACACCACCTGCCCGACACACGGTACGTGTTCATAGATTTGCATGAGAGGATTTCCTATTTTGCTCCCCGGGGCTTTATTGATTATAGAGGGGGGGCCTCGCGGCACCCCCAAGCCCCGGGGACCGCCACCTCCCCGGGGCTTAATTTTAATAAGGGTGGGGGGGCCACGGGATGCGTTTGCACAGTGGTGAAGGGAGGGGGCGGGGCCTGATGTAACAAGTGTGCAAACGTGCCGTGGCGCGTTTTAAGTTGGGGTATTAGAAGGGGTGTAAAAAGGGGCGTGGCCTCAGACCACCTCTCTGTAACGCAGCTCTGTGGCGCTTACTGGAGGTACCTGGTGGGCTAGTTGGCACCCAGGGACCCTCAGGATTCAAGGGGACTTAATCCCCCAACTTAAAACGCGCCAGGGGGTGCGTTTGCAGAGTGGTGGAGAAAGGGGTCATGGCCTGTGTCCACCTCTCAGCAATCCCACTGTGTGGGGCTTACTGGAGGCAAGAGGTAGGCTAGTTGGCCCCTAAAGGACCCCCAGCAGCGAAGGGGACTTCAATCCCCATCCAAGAGCGTGCCATGAACGCGTTTGCAGAGTGGTGGGCAAAGGGAGCGTGGCATGTTATGAGAACTTAGCAATCCTGCTGTGTGGTACTTACTGGAGGTAATAGAAGGGGTAGTTGGCCCCCAAGGATGTTCTTGGGGGCCAAGTACCCCTCTTGTTACCTCCAGTAAGTCCCACACAGTAGGATTGCTAAGACGTCTTTGGAGGCCATGCCCCCCTTCTCCACCACTCCTGGTACCTCCTATAAGTCCTACACAGCGGAATTCCTGAGCGCTGGTCGGAGGCCCAGCACCCTTTCTCCACCACTCTGCAAACGCATCTACTAGTTTAAGAAGTGTTTGCAATGCAAAAGGTTTCGCATTTGCGAGAGTTAGAGCTATTGGCGTTGTAAATGTAAAAGTTTTTTACTAATGTTTTTTGGAGTGAAGTGGATATACGTTGTGTGTAGTGGAATTATGTGGTAAGTTGTGCAGTGAAATTATCTGGATAGAAAGTATGTGGTATTTAGTGTGTAGGAATTATGTAGAGTGGGATTATATGTTATGGAGAGTAATTATGTGGTATGCTAGTCTTTGTTGTGGAGTGATAACCTCAGGTTTAGTCTTCCTCGTTTCCATAAAAGCTCAACTATGAACTCAGTAAGACAAAAAAGAAGGAATCACTGAGGAGCACTTGTGGACCTAGTCAGAGGTATAAGCAGGGCCACTGGAATTATGCGACTGTTTGGCTGCACAGATTTTTGCATAATTATACATTTTCCGCATTAGCCACATAATCCATTATCTGCTCCCTAATCTGCAGTTTTGAACAAAAAAAGCCTTGTTTCTAGCTCAAACATTATCAAAAAAGCAGCGACAAGTGTTACAGCATGGTGGAAGGCCCTTTGCAAATGTAGAACTTATTGCTAAATGTGGGTGTTAAATTGGTACTAATGGTGTGCAAGCCACTCTTGCTTCCTTCTGCGCCTCTCTTGCCTCTTTCTGCATTTCTGTTACTTCTTTCTGCACATTTCTTTCTTTTTCTGTACCCCTCTTGCCTCTTTCTGCACCCTTCTTCCCTCTTTCTGCACCCTTCTTGTCTCTTTCACCACCTCTGTTGCTTCTTTCTGCACTTCTCTTCCTTCTTTCTGCATCCCTCTTGCCTCTTTCTGTACCCCTCTTTCCTCTTTGTGCACCTCTCCTACCTCTTTCTGCACCCCTCTTGACTCTTTCTGCACCTCTGACGGTTCTTTCTGCACTGCTCTTGCTTCTTTCTGCACCTCATTTGCAAATTTCTGTATCCCTCTTGCCTCTTTCTGCACCCCTGTTCCCTCTTTCTGCACTTTTCCTGCCTCTTTATGCACTTCTCTTACCTCGTTCTGCACCTCTCTTGCCTCGTTCTGCACCTCTGTTGCTTCTTTCAGCAATTCTCTTGCCTCTTTCTGTACTTCTCTTGCTTGTTTCTGCACCTCTCTTGCGTCTTTCTGCACCTCTTTTGTGTCTTTCTGCACCTCTCTTGCATCTTTCTTCACCTCTCTTGCGTCTTTCTGCACCTCTGTTGCCTCTTTCTGCACCTAGCTTGCTTCTTTCTGCACCCCTCTTGCCTCTTTCTGCACCCCTCTTGCCTCTTTCTGCACCCCTCTTGCCTCTTTCTGCACCCCTCTTTTCTCTTTCTGTAACCTCTCTTGCCTTTTTCTGCAGTTCTCTTGCCTCTTTCTGCACCTCTTTTGCTTCTTTCTGCACTTCTCTTGCCTCTTTCTGTACCCCTCTTACCTCTTTCTGCACCTCTAACGGTTTTTTCTGCAGTACTCTTGCTTCTTTCTGCACCTCACTTGTCTCTTTCTGCACTTCTCTTGCTTATTTCTACACCTCTGTTGCTTCTTTCAGCAATTCTCTTGCCTCTTTCTGCACTTCTGTTCCTTCTTTTTGCACCCCTCCTGCCTCTTTCTGTACCTCTCTTTCCTCTTTGTACACCTCTCCACCTCTTACTGCACCCCTCTTGCCTCTTTTTGCACCTCTGTTGGTTCTTTTTTTTATTTATTTTTTTATTCACTATCAACTCTTCATACATGATTACACAAAAGCAGATGATATCCATCCAATATTATACATGTGAAAGAAAAAAACGAAAAAACATACAAAAAATGCATCAGAAAAAAAAAACTAGAATTACATTATACACATGCGGGACAAAAGAGGGAATTAAATCACTCCCTTGGCCCAACCCTTCAATCTTAGACTAAATCTAATTCACATCGGATTCTATACCATATTTAAGGCCAAGGGTTATTACTGACATCTCTCCAATCTGGTCTTCCAGTCGGCTATTGGGGCCCAGATAAGTTTACCTAGTTTTGAAGCTTTCCACCCTCTCTTCTCGTATAAACCCTTTTCCAAACTATATACAGCTAGTAGGCGAGACACCCATTGTTGAAAAGTAGGAGGGTTAAGATCTTTCCATGCTGAGGTCACGCAAATCCTGACTACCGCCATAGCAATAAAAATAAATTTGTGATGAGCTACTTGAGTTCCGTCTCTAGCCACACCTAGCACCATTAGCTCATTGGTTAGTCTTATATGAATCCTCAGGGTTTGCCCCATAAAATATTCTATCGTCTTTTTCAAAGAATCTAGCTTAGGACACGAGGCAAACATATGGACCGTATCAGCCTCGTCCCTATGACAACGCGGGCAGCACGTGCCCGTGGTCCCCCCCCATTGGGCTATTCTTGCTGGGGTGTAATAGAGTTCAAATATGGTTTTGTAGTGTTGAGCTTGAAGATTGGCAACCTTCAGGATCGTACTTCCTAGCTTAAGTGAGGCTATAAACTCGCTCCCGTCGATGCCCAACTTCCCCCGCCATTTTTCCGTCTGTTTTTCAAGATCATCTTTTTGATATTGATTTAATTCACTGTAGATCTGGGAAATGGAACACCCTTCCGGGTCTCTCACCCTTTCCATAACTGTATCTCTATCATATATACTTTGCCCTCCTCTTTTCCTTGCCAGGGCCGATCGAATCTGCAAAAATTTAAAAAATTCCCTACGCTGTAGATTAAAAAGGGTTTGAGCTCTTTCAAAAGTTATTATACCATCGAGATCTGTAATATCCCCAATTGTCTTAACCCCAAGGGCATCCCATCGTCTCATTATTGCGTCATGAAAGGTCTCAGGAAAAGAAGGATTCATAAATAGAGGTGTATAATAGTTCATTCTACCCAGTCCCAGCTTTTTCTAATGGCTGACCACACCGTTATTGCCGCACTCAAGGTCTTAAATTTAACTTTTTTATAATAGCTGGCCTCGCTAAACATTAGAAGCCAGTTACGGGCTTCCTCTTTTAAGAGTAATTCGTAGACGTCTGGTATAGAATCATGCTCCCTCCACCTGTCTGTAATATTGCCCCCTAGCAGCCCACGAATATATTGCATCACTGCGGCCCAATAGTATGCTCTTAGGTCGGGTACCGCCCAACCTCCTCTCTCCCTAGGAAGGGACATAAATTTGAGAGCCCTTCTTGTCTTCCCCTGAGCCCAGATGAACCGGTTTATCATTCTTTCCATTTCTTTAAACCAACTATTATCAAATTTCAGGGGATCGTTCTGAACAAGTATAAAACTTTTGGGAGAAATATCATTTTAATGATATTGCATCTTCCCACTATCGAGAGATGTAAATTATTCATCCTATCAAGATCCCTCCTTGATTTCTGAATCACTGGAGTTAGGTTTTTTTCAACGATTTTGTTTAAGTTTGATGTTATAATAACCCCTAAATAGGTGGCAGAGTCCACCACTCTTGAATCAGCCATATTAATCTTATCATTGACCACTATTTGTGTTTTACCACGATTAAGTTTATAACCAGAGAGTGCCCCAAAGCATTCTGCCTCTTGTTCTATTTCGTCAATTGCTGCAGAGGGATTTGAGGCCGTTATTGCTAAATCATCTGCATAGCCCAGGATCTTTGTTTCAAAACCATTCAGGCAGATTGGAAGAATGCATCTGTTCATCTCAATTCTCCTTATAAAAGGATCTATGTAAAAAGCAAAGAGAAGGGGAGAGCAGGGGCACCCCTGCCTCGTTCCTCGCTTAATGTCTATTGGATTGCTCTGTTCTCCCCTAACTCGGAGTAAAATCTGCGGATTCTTATACAGCGCCTGTAATGCTTTTATACATCCCTTGCCTATTCCTACGTTCTCCAGTGTAGACCAAAGAAAGCCCCACGAGACCCTATCAAACGCCTTCTCTGCATCAAGCAGAATAAGCGCCATAGGGTCTCGTGTGGCTGAAACACCGTCGAACAGAGTGCAAACTCTCCTAATATGTTCCGCGGTCCCCCTTCCGGGAATAAACCCGTGTTGCACCTCTGTTGGTTCTATCTGCACTGCTCTTGCTTCTTTCTGCACCTCATTTGCCTCTTTTGGCACTTCTGTTAATTCTTTATGCACCCCTCCTGCCTCTTTCCCCACCCCTCTTCCCTATTTGTGCAACTCTCTTGCCTCTTTCTACACCTATCTGCCCTTTTTCTGCACCACTCTTGCCTCTTTCTGTACCTCTGTTGCTTCTTTCTGCACTTCTCTTGCCTCTTTCTGCACCCTTCGTGCCTCTTTCAGCACCTCTGTTGCTTCTTTCAGCAATTCCCTTGCCTCTTTCTGCACTTCTCTTCCTTCTTTTTGCACCCATCCTGCCTCTTTCTGTACTTCTCTTTCTTCTTTGTACACCTCTCCACCTCTTACTGCACCCCTCTTGCCTCTTTTTGCACCTCTGTTGGTTCTTTCTGCACTGCTCTTGCTTCTTTCTGCACCTCACTTGCCTCTTTTGGCACCTCTGTTAATTCTTTCTGCACCCCTCCTGCCTCTTTCTGCACCCCTCTTCCCTAATTGTGCAACTCTCTTGCCTCTTTCTACACCTATCTGCCCTTTTTCTGCACCACTCTTGCCTCTTTCTGTACCTCTGTTGCTTCTTTCTGTACTTCTCTTGCATCTTTCTGCACCTCTGTTGCCTCTTTCCTCACTTCACTTGCTTCTTTCTGCACCTCTCTTGCCTCTTTTGGCAACTCTGTTAATTCTTTCTGCACCCCTCCTGCCTCTTTCTGCACCCCTCTTCCCTATTTGTGCAACTCTCTTGCCTCTTTCTACACCTATCTGCCCTTTTTCTGCACCACTCTTGCCTCTTTCTGTACCTTTGTTGCTTCTTTCTGCACTTCTCTTGCCTCTTTCTGCACCCTTCGTGCCACTTTCAGCACCTTTGTTGCTTCTTTCTGCACTTCTCTTCCTTCTTTCTGCACCTCTCTTGCGTCTTTCTGCACCTCTGTTGCCTCTTTCTGCACCTCTCTTGCTTCTTTCTGCCCCCCACTTGCCTCTTTCAGCACCTCTGTTGCTTTTTTCTGCAGATCGCTTGCCTCTTTCTGCACCTCTCTTTCCTCTTTCGGCACCTCTGTTGCTTCTATCTGCACCCCTCCTGCCTCTTTCTGCACCCCTCTTCCCTATTTGTCCAGCTCTCTTGCCTCTTTCTACACCTCTCTTCCCTCTTTCTGCACCACTCTTGCCTCTTTCTGTACCTCTGTTGCTTCTTTCTGCACTTCTCTTGCCTCTTTCTGCACCCTTCGTGCCTCTTTCAGCACCTCTGTTGCTTCTTTCTGTACTTCTCTTCCTTCTTTCTGCACCCCTCGTGCCTCCTTCTGCACCTCTGTTGCTTCTTTCTGCACTTCTCTTGGTTCTTTTTGCACTTCTCTTGCCTTTTTCTGCACCCTTCATGCCTCATTCAGTACCTCTGTTGCTTCTTTCTGCACTTCTCTTCCTCCTTTCTGCACCCCTCTTGCCTCTTTCTGCACCTCTCTTGCTTCTTTCTGCACCTCACTTGCCTCTTTGAGCACCTCTGTTGCTTTTTTCTGCAGATCTCTTGCCTCTTTCTGCACCTCACTTGCGTCTTTCTGCACCTCTGTTGCTTTTTTCTGCAGATCTCTTGCCCCTTTCTGCACCCCTCTTTTCTCTTTCTGCACCTCTCTTGCCTCTTTCTGCACCCCTGTTCCATATTTCTGCACCTTTCCTGCCTGTTTCTACACCTCTCTTGCCTCTTTCTGTACCTCTGTTGCCTCTTTCTGCACTTCTCTTGCTCTTTCTGCACCCTTTGCGCCTCTTTTAGCACCTCTGTTACTTCTTTCTGCACTTCTCTTACTTCTTTCCGCACCCCTCCTGCCTCTTTCTGTACCTCTGTTGCCTCTTTGTTCACCCCCTTCTACCTTTTTCTGCACCCCTCTTGCCTCCTTTTACACCTCTGTTGCTTCTTTCTGCACTTCTCTTAGTTCTTTCTGCACTGCTCTTGCCTCTTTCTGCATCCCTCTTGCCTCTTTGAGCACCTCTTTTGCTTCTTTCTGTACTTCTCTCTCCTCTTTCTGCACCCCTCTTGCTTCTTTCTGCACCTCTGTTGCTTCTTTCTGCACTTTTATTGCCTCTTTCTGCTCCTCTCTTGCTTCTTTCTGTACCCCACTTGCCTCTTTCAGCACCTCTCTTGCTTTTTTCTGCAGCTCGCTTGCCTCTTTCTGCACCTCACTTGTGTCTTTCAGCACCTCTGTTGCTTATTTCTGCCCTTTTATTGCCTCTTTCTGCACCTCTCTTGCTTCTTTCTGCACCCCACTTGCCTCTTTCAGCACCTCTGTTACTTTTTTCTGCAGATCTTTTGCCCCTTTCTGCACCCCTCTTTTCTCTTTCTGCACCTATCTTGCCTCTTTCTGCACCTCTGTTCCCTGTTTCTGCACTTCTCTTGCTCTTTCTGCACCCTTCGCGCCTCTTTCAGCACCTCTGTTGGTTCTTTCTGCACTGATCTTGCTTTTTCTGCACCTCACTTGCCTCTTTCTGCACTTCTCTTGCTTTTTTCTACACCTCTGTTGCTTCTTTCAGCAATTCTCTTGCCTCTTTCTGCACTTCTCTTCTTGCTTTCTGCACCCCTCTGGCCTCTTTCTGTACCTCTCTTGCCTCTTTGTGCACCCCTCTTACCTTTTTCTGCACCCCTCTGTTGGTTCTTTCTGCACTACTCTTTCTTCTTTATGCACCTCACTTTCCTCTTTCTGCACTTCTGTTGCTTCTTTCTAAACCTCTGTTGCATCTTTCAGCAATTCTCTTAGCTCTTTCTGCACTTTTCTTGCTTGTTTCTGCACCTCTCTTGCATCTTTCTGCACCTCTGTTGCCTCTTTCTGCACTTCACTTGCTTCTTTATGCACCTCTCTTGCCTCTTTCGGCACCTCTGTTGCTTCTATCTGCACCCCTCCTGCCTCTTTCTGCACCCCTCTTCCCTATTTGTCCAACTCTCTTGCCTCTTTCTATACCTCTCTTCCATCTTTCTGCACCACTCTTGCCTCTTTCTGTTCCTGTTGCTTCTTTCTGCACTTTTCTTGCCTCTTTCTGTACCTTTCGTGCCTCTTTCAGCACCTCTGTTGCTTCTTTCTGCACCCCTCATGACTCTTTAAGCACCTGTTGCTTCTTTCTGCACTCCTCTTCCTTCTTTCTGCTCCTCTCGTGCCTCCTTCTGCACCTCTGTTGCCTCTTTCAGCACCTCTGTTGGTTCTTTCTGCACTGCTCTTGCTTCTTTCTGCACCTCACATGCCTCTTTCTGTACTTCTCTTGCTTTTTTCTACACCTCTGATGCCTCTTTCTGCACCTCTCTTGCTTCTTTCTGCACCTCACTTGCCTCTTTCAGCACCTCTGTTGCTTTATTCTGCAGATCTCTTGCCTCTTTCTGCACCTCTGTTGCCTCTTTCGGCACCTCTGTTGCTTCTTTCTGCACCCCTGTTCCCTCTTTTGGCACCCCTCTTCCCTATTTGTCCAACTCTCTTGCCTCTTTCTACACCTCTCTTCCCTCTTTCTGCACCACTCTTGCCTCTTTCTGTACCTCTGTTGCTTTTTATGCACTTCTGTTCCTTCTTTCTGCACCCCTTGTGCCTCATTCTGCACCTCTGTTGCTTCTTTCTGCACTTCTCTTGGTCCTTTCTGCACTTCTCTTGCCTCTTTCTGCACCCTTCGTGCCTCATTCAGCACCTCTGTTGCTTATTTCTGCACTTCTCTTCCTTCTTTCTGCACCCCTCTTGCCTCTTTCTGCACCTGTGTTGCTTCTTTCAGCACTTCTATTACCTCTTTCTGCACATCTCTTGCTTGTTTCTGCACCTCACTTTCCTCTTTCAGCACCTCTGTTGCTTTTTTCTGCAGATCTCTTGCCTCTTTCTGCACGTCACTTGCCTCTTTCAGCACCTTTGTTGCTTTTTTCTGCAGATCTCTTGCCTCTTTCTGCACCCTTCTTTTCTCTTTCTGCACCTCTCTTGCCTCTTTCTGCACCCCTGTTCCCTGTTTCTGCACCTTTCTTGCCTGTTTCTGTACCTCTATTGCCTCTTTCTGTACCTCTGTTGCTTCTTTCTGCACTTCTCTTGCTCTTTCTGCACCCTTCATGCCTGTTTCAGCTGGACTGCTCTTGCTTTGTGCTGCACCTCACTTGCCTCTTTCTGCACTTCTCTTCTTTCTTTCAGCACCCCTCCTGCCTCTTTCTGTAACACTCTTGCCTCTTTGTGCATCCCTCCTACCTTTTTCTGCACCCCTCTTGCCTCTTTTTGCACCTCTTTTGCTTCTTTCCGCACTGCCCTTACTTCTTCCTGCACCTCTCTTGCCTCTTTCTGCACCTCTGAGTTAGAGGTACTCTTAATCCCCCTGCCCTATTATGTACTAGGGGCTTACAGGGGAGGTCATGCCAATCACAGGGACACCCCAACCCATAGTGTACCCTAGTGTATGTAGGTGTTTTCACTGTATTCTAAGTGTCTTTCAGCATAGCACTGGCTCCGGGTCTGGTTAGTCAGAGTCAGTTACCACCAGTACCAGTCAGTAAAATGTTGGGGGCACAGGATGACTTTGAAACAAGGCCTCTTTCTGCACCTCTGTTGGTTCTTTCTGCATATCTCTTACTTCTTTCTGCACTTTTCTTTGTCTTTCTGTTGCCTCTTTCTGCATTTCTCTTGCTTCTTTCTGCGCCTTTCTTCCTCTTTCTTCACATGTCCTACCTCTGTAGGCATAGTTAGAAAATATCATTTAAAAAACCTTAGAAATTCACTGAAAAAACCATAGGTTTCAGGGACGTTATAGTTAGAAATTAGCATTTAAAAAACCTTAGAAATTCACAGAAAAAACCACAGGTTTAAGGGACGTTATAGTTAGTTGGACATTTCACTCATACAAAACCAGAGAAATTCGGCCGTTATAGTTCGTTCAGCTAACTATAACTCGCGCCCCCGCAATGCACTGCTGATGACGTCACATATTACATCATTCATGACATGGTCAGTGACATCACTGATGACATCTCAAATGACATCACTGATGACATCATCCCCGTGATAATCTGATGCACCTCCTCATACCCTAATATAACCTTTGATACACCCACACTAAAATACGGACTACCATTTTCGAAACCATAGACACACCAATACCAGTTAGTACATACCCACTCACTAATTCCTAGGTCTACACACACATCCACTCATTCACCCATACAGTCACTCATACATGCAGTCAACCATCAATACGGCATTATCATATGCACTCACATATCTATACAGACACTCACACACCGCCACTCATCCATAGAGTTACTCACACACCTAGTCAGTCATGCAAAGAATCAATCACACTCCCATATACTCACCTATACAGTTATACACACACCACCTCACTTATTCAAACATATACTAACACATACTTACACTCTTATACAATAACTAATACAAGCACACACTGATCCATACAGCCACTCTCACAATCACTCACTCTCAAACATAGTCATTTATACACTACAACACTCACATATACTGCCTTTCACATATGCAGTTACTCACACATGTACCACTGAGGCATCTATTCACTCACCAACACACCCATACACACACTCACCCACCCATACAGCCCTTCACAGATGCACTCTTGAACCCATACACCCAGTGAACCATCCACTCACACATTTATGCACAGAGTCACACCCCCCCACCCACCCACACCGACACTCAGGCACCCATAGATACTCAGACAACCAATCAATAACCCATATAGATCCTCATTTAGCTACTCACCAACTCATGCAACCACTTAAACACCAACTGACAAACTAAACTGTGTGAATGTCTGTATCAGTCACTAACCCATGCATTCAGTAAGACACATTTAATCACTCACTTATACAATCAGTCATGCACCTACTAAATCATCCATCCAGACACTTATACACCCACTCATTCTTCAATACACCTTGGCATATATATTAAACATATTTAAACTTTATAGAAACACACAGTCACTGGATGATGTCATCAGTGATGTCATCAGTGATGTCATTTGAGATGTCATCAGTGATGTCATCAGTGATGTCATCAGTGATGTCACTGACCATGTCATGAATGATGTAGTATGTGACGTCATCAGCAGTGCATTGCGGGGGCGCGAATTATAGTTAGCTGAACTAACTATAACAGCCAAATTTCTCTGGTTTTGTATGAGTGAAATGTCCAACTAACTATAACGTCCCTGAAACCTGTGGTTTTTTCAGTGAATTTCTAAGGTTTTTTAAATGCTAATTTCTAACTATAATGTCCCTGAAACCTATGGCTTTTTCAGTGAATTTCAAAGTTTTTTTTAAATGCTAATTTCTAACTATAACGTCCCTCAAACCTATGGTTTTTTCAGTGAATATATATATATATATATATATATATATATATTGACACTATGTTAACTGGACTAATCTACTCTGATGCATTAACTTGTTCAATAATGTCCTGATCACACAGATTCTCAAATGTTTTCTCAGTTTCTCATGCGCTCTAATATGTAAATTTCATCCCTTAGGTGCACTTGATACAACGTTTTTCTTAATCACAATTTTGTGTACAAAACCTATTAATTCCCATACTTTTTCCTGAGAATAACACATCATATTTCCTTAAAACTTCATCTATATATAAGTATTTATTCTCTACTAACATTATGGGAGTAGTAGTCCTCAATCTCAGAATTATTCCCATTCGTCCCTGGTATACCCATTTGAAAATCTCTCTCCCATAAATTGTTACATAGGTCTTGGTAGACATACAACTATCCCTAAGCCAAAGGGTGCTGTCAAACACCCCAAGGGTTTGGATATTGTGGTCCCTGTATGAACACTGCTCTAATATCAGCAGGTATAATGGTATATGGTTCCTAAACCAGAATTGTTTTAAAGATTTCTCTGAAATCGTGGTCACACATGACCCTGAGTCTGTCATGCCCTTCAAATAAACTCCATGAATTTGAACATCACAAAATGGGCTATACTCAGTCTGTATCCCTTTTTCATCCATCACTTCAAACTTTCAAAATCATGAGTGCCATATTCTCATCCCCACTTAACTCACCACCTTTTGACCCATTACCTGACATGCATACTTCGATAAAAAGTCAAATTTTCCTACACTTGTTACATCTTTTCCTTACCACTGGAAAATTTGGACAATTCCCTACGTGACCACTGGCACCACATCTGAAACATCTACTTCTATAAGCCGTTCTCCTGGTGGTGTTCTCTTTCCATCCATCCATCCATCTTGTTTATTTTTACTATATCACTCAGAGGTTTGTCCCTTAAGCTTAGAGTTCCCTGACACACCTTCACTAACATTACAGATCTTGATGGCATGGATATCTTGATAGTTTTTTCCAGTGATGAGTTTGTGCAGCATAAAATATTTTGACGAACTTTCGTTGAATGACAATTCAACACAGCCCTGTCTCAGATATATTTATGATCACTACACTAAAATTACACACGTACTCCCTAAAATTCTTAGTGCTGCTACATACTTATCTGTGTTTTTGATCACAAGTCCTGTCTCTTTGGGTAAGTATTGAACCTTTCTACCTCTATGCTCAGTTCGTAGATGAAATGTTCCTCTCAGTGATTCATATCGTCATTATATACATATATCCCTCAAATTCTTCTTCTGTAGGTAGGACTTCATGAAAATGATCAAAGACTTTCTGAGCGTCAGCACCTCCATAGTTACTCTCTGGTTCAAATTTCTTCCCATTTAAAGGCAATTAGATAATTCTCAAAAACTGAATGCCATTGTCTCCATTTTTTGCTTTGTTGCCTGAGTTCTGTAGAAAACATGCAGGCTGCTGGATCCCACTGCATCTTGCCGTATTCAATAAATACAGTAATGCTAATGTCTTAGTTTGAAAATTTGTCCACAATCATCCAGGCTAAGTTTTACTCTACAGATTGTTTAGTTCACTTTCATCAAATTTCACAATTTCCAATTCAAATAAATGACATATGTTTAGTTGTTCTGCATGCTTAAATCCTCATATGCCAGAGAATGCAAGTTAAATTGTCTTTTCCTACCTGTTTTCTTAAATTGTGTTTTTTTATTGTGTATCAGGTTTGTTACTGTCCATCTGTTACTATTTGCCAGGTGCCTTGGTTAATGTTTATTATTTTTTATATTAGCTTATCTATAATGTTGCAACCCTATGACAGACAGCTTACTTCCTCTCCTTCTGCTTTTTAAGATGCTCACTGGTATACAGCATTGCATGCATTGTGATATCACATGCATGTGTTGACGTGTGTTGTGAGGCCTGGTACTGCCCCGGAGCTAGACACATGAGGCGTACACTGGTTGTCAGTATTAGGGTGGTCCACCCCTTTTATTGGGCCCCTCTGGCCACACCTGGCCAGAGGATGTAGTGCAATTACATCCGGGCAAAAACAGCAGGATAACAGGACCGCTAACCTGCTACATCTGCTACATCCTTCCCCAACTCAGTTCTTGATTGATCAGGCAGGCAGGTCATGTACTGGAGGGGTGTTTTGCAGGTCTTCTTGCTGGTTCACGCCGAGATTTGTGGGCTTTGGCCCTCAGACCCGCTTGACCCAAAACCTATCCCATTGCTCTCCAGCCAGCTGGTGGCTTCTTCATGTGAGTCTTGAGGAGGGCTTATGATGGGCTCTCTATTCTTTTGAACCACAAGATATTTCTAGATATGACTTCTTGACCATTTCACAACTGTTACCATGGTTCCCTCACGGCTCGAACGGTGTCCTGAACTTCCACCCGTGCTTCCGATCTCTAATGATCACCTTGTCCCTGTGTTGGAGGGTGCGCTCGTTTGCCCGCCTGCTCTGACTGGCAAGGGCATTGCATCGCTTACAACGTGCTTGGGTCCTTTGACTGTCGTAAGGTGGTGGTGTCCAACCTGGGCATGTGGGGATGGTGTCTCAACTGGGTCCGTTGAACATCAGGGCCCATGGTGCTTGGTTAGTCGTACAATGAGGGGTACTCCAATACTTCCACAGAAATGATTGTAAATGGCGTTCAGGGTTGACCTGTTCTGCAGTAGTGACATGCAGAGACTTTCATGGTGAGCATGAATCTTTCGACTTCCCCGTTGGCCTGCGGCCACTGAGGTATAGTTCGGTGGTGGTATATTCCCAGTTGATCTAGGCAGCCTCAAAATTCAGCACCATGGAACGGTGGACCGTTATCGCTTTTGATTTAGCCTGGTAAGCCGAAGATGGCAAATGTATTTTTGAGGACTGTGGCTATGTGCATGAAAGCTGGTGACTCGATTACCTGCACTACAGGGTACTTTGAGTATGCATCTATTAGGACGAGGGCCATCCATCCATTTGGGAAGCTCCCAAAGTACATGCTGAGTTTGCTCCAGGGAGTTGTGCACAGGTCCTCCGTGATCACTGGCACTGGTCTTTCCGGCAAGCACATTATCTGGCATGCGGGGCACCTCTGCACAAGATCTTCCACCAGCTCTTCATGTCCGGGGAACCATATCTTCTCCCACATCCTCGCCTTCATTTTGTGGCTCCTTGGTGCTCTCTGTGGGCTAACTCTGCCACACGGTGTCTCAGTGTCTTCGGAATTACAATGTGGGCTCCACGCAGGAGTATTCTGTCCGGGGTGGTACTGAATTCATCTTCCATCCTCCACATCTTTGCTAGGTCCTTTTTGTCATCCCCTGGCCGATTGTTGGCGTCACTAAGGAAGTCTTGCCATGTGCCGCTGATGACCTCTGCCCATACCTGCATGATGGCAGGATCTGCTTCCGCCGCCTCTTTGATGTCTTTTAAGCAAAGGGCTAGGTGGCAGGTGACTTTTGAGATCATTCTGACATACTCTTCCACGTCTTCACTGCTGCGTGGGGTTTCGGAATGACGTGAAAGGAAGTCAGCAGGGTTCTTCGAACTAGGATGGTAGATCACTCCCATCCGGTAATGTTGTACTTGAATGGCCCACCTCTCGATCCGTGGCAGGGGGTGAGGGGAAAACCCTCAGAAGAGTGGGACCAGTGGCTGGTGGTCTGTGATAACTTTGAAGGACTGGCCACTTACATATAGGTGGAAATGCCCACAGGCCCACTTGATCGCAAGGGCCTCCCACTCGATTTGAGCATATCTTGTCTTTGTTGGCATCAATGCTTTGCTGGCGAATGCCAGTGTGGCCCAGCGACCTGGTTCTTGCTCTTGGGGGAGGATGGCTCCCAGCCCGACGGGGCTGGCATCGACCAACAATTCTGTATGTTTCAATGGGTTGATGTAGACAAGTGTGGTGTTGTTGAGGATGGCCTCTTTGATCTTCTAGAATGCGGCCTCCTACCGGTTACCCCATGTCCATTTCACTTCCATCTTCGTGAGGGATCTCAGGGGTTCAGCAATAGTGGCCAGGTCTGGGATAAAGCTCCCACAGTAGGTAACTATCCCTAGGAAGCTCCTTACTTCGTGGACGGTGGTGGGTGCGGGTGCATGCTTGATGGCTATGGATTTTCAGGGGTCAACTTGTATCCCCTCCTGATCGAAGATGTACCCAAAAAATTCAATGGGTGGCTGAAAGAAGGAGCATTTGATCTTGTGCAGCGTCACTCCATGTTCATGGAGTCGTTTCAGGGTGGCTTTCAGGTGCTTGTGGTGTTCAGTAGCTGTGGATGAATGAATCAAGATGTCGTCGCTGACATTCAGGACGCCTGGCAGTCCGGAGAGGGTCTTGCGTATCGCATTTTGAAATACTTCAGCGGCTGATGAAATGTCAAAGTTTAAGCATTTGTACCTGTGTAGGCCAAGATGTGTGCTGAAGGTGGTGATGTATCGGCTTTCCTCTGCGAGCAGTAGCTGGTGATACCCGGTGCTGAGTTCCAGCTTTGAGAGCCAGCGGGAGCGGTTTACATCTGCCACAATTTTGTCCATGGTGGGATTGATGTGCCTCTGTCGCTTGATGGCGTGGTTCGGCAGCCACATATCAATGCTTAGGTAGATTTTTCCAGGGTGCTTGGGTTTCTCGGTGATGACCATTTGTTAGACCCAAAGGGTGGGTCCTGAGACCTTCTCAATCACGTCTTGCTCTTCTAATCTCTCGAGCTCTTTTTCTACCAGGGGACGTAGGTGGAATGGAACACGGCGGTGTCGGTGCGCCACTGGCACGATCGATGGGTCGATGTGCTGCTACACTGGAGGCATTTGAGGCAGCCCAGGCCGCAGAACAATTCTGGAAATTGGTCTAACAGTTTGTGAATTTGGTGTAATTTCACTCTCTTGGCGAAGGACACGAGGCCAAGGTCTTCTGCTGTGTGGCTGCTGATGAGTGTGTCTGCTTCCTGGTCAATAACGTGGAAATGTGGTGGTCACGTCCTGGTCTTCAAATTGCACCGGCACTGACATCCGCCGGCGGAGAGGTAGCGGTTTCTGACTCCCATACGCAAATATTTTGGCGTGGGATGGTACCAGGATGGGTTTGGTCAGGATGGGATGGTTGTATTCCCATCACGTTGACAGAGGCCCCTGTATTGATTATTGCTTTCACTTTGGACCCTGCTTTTCAGACAACACATGTGGGCTCTGGCCTCCTGTGGCGCTTCAGTTTGCTGGTGAATGAAATGAAGATTTCTTCTTCTTCCTCTTCTTCTGGGGAGGAGTCTTCCAAGTGGAGGCTTTGTGTTGCTGGCGGCTTGGCGTCGCCTTAGTGTGCCAGGTGATTGAGGGATAGTTGGCGCACCAGCCGGGTTGGTGGTTGATTGTCTCTGGGGCCTTTATTTCTAAGCTTTTCCTGCACACTGTTTCCAAGTGGTTCTGGATTCCACAGCTGGAGCAGGTGCAGCCTTGCGCTGAACATTCGTTGACCGGGTGTACTTCACAGCCGCAGGACCACACCTCATCTTAGTGGGCTGGGTCCAATCTCCTTTGGTTCTGTCTTTGAGTCTTGGTCCCGACTGCATTGACCACTTCCGTTTTGACACTTGCAGGCTTTTCTGGATGCTGTGTGATGGCTTGGTCCATTTCGTGGGCCCGTGCAGTCGACAGATCGCGTGATTGTGATAGAATTAGGATGCCGTCAAGGCTGATGTTTGGTTGGCATTGGATTATGCCTCGCAATGTTTTGCTCTGGCACTCTTGTGTGAGTTGAGCGCAAATTTCCTTCAGCTCGTCGTCCTCTGTACAAGTGCTCGCAAGCTTGCGTAGCCTAGCATAGAAGATGTCCATGGATTCCCCCTCTCGTTGGCGAGCCTGACTCAGTTTAAATCTTTCAAAGTTAGGGTTTAGCTGGGGATCAAAGTGGGCTTTGAGTGCTCTTACTGCTGCATCATAGTCTGTGTTTGGTCCTGTGTTGGGTAGGTGTTTGACCAGTTAGAAGATTTCTTCCCCTGCATGGTGGAAGATTAGTGATCTTTTGACAGTGCCATCTGTCTCTCTTAAGGCAATAAAGTAGTTCTCCAGTTGCCCAAGCCATATTTTCCATCTCGGGGATGCTGTTGCAGGTTTAGCCAGATGCTACATGGTGGCAACACCCCTGTTAGGGCATGTTGTGTGGGAATTGGCTGGTGGGGCTTGTCTTCGTCACCCATGCTGGGTGTACCTCTGAGTTTTTTGTTGGTGGCCTGGATGTGGAGTGTCCTGGGTAGGCTGTGTTGCTTCCCTGATGCTGAATAGCTGGGGATTTGGTAGTGCTAATGTGTGTCTCCCTCTGTTCTATGGTTTCACCCAGTTATGGATTTTCCCCTTGTATATTTCCTTTTTTTCTTTTCTTTTTTTCACTGAGCTCCATATTAGCAGCAGCTTCTGCTTGTTGGGCTGGCTCTGAATCCCTGGACTCAGCTGAGTGCTTGGGGATGGCTGGGTGTGGTGTGGCCTCTTCTCACCTGCTTGCACATACTTTTCTACACCTCTGCAATTTCCAACTCTCCAGGCGGTGTGCAGGCTGACTAGAGATATGGGCGGGCAACATGCAGCTTTGCGCGGCGGGAGCTCAAACCACCAAGGGAGGCAGTGTGGCTGCAGCACTGCACCTCGCATCGCCTGGATGGTGAGACAGCTGGCTGCCAACAGAGTTGATCTCTGCAGTTGCGTGACGGCGCCAGGGCAGAGTCAGCCGCCACGCTGACACCTGCGATGTTGCCAGTGAATCGTGGGGTAGGGGCGTGGGCACAACCGCACCCTCGTCGCCAGTGTTGCGAGGCCTGGTACTGCCCCGGAGCTAGACACATGAGGCATACACTGGTTGCCGGTATCAGGGTGTGACCTCGAGTGGTCCACCCCCTTTTATTGGTCCCCTCTGGCCACGTCTGGCCAGAGGATGTAGTGCAATTACGTCCAGGCAAAAACAGCATGATAGCAGAACCACTATATCACATTCAACAAAGGGGGAAAGTGGAAAGACTCCTACTTCAACCTCCACTACTAATCACACAGCACAAACAAGGCAGTATGAAAAATCACGCAATAGGTTTAAGTGGCAAACATTGTTTGTTTGAAAACTGCCCTCACCCACAATTTTGTGGCATGCTTCATCATAGGGCTTGCTAAACAACACCCCCTGCACAGACCAACGCCTGGGGTGGAACAAAAGGGAGGGGGAAGACAATACAATCATATAATTATGAGGATCACAAAGAAAAAAACGAAGTGCAGACTATAGAGTATGAAACTGACTCTGGAGTGTCCCTTCCTATACTTTATTCCTGGACTACCTGGTCAGGATTAAAAGGAAAAAATCTAGGATGGTGGTGATAGGGCTGATTAGTGGCCATTCACCCCTCCTATCTGCATATCTGTCAACATATCTCAGCCTTTTTCTGTATCTTTACGGCTTTCTACAGGACCAACAGATCCCCTTTGTTAACCCTCCTTTCCTACCTCACTTTTGTAGTATGATGACAGACCTTCTCTGGTGTCAAAAGGTGCCTAGTCACACTCCAGTTATATCTGTGAGTGAAAGCATTGTAAATGTTATTTCATCCTTCCTCTCAATGAGTTGTCTATATAATACAAGCCTAGAGCCTGTTTAAGCATTAACCCCACTTAATCATATCCTAAAAGTGAAGATAGACCTTGGGATTTAATAGGCATGTTTTCCCAGGTAACCTCTATATAAGCTCATTAGTTCTCATTTGTATATTAATTTTTTGTACTGACATTCCATGTATCATGTATAGCTTTTACTATCTTGAAGGGAGATACATCAAATGACACCTGTGGGTGGGACGCACCAAAGAATCAAAAGTAATTTTCTTACCGAGTTTCACTGATGTTGAAGCTTGAAATGGCATGGGAGCGGTGGCGGCTCCCTGTAGTCAAACAATATTTACACTGGGAGATAGTGCAGATTGTTATAACCAAGTGTAGAGCTCCACTAGTTCTTTTCTTAATTACACTCTAGGTCATGTCATAAGAATTGACTCTAGAAGCCTTTCCAACCGTAACTAATATTATCAAGTAATCCACGGGTTGCTATCATATTTATGTGATATTATACATTCAGCCCGAATTTCTACGATGCTGCTGCCAAGGAAAGCCCTTCCTGGCCATGTCTCAGCTTTGATACCAATTTCTCCTATAGGACCCCCTTCCCCTTCCTCCTTACTTTATCAAGGTGAGCTCGCCGCCCAACGGAATCCTCTCCCTGCGCCGCGCGGGGGCCGTATCACTGCTTCAGCTCCCATAGTGAACGCGTCTGCTTCCCGTCACGTGACCCAGGATTGCGGTCACGTGATCGGGATTCTTTCTCAATTGGTGCTGGTCTCTCCTGAACTCCCGTCTCACTCCTTAATCCATTTTGGATTTATATATCTTGCATAAGGCGATCTTGGTAATTGCTTCTTTTCAAACTTTGTAGAATAAGAGAGATAGTATTTACTACACATCGGTAGAGGTGTATTCAAAGTAAGGCCCCATTAATTCAAATAAATTATCATGACAAGGAAATCCTCTCACTCCTAATGTCGTCGATGTTCATATGGTGACATATTTATTGGGAAGTCTTAGATGGTGCAAGCGAGTTTAACCTACTGCTCTAAGACGTTTCTTCATCTCAGTTTGTAAAAAGAATGCACAAATGAGTGTGCAACTCATCCCCCACTACACAGGTTTAATTCATATACTGTAAGTGCTATGAGTTTAAAACCCTCTTGCCATATGCAACCCACCAGTATATTCTGGGTGATACACTTGTCACTGTCATAGAGGGGTTACGTTCCAGTAGTTGTGTATGATATATAAGTGGATATAGCTGTGTTCATCATCTACACAATTTATTTTCTAGTTTTTGTAGGTGATGTAAAAGAGGGTTATTTTCTCTCCAAATTACAGTGATTGTAGATGGTGTGTAGGTGAGTCTAGTTGTGTTCACAACCTTTTCAGTTTTCAATGATTGTAGATTTTTATATTGTGTTTATAACCTGCTTAATGAGTTCCACGGAATATCATATTTTAGGCCATTCACGTGGCTCCGGATTCTATTTATCCATCTCTTTTCCCTCATTAGTAGTATCTTTCTAATGTCTTGTGCATTATTCGGGATGCCAGGTTTGTCCAAGACTCTCCAATGGATATCATCCACTGTGTGTTCCTTTTTAAGATATAGTGTGCTAAATTTAGTCATGGCTTTATGGCACCTGATGTTGCTCCTATGCTCCATAATCCGTATCTTGACTTCCAGTGTCGTCACTCCTACATAAAGTAGCCTGCATGGACACTTTATTAGGTAGATAACATTTTCGGAGTTGCAGTTGATATGTTTTCTCTGCATCCATGGATACTTTAATCCTACATCGATACTTTTAGTGTCCTCCGTAAGGTTGCAGACATCGCATGTTCCACATCTCGTGTGGCCAACTAATGGTGGCAAATCCCAGAGTTTCTGAATAAAGCACAAGACATTAGAAAGATCCTACTAATGAGGGAACAGAGATGGCTATATAGAGTGCCTCTGTGTCTTTGGAGAGAAAATAACCCTCTTTTACATCGTCTACAAAGGCTAGAAAATTAATTGTGTAGATGGTAAACACAACTATATCCACCTATACATCATCCACAACTACTAGAACGTAACCCCTCCATGACAGTGACAAGTGTATCACCCAGAATATACTGGTGAGTTGCATATGGCAAGAGGGTTTTAAACTCATAGCACTTATGGTTTAAGAATTAGGCCTGTTTAGTAGGGGATGAGTTATACACTCATTTGTGCAGTCTTTTTACAAACCTTCCCAGAGCAGTAGGTTAAACTCGCTCACACCATCTAGGATTTCCTAATAAATATGTCACCATATAAACATTGACAACATTAGGAGTGAGAGGATTTCCTTGTCTTGATAATTTATTTGAATTAATGGGGATTTACTTTGAATACACATCTACTGATGTGTAGTAAATGCTCTCTCTCTTATTCTACAAAGTTTGAAAAGAAGCAATTACCAAGATCGCCGTATGCGAGATATATACATCCAACATGGATGAAGGAGTGAGACGGGAGTTCAAGGGAGACCCGCACCAATTGAAAAAGAATCCCGATCACGTGACCGCTATTCCGGGTTGCGTGATGGGAAGAAGACGCTGTAGGGGGTTTTACGGGAGAAATTGGTATCAAAGCTGAGACATAGCCGGGAAGGGCTTTCCTTGGCAGTAGCATCGTAGAAATGTGGGCTGAATGTATAATATCACATAAATATGGTAGTAACCTGTGGATTGCTTGATAATATTAGTTACACTCGGAAAGGCTTCTAGAGTCAATTCTCAAGACATGACCTAGAGTGTAATTAAGAAAAGAACGAGTCAAGCTCTACACGTGCTTATAACAATCTGCACTATCTCCCACTGTAAATAGTGTTTGACTATAGGGAGCTGCCACCACTCCCATGCCATTTCAAGCGTCAACATCAGTGAAACTCGGTAAGACAATTACTTTTGATTCTTTAGTGTGTCCCACCCGCGGGTATTGTTTGATGTATCTCCCTTCAAGATAGAGAAAGCTATACATGATACATGGAATGTCAGTATAAAAAAATATATGTACAGGTGAACTAATGAGCTTATATAGAGGTTACCTGGTAAAACATCCCTATTAAATCCCAAGGTCTATCTTCCCTTTTTAAGATATGGTTAAGTGGCGTTAATGCTTAAACAGGCACTAGGCTTGCAATATGTAGACAACTCATTGAGTGGAAGGATGAAATAACATTTACAATGTTTTCACCCACAGGTATAACTGGAGTGTGATTAAGCACCTTTTGAGACCAGAGAAGGTCTGTCCTCATACTACAAAAGAAAGGTAGGAAAGGAGGGTTAACAAAGGGGATCTGTTGGTCCTGACGAAATCCGTAAAGACACAGAAAACAGCTGAAATATGTTGACAGATATGCAGATAGGAGGGGTGAATGGTCACTAATCAGCCCTATCACCACCATCCTAGGTTTTTTCCTTTTAATCCTGACCGGGTAGTCCAGGAATAAAGTATAGGAAGGCACACCCCGAGTAAGTTTTAAACTCTATACTCGGCACTTCGTTTTTTTCTTTTTGATCCTCTTTATTATATGTTTGTATTGTCTTCCCCCTCCCTTTTGCTCCACCCCAGGCATTGGTCTGCGCAGGGGTGTTGTTTAGCAAGCCCTATGATGAAGCATGCCACAAAATTGTGGGTGAGGGCAGTTTTTCAAACAAACATTGTTTGCCACTGAAACCTATAGCGTGATTTTTCATACTCCTACTTCTTTGTGCTGTGTGATTAGCAGGACCACTAACCTGCTGCAACATGTATTCACTGTCGTCATACACACATGCTTGATCTTTTACATTGCAGCCTTCCGTTGCTTGCTTGACCTCCGCATCGCTGCAGTACCAAGTTCGCCCGCCCTTGGGCAATTCTCCTCTTTGCTTTTTCTCACTGAATGTCAAAATCACCGTGCTTCGGCTTCTTACAGTCTCAACAGGACACTGCTTCATCCCATTCTCCTTATTAACTCTCAATCAATGGTCATCTCCTCATCCAAAACAAATTCTTCAGTAATCTTACGGTGTACAAAACATATAGGGGCAGCTTAGTCAATCTCACAATTGAAAGTTTAAGTCACCAAAACTGATATATTATAGCTTCAAGTTTATGCGAGTAGCTCCCCAGGTCATGTCTAACCACATCGCCACAAACCCTCTGACTGCCAAACTCCAGTTCGAAGCTTGGAACCAGAACGCATAAGCAACCAGAAGGTCTTTGCAGTGTGAGGGAATTTCTAAAGAATAAGTAAAAGCAACACAGATACAACAGACCTGTAGGTCTTGGTTTTGCATGCCAGTAATACTAACTCAACCTTTCATGCTTCAAACATGCATTAAATAAGTTGATAGTAACACTTGTTATTTAAAGTGCTTGGAAATGGCAAAAGAACTACACGTAGTTAAAAAAAAAATCGAGTTATTATTTAAAAAGAAATTAGTTAATGTTTCAATGAAAAAAATGCAGAAATTGTTTTACGAAAAAGAAAAGGACGCAAATATCAATTTTGCCTAATTTGCGACTAATTAAATGTAATACAAAGTAAAAATGACTCATTTCAGTGCATCAAAAAGATTTGGGACAAAAGAATTAATTGCTTAGAAGATCAAAGAAAGAAGCTATTTTGCTTTATTTGCATTTGGCATAAAGTGCAATGAAGCGCAGTCTTGGTGTTTAAATCTGAAAACAATGAAAATGAAGACAAATCAATTGAATATATGCTTTAATTATTTAATTAAAAAGAACAATGTTGCAGAAGCTGGCGTTAGTAATAAAAGTGAGAACGCTCTTTAGCATGTCTCTGTGAAAAGTAACAATAACGATAACGTTGTCCTCTCAAGGAGAAAAAATGTAATTACATAATAAGATTATGCTAATTGTGCTCACAATGAACTTCCGGTTAAAAACAATGAACCAGATTTTTTTTAAATATTACGTGATAAATGCGAAAAATTGTGAAAACTTTAATTAAATGCAAGTAGAATACATAGTTTTACTCGCATGGTCTCTTTATTCATGCTTCCCAGGACCCATCTTTCCAAATCCACGTGAGGTCCCTGATTCAATGGCCAGTCCACCTTGTGGTTTAAGAGTTTCAGTGTTGCTTTCGGCAGCAAATATTTCTGTCATATGTAAATGTTTAGCTCTTTTAAGTGATTGTGCGGTTGATGAATGTACATACACTGAAATATACTCACAAATGATTGCGATTTTCTTTACATTAAACTATCCTACAAGGTTATGGATGGTTGTCATCTCTAACTTGAAATGTCCAACAGGAAACAAACACGGAAGAAGTTAATGATCTACAAGTCATGTGTTAAAATACCAGTAAAACCAATGCAGCCTTCCGTTTTTCTTAGGTTGGTAAATTTAGAACCAATAAATTGGGTGTTAATAGTATATGCTATATACTCCACATAGAAACAGCAGATCTATGTTATAAAGCACTATATAAGAAGCTATATCTATTCAATACTAGGATACTGCTGATATTGTCCTAGGGAGTCAACTCACTTTTCCTAACTACAACAAGTGTACACAGAGTTGAGTGTTCTTCAAAATACTGGGACATCTCAGGTGCTGGCATGATTGTGATGATTCACAACCTTCAACTTGATGATTCTGGCCTTTCTTTGTTGTTTTACGTATTGAGTCATTACACATACTGGCCTGAAACTAATGCATTACATAATGGAGAAAGTGATCCTTACGTTTTACAGTTCACAGCAAAAATAACACATCAAATAAATAGATTACCATAAATAAGGCAACAACTGAGGTGCAGGTTAGGTAACCCTCCCTGAGACTCTAAAAGGACAAAAACAACTTCATGTAATGCTTATTTTCCAGCCTTTAGTTCTACTACAAAGCTGCCTCCTCTTTTCTTCTGCAGAAGAATATATATTTCTAACTAGTCCTTATAAACATCTCACAAACTACAGGTTTTTTGGAGATCCATATTTTTGCTGTCAATGATACATGGCACAAATAACTTAATGATAAAAACCTGTGGGAGAATAGCAAAGCACAGCAATGTCCATCCCTACTGAGTTTTTTTTACCTGTTGTTTATTGACAAACTGTAATGTATTCCCTCAAAAACGTAGAAGGACTTTTAGCAGCTACTTTAATGTGTTCCATGCATACTATGTAAGCACTCAGTAGTTACAATAGCATGTACATAGACATTTATGCATGGGAGCTGTAAGAAATTGGGTTCCTTGCTGAGGGAAGTGAAACCGTTTTAAAGCAGCAACCACAGTTCTCTGTTCGGGTGAAGCCACAAGCAACCTCGAATTCACCTGTGCTTAACCGTCTGGTTGCTTGTAACAAAAGCAGTCAGCCTTAACTTTGAGCTAAGTGTAAAGTATGTATGCAGTATTTCAAACAGTAATAAAGTGAAACACAACCCAAGAAAAATCCCACACCAATTTAGAAAAATAAAGTACCTTTATTTTTTGTATATGTTTTTATTGACATTTAAGACAATATGGTACAAACCAGATTTTGATGTAATAATAACAACCCAACTCCCCCCGCCCACCTCCCCCCTTGATCTACCACAGCTGTTGCACAAGACTGAGCAAAGAACATCTTCTAGAGTGAAAAAGAGGAGCTGCAGAGTTTATTCTTCCAGAATAACCAAACCCATAACAAGAGTTATGCATGTACTGTCTTTGTGCGACAAGGGTATTAGCACATAACCACAACCTCGCTCTTACCCCACTCATGGCTTGTACCCCTCTGATCATCCACCATCATCCAATGAGTTTAAGGAGACCTGGCATAAGTGAGCTCTAGTAGACCAGTGAGCATTGTCGCCCAAGCCTGCAAGTCATCAGTGAGCTTATTGTCTCTCCTGCACTGTTGCATGCAGCTTTCTTCAGCATCCGCCCATTCAGTCATATCCCTCACCCACTCATTTAAAAGGGTAATAGACATCCAACGAATAGCCACTATGCGCTTAGCGAGGATCAACCTCAACAATAGCAACTGCCTACTAAGGCCTTTCATCTTGCGCGTCGGTACCTGCCCCAACAGGCAATAATTAGCATCTCTGGGGATTCCCCACCCTTGGCCGCGTTTTACCTATCAACTGTGGTCTGCCAGTATGTTTCCAACTTGGGGAATCGCCATAACATATGCATGAAGTCTGCTCCATCAATCAAACAGCGGGGGCAGGTGGAAGCCCGTCTCGGGTAGATAGCATGCAGTGTGGTGTGGGTAAGATATATCTGGTCAATAACAATATATTGTATCAATTTGAACCTTGAGTTAGCTGAGGCAGTCTTCACCCCCTCGTTTATGTTCTCCCATACACGATATCCCAATCGGTTCCCCCAGTACCTCCAGCCACCTGTCCTGGACCAGCAGCACGTGTAGTGGGACATCCTCCCGGAGCGCCCTGTGTACAGAGGAGATTAACTTACGGCCCCCAGCCAAGTTGAGTAAAATCACCAATGCCTGTGACTCTTTGGGGCATCTGGGAATGAAAGCCAGATACCACGAGCTGTGGCGGTGTCCACGGCCTAAATTTAACGTTTTCATCGCATCTGGCAGGGTAATAAATCTATAATTCGGATACAAATCCCATAGTGTGTCACAATCTCCTGCTTGCCACCGACATACCGCCATCGTTTGTGCTATTTGTGCGAACAGGCATAGGGACTGCATAGGGAGTGCAACGTAGTACCTGCTAGATCGCCCCCTCCCAAGCCCCCAAGCCCAACACACTTGTCTCACCGCGTATGGGGCCAAGCCTGGTACTCCTAACATTAGGAGTTCGGGCAGAAGCATCTCACCACACTAGCTGCACAGCAACCGTTTCCTCCAGTTCTCCTCTTCACATAGACAATATACTGCATGTTTTAGCTGTGAAATAAGATAGTAGAGCTCCAAATTAGGCAGTTCCAGACCACCATGCCTTCAGGTACATTTTAGAGTAACCAAACTTACCCTCTCCTGGCCAGATGCCCAAAGCAGTTCAACAATGATTTTATCTAACTCAACAAAGTATTTTCTGCTGATGTCAAATAGGGCTCCCTGAAAGACGTAGAGACACTGGGGCAAAACCATCATTTTTACGAGTACCACCTTGCCTATCAGGGACAGCCGGACAGTGTTCCAAAATTTCACTGAAGACTTAAGTCCCTCCAGCACTCTGCCGATGTTCAGAGCCAAAAACGTCCCCACTTCCCTCGCTATTCTTATCCCAAGATATTTCACGCTGTTAGCCTCCCAACTGACCCCCAGCGTTGGGAGATTATGTTGTGGAATCTCCGCCAGAGTGCCCACTGAGAACAGTGTGGACTTAGTCCGATTTGCATGCAGCCCGAAGATCACTCTGAATTCCTCCAGGGATTCTAACATAATGGAGACTGACTACTCCGGCTGTCGCAAGTATACCAGTGCATCGTCTGCTAACAGAGAGATCACATGTGAGATCTCTCCAACCGTCACTTCCCACCTAGGCAATACCCAGCACAATTTACACACTAGGGGCTCCATCACCAGTGCAAACAGCAATGGCGATAATGGGCAACCCTGCGTAGTACCTCAGTGCAGGAAAAAATGGTGCAAAACTGTCTTCCCAATACGTACTGTTGCCACAGGACCGTCATATAGCAACTGCACCCATTTAATAAATGCCTCCCCAATGCCCACCTTCCACAGCACTTGCCACAGGCAGTCCCACGAGAGGGAAACAAATGTTTATTCTATATCGAACAGTGTCAATGCATAAGGATCATTCCTCAGTTCCGGTGCATGCAACACTAGGGAGAGCTGTATCAGATTACAATGGGTGTTCCTGTGAGGAATGAAACCACACTGGTCTCCATTATCCAGGGACAGCAAGTAGATCATAAGCCTGGCCGCCAGAATCTTGCTGAGTATTTTAACATCTACATTCAGCATGGAGAGTGGGCGATAAGAAGAGACCTCCATGACATCTTTATTCAGTTTGGGCAACAAAACTTTGAGTGCCTCTCTCATGGATTCTGGTAATTGTCCCCTCTCGTAGAGCTCCTGATACTCTACCAGTGGGCGATCCGTAAATGAGCCTGACCTCCTCCAATATAGATCAGCTGGCAAGCCATTCCCTCCAGGGGCCTTAGCCATTTTCAATGCATGGATAGCCACTACTATTTCTTCCTTAGTAAGGGGAGCATCTAGCTGTTCCTTGCCCTCACTAGGCAGAAGGGCCACCTGCAAGTCAGTCAGGAAGTCCTCCCTCACAGTTTGGGAGTGATATTCTGGCACTGCATATACCCCTTGCAGATACATTGCAAATACTTCAGTGATGTCCTGGTGGGAGCGCACCTCCCTGCCATGTGCATTGTGCACTCCCACCACAGGTGCCCTCTTTACCCTATATATAAGTGACAACTCTAGACATTCCAGTGCCATCCATGTACCAGACCGTATATCTTGTTTCTCTATGCAGATAATGTGGTCATCTTATCTCAAACACCAAAAAGGCTACATGAACTCCTAAATGCCTTACACACCCATTCGGAATTGATATACCTACAAATAAGTATGTCAAACACTAAAGTAGTGGTATTTGCAAACAGTAGGCCTTGGCAAAACACCCATTGGACCTTGGGTGTGCTGAAGGACGAATAAGGATTAGCCTCAGGTGCCTCTTTCCTAAACTTGCATAAGTTCTTTGGACAGCTTCATTTAAAGCATGCGAAAATGCACGTTTTTTATGTTCTGCTCATTTTAAGATTGTTTAAGATCTTAGTGGAGGGTTCTGGGTTTTGTGTCAGCTGCTAATTTAAAAAACATTTTAAAATCACCACTTTATTCCACATTTTAAAATATGGGCTTGTGCAATCCTCTTTTGTTTCACCAAGAGGCGCTATTTTTATTGGGATGCACTCTAGTGGTTGGGAACTGGGTATTCCTCACTAGATAAATACCCCGAATTGCCGTGGATACACAGTGGATGTGCTGCTGGTGTGCCAAAGGCAAGCTTGTCTGCGCCCAAACCGTGCCCAGATCACATCCTGTGTCAGTCAAGCTGCAGGTGAGTCTACCGTTCTTCCTTCAATGTTAGCTTATTCAAAAGACGATTTAATTGCAGTAAATAATCGTTCAACTTTGTCCTGCTGTAGCCATAAATTCTATTTAAGTACTCTGTTGAGCATTGATGAAGGCTTCTTCTTCAATGCCCAAAATGATCCTTATGAGTCTAGACCCAGGTCATCTTTGGCTGTGAATGTCTGACCTGGCAAGGATCAGGAGAGAGCTGCTATCTCGGCCTTCCTAATCAATTGCCGGTACCTATCTAAACATTCTTTTGAAATCAGTGAATTACTTAAAGGTACCATTTCTGATATTCTCTTTCTGACAGAAACTTGGCTCACTGACTTCTTTGCCCAAGATATTGCCCTAACCATCCCGGCTGGTTTCCAAATCCAACATATAAACAGAGAGGACAAACAGGGTGGTGGGGTGGAGTTAGTGTATAAAGATGCCTTCCAGTGCTCTATTTCTAAAACTGCAAATATGGACTCCATCGAGGGTTTCTCCGTTGGAATTACCCTTGACCCATCTTTTAAAGTCTCAGGGCTACTAGTTTATAGACCGCTCAATTGTTTGTCGGAATTTCTTAGCCTACTAATGGACTTGATATGTCAACTCTCCGTCTTACGATCAAACTTCCTGTTGCTAGGTGAATTTAACTTGAACACAGATGATCCTAATTGTTCTATGGCCAAACACTTTCTCGCTACTGTAGAAGGATTTAACTCAGTCCAACATGTGGTAGGCCCAACCCATAAGGCCGGTCATTCACATGACCTTATTTTTTTCCATTCTCTGAATATTCAGATGGATCCAGTCCTTAAACTAATCTGTTCAGATCACTTCCTGGCACCTTTTCAAGTTGTCAATGTGTGCCCCAGGATGCTTGGCAGCAGCTGACTTTCCAGAAAGTCTCCAGGTTATGGAGTAAAATGTATGAACCGCTGTTCTTGGAGGCACTACAAGCAACCCCGATCAAACTCTCAGGTGCAGTCTGCCCTGACCTGGCCAGAGTCAATAACTGGCTGTCCTCGGCTCTTGACCTCATTGCCACCTTAAAAGAAGTTTCCCAATGGGGGTTAACACCCTCAGCTCCCTGGCTAACAGTCACTCTAAAAAAAGAAAAATCATCATACTGCAAGCACCTCAAAGGCAGGTGGAGGAAAGCTTACAATTCAGAAGCTAAAGCAATTTACAAAAAAACATGAAATAACTTTCGGACAGTGGGTGCAAAGGTGAATGAAGAGTTAATTTCATCCTCCATTGCCGCTGCCTCCAATAAACCTTGCAAGCCTTTATTGGCGGAGAACTCCTTTTTGTCCCTCAAGGCCTCTCAAAACAACCTGATCCTTTCTGCTATCACGTGCAAGAAGCTCTCAAACTTCTTCTTGAATAAAATTCAAGTGATTTACAATACATTTCCCCCCACAAGAGCCACCTGTCCTCATCAAGGATAGGAGTAGCTCTCCTGGCCTGTCGCTGACCAAATGTTAAACTATTTCCCAAGAGAACTCGTCTGTACTAATAGCCAGCTGTAAATCTGGGTCACCGCATGACCCTTATCCTCTGGATATTCTTAAACTTCCTGCGCCGACAATCCTTCCATTTTTAAGAAATTGATGAACGCCTCATTTGAGGCAGATATAGTGTCACAGAGTTGGAAGCAAGCCTTGCTCCTGCCTCTTCTGAAGAAAGCTAATGCAGACACTAAGGTGCATAGCAACGTTAGGCCTATTTCGCTGCTGCCTGCTGCTATCAAAATGTTGGAGAAGTGGGTCAACCGACAACTCTCCTCTTTTCTGGAATAAAACAGCCTGCTTCATGATACTTAGTCCGGCTTAGATGCAGGTTACAGTACGGACCAGCCCTCCTGGAGGTCACTGAATTCATTAAGGACAATCTCAATCGGGGGAGGTAGCCACAGATGTCCATCTTGATTTTCAGCGGCCTTCTATATGGTCTCACACTCCATTCTCCCAGAAAAAATGTGGAGTTTGGGTTACATCCTCCGCCAAACCACTTGTGTGTACTGTGCCTAAGGGCTCTGCCCTGAGCCCGACTCATTTCAATATCTATTTGGCCCCTTAGGCTAAAATAGTGGAGGCTTGGGGTGTGTGAGTTATCTGATACACTGACAACACGCAGCTGATACTCTCATTCCTGCAGAATGATATGGGAGCATTGTCCGCTTTAAAAGGTTGCCTGAGGGCTGTAGGCGAATGGATGAATGCTAGCTGCCTGAAACTGAACTAGCAGTCACCTAGATGCCGACAATTGGTGAACCTCAGAGCTAGGCACCCCCCAACTCCATCATCTGCAGTAAGAAATCTAGGTGTCACATTTGACTCAAACATATCCTTTGAGCTGTGTCAGCCATCTATTTCATCTCGCTGAAATCTATTAGAAAGATGATCCATTTGATTCCTGAGGAAAATCTTAAATCTGTCACTCATGCTTTGGTAACCTCAAAGCTGCATTATGCAAATAGCCTTTACCTAGGTCTACCATCGTATCTGCTATACTGCCAGCAGATTATTCAGAACACTGAAGTGTGATTGATTGTGAAGATCCCAGCTCCCTCTTCTGTCACAGTCTCCTTGCTCAGCCTACAGTGGCTGCCCATCGTTAGCCACATCAAATTTAATGTCCTAATATTCACTTTCAGAGCTGTTGAGCAAAAAGATCCTTTGTACTTGAAAAGAAGACTGCATCCCTACCAACAGGGGAGATAACTGCTCTCCAACGGACATAAACTTTTTCATGTTCCCAGGGTCCGTGAGGCAAGAAGAGGTGGTTGGTCATTCTCCTTCATGACCGCCAAACTTTGGAACTCTCTACTTTCAACTTTCTGCTTCACACCAACCGAATCAATTTTTCACAATCGTTTGAAGACCATTGTTTGGACATATAGGCCTCCTGTTTTTGGCTTGATTCATTCCCTGACCCTCTTCTAAGCCGCTAGCGCTGGGTCGCCTCCTTGGATGCAGCAGCGTGCTTTACAAGTGTTATTGTATTGTATTGTACTGAATATATTAGATGGTGGATCAAGGACGTTCCTGTAACAAAACATTGGGTGTAGTTTAAATTTGGGCATGTAGAGTAATGTTGGGCTTGATGGACACTTTTCCAAATTACTAACGTCTTAAGTGGTTCTTAAAGAAATGTCAAAGCATTGCCCTTTAATGAGGGGGACTTTTTCCCTCCAGCTCTGAGAAGGTACTGTTTTAATTCCTGGACTTTTGTGTGACAGTGTATTACATTTTGGGTGCTATAGTCTGGTGTTCGCTTGCAGTGCAATAATTAGAGTAACACTCATCTGAAATCAATATCTTGTATTTGAAAATTTCAGGACATGAGACATTGTCAATAATGAACTGGGGTGAAGATGTGCATCCTAGGTGGTGGGGGGAACATGGCGGCCGCTGCGTGAGTTGCCGCTTGCTCTCCGGAGGCTCTCGCATCCCATGCACGATACTGATGCCTAATTTGAGCTAGAACCACATTTTTCACCTCCCTTCCTTACCTTTCCTGTACCTCTTGAACTTGGTTGTGTTGATTAGAGTATGTGCCATGCTGTCCTAGTGCCGGACGCGATCTGCTCGTCGGCTGCCTCTGCTGCTTCCACCCGTTGGGAGGCGGCCGCCATGGAGCTAAGGAGGGGCCGCAGAGCAGCGGCGCACGGTCTCCTTCGGATCGGCGTGAGCAGCGGCAGTACGCGGCGGGTCTGCTTAGCCGTGGAGGAGGCAGCTGCTGTTGAAGAGGCAGAAGGGCTGGGATCCTGCACTGCTCCAAAGGTACTCCTGATCCCCCAACAAGCACAGGCAGGGCAGCTGGACCAAACCTCATCAGGTGCTTCACTTGCAGCAGAGGAAGGTAAAGGGCATTGGGGGGGCTTCCCAGGGACCTCTAAAATTAGGTTTGAAGGGGAAAAAGCAGGCCCCCAGAAAGGAGAAGTCTGTTGGTGGTGGGAGCAGGAAAGGCTTCCCCCCCCCACGCAAGTTGGTATACAGGATATAGGGTTGGAAAGTATCTCCTCTGCCTTCCAGAGGTGCGAGGTAAAAAGCCAGAGTATAAAGGCAGGGAAAGCTAAAATTAAACCTACTGATCTTAAAGTAAAGATCACTCCCTCCTCAGGACATATTTTAAAGTACAACCCATTATGGTTGACGTTGTAAAACAGGGAGAAGCGCTCAGGAGGGGGTCAGCAGTTTTGCCCCACACAGAATTCAGTACAGAGCACAGTACAGAGCAAATGGCGGCCTCTGGGGGTTCCCCATTATTGACCGTCATCACCTCGCAGGGGCAAGAGACAACAGAGATAGGTGGAGCGGTGGGGGATTCTGAGACCCATAGTGATACTGCACCCCGTGTTTTGGGAGGGAGCCAACCCATGGCGGCTGTAAAAGGTCTCAAGGACTCATTGGGTGCCTCATCAGCATCCCTGGAGGCGCTATTCTGCACTCTTTCGGAGGACATTAAAAAGGGGTTTTCTGTGTCCGAGTCCAACCAAGGAGAGATTAGGAAATTTTGTGAGTCCCTGGAGAGGAAGATCGACCTCCTCAACGCAAGAACTGAGACTCTGGAAAGTTCCGTAGGAGAGCTAAAAGAAGAACTTAACCTAGCTAAAGCAGACATTTTGGCTCTTAAAAGGGAGGAGCAGGATGTCCGAGACAAACTGGAGCACCTGCAGAACAATTCCCGGAGAAGTAACCTTCGTATTTTGAATATCCCAGAGGGAAAGGAGGGGGAAGATCTAAAATCCTACATTGTCTCACTATTAAAGGAGTCATTGCAGATCGAGGAATCTGAGGAGGATTTAAAGAAATATATTCAAAGGGTGCATAGGGACCCATATAGAAGGAACCCCAATAGAATCAAACCTAGGAAGGTTCTCCTAAATTTCCATACCTACTCCCTGAAGGAAAAAATCCTTAATATGGCCTTGAAGGTCAAGTCATTGAAGGACTTTTCATTTGAAATTCACTCTGACCTTGCCCGAGTTACCCTGGACAGGCAATGTGAGTAGGGGAGAAAGCTAGAGGATTTTAAAAAGCTAGGGGCAGTGGCCCAGCTTAAGTTCCCAGCGACCCTAAAGGTTATGCACAAGAACAAGATGCATAATTTAAGAACGCAACAAGAGGCAGATGAGCTATTGGAAAGTATTAAGAAAGGCGATGCTTAGTTAGGAATGCCTCTCCTCTTGTTTAAGGCACCTATTTGTGTGAGAGGGCGCTAGTAGTGGGGTACACCATCATTCATTTATCTTATATAGAGGTATACACAAAGTCATACATGGAAATACTTAGAAACAAACAAACAAACCAACAATTTGAGTCACGGTTAATTGCTGTGGTTTATAGTTTTTTGCTTTGTATAAGAGGGCGAGCTGCCCCCTGGTGCAGCATATAGGACTTCCATCAGTCCAGGATAACAATGGAGTGGGTTCTCTAGGGAGGGGTTCAGAGGGGGGGTGCACTGGGTGAGAAGCATGTGGGAAAAATTCAAAAAAATTCCTCATTCACCTTAGTCTGTCTGCTTTCCTCAGCTGTCTTAGCTACTTTAGTTCCAAATGTTTTGGTCTGGTTGTGGCAACCTCTTTTCTTTATACTTTTGCATGCGCCTCAAGGTTAAACCGTGAGAATGGTTCAGTTGTTGTCATGGAATGTGAACAGCTTGTGCGTTAAGCTAAGAAGGGCTAAAATCCTACAATATATCAGGGATTCCCCCGCGCAGGTTATCATTCTGCAGGAGACACACCTCTCGAAGGACGAATCAACCGAGATATTCAAGAAACTAAAATGGGTGGAACATATGATTTGTACCAACCAAAGTGCTAATACTAGAGGAGTGGCGGTATTAATTAAAAAACAAGCTAAAGTGCGTTTATTAGATTTTTCAGTTGATCCCTGCGGTAGGTGGGTTATCCTGAAGGTAATCATCCTGGGCTTTCTTTTCACCCTGGTAGGCTATTACGGCCCCAACCATGACGATCCTACCTCCCTTAAAACTATCTTTGCAAACCTGTTAGACTTCCCAGAACCAGTAATCATGGCTGGCGATTTTAACATCGTATTGGATCCCAAATTGGACAAGTCACCGAATAGCAGAGCCATTACACCATCTAAATCTCTGGCATATCTCCATTCAATGATGAAGCAGACGGGACTTTGCGATGTCTAGAGGGACAGATCTGGCCAACAGCTAGGAGTTTCCTACTACAATAGGAAGTATGGTCATAAATCAAGAATTGACTATATTCTGGTCAGCCATAGTTTGAGGGGGAAAGTAAAGGACATTGGCTATTTGACACCACAATTATCTGACCAATCAAGGGTTGGCCTTGATTTGGATCTGGAAAGTAGGCAGAGTAGCAGAGCCTGGACTTTTGATCGCATGCTGCTCTTCGACACGGAGTCTCCTCCGTGTCTCCTCCTTCATCTTAGACACGGAGGAGATGAAGGACTTTCTGGGCCCCAACGTAGGGTCAGCCTCGGCCTCCATAGTCTGGGACTCCTTGAAGGCATTCCTAAGGGGGACCATCACCAGTAGGGTCTGTTTTAGAAACAGGCAATACAGAGAAGAGGTTGCCCAAAAAGAAGTAGAGATGAAAATCATAGAGGAGGGCATGAACAATGTGGTAGAACCGGAGAAACAGCAGGAAAGTATGGTCAAATTGAAAGAATTAAAGGAGCAGCTAGATACCATCATTCAGATGAGGGTCATGAATCAATGGTAGGCGAGTAAGCTCGCCCATTTCGAATATGGTGAGGGGGCGGGTAGGTTACAGGCTTGGAAGGTAAAATCAGATAGGACACGCAACCTGATAAAGGCAATTGATGACAGCAATACTGTCTTATCTACAGATGAAGAGATAGGGGCACCTTTTATGATTTTTTTGGGAATCTATACCTCGAGGATAGGGTAGTCAACAGATCCGAGGCTGTGGAATGGCTGAGTGCGAGCTCTCTCAATCCCTTGGACACAATTCAACAGGAACTTCTAGAACAAGAAATCTCACAGGAAGAGGTTAAGAGGGCCATTCTAGCTAGTAAGGGGGGAAAGGCAGCAGGCCCGGATGGCTTGCCAATAGAACTCTACAAAAATCTGGAGGAGGACTTGATTCCAGTTATGACCCAGCTTTTCAACGACATTTTATGCGACGGAGTAAAGCTGCCAGCTTCGTGGGGCGAGGCAACTATTACTCTGTTATTAAAAGTGGGGAAGAACCCAGCGAGGTGTGAGTCATATAGACCCATTTCATTGTTAAATGCAGATTATAAAATCTTTGCTAAAGTCCTAGCTGACAGGCTGGGAACAGTAGCCGGAGATATGCTGCACCTCGACCAAAAGGGTTTTGTCAAGGGCAGAAATTTATACGATCTTACATATGATTTTATAGGCGCGATTGATCTAGCCACAACATATTCGCTTCCCCTTGCAGCTTTGACCTTAGACGCCACTAAGGCCTTTGACAGGGTCAAATGGGGGTATCTGTCGGCGGTTTTGGAGAAATTCAACCTTGGTGTAAAATTCCGCAGAGCCATCCAGTTGATCTACCAAGACCCGTCTGCAAAACTGCTGGTCAATGGTAATCTAACCAGCCCCTTTAAAATCACTAGGGGTACCAGGAAGGGCTGTCCCCTATCTCCCCTCCATTTCAACTTGTATATTGAGCCATTCGCTCAGAGGTTGAGGGATGAGGCAGATATTTTACCATTTAAGTATGAGGGATGGGAGAGAAAGGTGGCTCTTAATGCTGATAATGTTATGGTTCTTTCCTCTGACCTTTCTACCGCCCTGCCAGTGGTAATAAAGCATGCCCAAGATTTTGGCAGGATGTCAGGGTATGAGGTAAATGCTGAGAAGACCGAGGTTATGTCATGGAACTTCGGGGAATGCCAACACCAGACCAAAAGAGACATGAGGTATCTTGGGGTCAGAATAGTAGAGGACATTAGCAGAATTCCAGAGACCAACCTAGCTATTGTAACAAAGGAGTGCCAGAGGCTGACGAAGAGTTGGGCCCACCTCCCCTTGTCAATCTTTGGGAGGGTAAATCTGGTCAAGATGATAGTGCTTCCCAAAATCACCTTCTCTTTTAATGTTATCCACTACATTTTGACAAACTAGCTATAGACAAACTTCAGCAGGCTATTAACTCATTCATATGGGCCTATACAGGAACCAGAATTGCCTGGAAGAAGTTGAGACACAGGAGGGAGAATGGAGGACTTTCGCTTCCGGATCTGCAGTACTATGCTTGAGCCTTCCAATTGTCCCATTCTAGGATGCTCCTAAAAACACCGGACGGCGTTGGGGTAGGGGCAATGTTCTCAGCGAGGCTAAAAGGCACCAGCCTGGCCCAGGAGGGTTTCCTGTTCAAATATGGAGAGCCTAAGTTCTTCAAAAAGATAAGGCTAAAGGTGCTACAGGCAATGGCGAGAACATGGGCAAATATTAGGCGTCTGATGGGCCTTAGTTATTTCTCTAGTCTTGCCCCCTTGAGGGACTCCCCCGGCGTATCAGAGTGCCTAAGGGATAAATTAGGACTGCCACTTAGAGAGGTCGGGCTTAAGGTATGGGGTGATCTAGCTCAAGAGGGCTCACTTTTACCCTGGTCAACACTTCATACCATCTTGGAAGGGGGTATCTCCAAATTCAAATATATTCAACTTCAAAGCTTGGCCCAAAACCTAAAATCACCTATAGGTATAGGAAACACCTTAGAGGAACACCTGGTGGAAAGACCGAGGGGGAAGAAGGAGGTCTCTATGTGGTATTGGGGTATTGAAGAGGCAATTGATGGGGACTTCAAATTAGCAGAGGAATTGTGGGGTGCTTGCTTGCCGGACGAACCTTGGGAACATCTTTGGCAAACATCGTTTAGCATTCTGTTCTACACAGTTAAGCCGGCATGGCTAAGAAGAAACCATCTGTTCACGATCCATAGGGCATACCTTACCCCGCAAAGGCTGTCAAAGATGACGGCAGGGCCCCCTGTCAGATGTAAAAAATGTGGCCTGGAGAAAGCATCTGATATACACATGTTGTAGGAATGCCCGGCTATTTCTGACTTTTGGGTAAAGATTGGTGAAACCATTTCGGCCATCCTGGGTTTTCAAATTCAATTGAGCCTCTCCTTGATAATCTTTGGAATTTCCAGTGAAATCACAGGCCCAGCAAGGTCCTTCCTCTTCTATGCCATACTTCTAGCCAGGAGGGAAATATGCAAAGAATGGTTGGAATGCTCGTCCCCTTCGCACGCTGAGTGGCTGATCTCGGTCTTTTTGATGTCCAAGTTAGATCTGAGAGGGACCCAGACTAGGAGGAAGAAAGCACACTGGGATTTTCTACTGAGATGGTCAAACGCTGGGGTGTGCGAGAACTGTTAGGAACTTTGAATGTGTATCCGTCTCACTTATAATAGAAACGGGTCCTATGATTATACCTCTTTGGATCTCTCTAGACTGTGTTGGGCACCTCTCGCTCCTTTATCGCCAACATCAACAGTCGCCAGTGCATACTGGACCACATTAGAGAGTGACGTGCCTTTTTTGGGACTGTGCCATCCCAGTTCGCAGGTGTACCAGTAGGTGGGCGAATCCCTAACTCCGAAACTTGCTATTTAACAATGTATAAGGTACTGGTGGCTGGCTTGGTCACGGAGGTCTGGGGTGAATAAGGACAACAAAAAAAAATTAACTGGGTTCAGTTGGCCACCCTACCTGTAATAAAGCATGTTGCTTTGGCCCTGCAGAATCTCGATCTGTTCTGGTTTAAATTGCTGAGCTGTTCCACTAATAATTAAACCAAATTTAAGACACATAAATCAGCTCAGATTTCTAGCTTTGTAACTGATCAGCAAAAATGTGAGAAATGTAATTCCCATAACTGTATCAGCAAGATAACTATTCTTTGTAGAATTCAAAGTCATTTAAATGTTTTATTCAAACACAAAGTGAGATATTATTTTAATCTATTTACTGTACTAAGTTTATGATTGAGAACTGTTTTAGGTGAGTGGAAAAAAGTTAGCTAGAGAAGGATGTATTTGTAATGTGTGCGAAGCAGAGTTCCAAACCTTGGAACATGTACTGTTTGAATGTTTGTATTAAAAACAGCATGTGCAGCTATGTTTGAGATCAATGATGCAGAATATATTCTACAGAGGTTCCGCTGGAGATAATACTTGCCAGCCATGCCCTGCTGACCTTAATGAGGTCATTATCAATTTAAAATAAATGTGTATCTCAATACTTTTCAGTACATACAGCTATGATTCTTCTTCAGGACTGTAATTTGGGATCAGCAGGAGCTCTGAAAAACAGCTTATAGGTCCTTCTTATTCAGTTTGAATTAAATATATGCACATGCTTCATTCCCCCTCCCGTGAAACAGGAGTAAAGTGCCTGAGCTCCCCTTTTAAACATGATTACACATCTAGTATATGATGTAGAAATGCACCCATGGCCTTAATGGCAAATGCCACTTATTGATTGCAGCTGCTATTGTGCCATCCGCAGAGTTGACTGGTAAAATATGGCTTCAGGCCTACGATATGTAGCCTGACTGCAGCAGCTTATTCACCTGCTATCAAACCTGTCAAATAACCTTTCAGACAGGTGGGAAACCTTACTTTTCAATATTAATAAGTCACCCCTGAATACACCTTGTTGCCCACAAGATAAGATAAAATGCCTGATATTTAGAGGTGAAATGTGTCAAAGTATACATTATAAAATTTTATCTATAACATTTGACAGAAAAATACAAAAATAGCCATATTAAAAATCCAATTCCTTTGTGAAGTCAGATTTTTATTAAATACGCGGTCTTTCTGAGTCTTAGTTAGGGTAATTAGCATTCACCTGGGACATCTGTCCTTCCAGTGTCTCCCTGACAATGAGATGTGAAAATATCTCCCACGGCATGGGTGTTGTATTGTGTTTTTCTTCTTTTTGCAGCAATGCCAGTTGGGATGGTCCCAGGAATGTCATTATTTTGATAGGAATGAAGGCGAGGCCTGTTCTTTCACAAAGAGCTGTTAGATGAGCCCTGGAGGAAGGCAAACCTTTGTTCCCAAGGCTCACACTAGTCAAGCTGACTCTACACCCAGTGGAAGGGAAGCTGCCTCCAAAAAAACATTTAAAGTGGACACAGGGGAGGGGACTGTTGATTTCCCTAGCTGCACTTCTGGGTTGACATAACAGATATCCACAAGGGCTGAAGGGTTACCCGTTTTAGATTTTAGAAATAAAGTGCACTGTGCAATAGGGCAAACAGAAAATACCTGCTGAAAAAGTGGGTAGGGTTACACTTGGCGTAAGTCCGTTTTCCCTCAGCTCTTCTCCTTAACCTCCCAGACTTCAGGGGATGCTCTTTGGAGTTCAGCACCTGATACAGAAAAGGCGTTGAGCATGGTCTAGTGCAGGTTCAGTTTTGACTGGGCATCTGGCAGTCCAGGAAAAAAATCATTTTTTAGCTTTTTGTGATCTTGTAGCTACACAGCAGGTCACCCCACTGACCCTGTGGTCTTTCTGAGCAGGAAATGAATGAATGATTTAATGAATGAGACACTTTTATAGTGTGCTGTAACTCCCAAGGTGCCCTATTGGGTTCTACTCTATGAGGCTGGATTTTTGCCCTGATCCTGCATATGTGTAGATAGACGAGGCATTTTGCCTTTTCAGGGGCTATCTCCTGAGATAGGTAAAGCCTGTTTCTGCCTACAGCGTGGGGTACTGATGAACATCTATACTACGGTGGGCATGCTTTGATATGGTATTGTGTAGGAGTGTGCTGCATAGTGCGCGAGGAATACTAGTGTTGAATGAATGTAGAAGCAGAATTTACAAGGTTTGGCATATGTCTAGTTCCTGAGGGGCTTGAGAGCACCACGACTTCATAAGGCATGTACAAAAAGACATAACTTAGAAAGCATTTGTCGGCTGTAGAGTTTTTTTCGGGTGAGGTGTATGTCGTTTGGATGCCCAGAGGTGTCTTGTCTTCATGCAGTGTAAGCAATGTCTTTCACGTGATTGCTGCAAAAAGTAAATGTATCCTGAATTACTTGAGCGATTGTTCTTGTGAAAGAAAGTCTTTAAAAGCTTTGGTTGAAGGAATGTGTTGGTGCACTTTCCGCTTGATTACGGACCTGTACGATAAGAGCTGTGGTTCTGTGGGTTCATTTGGAAAAAATACACTGTTAGGCAGTTGTCTGGAAAATACCGGTGTTTACATTTTTACCAAAGTGCTCGATAGTTTAGCTGTGAGCAAAAATTGCTTCATGGGGTACTGAAGAGCAAGTACTAAGGTTTTTCGGAGGATGGTGAGTTTTAAACTGTTTTGTGTGGTGCTAGAATTTTAAGGGAGTAGTGGGTGTTAAACTGATTTAATGCTCTTGTATTTTGGTTTCCCCCCTCTCCTAGCTATGGTGGGGACGTACTCTTTTCCTGTGGGCTGTTTTCATTTAAAGGTGTGATGCTTTGATCGGGCAGGGGTGTCCTTTTGACCTGCATGTGCTGCATGCAATTGTGAAGAGAAGTGGGTGTTTGGATTTTAGTTTAACTGTTCCACTGACACATGCGTATCCTTTGGACCTCAGGACGTGGAGCGAGGTTTGCCTTTAACTAAGCTGAGTTGCTGAGCTATGCCTTTCTTCTGGAATGGTTGAGAATCTTTGGGCTGTTTTTGTGCGGGTTCCAGTGGACGGTTACCTGGGTTTTTGGGCGTTGTTGGATTTTAAGAGAAGGATACTGGAGGTGGTTGGAAGGTCACGTGTGGACCCCTGTAAGGGTCTCATTGGAACTTTATGGTCTGTTGGTGATAGCTCTAATAAATTTGATGGATTTTCCTATGGACAGGGGTCATGTGATTGGATTTTCTAGGTGTTTTTGATTATATTGCTGCCATCCTGCCCATTGCAGCTCCCTGTGTGTTGAGGAACCATATGGAGGAGGATGCCTGAAAAAGTGTTAAAGAATGATGTCCTTCGATTGGGGGTGTACCCTAGTGACTTGGGCGAAGGGACCTGGGTGCCTGCTTCTATTTAACAGCTGGGGGCCTTTCCTGCTCCTTCGTTAGACTGTCCTCCCCTCGGGGGGCGGTCAGTCAATCCCTCCCTGGGAGGTTCAGCAGCAATGGAGGCCCCGGGCCCTTGTGGGCATCCGGATGGCGGGCTCTAGCATGGATTACCAGTCAACATAGTATGGCTGCCATGAGGTTTTCTTGTGAGTAAGTAAAGGCTTGTTTCTTCCCTACAGCTATATCGCTATCCCTTATTGTTGTATTGAGTTTTCTGGAGTGGGTATGGAGTGGGACCTACACTGGGGTCTTGGGTTCACTACATACTTGGCTGGTTCTAGAGTTTGTTTGGTTGGTAGGTAGTCTGTGGGAACTGCCTTGGTAGTATTCTATTCTGCTCATGGTACATTTTTAGATGATAATATTTGGCCGGATGGTACTTTCGGTGGTAGAATTTGCAGGTTACCAGTCTTTCAGCTTTCAATTGCGAATGCTCTGTTGGATCCCTCTGGGACCCTGCAGCTGAGTCTTTGTCCAGTCAGGTGCCCCTCACCTGTCTGTGGTTGCTACAGCACCTTTGGGGGCACTTACGTCTGGTTTCTGGTCACTCCAAGTGGACTCCTGCACTGGGGATGAGGTCAGTGGCCTATCCATCGCAGGTTCAGGGACTCTTCCCCATGTAGCAGCTGGGGACACTTCCATGGGGTGTCATTATACCAGTCGGGCATGCCATGTCTGATGACAGAGAGGGGGCTCCTGGTGTGGGCAATGCACCACTTGCCACAGTGCAACCTTGCCTGTACCACTTGCTCCTTTGGGGAGGTACCAGGGTGGGGACAAAGGCTGGACCTGTTACTGATGCAGTGGGTCAGTGCATGCCGTGGTCTTGGGCTTCCAGCTTCCCTAGAACCCTACATGCTATCGTCTTGGTCATTTTTACCAAGAAATAATGTGCATGACTGGTCCACTGCTGAGCTAATTCACATAGCTCTAAGAGGTTTCCCATGTGATCCAGGACTAACCCTTTGGCGTGGGCTCGACGGTCTGGGATTGCCCTGGCTTGTGTTCCTAGGTTCCCAGGAGGTTGCCAGTTTGCCCTCTAGAAGGGAAACTCCAGGGGAGGAACAGGCTACGGTTCCATCCTCAGGGAACTGGATGGGCATCCTAAGTTCGGACAACAGGTCCCGCCCTAATATATTAGTTAGGGAGGATGGACAGTATAACAATTGTCCCCTGAGCTTATTTTCTCCTAGTTCTAGTTCAAACATTTTTGTGAGGTGGACCTTGGCCATGGAACCCAGAACTCCCTGTACTGCGGAAGTGGTCTTGGACACAGGTGCTTCTCCTTGCCGCAAGCAGGACATTGCCGCCCCTGTATCCACTAGAAAGTGGTATGGTGTCCCATTTGCTAACATCATTGAACAAGGGGTCTTCCTCAGGGTGGTCCTGTACTGTCAGCAAGGTGAGTGTGTCTTTAAGCACCTGTGGGGTCCTCAGTGTGGCCTCCCTATCTTCCTTCTGTGTTGGTGGGCCCCACCCTGTGCTTTCATCCTTGCTGTCGGAGTGAGAGGAGCGTTAGCTCTCTTCCTTGGTATTGCTAGTTTTGGGGTTATGTGCTTTGCATTTTGTGACCCTACTGGAGTCGGCCCATAGTTCCAGCAGGGCCAATTTTATATCTCTCTCCTGGCCCCAATGTCTGCCCTGGATGTAAGCTTCAGTGTGTTCTATAATGTGGATATCGAATGTTCCCCCATCAGACGAGCGGAAGACGTGTGCTCTGGTGAGGTCATGCCACTTGTGACAGTGTCTCTCTAACCTCCAAGCATGGGTGGGGAACCTCGCTTGCATGTGGCTTAATGGAGTCTCAATGATGGATTGGGGAACTTGCTTTAAGGATTTTGTAAATTTGATTGTCTCAAGATTCTTTAAATAGTAACAAACTCTACTCTAATTTTGGGGAACAGTGTACACTGGGTGGTACTGAAGCCAATCTACTTGTTAGAAGCTCTATAAACAATCAATGCATTAAAAAGGACGTTTAACGTTAAACGATAGACAAAGCCAATGAAATAGTAACAACTTGTAACAGATTGCAATGGTTAGTTCAGAGCAGTATGAGTTGATTTGTAGCAGTAAACTAGCAAACATTAAATCCTGGTCCGGCAAAATTGGTTATTATTTCATAAAGCAGAGACTTACTTAACACAACATAGCATTTAGACATGCATCATGTTACAAAATATAACAGCACCACAATATCAATAAAGTAATAAATCTAAATGAGACTAAGAAAGAAAGGTTGACAGAAAAAAATGATTATTTTTGTCCAAAACATAGCCTTCTCCTAGTGCCTACAACTTAAGGAGAGAGGATGCTCCGCTTAGCACACAGAGCTAAGTGAGACTAATAGTCTATCACTATTGGCTCAGAGGACAAATATTACCTATGATTTGTGCAGAGAAAAAGTAGTAACCTGACAATTCTCGGCCCTCTGTGGCCAGACACAAAGCTATACATTACTCACGAAGGTCCGAATTTATTCCAACATCCAAATTACACCCTATGTCACACCCAGGGGTAGTGCGTACTGACTGTTTAATGCCCGGCGGTCAAACTGAAAAAGAAAAAACCCACTTTTACCTTCTTTTAGACACTGCCAGTTGTGAAACCGGCAGTCCCTAAGAAAAACTATTTGGCTAAAAAATAAGATCAAAGTGGTAGCCCTATATAACACTCAGGGCCCATGCTTGCCTTGTTAACATGCCTAAATTTCCAAGCAATCCCCTACTAACCCCCAAGGATGAAGAATACATCTGATCCACACCTAATGGTCCAAGCGATCCCTTACTAACATCCAAGGACGAACCTTACCTCTGAACCACGCCTAACGGTCCAAGCAATCCCTTACTGCCACCCAGGGACAAGATGTATCCTGTGGCCCTCACAGTGGTCCCAAAACAGTGGTAGTGACCTTCGCCCTCTCTAGCGTGCTGACTAGGGAAAAAGTAAAAAATCATCTACTCTTGTCCTAGTTTGCCATACGCCACTTACTGGGACTAAGGATCAGAAGTAGTCTGTTACCCTATGACGGCTGCCTCAGGATGGACCTCTACCCTGCAAATTCAGCAGAACTTCTCATCAATTATGGCGTCTGCTCACCGGTCTTTGTTTGCGCAGATGAGTCCGTTTGGGCAGGGGTACTTGTTCTTCGGCAGCAGTCGGGCTCGATAAACCAATCTCTCCTATCTGGCTTGCCAAAATATTGCTTGGATATGAATTTACCATAACATAATGAATAGACAAGTGGTGTTTGGCAAAACAGGAACAAGTTGTTTAATTAAATGCAACATGAGAGTCTTGACAGAATGCGTCTGAGGAAAGTCTCTTGGTGTACAAAGTTTTGGATGGTTTTACGCACATTTTGTGAAGTACCATTAACCAATTTCTGCATCCTTAAAAGGCATTAAAGTTGTAAATTAACAAGTTCAGGCATCTGATAAGGACACAGATGGCTCTCGACCTCAGAGAAAGCTAGTGTGGACCAGTGTGTGTGTGTCTAGGTGTCCGTCATGAGGAATGTGTGATCACTAAATGTGGTGTGCATGTTGTGTCCTGATTGGCCGAGTGTTTCTACCTGCATGTGGCATCTAGCTTTGTGGTATTTTGGGGGAATGCAAGCCTTTGGCCAAACGTGTTTTATTGGGGCCAACTGCTGTGGACTTGGTTGTGGTGCAGCTATCTATCCATGGGATCGATCAAGGTATTCCCTGGGTGTGCGTTTATCTTTGGATTAAGCGAGACCCCACCTGTGACCTGTTATTTGATAGGCATGGGTGTGGGTCGCAGGGCCTGTCTGACCACGTATCTCTGACTCAGGGTTGATGGGGAGGTCACCTGGGTAAATCCGAGAGCAATGGTACGAGTTCATTAGAACTCCTAATAATAATAATATGGCATTCTCTAGTGTCATTTTTATCAACATTCCCAATAGCTCATGGGCAGTTGTCATAGAGTACATTGGCATTGTTTTTACGGATATTGACATAGTTAAGCATTCCTAGATCATGACATACATTGACATTGCTTTTACTGGTAACAACATTGCCGTTTGTATATGGATTATGGCATATATTGACATTGGTCCTGCCGGTATCATCGCTGTTGTGCAGACATAGATTATGACATACCTTCACATTGTATTATGAGCATTGACATTGTCATATGAGCACAGGTTATGGCATACGTTGGCATTACATTTATTGGTATTGCCGTTGTCATGTCAGGCTACATCATGGTACTTATTGACATAGTATTTACCCATTCCAACACTTTGAAGTTATAATGCTTTAGTTACAATTACAAAATTGACAATGAAATCTTATATGGTTTAATCAAGGATGTGAAAAGGCAATATTCTTTACATGTTTTGATGATGGTGAATGAAATGCAATATGACAGTTACAAGGTTGACAGAGAGTCATGACAGGCCTTAATGAATGTCATTTTAATTTTGATTTTAATAGTGTTGCATTAGCTTTGCATATCATATTCCTGCTTTTTATTAACATGGTAACACCCTTTCAAAGCCATCAGACCTGCCTTCAGATAACTACCCCCCATTGTATTGTGGCTACTATCGTTTAGGGGTTATTGTGGCCTTAGTGTTCAGGGTCTCTGTCCGAGGAGTCTCGAGAGGAGCTCCAGTGGTGGCTGTGCCACATGGAGGCCTGGAATGGCCGAGCGATCTTCGGGTCAGCGCCAGATTTAATTATAGAGTCCGATGCCAGCAGGACGGGCTGGGGGGCCAGATGCGGCGTTGTTTCCACAGGAGGTTTGTGGTCCCCAGAAGAACAATGCTTACACATAAATTGCCTAGAATGTTTGGCAGGTTCTTTCGCAGTTCGTTGCTGGACAAAAGGTTCTATTCAGTTGTGTGTCCTCCTGAAAATGGACAACATTTCTGCGGTCCGTTACATCAATCACTTAGGGGGCACTCGATCGAAGGCCCTCTCGGACCTAGCAGCCGCCTTTTGGCAGTACTGCCTGGACCATCAGGTCTCGGTCACGGCAGAATATTTGCCGGGCTGCGAGAACCAGGAAGCAGATTTCCAGTCTTGCAACCTCAGGGATTCCAGCCTCTGGAAGCTGGATCCGGAATTGTTTGCAACTCTGAACTCTCAGTGGGGTCCGTTCTCAATAAACCTATTTGCCTCAAGACTGAACCATCATCTTCCCCGCTTCTTCAGCTGGAGACCAGACCCGCTAGCGCTAGCCACGGATGCGTTTCTCCAGGATTGGAGTCTGGAGAAGGGGTATGCGTTTCCCCATTTGTGATGATCACAAGAGTGACAGCACACGTCAGGAGAAAAAAGGCAGATGTGGTTCTGGTCACCCCACTCTGGAGGTCTCAAGTCTGGTTTCCAGTTCTTCTTGAACTTTCTTGGGATTCTCCAATTCTACTCCCCCAGTTTCCGACTCTCCTCAAGAGTCCAGACCAGGTTCCTCATCCCCTGCTTCAAGAGAATTCATTGTGGCTCACGGCGTGGCGGATTACCAGAAACGCTGGGAAATCCCAGGACTTTCGGAGACAGCTGAGATCCTCATGTCCAGAGCATGGGCAGATAGTACAGTCAAGAGGTACAAATCCGCCTGGGGCAGATGGTCCGGTTGGTGTATGCGAAGGGATCTCAATCCCCTGGACGTGCATGTAGTCCACATCCTTAATTTTTTGGCTCATTTGGCTCATAAAGGTTTAGCCTACAGATCAATTAACACCTTCCGATCGGCCATTTCAGCCGGCCACGCCCCGATCAATGACGCAGCGGTGGGCGAGCACCCATTAATCTGCAGATTACTCCGCGGTATCAGACTTTCTCTTCCTCCAGAGCCTCGGTACTCAGCCCTTTGGGATGTCAACCAGGTCCTTAACCTCTTCCTCTCCTGGCAGCCTAACCAGTTTCTATCCAGGAAAGAGTTGTCAGCCAAACTGGCTATGCTGCTATGTCTCATATCTTGTCGCCGTGTCTCTGATGTAAGGGCATTAGATGTCACAGGCCGAATTTTTTCCCCAACCGGTGTAACCTTTACGTTGCATAGGAGGGCAAAGTGTCACACAAGAGTTATTTCCTATCCAGAATTTCCAGATTCTCCGAAACTGTGTGTAGTGCGATGCCTGAAAGCATATGAGGAGATGACTGAAGAGTTTCGCCCGCCCGGGGAACGGCAGTTGCTCATTGCTCTCCGTAAGCCCTTTAATGCGGTCTCCTCTCCCACTATAGCTAGGTGGGTTAGATGGGTGATGCAGGAAGTCGGGATAGATCTCCGGATTTTTGGGGCACACTCGACCAGAGGTCCGATGGCTTCCAAAGCATTTGGCTTAGGCGCCCGTTTAGAGGATATTCTAAACGCGGCGGATTGGTCTTCGGACTCAACCTTTAAAAGGTTCTATTTCAAGCCAGTGCTTAACATGGTTCACATTGTAGTCAACAAGCTTTAAACTAGCATACTCCTCGCCTCCAGTCCTGACATAGAATGAAACATTTTCTAGTTCTCGTAACGGAAAGTTTCAATTCTATTAAGGACTCGGAGGCGAGGATTATCCCGCCCTAGGGATCCCTTCAAGGAGATCACCCTCCCCGTATTGGAGTAAGTAATTCTCGCATTTAACCATAGATATAAGAATATTGTATTGATATCCAGTATATGCCTCTATTTGGTAATATATATCTCTCCACAGGCTTTAGTAGTTGAAGACCTTTGTGGTGACAATTATACTTATATTACAGGTTCTGAAGCTAACAAACAGGATTCGTGATGGTGATCCTTTGGCTGACTCCATGCTTCGAAAGAGGACAAGGGGACTATGAGGAAGGACTATATTGGACTGCCTATGTGCTCATTGGTCAATACCTATATTCTTATTGGTTGTTTTTTTAACTACATTTTCCCCGATGTATCATGGGAAAAGTAGTTTCCTGTTTGAAGTTACATGGCTGCTGTTAAAAATAAAGTGAAGAAAGAAGGCATAATCCTCGCCTCCGAATCCTTAATAGAATTGAAACTTTCCGTTACGAGAGCTAGGAAAGTTTTCCTTCTTACACACTGGCCCCTGAAAAGTAACCAAAATGTCACATCAGGGTAGTTGGAGTCCTGTTACAGACTGCACACCACGTAATACTCTGCATATCATTATAGAGAAACAGGAAAAGCACTGCTGCATTTCTAAGGTTCACAGTCTTCGGTGTACATGGTAACTCTCGCTAGGCACCGTATTTTTGGGACATGGGTACTGTGACCCTAATCTGTGTTGATTTGGTGTACTATGGCACAAAACCGAGCCTTTCACCCTTTCAAAAAGATGGCATTCAATCTCCAGCCATAAATATTTTGTAAAAGGGAAGAATGTGGGTACTTTCAAAATAATTTGAATATCAAAGGTTTAAAACATTTAAAAAAGTTAGTCTGGCATCTGTCACCACCATTCTTAGTGGAATTAGTTTTCACACCCTCTCCCACTGTGGTCTTCTAATTATGGAAACTGGCATATGCTGATGACTTCAGTTGTTAATGTATACACATTTTGTGAAAGAGGTCGTACTGAACACGCAGTAGTTTAAATGGTATTGTGGAATGTGAGCCAAAAATAATTTGAGACAACAGCATCCTGTAGTGCACCAAATCTGCAAATGTTTATTATCGAGAAATGCGTGGTTTCTCATGCAGATTTTAAAGTGTAAAAGTATCTCACTGTGAGGAAGATTTGCTAGAACATTTCAATTCAACAAAGACCATAAATGTAAAATATATGCTAGTGCGCAATTAAATCAACTGTATAGGTGCTCAGAAGTTATTCCTGAAGCATCATCAACGTTCCAATTTTACACAGATTCGTATGGTACCCAGCAGATTAACAATACATCTCTATATACCAAATTGTTTAAAGCATTTATTTTCTTAAGCAGCTTAATTATTTATTGGCTGCTTCTCCAAGATATACAATGAATGGAACGAGATCTTTGAAACGCTCCAAAATCCTACGAAATGTGGTTTTAGGTAGGCCTGAGTAAAATTACAATAAGAGCTGTGTGAAATGATCCCTGAGCCATTTACCACACCTACATTAGCGGTGCTAAGTATGCCTAAAGTAACTGGTGCCATTTTGTGTGCAAAATAAATAAACAAAACATTTCATTATGTTCACAAGACACAGTGTTTAGAATTCCCAGCTGCCCTTTAAGTCCCAATGAGGGCTCATTTGCAACTTAATGCCCAGGCAAGGCTCCAATAGGCCAGATACATTCTCTCAAATGTACCCCTCTGACACTCGGTGTGCACGGATTACAATAATGAGAAGTGATCTGGCGAGCCTCGGGTGAGGATGCCTTAACATGGGGTCTATGCGCCCGTCCAGTGTTTCACAAAGTGTGTGGATGGGATCTTGCAGCTACCAGGAAGACTCCCATGCTTGGCCGGGTGAAAAAGCTCAGAACAGGCTCTTGGTCTGAGCTACAGTTGGTCCACAGATAGAAGCCCCTGCCCTCGGGTCCACTCTTTGGCCCACCGTGTTGCAAAGTGTCTGGGGCAGGGTCCCGCAGACTTCAAGAGGGCTCCCCTGCTTTGCCCGTTGAAAAGGCTCTATCTGGACCCCGGATCAGAGCACAAGTTGGCCTTGGGATAGAAGCCTCCATTCTGGGCTCAATTATTCAGCCCACCGTATTACAAAGTGCACAGGATGGGATCTTATGGGCACTGGAAGGACTTTCCTGCTTGGCAGGGTAAAAAAATCTCAGACTGGGCCCCTGGTCAAAGCTCTGGTTGGCCCTGAGGTAAAATCCCCCATCCTGTGCTCCATTCTCCAGTCTGCTGTGTCACAAAAAGCCCAGATCCCACCGGCCCGAGGAGGACTGCCCTGCCTGGCTGGGTTAAGAATCTCTGACTGGGCCACCGGTGAGAGCTCCAGCTGGCCCTGTGGTTAAGGTCCTCAGCTCTGGGCTACATTATCTGGCCCATCGTGCAGCAAAGTGCGAGAGACAGGGTCCAGAAGGCACCGGGCTAGGCTCCCCTGCTTTTTCGAATAAAAAAGCTGTGACTGGGCCCTGTATCAGAGCTCCAGCTGGCCATGGGGTGGAGGCCTCCGTCTATCAACTCCATTCTCCTGCTCAACATGGCGCAAAGTTCCTTGGAAAGGGTCCCGCAAACCCTGGATGGGCTCTCCTACTTGGCTGGGTAAAAAAGCTCTAACTGGGCCACATGTCCAAGCTCAGGCTGGCCCTGAGGTGGAAGCTGCCTGTCCTGGACTCCCTTCCATGCCCCACAGTGTCACAAAGTGACCAGACGGCATCCTGCAGGCCCAAGCAGGACTCTTCTGCTTGGCCAGGTTAAGATGCTCTGTCCAGGCCCAGGTCAGAGCTCCAGCTGGTCCAGGGTTGGAAGCCTCAATCCCTGCGTTCTATTCTCTGGCCTGCCATGCTGCAAAGTGCACTGGAATGATTTCCTCAGGCCCTAAGTAAGGCTCCCCAGCTTGGCAGGGTGGAAAAGCTCTAATTGGTCCCCAGGTGTGAGCTCCAGCTGGCCCTGGAGTGGAAGCCCCTGGTCTTGCACACACTATCTCCGCCTGCCAAGTTTCTGTGGCAGGGCTCCCATTCCCTTGCTTGGCCAGGTGAAAAAGCTATGACTGGGCCTCAAGTCAGTTCTCCTTGATGCCCTCCACCATGGCCTGAGGCCCAGCTTGACTCCAAGAACACAGCCCAGGGAGCCCCTAGCCCCTTCAAGGGGGAATATAATTCATAAGACAATGTGTAACCAGATGGCCCACATTCATTTCAGAAAACTATTTTTCACAAGGCTCACTTATTAGAGAAGAGCTGGGGTAAGATTGAGCAAATTGAAAACTGCCAAATCTATGCCATGCTGCTGTCCTTGCCGGAATAATGGAAGCATGGTAAGTCTCCTTTCACCACATTGTCTCTTTTTTGGCATTAAATGTCTTTCTAATTTACTAATGAAAGTGAAAATTGTTCTTGGAGGAGATTCTAGAAGGTCAGGTGGATACCTCATTATGTACACTACAAAGGACTATGGTCTCTGGGATGTACAAAACGTATTAGGTGTGCATGGAGGGATGAGGACAGCAGGGTAATATAATACAAGCTGGTTCACTCTTGTGCTATCAAGGCAACAACATATTAACTGGGGTATGAACTACGACCCGACTACAGCTCACCCGACTGGTGCTTATCCACCCTTTAGAGCCTAGTAGGGGTAGAGGCATGAACCCCCATTCAAACTTTGGCTTCCGTTGGCTGAGCAGGTGTAGATGGAATCTGGGTCTTTTAAAGTTTGTGTAGTTTCTGCACAGGTTGTTAGCCTTGATTGCTCTTCCACATACTTCCCCCTTCATGAGGTCTATTTATTCAGCAGTGAATTGTATCAAATAAATACATAAAATAAAATGGTGCATGACTACTGCTTTTGCCACCAATTCCCATTTTTGCCTGTTTAGTATGCTTTTACTCATTTGAAGCATCTCTACCTGCCATATGTCGCTATATGAACTAGTAGATCTTCTCTGATTACCCCCTGTTTTGGTGTACGGGCACACAGTACGCAACTACCTCTATGTGTCTAAGCTAGTTAGTTTTTATTCTAATTATAATTTGTGAATATATCTCTAACATATTCTCATCCATCACACCGCCAGACATTGTGTACCATGCTACGATAACCGCACCTCAGTGGTCATCAAGCATGACTTGTAAACACTTCCCACAT